>CM062924.1:112956313-113556313 GCA_031878705.1 Tapirus indicus | reverse complement strand
TTTCCCCAGCTGATGGGGGTTTGTTTGGGGATCATATGACAGCCAAGCTTTTCACTTAAAATATTTTAGTTTTACCTCACTTTATCATCTGCAAAAAAAAAAAAAAAAAGTATATTCCCCGCCGGCCTCTTTCCTTCTAGATGAGAAGGTTGAGGTGGTGGAAGGAGATGAACACAGCCCAGAGAGAGAGCCACACCAGAGGCCCTTCAGTGAGGACTTACTATGTGCCAGGTACCCGCCCAACAGGTGCGACCTCAGGGACTCCTTACGGCAACCCGGCCAGGACGTTATTACCCCCACTTCACAGAGGAGGAAACTGAGACCCAGAGAGGAGTAGTCACTTGCCCCAGGTGACAATAGGTGGCAGAGCCAGTTCTTGCGTTTGGGACCAGGACTCCTAACCCCCCACTTGGAGGTCACCCTGGCGTTGCCTCTCCAGGCTGCTCCTGCCCCAGCGCCCCCACTCCACCCTGTGACTCTGGGTCTGGAACACGGCAATAGCTGTGAGGACGGGGCCGGAGCTGAGCACCCAAGGATCTCCCCCACACCCGCTCCCCCAAGCTCTCCCACCAGCCATCTTCTCAGCGAGGTGGTTTTCTATCTTCAGCTCTGGTCACAGGGCAGAAAAGGGGAGTAGCCCGAAGTCCCCCCCATCCAGTGCCAGCCCCTCCCCACGCCGCAGCCTCGGGACTCCAAACCCTCTTGCACTTCCGCTTCCCGACTTTCCCCCAGCCCCGTCCGTGTGTCCACGGCCTCCTCTCAAGGCCCAGCCCAAGGCCTCAGTACAGATGCCTCTGCCCCAGAGGGACGGAGTGCTCTCGCTGGAACTGGGCAGGTCCCTGGTGCACACCTGCTGACCTTCCATCCCCCAATGGCCAGCTCAACCCCAGCACGACAAAGACCTCTTAAAGGGGCTCACATTGTACTTTATTGATGTGTTAAGGGAGGCAAGGAATTTCCACTTAAAATATTTAACATTACACCTGTACACACACATACACGTGTCCCCCCACCCTTGGGGAAGGGCGAGATGACTCCGAGTATAGAAGGGGGAGGAAGAGAGGGTGGGGGCACAGGGCTCTTGACCCCCCGCAGGGACAATGGGATAGGCAAAGAGTGGGGCAGAAGGTGGGTTATTAAGAAGCATCTTGCTTACTGACATGAAGCCTCGTGCCCCCGAGAGCACAGCCGAGGCCTCACTGGCTTAGAGGAGGGGCCCTTGGAGGGCAGGCACACGGTGCCCAACTGGCCAGCCGAAGCCGGCATCCCAGGGACGGGGCGGAGGTGGGGGGCCGTGCACAGGGCCCCCAGCCCAGGCGTCTGCTCCCCCTGCCTCCCTCCCCGCCCTCCGAGAGAAAGGAGGGTTTGGGCTTCAGCCATGGACCGACGGCCGGTACTGGCAGCGTCTCCTTAAACTACAGAGATACAATGTGTATCAACAGGGCGATCGCTCCTGACCTGCGCGGGCGCACAGCGAGAGGCGCCACGCGGGCCAGGACCAATCCTACAGTATCTTTGGTTTGTGGGTTCCCTTCCCTACTTTAATCTTCCCTCCGTCCAGCTTCCAGGGTGGGCCTCGGGGCTGGGAACGGGCTGCTCGGTGGCCCGAAGCCCAGCCTGATGACCCTCGGAGGCCGGAGGTCCTCCCCATGGGGGCAGCCGGGGCTGCTCACTCACTGAGGTGCTGGGACTTGTACGAGAGGATCTCGGCCGCCAGCTGCTGGGGGTCCAGGAGCTGCGGGAAGCGCCCCATCACGGCCTCCACCAAGTGTGGGGGGAAGACGCCACACAGCTTGGTGTACACACTGGCTCGCTCCTTGCCCAGGCTGCCTGCCCCGCCCCATGGGCTCCTGTCAGCCCCCGGGCCAGGCACCCGGGGCTCCTGCAGGACCGCGGTGGGTGGGGGCAGCTGGTACGGCTCAGACCAGCACTCTCGAGGTGGGAAGGCGACTGGCGGGGGTGCATAGTCAGCAGGGACACTGAAGTGGCCGGCACCCACAGCCCGACTAAAGGCAGAGAAGGCTGGAGTGGCTGGGAGCTCAGCCCCGTAGGGGTTGTAGCCAGTGTAAGGGCCCCGAGGTGGGCCCGGCTCAGCAGGGCCTCCTCCTCGAACCCCCCACAGTTCTGACATCTGGCTCTCCAGGGAGCCGATGCCCGAGTCCAGGCAGTCCTGGGAGGTGTACGGCAGAGAATCCAGGGTCTGCGGGAACCAGTCTGTGGGCCCGAAGCTGCCGCCACTGCCCCCACTGGGTGGGAGGCTCCTGCCCGGCGGGGCAAAGGTCTGTGTCAGACCCTCTCGGGGGGGCCCCGGGGATGCCTGGGCCCCCAGCTTCTTCCCATCCAGGGTGCACTGCTCCTGCTCTGTTGGCAGAGAGCCGGGATGAGACGAAGGTGAAGGCCGCCGGCCACTTCTGTCCTTGCCCGGGGCCCTAGGGGGTGAGAGTAGGGCATTGGCACGGAGCTCATCAGCCACGGAGCGTTGGGGGCGGCTCGGCCGCTCAGGGTGGAAGAATCGGCACTTGATCCCATAGGTGCACTTCCTCCCTGGAAGAGAAGTGAGAGGGACCCTGAGCAGGGGAGCTCTAACCAGGGGTGGGCGGGGGAAGGGGCGGCTCAGGAAACTTGGGGTTGGGTGGAGCCAAGAGGAAGAACTCAGGCACAGGCCAGCTTAGGCGAGAGAGGAAAGGGAAGGAGTGCGGAGGGCTGCAGAGGGTGGAGCTGGGTCTCTCACCATAGGGACATGGCTGCTTCCTGTGCTCAGCCGTGAGCGGCTTCTTACGCAGGAAGTTGTCCAGGCTTGGCCCATGACGGCCCAAGGGGTCATCAGGGGGCATGAACCTGCAGAGGAGGAGGGAGACATGAAGGGGGACTTCCAAGTGTTGAGGAAGGGGCCGGCCTCACTAGAACAGGAGGGGGTTCCTAAAACTGGTACCCATCCAGCGGAGCATCCCCGGCCTCCGGGCAGGACCCCCGGGCTCCGGGCGGGATCCCCTGGGTGGGATGGCCCCGAGGGAGGGGAGGAGGTCCTAGTTCAGAGGGCTGCAGCCGTGGGCACCTTTCCGGCACCTCTCATGCTGGGGGCAATCTGAGGCCGCAGGGAGGCCAGCAACCTGAACATCTGAGTCTAAGCCTGTGCCCACTGGCTTCCGGTCAGAGACTCAGCGCTGGAAACTAGAGAGGCTCTCTTGGAACCACTGACCACATCCTATTACATCCTACTAAATGCTACTGCTCCGTTCCCTAAATTAAAAACCCCCAGCCCTGGCCGGGTCCCAGCCTGACCCTTCTTATGTGGTGCCATGTCCATCTCACTCCCAAAGTTGCCTGGATCCAAGGCCGTGCCCCTACCACCCCTCCGCAGAGCACTCCCCCCAGCCCCACCCCTCCCGAGGGCACCTCTGGTTTCCCCTCGGACCCCAGGCCCATCCGGTCCCTCCTGGCAGAAGCGTACTTGTCGTTGACGAAGGAGTACATGAGCAGCCGCTCCTCGATGAAGCGTTTCCACTCCTGCCGCTCGCCCTGCAGGTCCCGGTATGTGTCGTTGGAGACCACGACCCCGTCGGACTCGAAGGCCAGCTTCACGATGAAGCGGTCGTCGTAGCACACCACCCGCTTGCCGCCCACGCGCCGCGACGGCGTGAACACCAGGATCTTCTTCTTCTCCAGTTCCCGCAGGATGTGCTGGTCTGGGAGGCAGCAGGGACATAGTCAGGGCCCGCCTGGACCCAGAGCCAGGCCCACAGGGCTCCCTAGCCTCCCCGTGGCCCGGCACAGGGGCTCTGAACTCCAGTTCACGAGGGCAGGAAGCGGCTCTGCTGAGGCCCACCCTGCCCCTCGCCTGGGCCTGTCAGGGAGTTTGCTGCCTGGAAACCAACAACACCTAGGAGGCCTGCAGGTCCCGCTCAGCAAAGGCTCCCAAGCAGAGCTGGGCCTTCTCCTTCTCCCCTTCCGGACGTCAGGCCTGCTCACGCAGAGGTGGTCTTGGCTTGGCTCACCTGGCCAGTCCCGTAGGGGTCTGTGAACGAGCCCCAGGGAGAAATGTCTTGCCCTGTCCCCTCTGTAGCCAGGACAAAGCTCCCAGAGCCCATTCAGAAGGGGCCACTTTTCCTGGAGCCGGCAGCCCCAGCCAGCCTGCCCCCAGGTCTCAAGACTTTTAGGGAAATAAACTCGGTTTTACCCCCCAAGGTTGGGGACTCTTATAAGAATGATGGCAACAGCTAGTATCCACTGAGCACTTACCATGCGCCAGGCTCTCTTCTGAGCACATACCGTGTATAACTCACAACAGCCCCGGAGATTATCAAGCCCCCACCCCATGTCTCAGACATGGAGCAAGTGGCTCAGAGCAAGTGAACCAGAAGGGACAGAGCCAGGATCCCAGAGCCCAAGGGCTCAGCCAGTACGCTACGCTGCCCCATGTCACTGCGGGTGTGGAAAGAGGGTCCCACCATTAGGTGAGGGAGGTGCCCGGTACTTGGAGGCAGAGGCTGCACAAAGCGACCTCCAATGACCACTGTTCAGAGCAGAGATGAGCAGTGGACAGCAAACTAAGGACAGCAAAAGTCAGGAAAAGGAATGCTGGTCCCTGCTGGAGGCTTAGAAGTTGTCGGTCACACCCAAAGGGGCTCTCTTAGGGAGACCCAGGGCTCCTGGGGCAGTGGGACCCCTCCCATGACATGCCACTCACCTGTGATGGGCACATCAGGTCGAGGCTGCTCCTTCCTCCAGGATGGTACAAATACCGTGATGTCTGTGTGGCCCCGCTCCAGAAACCAGTTCACTGCCAGCAGGATGCCCCGGCAGGAGAAGACCTCCTTGTTCCCATGGCTGGGAGGGAGAGGACGGACGGGGTCAGCTCCCGAGAGTGGCTGGCCTGCCATCTCCTAGGCCTGAGCAGGAGGGAGGTGGGTCGCACTCTAGCCCCTGCCCTGGCCTGTGGTGGAGCAGCTGGCTCGGCCCACTGCCCTCTGGCTGGGGGCCCAAGGCCTGTATTCCCTGCTGGTTCCCACAGTGCCCGGGATGGCCAGACCCGGGACTTTCCCTGAGGTCCCATCTCCCAACAGCGAGGAAACGCCCAGGAATCTGGCAGCACTCGCTCCCCGTGTGGGGGAGGGTCAGGCAGCTTGCAACACACCTGGGGGTGGGGGAGAGGCGGCTGGAGGCTTCTGGTTCCTGCCCCACCCGGGGGTGCCGGGACCACAGGGACTGACTACACTTGCAGACTGAGTCACCACCCTCCCTCGCCCGCTAGGCAGGGTTGTAGGTGGGGGCAAGGGAGGCACCAGCCCCGGCTAACCAAAGAGAAACCAGATTGCTCCGGATTACAGTTGAGTCCTCCAGGAACCCCAGGGGCTGAGACCTGAGGAGGGTGAAGGGGAAGGAACCACGATTCCAGTCTCCGACACAGGGCAAGCAGTGACACAGTGGAGGCGGCCGCTTAGGGACCTTTCTGTTGGAAAGTGAAAGGACGCTGCTTTTCCTCCCAAGACTGCCAATTTCCCCAAATGCCTGGACGCTTGTCCTCTCCTCACCCCTCGGGGAGGGCATGACCTGAGGCAGAAAGATGGTCCCGCAGGACACTGGGGACCCTGTTAGCAGGAGAGTGGGGAGATGGGACACCCCCCCGTGTGGTCTGATGACCAGACTTCACCCCACCCAAATGTGGCCGGATTCAGAAGCATGCCCTGAGGTGCTGCTGGGTTGCTCTGCCTCAGTTTCTCTATCTGCAAAATGGGCCCCGTCTGCAGCCTCCTTAAGGGCTCACGTCAATGGGACAACTTTCCTGTTTGTTTGAGGCCAAAGACAGTCCAAGATTGTAGAGGTTCCAACTGGCTTTGTGGGAGGATGGAAGGGGGACGGGGGTCCCAGCTAATACTGGGGGGCTCCCTCCCCAACAGCCCCCGCCCCTCATGACCCCTCAGTGAACAACTCAGACTTTCACATTTGGCAAATAAAACAGAATCAACGTTACGCAAAAGAGGCAAGTCCATGGTCGACCACATCCTGTGGGTGGCTTTGGGGGGGTGACAGCTGGAGCCCCAAGAGAAGGTAGAGAGGGAGGTGGGGCAGCCGAGGGGGCACAGAGGCTGTCTGGGGCTTCCAGGTCTAAAGGTCTCTGGAAATTGTAGGGAAGGCAAAGTCCAGCCCAAAGGCAGCACTCATCCCTGCCAGGCGGGGCCTCCCTGCCGTCCGCCAGCCGCTTATAATAAAGTTAATAGAAATGCGAGCTGCGAGCCAGGCCCCGATCTAAGTGCCCCTCTGACTCATCAGCAAGCCTCTGAGGAGGTATTATCACTAAAGGCCCCCTTTCCCTTTAATTGGATGGGAAAACCATCGTCCACAGGGAGCAACTAGTAGCTGGTGTCACACAGCAGCAACGGTGGAACAGAGATGCAAACCCAGAGCCTGTGCTCATAAGCCTGTGCTCATAACTGCCACAGGTGTCGATGCTCAGACACATACAAAGGCAGGAGCCAACCCTCCCGGCGAGGACAGAGCTCCTACTGGAGGGCAGGCGCATCACACACCTCCTCGCTCCATCCTGACAAGGCTAGCCACAGCGAAGGACACCAAGGCTCTGAAACTCATCTAAGCCCCCCCGGCTGATGGTAAGACAGAACTCGAACCCACATCTGGGGGCACTGGATTGCCTTGCTGCCCCTAACAGCAAGATGTGAAGTTTATTTAGGAGAAAAAAGCTCCCAAACTTGAATTTGAACAGTGTTAAGAGAGTGCAGCAGGCTGGGAAAAGGAAAAATGATGCACCTGGCAAACTCCTGCGCCTCCTTCAGGACCCAAGTGAGGTGTCACCGCCTCTGAGAAGCCTTCCCTGACCTTCCAGGAAGGGTCAGGTCTCTGGACTGTCTTTACAGTGCCCAGTGTTTCCCCCATCACATTACTTCCTTCCCTGGGCCTTCTGCTCTGTGGGGGGCCATCTCTGCTTGGCCCCCCGTCTCAGGGGTGCTGCCTGCACATGCACCCACCTACCTCCTTCTGTACACATATGTGTGCATGCATATGCCCATCCTAGGCCAGCATCTGCAAGCCCTGGGACTTCACGGGATGCCCTCTGGGCATCAAAAACCTTGGCTGGGGACAAGCCTGCTCTCAGCTGCCCTAGCCCCCAGAACATTCCCTCGACAGGTGGTCAGAGCCTTACTCTTGGCAGGAAGAGAGCACACACACATTCTAGTCCCTCAAGTCGATCCCAGATACCGCCTCCCAGGCGGGGAGTCTCTCCACAGCTAACTTGAGTCCCTCTCTCTGCAGTGGAGGAAGCGCTGCTGGCACAGGAAAACCAGACATCCTCCCACCCCCACCGCAGTCCTGTTTGCCCCCCAGCCTGGCTAACTAGACACTGCTAAGATGTGGGAGTGTGTATGAGACTCCAGCTCAGCTGCTCCCACCCTAGGACAGAGGGCAGGGCAGGGCCAGGCTACCCAGGTGAAAAGATCTGCCTAGGCTGGGCCCAGCTAGTGGAGAAAAATTCCCTTAGAAGGAAACAGAGGTGAATTTCCCCACGATTTGCATATGGTGGGGGCCAGCCCGCCTGCCCTAGTGGGGGAGGGGGTGGCAGAGCAAGAACCCAGAGGCAGCCGAGACAGGAAGTTCGCGGCTGGAATTCCCCTCCTGCTACTGCCCCAGCTCAGAAAGCCCCGGCAGCCAAGGCTCCGCTTCTCTGGCCACCACCTGCCCCTCCTCCCTCCCAGGCCCCTCCTCCTTCTACCAGGATACAAACACACACAGCACATGGTTCCCCGGGGGCTCAGCACTCTAGCCCACACCCCCGGAGGAAGGAGTCACAGAGCCGACCAGACCCCTTGCCCAGCCACATACTGCTGGAGCCTGAGAGGGGCCCCCTAACTCTGAAAGCACGTGTTGTGACCAGCTGCTACTGGGATGTGGGAGCCGGCTTTCCTCAACCTCCCACCCAGACTCAGCCCATTTCAGAGATGGGAAGACAGACCCAAAGGTGGCCACAAGTGGGCCACCTGCACTCCTGCTGAGCTGGGCTAGGACTAGCCAGACAGCTGATTCGGCGCGGCCAGGAGCAGGAGGGGCCAAGGGCATCCAGGCAGCCCACCTGGGAGATCCCTCAGGGCAGCCAGGATAGGAGCCCTCCCCTGGGGTCTCCCCATCCACACCTACAGGAACTTTCCCCTGTGAATAATGCACCCAGCCGTGACTCACCAGCCCGCCTTGGAGGGACTGGGAGAAAGCAGGACCAGAGGGCGGGGCCTGGATTGAAGGGAGGTCTGGGATCCCTGGGGTCAGCAGCAGCCCTGGCCCCACCTCACCCCATTCCCTGTGAGACCCTGAATGGTGGGGGTGGGTTACTGGGGCTGAGTCCTGGCTCTGGTCCCGGGGAAGCCCCCAGAGCCCAGTCCAGCCCAGGTGGCTCCAGCTGAATCAGAGAGGACCTGTCACAGCTCACCTGAAGCCAAAGCATCAGGCCACCTGCCCACACCCCTCAGGTCACTCCTGGTTATAGCTACAGAGGCCTCGGTAGCTGGGCCTGCTTCCATGGGAGCCCAGGTCTGGGATTATAAGGCCCCGGGAGCCCCAGACCCTGAATAACAGTAATGACAACAACTTCCACTACTGTTTACTGAGCACTCACTCCTCACAACCACCACCTGGGGGGAGGCTGGTCTCACAGACCGGCTCCTCCGTGATTGAGCTGGAGTCCATAGGCTAATCCCTTGCACTATAGTGCCTCATGTCACAGGAGAGGAACGGAGATGGAGAGTGCTGGCCTTCAGGGAGAGACAGAGAGCACAAGGTGAGCCCGGGAGACAAGAGGACCTGAGTTCGAATCCTTGCTCCACTACTTGCCAGTAGCGTGACCTTGAGCAAGTCTTTGAACCCCCATTGTTATCCCTAGAACATTCCCAACTCACTTCCAAGAAGCCAAAAGGATTAAGGGAGCCTCCTGACACACAGGACGGCCTCAGCAAAGGGCTTTCCCTTCCTCTAGACCCATCTGCGAGGAGAGGTCTGACTTCTTCCTGAGGCACCTCCACCAGCCGAGCAGAGACACAAGGCCACCGTTCCCTGCCACTGGCCACAGTCTTGGCCACAGAAGTGACACGTACCTCATGGCCACATTGCTCCCGTCGATGACCACGGGCCTCAGGTCACTGCCCTCCTCGTCCTCCTCTGGGGGTGAGGGCTCCAGGGTGGGAGCCTTGGGGGTGCCCCCACCCCGGGGGACCAGAGGGAGCTGAAGGCAGGGGTCAGATGAGGCCTGGTGCTCCCGCTCGGCCGCTGACCCATGTTTCACCAGCTCGCCCAGCACTGTGTTGGTGTCCGCCTGGACCCCCAGCTTCTGCAGGACACCGTGGATCTCCGCAGAGGAGTAGCCCAGTTTCCTGAAGAAGTCCACCTTCATCTGCTGCTCTGCGGCCAACGCCTCCTCAGAGGTGGGCTCCTGGGCCGGCCTGGAGGTACCCTGGCAGCTGTGGTTGTCTTCAAGTTCCCACAGACTCATGGCTGGGCCGGCTTCCGGGTTGGGCCTCTCTCAACTGGCCACTCACAGCTCAGACTCACGGAATGCACCTGTCACAGCTCCTGTAGGACAACCACAAGGGTTAGGGATAGGGATTGGCTCTCTCTCCCACCCCTCTCCCGCCTCCTCCCCACCCAACAGGATGGGGCAGTACGGACTAGTGGTACTATGCAAAGCCATCTTCATGTATTACCTCTGTCAGTCCTCTCAAAAGCTCTCCCAGCTAAGGATCATCACATCCCATTATATAAAGGATGAAACTGAGCCACAGACATTAAGAACTTGCTCAAGGTCATCCAGCTGTTAGCTGGTGGCGCAAGGATTTGAATTTAGGCAATCTGACTCCACTTCCCAACCCATCCACAGCCCCACGCCAAACCAGGGGACCCAGAAGTCCTGGGAGGCCTCAGAGGACCTCGCCATGCCCCCACAGCTGCGGGGCGGCTGGAAACCCGGGGTTGGAAGCGCGCTGGAGGGGGGGAGGGGCCGGGGGCTTCCCCGCAGAGGACATCGCCTCCGCCCGTCGCGCGCTCCAAGCCCAGGCCCAGGAGGCGCAAGGCCCGTGGCCGGACTCCCGGGCCGGGGGAGGGGAAGTTTCCGGGGCGACCCATCGGCGAGAAAAGTTGCTGGGAAACTCTGGTTGGCCCTCGCGCTCGGTGACGCGGATGCTGTCCCGGCCCCGAGCCCAGCGCTCCCTCTCTGGATCTTGGTCCCGCTTCCCCTAGGCTCCTCCAACTTGGGCTAAGTTGGGGGGGCGTCCGGAGGACCGGCGAGGCCGAAGAGGACCGGCCTCACGTCCCTCCCACTCCGGTCGGTCCCAGCCGGAGCCCTCCCCACCCCCTCCTCCCCGCGACCCAGAGGCCCGCGGCCCGGGCCCGCCGCGCGCGCCTCACCCCGCCGTGCGCCAGCCACGGCCGGCGGCGTCTCCATGGGGCCGAGTCCCGGGGGCAAGGCCGGGGGCGTCTTTATACAGGCCGGGTGGGCGGGCAGGTGGTGGTAAGCACCATGACGCGGAAGCTGGGCAGGGGCGGAGACAGCCGGCCCCGGCGGCGGGGGGCGGAGCGGCCACCGCCCCTTCCTGCTCCGCCCCCCGCCTCCCCGCCCCGCCCGAGCCTCTGGCCCCGCCCCGCAGCCCGAGCGCGCCCGGCCCGGCCCGGCGTCCGAGCGGGGGGCGCGGGGGGCGCGGGGACGCAGCCGCGAACGCGTGCCTGGAGGCCCGGCGACCAGGGGAGTTGGAGGGCAGGAGTGCGCGGCCCGCGTGCGGTAGGTAAACACAGGCCGAGCCAGGTACGCGCCTGGAGTCAGGCACCGACTGCCCCAGGTGCGTACAGCGACACAAGGACAGGTACAGCCAGGGGCGTTCAGACCTCAGAACGCCGGACAAGTAGGGCCCGGAGTGACCAGGGTGCAGTCAGGGACGCACGGAGTGAACGAGGTGCACAGAGTTTGGTCCATGGTTATAAAGACAGGGCGCTTTTCAGATCGAGGCAGGAACACTCAGCAGGTACACCGTGACCGGAGCAGGTACACAGAGGGGGGGCCGCCCCCAGGGTCAGGGACACGTACACTTTTTCTGGAATATGGACCTTACCAGAATAGAAAGGCAGGTCCAACCAGCAGATACACAACGACCGAGGTGGAAAACCAGGCAAAGGAGATACGTTGACACGAATCCCCATGTGAATGTTCCCAGAATGCTCTCTTACACAGTTAACGGATGCCACCCACCCCTCTATGAGGATGCTTTTAGGTTCCCAGGTCAACCAGGCATGACCCCTCACTTGAGCATGCACCTTACAGGGTCAACCCAGGGGCTCGGGTGGGGAGACAGGTTATTATGCCATTTTACCCTTGAGAAGCTCAGAAAAGCTTACTTGTCCCAGCTGGAAAGACTTGGGACCAGGACCAGGAGCTCCATTCCAGGGCACGAGGTGCCACCATTGCCACTTGTGAAACCACCAGTGACCCAGGGCCGAGGGGAGACTTCTGGTGGAAGGGTGAGGCCTGGCACCTGCCCTCAAGTGTGTGTGTGTGTGTGTGTGTGTGTGTGTGAACACAGGCAACACAGATCTGCAAGCTAGAGGACAAAGCCTTGGCAGTGCCACCAGCTCACTTTGCAGATGGGGAAACTGAGGCCCAGGGAGCCAAAGCACTCAAAACTGTTTGCTGTGTTACAATACCCCTTTGACATTTTCTCTGCCTCGTAGGAATTAGTGTTATAGCCTCAAATAGTTTATTGTAAAAGACACCATGTACACTATCCATGTACAGCTGAAAGAATAGTGGTAATAATAATAAAACACCCATGTTTCCGCCACCCAACTTAGAAAACAGACCCATGCCAGCACCTTTGAGTCCCCTGCTGTGCCTGCACGGCAACCTCCCCACCTCCTCCCCAGGAACCACTTGCCTGAATTTTGTTCTAATTGTGCTCATCAGCTCCTCGATTTTCTTTTAGTTTTACACCTTTGTATGAATCCCTAAGTAATATATTGTTTAGTTTTGCTTTTTTTTTACTTTGTGCAAATGGAATCATTTTGTAATGTTTTCTTAAATCCATTTCTATTGCCCGTGTACCTATAACTTATTTGTTTTACTGTTGAATAATATTTCATTTTAGGAATGTACCACTAGCTATGTATCTGTTCTCCTGTTACTGCGTGTTATTTCTAGGATTTTTTTTTTTGTTTTTGCTATTACAAAGAGTGTGAGTTAAATATTCTTATAAATATCTTAATGTGACGGTAGAGTTGAAGAAATGGATGCTGACAGTCAGAAAGGTGAAGTTACTGTCCAGGGTCCCAGAGCTGGTGGAACAGGAATTCACACCCCGTCTCGGGGGCCTCCCTCCCCACATCGACACCTGCTTGTTCCGGGAGGCCACGGAGGACCCCAGGGAGGGGGGAGCGTGTGTTTCTAGGAGGGTCCTGAAGCTGTTCTCTGGGCTTGCCTGACCCCACCTAGCCAAGTCCCTGCTTTGTCGCCTGGTCATCTTTAAAGACCCCAAAGTGTCCCAGCGACCCCTGGGGCTGGCCACGGAGGAGAAGGGGAAAACAAGTCCCCCCCATGTGCCAGCTCATGTGCTCACAACCGTTCCCGCTGAGTGCTGTGTATGCTGCAGCCCTAATCTTCGCAACAGTCCCTTTTATGGTTGAGAAAAGTTCGGTGATGTTAGGCATTTGTTCACTGTAGTAATACCTTTAAGTAGTACCAATATTAAGTAATGAGGCCCAGTTAATATCGTAATGATGATAAGTCAACCTCGGTGATAATGCCTCACATTTCTAGAGCATTCACCAGGCGGCAGGCACTGTGCCAGCGCTGTCACACACTTCCGTGCCTTTGTATCTGCTGCTTCCTCGGCCGGGAGTGCCGCCCCTCCTTTCCTTCTCACTGCCCCCTGGCCAATTCCATTGATCTTTTTGATGATGTCACCTCCCCAGTGAAGCCTGCCGAGACTCTTAGATGCTGAGTTGCTTCTTCCTTAGTGCTCCCGCAGTGTTCTGCCTGTGTCCCTATGTGCCCATTTGTGATTACCTGCCTGGGACCTCCTCTGGGGCCAGGACTCCGCCCGTGCTCCCGGGCCCCGGGCTGCCGAGCACCGTGCCAGTGGGAGCTGGCGGGACTGGACGATGAGTCACGCAGCTCCGTGCCGTCCCAGAGTGAGCTGCAGTCTCCCTCTCATCCGGCTTGTGAAGGCAGCTCTTTCTCGGGAAGCTAAACTCTTCTGCAGAACTCAGGGCTGCTCTGGGGAACCCCTGCTCCACTTACAGCTGGATTTTGCAAACCTTGGCCCCAATTCCCGGGAACCCTCTGGATCTGATGGTGCCCAGCCCACCTCCCCCCCCTTGCCTCTTGCACGCCTGTCTTGGCGGCTGGGCTTGCCAACTTCCTTCCTGGAGCCCGCCTGCTCTCTTGTCACCTGCTTTCCTGTGCCTGGGCAGCCTGGGTGAGGTCTGCAGAGCTCCAGGACTGGTTACCCCCTGGGCAGAGGATGCGGTGGGTGTGGGGGCTGGAAAGGGAAAGGTCCCAGGAAGTACCTTGGCCCTCGGTTGCTCCATTGGGCAGCTCAGACTGGGGAGGACACAGGAGCCAGGTCACCTCTGTAGGAAGGGTGGGCAGGCTGTCCCCAAGCCTTAGTAGGGTGGCAGCCGAGGTTAAATTCAACAAGGGCCCCTGGAAGTGGAGAAAGAGCCGAGTCCCTCCCATATTTTCAGGCTCTGGGTGTATTTTAAAAAGACTTGTCAAAGAAGAGCTACAAAACATTGAAGTATGTTTTAAACTGTAATTGAAAAAATTAACTCTTTTCATCACGTATTCAAATGTGGTGCAATACATTTGAACTATTGACAAGGTAATTGGAGGATTTGTTTTAAAAATATGATTTCCTTGGAGAAATGGCTGATTCTAGGGCTGGGGCAGGGCAAAGGTGAGCCCGGGGGTCTCGCGCTGCCAGAGTTAGGAAGTGCTCCAAACACAAGGATGGGGTGTGGCAGAGGGACCCAGGAGCCCAAAGTGCCCCAGTGGCCAAAGGTGCAACAATTAGGCAATACAATAAATACCAGGGTATTTGATTATAACCCAAAGTATAAAACACACATCTGTGAGTCCATACTGGTAGAAATAAATTATTGAATAAATAACGAGCTGGGGAAGAAGAAGCAAATCGTCCTTGCCAAAGAATTCCAAATAATATATGGATTTTCTCCCCGCTCCAGCTCCAGTATCCCCTCCCCTTCCCTTGAATGTGCACTGATCTTAGTGACTTGCTTCTGAACAAGAGTAGGGAATGGGGAAAATAGTAAGCTTACAGTGGAGAAACCTGGCAGACACGACCTTGTCCAAGTGACCGAGGTTAACGTCACCAGTGTAGGTCCAGCGGATGTCATGTACCCCCGATACTATGTGATGACGAGGGCACTTCACTTCTGTGTCATCTTCCCCCAAACCCATAACCCCAGAGAAGAACATCAGACAAACCCCAACTGAAGGACATTCTACGAAATACCTGACCAGGACGCCTCAAAACTGAGGGTCACGAAAAGCACAGAAAGAGAGACAGTCACAGACCAGAGGACACTAGGCGACATGCTGCCCGGATGCGGCGTGGTACCCTGGGTTGGCTCCTGGAACAGAGAGAGCATCCGTGGAAGAGCTGGTTCAGTCCAAATGAGGTCTGGACTTCGCTTAACCGAGCTGGACCAATGTGGGCTTTTCCAGTTTTGACAGATGTCCCGCGGTGGTGCGAGGTGATAACGTTAGGGGAACTGAACCTGGGGGAGGGAATACGGGAACTCTCTGTACTGTCTGCAATTCTCTGTACATCTAAAATTAATTCCAAAATTAAAAAGTTTATTTAAAAATAAGCATATAATTTCATGCGCCTTTCGGGCGATATGTTTTGGTAATAGGGCAGGTATCCTTGTTTGGTTCTGTTGGTATACATATACCCTGTGACCGAGTGTGATCCCAGTGGGAGATGGCGTCCAAAGTCTGAACTTGGGGACTTTGTGTCGATGGGGCGCTGGCCAGGTGGTCCTCCTGCCTCCCCCGCTCCTTAGCCCCCCAGTTCAGCTACCCCTGCTCCCTTGTCTGAACCTTGAATGCTCACATTCTGCACTGTTAGAGCTGGAGAGCCCCACGAGATGAAGCTTTGTTTTACAGACGGGGAAACTGCCAGACGGAAAGGGATTTGCTCCTGGCCACGTGGCCGGTTCATTTAGGCAAAGGTGAGAATCAGACTAGCCAGGCTTTCTCCATCCCAGGCGTCCCTGGCCCCATTTGCTGCAGACATGGGGATCAGACCCACACAAGTGCTCAGAAGTATTGCTGACTTACCTGGGGACCTGATAAGGGAGGAAATGGGAGAATCTCAGGTGTCTGTTGGAGAGGTGTTCCCTTTGGTCTCACTCTGCACTTCCTTAACCAGTGAATCCCACCTGGTTTTAAGATCCAGGAAGGGGGGGGTCTGCAAGTAGGCAGAGGGTGAGTCTGCCTGCCACCGCGCCTCCCAGCCCCAAAGCCCCTGCAGTGAAGGACCAGAGAGAATTCTGCAAAGCCCTGGGGGTGTGCAGAGGGGGTGGGGCCCCAGTCTCGGGGTTGAACCCTCCCTCATCTGTACTGGGGGACACAACTTTGGTGATATTCCTGAAGTTGCAAGAGAGGCCCCTGGCCTTTCCTAGGGCCAAGAGGGTATGGGGCTGGGCTGAGGTGGCCCTGTGCAGAGTGTGCTGGGGTGGACATTCATGCCTTCTGGCCTGGGACGGGGAGGGGCCTGCCCCTGTCCAGGGGGCCCCCACCGCGGCCTCCCTGACTGTGTTTCCACACTGAACTGTAATGGTCTGGGGTAGCCCCTCTCACCACCTGACTGTTGCTCCGTGAAGACGGGTCCCCGGGACAGGATCTGGCACAGATGTTGGTAAATGCTTGTGAGTCAATGCATGAGTGAGCCGGAGTGGTTCTGGTTGTGTTTTGCTGTGGACGTTTCTGTTGCATCCTCTTTCCCAAGTCCAGCTCATGGATGTCCCCTTGTATCTGAAAAGGGCAGTCACAGGCCTGGGAACTCACCTTGAGATTTACCTGCCATCTCCAGCTGAGCCATTTGGAAGATTCAGATGGGAGTGGGGAACTAGAAGCTGGACGCAGATGAAGTTGCACCTGGGCCGGATCTAACCGCGGAGTCAGGAGCCTGCTGCCAACGGTGTTGACATCAGCTCACAGGGTGGCCACCCCCAGATGAGGTTGTCATCATGACTGGCTCACAAGATCCTGGAGGTCACTATTGTGCCGCTCACATGCTGGCCAGAAGTTCTGATGGACTGTTCAAGAATCATTGGCTAATAAACATGCCGCAGGAAACTTGCTGGTTGTCTTTTCAGTGCCCTTTGCCCTGTTCTCCCTTCCTAATAGTCCCTGGGAATTTCCCAGCCATGTGATTTTGTCAGAAACGACCCCATTCCAGGGGTGGGGCCTAATTGGCTTAAGCAAATTAGAATATCTCATTCTCCAGGCTATAGTAATTGGTCAAGAAAAGTCACGTGACCCAAATCAGGCCAACCAGACTTGATGAGTCTCAATTCCCAGTCTTGTCTTTGAGCTATCTGGGAAGCAAGCTCTCTGCTTCTTGCTCTCTGATTCTTGTACAGAATCACAAATGAGAAAAGCCAGTAGTGCCAGGAGCTTCTGGAAGCCACCTTGTGACACATCAGATGAGGCAGAGCCAAGAGACTGAAAGAATATAGGGCCTTGGTAACAGCTGCTGGATCAAGCCTTGCCTGAAGCTATTCCTAGTTGTAGACTTTTTGTCTATGTAAACTCATAAGTTCTGTCACTCACAACCAAAAATGTCTTTTATAATGATAACAATAATAAGTGTATATATATATATATATATATATGTATATATAATTACCTAAATACTGCATAGGGAATAAAATCTTACAAAATATGAGGTCTGTGGGGATGGTTTGGAAATAATAAAACAGACTCTTAGTGGTGGAAAAGTCAGCAAACTTCTAATCTAGCTCAAGCTTTGCCGTTTGGCACATGGTAACACTAAGGCCCAGAGACTCATGAGGTTTGCTTGAGGTCTCCTCGCTGTTTGGAGGGTCTCCTGACTGAGCCCACTAGTTCCTGCTGTTCCACAGTAATTGGAATGCTCGAATGTCTGCGCACCCCTGTGCAGTCGTCGCTACGTCTTCCTCTCTCCTCTTGTCTGTGTTTCTAAGAGGCGGAGAAAGAAGGGCAATAATCCTCCTCATTTTGCAAATAGGGAGGCAGAAGCCCACGTGCCCAGGGAGACTTAAAGATTTGCCAAAGGTCCCACAGAAAGGTGGGGAAGAGCTGGTCCTGGAGACCAAATGTCTTGAGTGTCACTTAAGGTCCAGGCACCTCCACCTGGCTGCTTGTACTAGCCGCCTCTGCCTCCATCAGGGGAAGAGTAGAGACTAGGGGTGTGAGGGAATCCCTTCTCCTGGCCTGCCTTCTCAGCTGCTGGGGGATTGAGGAGGACTTGGAGTTGTTAGGCCGGGGAAGTGATTGTGGGCTCTGGCAGACGGTCCTTCCTCCCCAACCTTAGGAAAACCAAGGTTATGAGGCTCAGAGAAAACTTTGGTTATTTCTGTTGCCAGAGCCTCCAAAAGCAAGGCCAACCTAGGGAGATGGGAGGCTGTATGCATGAGATTCTGGCCTCACAATCCGTGTGACCCCAGACCTGACACCTACCCTCCCCTACCCAAAAGCCTTTCATGGCTCCCCATCACTTTCAGTAGTCACAGGGTTGATACGCACAGCTGCACAGGTGGTGCACTGCACAATTTGGATTATGATCTGAATGGCACCCCCTGGGTTTGTGCAGTTCACAACTTGCACAACCATACACGGTGAGCATAGGTTGCACTTCTCAACACGTTTGGACACTCAGATTGTATTCACAGCAATTGATGACCTTGCAAACCCTTTTTTGAATTAAAAAAAATCATCCCTTTTGCAAGATAAAGATATTTTGAATGTTTGTTTTTATTTTAGATCAGTCTGATCCCAAAGATTGTATTAAAAAGTTTATATTTAATAAGATTCCTTTCTTTTTTTTGGTGAGGAAGACTGGCCCTGAGCTAACATCTGTTGCCAATCCTCCTCTTTTTGCTGAGGAAGACTGGCCCTGGGCTAACATCCGTGCCCATCTTCCTCTACTTTATATGGGACGCCGCCACAGCATGGCTTGATAAGTGGTGTGTAGGTCTGCACCTGGGATCCGAACCTGTGAACCCTGGGCCAGCGAAGCAGAGTGTGTGAACTTAACCACTACGCCACTGGGCCAGCCCCAAGATTCCTTATTTTTAAAGGTGACATTTGACCCTTTTCTATTTAGTAAGTCATGCCTACTGTTTAACAGAATTTAATTTTATGAGGAAAAAGTAAGATCTATAGACAAATGAATTAAAAATACTTTGTCAGGCTTGGTTCGGGGACTGAATGTAAGCTGAAATGATCATTATAGATTGAAATTTACATGCTCTGAATTGAAAAATGGATATATTTGCTTTCAGTACGTGAGAGCTTTAGAATTCTTGCATCTTATGCTTCATTTTTGTGATTTATTTAGTTATTTTAAAAACAAATTTTGTGCTGCGTTTCTAAACCAAGAGATAAGAGAAAAGATATCATTCCCTCAAATAACCCATTTCAGGTATGAATAGCTGTTATTTCTAAAAGATGAAAAGCCAAAATGGCTATATTTTCTCTTTTTAGTGTTGGTTTTTGAAGTACTAGAGACATCTTGATGTTCTACATAAGACTTTTTTTTGAACAGGTAATGCGTAAACAATGTAAAAGGTTCAAAAGGTACAGGTGTGTTTATAGCAGAACCAAAAATCTCCTTTCCCTGGACCTCAAAGTGATTCTGCAGTCCAGGAACAACTGAATTGAGCAGTTTCTTATGTATCTTTCCAGATAGAATCTACATAGCTGCAAGCAAATATTTGCACATACATATTCTGCTTTGTTTCTCTTTATTTTTATACAAATGAGGCCTTTTCTACAACCGACTGCATCTTGCTTGTCTCACTTCACAATAAACCTTTGAGATAAGTCCAATCTGTACATGTTACGCTGCCTCGTTGCTGAAAATATTCCACTGTCAGGATGTACCATAATTTATTTAGGCAGTTTTTGACTGATAGATATTTAGGTTGTTCCAATCTTTAGCTATGACAAACAATCCTGCAGTGTAGACCCCGGTCTCCTCCCCACTTTGCAACTGTGCAAATACATAGTAGAAATAAATTCGTCTTGCTGGGTCAAAGAGTGTATCGGTTTGCTAGGGCTGCCGTAAGCAAGTACCACACGCTGGGTGGTTAAGCAACAGAAATTTATTATTTCATACTGAATTACATTAATTTCAACAGAAATGGATTCCGTTCTGGAGGCCGGGAGCCCGAGATGAAGGTGCGGGCAGGGTTGGCTCCTCTGAGCACTGTGAGGGAGAATCTGTCCCAGGCCTCTCCCGTGGCTTCTGGTGGGTTGCTGCCACTTCTGGGGGTTTCTTGACTTGTAGATGCATCGCCCCATCTCTGCCTTGGTGTTCACGTGGCATCCTCCCTGTGTGTGTCTGCGTCCACATTTCCCCTTTGTGTAAGGATAACAGTCATGTTGGATTAGGGGCCCACCCTACTGCAGTGTGACTTCATCTTAACTAATTACATCTGCAGTGACCCTATTTCCAAAGAAAGTCATATTCTGAGGCACTGGGGGTTAGGACTTCAACATACGAATTTTAGGGGGACACAACCCATAACAAAGAGTAGAGGAGCATTTATTTATCTTTAGAAAAATATTGCTAAATTGCTCTTCATCGAAATTGCACCACCACCTCCCACCGGCAGTGAGGAGGATGGCCCGCGTCACCGATCCTCGCCAGCACAGTGGGTCAGCAGACATTTGGGTCTTTGCCGGTCCAGTGGATGAAAATGGTATCGCACCACAGTCCAACTTGTATCTCGCTTAGATGAGAGGTTGAGGGCTCTTTTTTCATATATTTAAGACCGATGTGCATGGTTTTTGTGACCAGTTGTTTACATCCTTTGCCTATTTTTCTATTGAATTATTGGGCTTTTATCCTTATTGATTTGTAGGAGCTCTTTAAAGATAAGAGAAATTAGCTCTTTGTGATGTGTTTCAAATATTTTCTTTTCCTGTTAGTCAATTGTTATTTGACTTTGTATATAAGTTTTTTTTTCTTTACCCAGGAAAACATTTTCCATTTTGTGGAGACAAACAGATTTCTTTGCTAAGAAAGAAACATTTCTTTCATGGTTTGGAGGTTTTCTGTGAGACTTAAGAAAGCCTTCTCTGCTCTAAGGTTACGGCACAAATTCTCCCATTTTTTTCTAACACGTTTATGGTTTCATTTTTTTATGTATAGGTTTTTACTCTATTGGGATTAATTTTGGCATAGGTGTAAGGTAGGGACCCAGTCTAGTTACTTTGGGGGACACTTGGTGGTCCCAAGAGCATTTATCAAATAACGTGTGAGAACTATAATCAGCTGTAAGCAGTGTTTAGATACAGGGAATTTGCAGAAATATTTTCATTAAAATGTTTTCCCTATTAATTTGTATTTCGGCATCAATTTTCTTTTGGAATTTTTTTTTTTTGAGGGAGATTGGCCCTGAGCTAACATCTGTTGCCAATCTTCCTCTTTTTGCTTGAGGAAGATTGTCCCTGAGCTAACATCTGTGCCAGTCTTCCTGTATTTTGTATGTGGGACGCTGCCACGGCATGGCTTCATGAGCAGCGCGTGGGTCTGCGCCCAGGATCCAAACCCGTGAACCCTGGGCCATGGGAGCAGAGCACACGAACTTAACCACTGTGCCACCTGACCAGCCCCTGGAATTTTTGTCTTTGACCAGTGACCCATTATGGGTATAGACTCTAAATTTGTTATTATAATAAAAAGAATTTAAAAGTGTTTCATAGCAAAGCTAACCCGGGGCTGGCAGTGTTCAGCTGAGTGATAAAAAGACTGAGTAACCATGAACCCCATTTGATAAGCACTGAGGATCTCAAACAGTTTCCTTTAAAAAAATTAACAAAGTATTTATTCATTGATTACAATGTAGAAATAGATGCTAGTGCTGCATTTAAGACATGCATCCCCTGGGAAAAATCCTCCATCCCTCGGGGTTCATCTGAGCAGGTTAAGAGTCTGAATCCTGACTTCACCACTTCCCAGCCCTGTCTCCTGGAGTAATTTCCTTGACCTCTCTGTGCCACATTTTTCTTCGTCTATAAAATAGGGATAATAATAGGGGACATTTTGCAGGGCTTGGAGCTTATGCAATTTGAGGGGCCCTCTTAAAAATTACAAGTGTAAAGCTAAGCACGTTCCCTGCAGGATCTGGGCAGAGCCTGTCAGCCGGGAGGATGGAACGAGGCGATGGTCTAACTCACCTGGTGCCGGGGCGGCGGGCGGTGGGGGGTGGGGGGTCTGACTCCGAGACTACAATTCAGGTGTGTAAGAAACACCACTTTCTATACATACCACAGCCTCCCTGGAGTTCTGACGCCAAGCCCCCGGTTCCACTGAGCTGGCAAACGCCTTCACTGCAGCCATTCTGGAAGTTCTGATTCCACCTTGCTCTGAAGCTGAATCAAGGCATGGGGTGAGGGGAGGGTCCGTTTTTCTGTGATCATCATTTGCCTTTGATCATCTATTCACACATGTCATGGCTGAGGATCTGGTGTCCCTTTCTAATGTCCCCTTCAACCTGCAGCTCTCCATTGCTTCTGATCCGTGCATGGGACTTGGGGATCCTTGAGGGGTGCCCAAGGAGTGCTGGTTAGCAGCTTGGAAGAAGGTCACTATTGGTGGGCCTAATGGCTCTATTCTAGGCCATACCAAAGATCCTGCTCTCTGAGGGGGGCAGTGAACCGTGGTGGCTGAAAGCATGGTTCGGGTGCCAGACAGAACCGGGTTCAAATCCTGCAAAGCCTGTTATCCTCATCAGCAGAACGAGGAGGAGGATGATAATAACACCTCCCTCATAGAACTGGTGTGAGGAAATTAAATGTCACAATGTTTGCACAGGGCTTAGCAGAGTGTCTGACACATAGTACACGAGCTCTATTAATAGACTCACCACTTCCCTTCTGTTGGTTATTGGATGGGGAAACTGAGGTCCCAGAGACGTGGCTGGCTGGGTCAGGATCACCATGCAACATGGGTAAAGGCACAGAAAGCCTATTCAATTTGCAGGTGACCTAAAACTAGACACAGTGGCTGGTATTTTTAATGACCAAACCAGGGCTCAAAAGCAGCTAAAGCAGATGAAATGATAGACTAAACGCCCTGAAGTAAAATGGAATAGGGAGGGATATAAAATGAAAAGATTTTGCATGAAAAAAGTTTTGGCTGAAGGTTCCATATAATCCCAAGTTAAGATGACTGCCCCAAACTAATGTGATCTCAGGCCATGTCTATAGAGGTATAGGGTTGAGAATGAGGGAGGTGATAGCTGGAGGGTTGTGTTGCCATACTTTTGGGGGGACAGGGAGAGACCAGAGTCCAATTTGTGGAGGGCAAAGGACAGTGAGGAATTGGGGATACTGACCTTAGAGTAGAGAGAGTCAGGCACACAGGCAGGAGCAGTAATATAACCCCACCTGGCTCCCGGGGCAGACCTGGGAACGGTGGGGATAACAAGGGGCTGAGAACCAATTCTGTGGCAGTCAGAACTGTCCCACTATGAAAAGGATTGCATTTGGAGGTAGTGAACCCCCCATCACCAGTGGTATGCAAGGAGAGTGAGGAAAAAATTCCTGCTTCGACCTCTCACGTAGTTTCAACAAAAGTACTAGACCCTACTAATAAAAATCCTTGTTGGCTATATATACACATACTATAGTCAACAAATATGTAATCCATATTTCCCCTATTTTAAAGTGTACTTTAAAAATTGAATATTACTGAAATTCGGGCTGACTTACAATCAATGTATAAGTTTAACGCATCCTTCTTTCCTGAAAAGTTGTTATTCAGGCATTTTTGAATCAGCAAAGTGTACGATTGGGGAGGTGTTTGACAATCTGTATTTCATGTTACACTTCTCCCATGAGAATGTATGTCTTGAATTAAGAGAAATGTATCAAAATAAAGAACATATTTTAAAAATCCAACATTCTCTTCTAAGTGAAGCCGCGCTCAATCTATTGAATCCATCCGCCGGTGACATTCCACCTTGTCGCTGCCGTCCTGGCATCTGAAATGGAACACAGACAGGCCATTAAACCGGTTTTAACAAATTCAGAGAAGCAGGTTCTTGGCTGGAGGGAAAGAAACTCCACTTACCAAGAGATGTTATTCCTTCAAAGGATGAGCACCTACTTCATAAAGAGAATTTGGAGGGAGCTTTTTGTTCCGCAGGGACAACACCTGGATTTGAATATGTCCATCCTCAAAAGGAGATTTCTCGTAATGGATCGAACTCAAAACACTCAGAGCACAAGGACCGGCGAGCTTTCAAAAGGAGACACTTGGGAGACGCGCGAGGGCCCTCGTGTCCCCGCCGGCGCGAGCGTGGAGGTGGGTGGAGGGCGCCGGTGCCCTTCGCATCTGACTTTCCTGCTGAAAGATGTACCATCGTCTGCCGCCTCCCCACCCCACTCCGGGAGTTTGGGACCTGAATTCATTTAGAAACATCTGTGGTTGCAGGAGGCTCTTTTTTTATTATAAAGCTGCCAAGGAGATCTTACCGTGAAAGCACATTTTAGAGACGAGAAAGAAGGAGGCTGGGCCAAGGCCGGGCGCTCTGGCTGTGGGCTTGGAGGGGAGGACGTGGAGCGCCGCCACCTGCAGACCGCGCTCGTGGGCAAGGGGCCCGCGCGGCAGGCGCACAGGGACCCGGGTTCGAATCCCCGCCCTGCCGGTGACCTCGGGGAAGTTGTGTAACCTCTGGGCCCCGCGACTCCCTTTCCTGGAGCCCGCAGCTGGAACGAAGCCCCTTGCAGCCCTGACATCAGCGGTGACGCGAGCCTTCGCAGGCGATGACTAGGCAGAACCCGATGCCACTCCCTTCCCCGTGTCCGGGCTGGCGCGGGGCGTGTCGCCTCCGAGCAGGTGGTCCCGGCTCCGCCGGCGGCTCTGCCGACTGCCCCGCACCCGGCGCTCCCGGGGACCCCGCACCCTCGCTCCTCCTCGGCGCACGGCCGGGTCCTCAGACAGCGCGGCCCGACGGCTGGCCTGTGGCGCCCCCTCCCGGTGACCGCAGGGAGCGGGGTACGTGGGCGCAGCGGCCACAGCTCTGAACCAAATGACGTCCTTTCTGGGGTCGAGCCTCCACCTCTCCTGGGGCCGTCTGAAGCATAAAAATCAGGTCATATGGAGTCCAAGCAGTTCTTTTTCTAGGCTGGGCTGGGCCGTCCTGAGGCCCCAGCGGAAGGGACCACTGGAGGGGGACCTATGTGGAGTAAGACTGAGCGCTGTTGTGCAGGTGGCGTGCAAGAGTGGGGCTCCACCTGGGGGTGGGAAGGGCAGAGGCACCCCCGGAGGAAGGATTGTAGGTTAGGGCTTGTGAGGAAAAAATTAGGATGGGGGTGTGTGGGGGGTGAGAGGAGCCTCCGCCTGGGGGACGGTTTTGCTGCAGCCCCCACCTCACTGACCGGCCGGCTTCTTCCCCCACCGCCTCTGGGACAGATTCGATGAGTGTTCAGTGATATTGGTGAAGGGCCTCAGTTAGCCGTTTCTCCTAAGAACAAAGACAGCAGGAGGGATCAGAGTTAAACTCCAGGCAGAATTTCTCAATTACGAGGGATGTCGGACCTCAGAGAGAAAAGCAGAGTGGGGAGCTTCGCATCGAGGCGAGCCCCCAGGTGAAGGGGGGTCTGCCCGAAGAAGTGAGATGGCCCCCTGAAGCTCCCTGTCTGTCCTGAGGGGCCATGACTAGGGTGTAGTCCTTGGGGTCTTGGGATGGAAAGACCTCTTGTAAGGTTCTTGGTGGCTCTGGCCTTTGGGGATGGGATGAACCTCGGCAGGTGAGGATGGGCAGGAGGAGAAACCGAGGTCCAGTCATTGCTGCCCCCGTCCCGCCGCACTAGGCCAACTCGTCTTCCTTCACCTCTCAGCTTGTCTCCTCTCTGGACCGTTCCTGATCCCCCAGGAGAGGCCACGCTGCCCCGTCCATGTGCTCCCGTCGCTCACATTCTACAAGGCTGGGTTCCACGTCCTCCTCCCCGCTGGGCTGCGCGCCCCATCCCAGCCCTCTCCTCAGCACCGAGCGAGCTGCCCGCACATCGCTGCTGCTCGGTGCATATTCGATGACGTCAGTTGACTTGGGAAGGCGCTCCGGGTCCCGGCTTCAGAAAGGATTAGGGCAGGCGGAGAAAAGGCAGAGCACTGAGGCTTGACTGACTAACTGATGACCTGAGCAGTCCCTCCTCTCTCTGTACCACCCCCTCTCAGGCTCTGGCTCCCCAGACAGGGTTACCCCCCCATCCATTTAGATACCCTCCCTCCTTGCTCTGCCTTAAGCTCCCACTCCCCTCTCCCAGGCTGGCCCATGGATGGGCCCCTCGTTATCCAGCTCAGCCTCTGATTTCCCACGCTGGGCCCATCCCCCTGCATGGCTGCCCTACTCACCCTGATTGGGCTCTGACCCCCACAACAGGCTGACCCGTGTGTGGATGCCCCCTCGGCCCATTTGCACTCCGACACCCCGGCCAGGCTGCCCCTTTGTGAGAGACACTGTCCTCGCCCTGCCAGGGCTCTGATCCCTGTGCCTGGCTGCCTCCCCATCGGGCCCCTCCTCCCCCAGCTCTGACACCGCTCTGGTCCTCCACCTCCACACAGATGTCTCCCTTGCTCTGCTGCGCCTGAGGCCTTTGGGACTGAATGGTCAGGGAGGAAGGGAGAGAAGAGGAGAAGCAGAACAGTGCTTTTGAAAAAATATTTTAACGGTGGAAATTTTTGTGCAAGCAAAATCTTGGACAGAATATATAAAATAGAGCTGCTCTGGTTGAAGAGGGAGCAAGAGGAGAGAGAGGGAGAGAGAGAGGAGGGAGAGAGAAGGAGAGAAAGAGTATGCCTGGAGCCCCACCCATGTGGTCCCACTCTCTCAGAACTGTCATTAAGTCCAAGGTGTTCCTTGGTATACAGTTTGGGAACCTCCTGGAAAAGAATTCTGCCTAGAAAAAAAGGGTGCCGCTTTGCAGCCACTAAAATGTCCTTTCTGAGCTTTTCTGAGAAGCAGCCCGTGAGGCCGCTCCCTCATCATCCGCCCCGAGGTAGCTCTCCCAGACGCTGGGATGCAGCTTGGGGGTATCAGTGGCTCTTGCTTGGAGGAGGGGTCTCTGGGGGCCAGAGGGTCCTGGGCAGGTGTTGGGGGCCCGTGGGAAGTGGGTCAGCATCTGCAGGACACGGGCTGTGAGTGTGCCAAGGCACGGGGCAGACCACCTCTTCCCCATCTGCACCCCTTTGTGACTCTGTGTCCCCATCTCTGGTCACCTTCAGGAACAGAAACTGGGAATTCTGCTTTGGTGGCTGGAGCAGATGTCACTGACCTCCTAATGGTACTCATCAGACTGTGAGCCACACTTCACAGTTTACAAAACACTCTCACATCCTTTCGCTGGTTTGATGTGATCTTCTCGGCCTTTGGTGAGATAGTCCTGTTACTAACCCCACCCCGGAGAGAAGAGGAAGTTGGGATCAGATGTTGCGTAAATTGCCCTCAGCGCCAAGAGGAGGCCGGGAATCTCAACAGACTCCAATCCCAACACCTTCCCGGCACCATGGGCTTTCCCCCGGGCCTTTCCCCACCTCGTCTCTTTATCATGCTAATTGAAGTCCTGAGCTTTTTCAGTCTGAGCCAAGCTTGAGTTTAGGGCTTGAGGTTAAGACTCTGTAGTGGAGCAGAAAACAGGTCAAGGGTCAGGACCCCTGCTGGGGTAAACTCTGAGGTCCCCTCACTGGTGTGGGAGATTTGAAATAGGATGACCATACAATTACTCATCCAGATTAGGACATTTTTGAGAATGAAAGGGAGCGCCCTGAATAACTACCCCAGCCGAGAACGGGAGGCGAGGTCACCCTATTATGGAACCACCTACCTCGCCCCTTCTCCGTCTCCACGTTCACTCAGTGGCCGTTTGCTGGGCATTTAGCTGTGCTGGGCACTCCACAGAGCTTGTGTTATTGGATCTTCATGATGACATGTGGCTGATCCAATTATTGTTCCCATTTTATTGATGGAGAGACTGAGGCCCAGAAGACTTGCCCAAGAACTCATAGCGGTAAATGTTGGAGCTGGGATTTGAACCCAGGGAGGCTGGCTTTCCCTGGAAGGATTATACATAATAATTTTTTTGTGTGTGAGGGAGACCAGCCCTGAGCTAACATCCGTTGCCAATCCTCCTCTTTTTGCTGAGGGAGATGGGTCCTGGGCTAACATCCGTGCCCATCTTCCTCTGGCACCACAGCATGGCTTGATAAGTGGCGTGTAAGTCTGCACCCGGGATCTGAACCCATAAACCCTGGGCCACTGAAGTGGAGCGTGCGAACTCAACCACTACGCCACCAGACCGGTCCCCATAATAAAATTTTAATGTATGGATTTGGGCAACAAGAATTGTGCCATGGAATGGGGGTTCCCCAAGCCTCTCCTCAGACCTTCCCCCAATGTCTCCTAGCTCTCTTTTGCTCAGGGACATCATTAAAAGGACCTTTGAGTGGTGAGGAGCTGTGTAGATGGGAGGGAGGCAGGTGCACTCAGCAGACGGGATTATGTTAGGACCATGGAGTGGAAGGGTAACAGCAGAATGAGAATAATAAAAGCTAACATTTATTAAGCACTTACTGTATACGAGGTTCTGTTTTAAGTGTTTTCAAGATATTGACTTACTTAATCCTCACAACAACCCTATACACTAGGTAACATTATTATCCCCATTTTACAGAGAAAAACTGAGGCCACTTGCCCTCCATTACGCGGCTGGTTAGTGGTAGAGCCGGGACCACCCCATTGGCTTAACCATCATGCAGTTTGTCCTTGAGGAAGAGGATGCTGCTGGCCTGTGGGTGGAATCCTGCTAGCCTGCTTCCTCTAGGACACCCAGTGGGCCAGTTTTCAGGGAGGAGTGAGTCCCTGGTCCAGCCTTCTGGGGGCGCCAGCCACGAGTGTGCACCAGCTCTCCTTCTGCGTCGCAGTCTCCCTGCAGGAGCGCGGGCTGGAGGAGGTGGGGCCGGATCCCTGCCGCCCTCTGTGGCGGCTCATTTTCATTCATTTTCTTTAAATGTTTCTCGCTCTGTTTTTAAATCTAATTTTTCAGCTTCTTTTTTATCTTCACTCAAGTTGCTTTAATGAAACGAAAATGTGTCTGTTTCCCTCTGCTGGAGCTTCCCGGGGAATTTCAATATAAAACAAACAAGTTGGCTTTTAAAATTAAAATTTTATGGGTGGCATTTCCTCATTTAATGGGAGGCACAAAAGGCTGGAGTAAAACCAATTAACATGGGGTTGGGACTCGGTGTTCAGCAAAATTAAACAACAGGAACGCGGTGTGCTGGGAGCCATCGGTGCAGGGGCTGGGAGAGGTATGCAGACAGGAAGCGTGGAGGGCCGAGGAGGGAGGTGGCCACCCAGCACCAGGTGTGCGTGCAGGCCTTGCCTCCCGCCCCGCACCCAGGACCCCGTGCCTGCTCTGCTCTGTGCACACCTGCTCTGCGCATTCAGATGGCAGGCAATTGTGGGGGGTGACAGACGGGGATGGCTGCTTCAGATCCCCGGGGCCCTGGACAGTGGAGTCCGGAGAGTCATCTGTGAAAGTAGCCAAGGCCTCTGCAAAGGCCAGAATTCACTCGGTGGTTATCTTCTGGGACAGTATGAGTCCCTTCCAGGACATGGGGGCCTTGTCTTGCTCACAGCTGTGCCCCCAGGGCCCAGACAGTGGCGGGAGTGTGGTAGACGCTCCCCAAATACTCGATGACTGAATGAATGACTTCGTTGGAGCAAACAATATTGATGGAACTCTGCGGTGAGTCACTCAGAGTGTTTATCGCCCAGTGCAGGATTTTTTTTTTTTTTTTTTTGTAGAAATGGTGAAAATAGCATTTGAAATCCGAGGAGGGAGGGGCAGTCCTGGTGGGATCACCCCAGGAGAGCAGCTTTGTGAAACCGGCCAGGGCAGAGCGAATAGCACCAGAGGAGAAGGCAGGCCAGGCCGGGGGTCTGGCGGGAGAAAGGGTTGGAGGTGAGACGTGGACGTGGCTGAATCTGCCTGCAAAGAAGCGTGTGTGCAAGAAGCTGAATCTGGAGAGGTCCACGGAGCCTGGCTGTGAAGCGTGGGACAAGGAGATTCATTCCACTTTACCTCGTTGGCAGGGGGCTCCACTGAAGGTTCCAGAGCAGATTGATCCAATCAGAAGTGGTTTCTGGGAGACTGATTCTGGAGGCTGGTGGGAGGGAAAGGAAGAGTCCAGCTAGGCGTGGTGGCCTGAGTCCAGGCTGAGTTGAGGACCTCAGGCCGGGTGGTCAAGGTGACCTATGGGTGCTGGGGGAGGGGAGAGAAGGCTGGGTGATGGTGGGGCCCTCCTCTGAGCTGGAGGAGCAGGTTGGGAAAGTGGAGGAATTCAGTGTGGCAGCACCAGCCAACCCCCAGGCGTGGACCTGGTTGTGCTGCAGACACGGGAAGCCGATTTCCCACTGACAGTCACAACCAGATCCTGTAAACTGGGTCGTGGTGCCACAGCCCCCAGGCAGCCCGAGGAAAACAGGCCTCACAGCTTCAGAGAAAAGGCTGGGCTGCCTCTTCTGATCTCTTCACCTCCCTCCTCTCCCCACTGACTCTTTCTGTCTCCCACTGGGACAGCTTTCTCCTAACGTTTTCTGCCCTCTGAACCCTGAATCCCTGGAGGGGGCCTCTCTGGTTACTAGAATCCTCGGGGCAGCAATAAGATGGGCGAGGCCAAGTGCCCCACCTGCTCTGAGTCAGGAAACTGAGTTGGAAACCAGGGCCTCCACCAGCATCCTTAGCCCTCCCCCATCAGGCCTCCGAACCCGCAAATGCTCTCCCAGACAGAGTCCTGCAGGGGCGCAGCTAGTGGGTGCCAGCTCCTGGCTCTCTTGGGGGGGTGTCTTTGAGGCAACATCTGAGGTTGGAGGAAGGCCTTCCTGGTGCAGGTCTGTGCTCTGTTTCACGCCTATAGAAGGGTCCCTCTGAGGGACCTCTGAGGACCCAGGTGAGGGTCTCTTTGAGACCAATTTGAGAACCTGTCTGAGGTTTATTTGTGAGTCTCTCTGAGGCCCGTCTGAAGGCCTAATGAAGGCCCGTCTGGGTTGGCCTGAGGACCAGTATGATAAAACCAATAAAAATGGCCCGAGGCCAAGGCTGACACTGACCCTTTTCCCTCCGTACAACAAAGAGAGTAAATTTGGCTAAGCCTGTAGTAGATTCTTACATCCAGGGGGCTAGCAGAGTGGCTGGTGTCTTCCCGGCGGTGGTGAAGTTTACCCTAAACCACTTTTGTTAGCCAGAGCCCCCACTCCATCCCGACAACCAGCTGGCTGACTTTGACACATCTGGCAAAGGCAACACACTTCTTGAGGACCACACCACCTGCCCACCTTCCTGGGGAGAGAGACACAATGTGCCCTATTTGAAGTGGGTTTTTAAGTACGAATAGGAGTTCACCTGGTGAACAAGGTAGGAAGGACAGTACTGACTGAGTGACACCAGTGAAGACACAGAAATGTGAAATAGTTCTCTGTGGGCCGAAAGAATTACAAGTACATCAGTTTTCCTGGAGTCCAGAACTTGCAAGAGCTAGGCATACAAGTATCACACAAACTAATGTAAGAGAAAGAGACTTGTAAACTGTCAAGTGCTGTATAAAGGAGGCATTGCTGTTACCACCCATCTCTCTTGTTTGTTGCGGGAACCAAATGAGTCGAGATGTGTGAAGTTGTATAGTAAACTGGAAAAGTGTTTATAAAAATGTTAATTAATATATTTAGAGAGTAGGTAGACTAAGTGTGAGAATGTGGAGTGGAGTAGACAATTAAAATATCTGCGAATTTCATTCTTGAATTCACATTTTAAGAAATGTTTATAAACTGAGAATCCTAATTACTTTTTTCCCCTCACACCTCTTTTCAGGTGAATACGCTGTAAGAAGGTTATGGTATCTATTAAAAATATTGTCAATTTCTTGGTGCATCAGCTGACTCTTTATACAGCGAGTAGCAGCACACCCACTGCAAACTGGCTTAACCAGTAAAAGGAATGTGTAGGTTAAGTGATTTGAAAGTCCAAAGGTAGCATGAACCTCAAGATAGGTTTGATCCAGAGACTGTTACTCTGATGCTCAGGGCAGCTTCTCCGTGTTGGGTACCATTAGCTCCCAGATTCTCCCTCCAAATCCCAGGAGAGAGAGGGGCTTCCCTTTGGCCAACCTCCCAGAAAATTCCTGAGCTTCACTTCTGATCATGAAGCCGGGTACCTGAGGGTTCCTGTAGATATTCAATAAGGACAGGATTGCCTTTTGACCCTGTTCCCAACACAGACACAGAGGAGTCTTGTCCATTTGCTGTTTTCTGGTTTAACCTAAGGGGTGACTCAGGGGTTGAGAGGATTCGTGAGCTTGTTTTGCAGAAGAAAGAGAATGCCCTTGGGGAGGTTCACCAGATCACCAGATGACCAGCCCCCAGCTGCCGTTGACGCCCAGAAGTCAGATTGCCCAAGGGCTTCTCTGGAGTGAAACATTACCCCTTTGGGTCTCTGAAACTCCTCCTCCCAAGCCCCTTAGCTCTATAAAACCTCCTTGCTTTCTTCTCTTGTGATGGCAGATTTGAGAGAACCCATCCTCTGGCTTTCTTGTTTTGGCCAATTCAAATAAAACTTTCTCCATCTCCAAGCCCTGATGGCTTAGTGATTGGTTTGAACTTGAGATTAACAGGTTCAGTATCAATGGGACCAACTTGGGTCATGTGGTGGGGAATGCCAGGGCCTGTTTGTGTAGGTCTGCATCCAGTGCCCATCCCGGAAACAATCACTGTGGTACAGGAGAAGCTAGAATGGGTGCCCACCATACCTGGTCACTCAGGTGGACCACTGGGCTTCAGGTGTGCAGACCTGCAGTCATGCTCAGTCTCTGGCCTCATTGCTGATTCATCATCTAAACTCTCTCTTCCCTGTAGCTCTTCCTTTGCAGGTGTGATACTGGTCCACGCCTTGTCCCATTACCCCATCGCCCCACACTAACTACTATGACTGTTTTTTTTAGCTGCTTACTCAGTCACTATCCTCTTTGCTCACCAATAAATTTTTCTCTATAGCTGCTCAAAAGCTGAACACATTTAAACATAGCAAAGAACACATATTACAGCCGATGCAATAAGACAGAAAACGTGATTACAAAATTTAGCTATAGGAAAATTATCATCATTTGCCAAAGACCCAATTTTATCACTAGAAAACCCTATAAAATTAACTCAAAACAATTAATTATGGCAAATAAAAGAGTTTAGTAAGATGTCAGATACAAAATAAAAAGAAGAAACAAAAGCTTTTCTCTGTAAAAACAATAATCAGTTTTAAGATATTGTAGCACATTATCCAGAGAAGAGGGTTTTTACTGGTTTTTTATACTTAATGAGGAAGCTCACTTGGGGATAGCTGGTTTCTGGAAACCATGTTGGTTTCTAGAGATGGAGACATACAGGACATTGAGTTAGACCCCTCCCCCACCCTTTGAAAAGAAACCACCAGGGTGGTTCTTTTATACAAGTAAGGCAAATACCACCTGTTTTTCTAGGAAGAGGCCTGGGAGAAGAAATCTAAATGCAGGAAGGCAGACTGAGAAGGTAAATATTCTGTTTCATAATGACTGTGTTTCAAGCAGAATTTGCTATGGATGTGACCTGGTTTTATTGCCTGAGGTAGGAGCAGAGGCGAACAGGGATTTTTCAGGTGTGGGGAGAGAGAGAGGGGGAGAGAGAGAAGAGCCAGGAGAAGGAACAGCGAGACAATGAGGTGACAAGCAGCCCCCCGTGACTATATGTGGGACCAATGAACACCTCTCCTGGTTCCCCAGATGCCAAAGTATAGTCCTCAAAATGTTACAAACAGAATTCTCATGCAACACATAGTGAGCACAATCAAAATATTAACTCAATGAGAGAGAATCTTTGAACAAAGCTGGTTCAAAGGAGGATATGAGAAACTCATACGAAACACGATGGAATAAGATTTCTACATTAGATACAAAATTGGTTAATATCCTATAGGGCCGTAAAACCAAAACCTTTGGGGTTATTTTCTCTACTGGATGGAAATCATTTGCACTTTATCAGTTTTCTACAAGGGAACATCTAACTTTACAGAGCTGGGCCCTAATCGATGGTAATTAGAATGCCAAACAAAACCGCGTGCCCTAGAGAGTCAGCTGACTCTAGACCGGCTTGTTGGGCAATGCGGGGAACCTGGGATGGGACGGGGAGAGGACTCACAGTACTTTGTGGCCTATTTCCAAGTTTTGAAAAGGACTAGGGGAAAGGAACCTCATGTAAGTACTCTGTGCAGTTTGAGTGTTAGGGGTTCAGAATCATTAGATGGACCCCAAAAAGAAATATGAGTCAAACTTGGATCCCAACATGGTGAAGTGGGGCATATGAATGCAGGGTTGGTCAGTGTCAGTGGTTTGGTGGGCTCCATGTAGGGGCGGGCAGATGGCCTGTCCCCACCCCTGTACCAAGCTTTGAAGCACCTCTCTGTGGACTTAGAGTCACACCAACCTTTTTATTTTCTCGAGTTTTTTTCTGCTTTTTTTTAGTTAAAAAAATTTTTATGGTGGTAAATTGTACATATACCTAGCATAAAAATCACCATTTCAATAATTTTAAAATGTACAGCTCAGTGGCATTAAGTACCTTCACATTGTCATACAACCATCACCACCCTCCATCTCCAGAACTTTTTAATCTCGAACTGAAACTGTATCTATTAAACCCCAACTCCCCAACCCCCCCCCCCACTTCCTGGCAACCTCCTTTCTACTTTTCGTCCTTCTGAATTTGATTATTCTAGGAACCTTATATAAGTGACACCATATAGTATTTATTCTTTTGTGATTGGCTTATTTCACTTAGTATAATATCTTCAAGATTCAGCCATGTTGTAGCACATGTCAGGATTTCATTCCTTTTTAAGGCTGAATAATATTCCGTTCTATCTATACACCATATTTTGCTTATTCTTTCATTCATTGATGGGCACTGGGGTTACTTCTACCTTTTGGCTATTGTGAATAATGCTGCTATGAATGTTGATGCACAAATATCTGTTTAAATCCCTGCTTTCAGTTCTTTTGGATATATACCTAGAAGTGGAATTGTTGGATCATATGATAATTCTGTTTGATTTTCTTTAGGAACCCTCATACTATTTTTCATAGCAGCTGCACCATTTTACATTCTCACCAGCAGGGCACAAGGGTTCCATTTTTTCCACGTCCTTGCTAACACTTATTATTTTGTTGTTTCCAAGTAATACCCATCCTAATGGATGCGAAGTGAAAACTTAGTTTTTTAAATAATGGCTGAGTGTCGCTGATTATTAGAAGAAAGTCTGATTGAGAATCTCTCCCTGCGTCTTGACTGGCCAGGAATCTCTGTGGCCAATGCAGTGGAAATATGGTCAGTCCTGCTTCCAGGACCACGCCTAGAAGAAACACGACAGCCCACAGCTGCTGTTGCTTCTTCCCACCACGTGGTGTCGCTGTTGAAGACTAGGCCTGCACCATCTGATGGACATTGCTTGTCCATTGCTGTGCTGGTGTCTCTTTTGGCTTAGGTCCCTCCATGGGCTCCACTAGATCTTCCAGAAGAAACGATATGCCTTGGCATCTTTGGGAAGACATTGAATAAAGTCTGGAAAGAGGTGAGTTGAGATGGGCCAGCCCTAAGGCAGGAGTCCATTGGGTATGTTTGAGGTCAGAGTGAGTGGGAGGGACGGGTAGCAGGGAAGGAACTTGGAGACCATCATAAGGATTTTGGCTTTTACTCTGAGTGAGACAGCGATCCACTGCAGGATTCTGAGCAGAGAAGTGACATGATCCGACTTTTTTTTTTAAAGTATTTATTACTTTTTTAGGGGCATTTTAAAGACTTTATTTCTTAGAGCAATTTTAGGTTCACAGCAAAATTGAGAGGAAGGTACAGAGATTCCTCATGAACCTCTTGTCCCTACACGTGCACAGCCTCCCGCATTATCAACATCCCCCATCAGAGCGGTCCGTTTGTTACAACTGAGGACCCCACCCTGACGCATCGTTATCACCCACAGTCCGAAGTTTACATTAGTGTTCACTCTTGGTGTTGTACATTCTCTGGTTTTGGACAAGTGTATGACATGTATCCATCATTACCGTATCATACAGAGTATTTTCACTGCCCTAGAAATCCTCTGTGCCCTGTGATTTATGGTTTAAAAGCTTCACTTTGGCTCCTGTGTTGAGAGTAAACTCAAGGGTAGGGGGCAAGGACAGACTCAGGGAGACCAGTTAGGAGGCTGTTGCAATAATCCTGGGTCACAGGCATCGTGGTTTATAAAACCACCACAGCCCGGCGCCTCCTCAGCAAATCCTTCTGCTGCACCCCAGCCATCCTCTGCTTCAGGGGAGCACTGAAGAGAACCACTGGTGGTTGAGGGCCTACCATGTACTGGGCATTGCGTTAGGTGCTTCCTGTTGATTATTTCATTTAATCTTCAAAGGCGCCCATGGGGAGGGGATGGTTCTGCAGACATTTCAAAGCCCATGCGATAGACCGAATTGTGTTCTCCTCCAGTGTGGTGGTATTCGCAGGTGGGGAGGTAATTAGGTTTGATGAGGACATGAGGGTGGAACCCCCACATGGGATTAGAGCCCCTATAAGAAGAGACCCAGAGAGCTCGCTTCCTTTCTCTTCCTCTTTCTCTCCGTCCCGTCTATCCCACGTTCACCCAAGGAAAGTCATGTGAGCACCCAGCGAGAAGGCGGCTGTCTGCAAGCCGGGAGGAGGGCTCTCACCCAGAACTGAATCTGTCGGCACCTTGATCTTGGACTTCTCAGCCTCCAGAATGGTGAGAAAGAAATGTCTGCTGTTTAAGCTCCCCAGTCTGTGGTATTTTGTTATAGCAGCTGGAGCTAAGAGCCCGTTTTACAGACAAGGAAGCTGAAACTCCAAGGTTTAGGTGACCAGGTCACTCCGCTGGGGAGGAGCGTTGCGCTGAGCTGTGATGGGAGACTGGAGGGCCTGTGAGGAATCCTGCCTATAGGGTTGGGGGGCCGGGCACTGAGGAGTCACAGAGGAACAAGGCCAAGTCTCAGGGTGACTGGGCCTGTGGGCTCCTGCCCAGGGTGGCCCCTTCTCTGTGCAGTTTCCCGGAGGCCCAGCTCCAGCTTTTGCAGGCGAGCAGGGGGTTGTCCTGGGGTCCCACTGAGGCTTCCTGGCAGCCTCCCGGCCTTGCTGGCACCCTGAGCCGTCCAGGCTGGTGCTCCCAGAGGTGGCAGGTGGTGGGGGTGGAGGTGGGGAGTGCAAGATGAGGAGGGGACGGCACCCGGGGTCCAATCACGACTCCCCCGGGCCTGTTTGCTGCTGCACTCGCTCTCGGAGAGGGTGGTGAAGAGGGCAGAGTGTTAATGACAGTAATTGCTTTAATTATTTTTTTGGTTTGGAGAGTCATAAAATGCGCAGCTCGCTCAGTGCTAATCATGGTAATTAGGCGGGGCTGGGGGCCCTGCGTGGACGGCAATCATTAACTAGGGGGAAGCATCAGCCTGCAAAGTCGAAGAGAAACAAATGATCAGCCCTCTTTCTCTTCTCGCCTCCCCTCCCCTCCCTGCCTTCCTACTCCTTTGGCCTTTTACCCCCTCCTCCCCCCCCTCACTTCCCTCCTCCTCCCTCTGCACCACCCCCTCTGACGGGGCCTCTGATGCGGATGGCAGTGACTGCAGGGATGGGGGGCGTGGTGTGGCTGGTGGTCGGGGGAGCGGCTGCCCTGGGGAAAACGTGAGCAGGGAGAATTCAGCCACAAGCAGAGGGCTGTGCCTGCTCCGGCACCCTCCTGTGGAGCTCCTGGAGGTCTGGGCAGTCGCATACAGTCTGCTCTGGCCCAAGCGCCTTGACCCTTCCTTAGAGATGAGCTGAGAGAGCAGAGCTGCATCCTTAAACGGAGCCGGGGGAAGAAGCCTCACGGAACAGAAATTGGGCCACCTCCTAGCCAGTCAAGCATCACATGGTCAGTCAGCATTTTCTGAGCACCCACTGTGTGCCAGGCTGGAGACTCTGGGGAATTAGGCTCTGCCTTATTCTCCAGTTGCTCCCAGTCAGATGGGGAGCTGGATGTGTAAGAAGTAATGACCATCCAGGGGGGCATCAGAGGCACAGCATTCGGGCCAAAGGTGCCAACTCTTGGAAAGTCAGGGAAGGCTTCCTGGAGGAGGTGGCAGGGCCGTCACGGAGGACTTTCTAGAGGAAGCAGTGTTTTCTGGGTCTTGCAAGGTGAGTAGCAGTTTCCTGGACATGAGGGCAGGGAGGATTCCTGGCTGAGGAAAGGGAAGGGGGGAGATACACCCGGAGAAATCACTTTGGGCTAGACGGTGAGGCCCCTCGAAGACCACACCTCGGAATTTCGGCTTGACCTAGCCTCTGTGACCCCGTATGCATGGGTCTTGGGAAAGATTTGGAGTCAGGAAGATTTCTTTATGAAGAACAGATGAAACCACGTAGGTGAGACACTGGCACAGAGTGAGGACTCGGATGACAGCCATGCTAGTGGTGGCCGTGACAACAAAGTGCTCAGCCAGGGACAGTGTCCCAGGGACACAGACACACATAGGTCCCTAGAGGCACAGTCATACAGAGATGCATGAGCTACAATCACACAAAACACAGAGACACAAATGCACAGTTACCCCCCACCCCTGCCCCAGACACATACAGACACACACGGTCACGAACACCCAGATAGAAACACTGACAAAGTGCACCTCCAGACACACTCAACACACCGGATCCGCAGATGGGCTTCATCTTTGGGGGCTTGCTGAGGCCGGAGGTGTGCCCAGCCCCTCCCCCACCAGATTACTTTGCTCCCTGGGACTGTGGGTTGCAGGGCTGGGGCTGAGTCAGGGAGAACGTCCACGCGGGTCACCTCAGCAGCCTCTCTGCTCTGCCCGAACGTGACCCTTGGCACTGCGGCTGGAGAGCCTGAGGCCAGCTGCCAGAAAGAACTGTCCAGCTGGGAAGCCCGCTTTCTGCTGTCAGGGATGCCACATACCACCCCAGGCCCTAGGGATCGGTGAGGCGGACACACCTGGTTTGGGGCAGGGAGCTGTTTCACCCCAAGCAGAACTCTTACCCTCTTCCAAGACCAGGGTCTCAGAGTCACAGGGACCCTCCCCCTGCCGTGTGGAGCATATTACGTGTGCACATGCACATGTCTGCTGTGATGATAAGGAGAGCCTTGCAGCAGGAGGGATGATGGTTAGACCTCATGGGGCGCTTCCGGGATTGTGAGGGGGTGTGACGAAGAACAGAGGAGCAGAGGAGCTCCTGGGGTTTGGTGAAGAGCTACTGTTCCGGGATGTGGATATGGGGAGAAGGAGCTTGCTGTGTGCCGGGCGCTGCTCCCAGATGAGTTCCACGTGCGAACTTGTTTAGCCCTCCTGACACCCAGTGAAGCAGGCGTCGTTAGCATCCCATTTTACAGATGTGGAAGTTAAGGACCTCGTGCAATTCTCACAGCTCGGAAGTGGCGGAGGCTGATAGGAACCTGGCAGCCCGGCCTGAGTCCTGCTCCATCAAAGCGCCCCACGCCGGGGTTTGATGGTCTGTCCCTGATGCCGGTTCCCCGGACTGTCCTTGAGGACGACGGCGACTACTACGTCCCTGTGTTCCCAGTAGCCAGCAGAGACCCAGCACGTGGTAGTTGTTCATCAAGCCTGGATGGAAGGGAGGGAGGGAGGATTAGAGGCGGGGGCTGGTCCCCAGGGTCTGGGCATCTCGGGACTCCCACCCTGTCCCTGCACCCACTCCCTGCCTGCTGGGAGCCCTCCTGCTCCTGCCGCCTGCCCAGAGCCTCCGGGCTTCCCCACAGCTCAGCCCCCTCCTCGTCAGGTCCCAGCTTCTCACCAGACAAACGAGGCCGGATCCGCCTTCCCTTTCACACCGACAGGCTGCGTGTCAGCTGCAGCGGCATCTGTCCTCGTCAGAAAAATGAAGAAAGAAGTGAAAGGAGCCGTGGCCCTAGAACTGCCGGCTGGGGAGAGAGTCTGGGCCCGGCCTCTCCTGGGAAGACCCTCCCAGTACCCCGCAGGAGGCGCGTGGGGGCAGGCCCGGGCCAGAGCACACGCGCTTCTCCACCAACATCGTCTCCCCTCAAGAGGGAAGTGTGGTGAGCAGCGTGGCCTCTGGTGCTGACCCCTGGGCTGGATCCCAGCTCTGGCTGCCCAGCTGTGTGTTTGGGCAAGTTACTCAACCTCCGCATGCCTTAGTTTCCCATCTATAAAATGGAGATAATACTGTGGTTGTGAGGGTTAAGTGAACTAATAGATAGAAAGCACTTGGAACCAAATATACATCTGGTGTTAGTAAGCGTGTTGTTAGTGTTATTCTTCGTCTCTTCCTTCTCTTAGGGACTGCTCCTCCGAGTGAGGGGCTCAGCCCATCGGTGCGGGGAGCCAGAGAGGAGAGAGCTCCCTGTGGACTGGGCAGATTGGAGAAGGCTTCATTCATTCTACAAACCTTTACTGACCCCAGGTCCCTGGCCTCTGCCCTTGGGGACCCCCAGTCTGGGAGGGGAGGCAGACATGTAAACAGAATTATTATAAAGGTGGGTATGTAACGTTCAGGAAAAAGAGGAGGTAGCAGTTAACGAGTGTGGGGAGTGATGGAGCAAGGGGGTCAGGGAAGGCTTCCCAGAGGAGGTGGCATGAGCGAATGTGGAAGAGTGAGTAAGAGTTTGCCAGGCGGCCCAGGGTGGAAGGCCTTCCAGGGAGGCTGGGCAGCAGGAGCCAGGCTGGGAGGGGCCTGGTCAGCTTGGGCTTCATCCTAAGGGCCGTGGGTACAGAGCACCACCACACGGGAGGTGTGGAGCAGAGGACACGGTGGGCTTGAGGGAGGCGGTTTAGGCAGCTGTTGGTGGGTGGAGGGGTGTAGGGGGAGGACTGGAAGCGCCTCCTGGGTTGGTCCGCTTCCTCATTCATCTCCATAGCCCCAGCTGCCACGGCTGGCCCAGGTCATGGGCATTACTGGCTACCACTGAGTAGATGCGCAAAGGAAATGTGATCACCCAGGCCCGATATGGTCGGGACCAGAGAAGGGGCTGGGCCTTAGCAGGAGGGCGCAGAGCTGCGGGCTTGGGGACTTCTCTTCACGACCGTGTGCTCCTGGCTCCCCTCACATCCCAGCCTGGAGGCAGTCAGCCCAGGTGCGGAGGAGAAGCAGGTCAGGGCTCGGCCGGCTCTGTCCAGCAGGGGGCAGTCACAGTGCGTGGATGGGTGTGCCCCGTCACCACGGCTCCCCTCCGCGCCACTAACACACAGAAAAGCGTCTTTGGGAAGATGAGGTCAGACCCCAGGGTGTCAAGGGCTTCTTGGGTGAGCTGAAGGGCAGGTGAGGGATGCCTTCACACCCTCAGGATCTCGTTTATGGGGCGGTCCTGCTGGAAAACGAGGATGCCCGCAGGAACGCAGAGGCCAGATGGGTTGCTCCAGGAATTTCTAGCCCTGAGCACATTGGGATCACCCGGGGAGTATGAGAGACATACCCACGCCTGGGGCCCTCCCCAGAGCAATTGAATCAGAGTCTCTGGGGGTGGAGCGCAGGCATCAGTCATTTAAAAACCCTTCCTGGTGGTTCTAACGCACACCGCACACCGAATTACCTGGTTGCAGGGATTTGAGAGTGAATGATAAGTGTCAGGATCCTCTTTGCTCTCCTGGGGTTAGGTCTGCATCATTTACATCTTATGACCACGACAGTCACAGGAGTGGGTCTGAGGACCCCGGGCTCCGGACAACTCAAGGCTGAGAGAAAGTGGGGAGACATACCTGCTCCCACCTGCCCCAGGATGAGGTGTTCAGAGCGGGCTGTAGTGTGCGTGTCCATGAGTGTGTACAAGCATCTCTGCGTGTGCACGGGCACATTCTTGTGTGAAGGTGCTGGGTAGCTACGTGCATGGAAATGTGTCTCTCTGGGCACGTGCAGGTACTTTTGGGCTTGCTCTGTCTGCACCGACACGTGTACTTTTATGTCTGTGCACACGTATGTCTCAGTACGAGAGTCGCTCTATGCCTGCTGCTGTGAGCTGTTCTATGTCGGCATGTAGCTTCAATAGCTCTGCTATTTGAAGATGTTTTTCCTCTTTCTCTCTCTCCTTCCAGGCTGATTGACATGCTCCTCCCGTGCAGCCTCCCCAAAGACCACACACAGGCGAGTTCTGTGTGGACAGAGTCAAGTGTGGGCTTAGAAAAATCCACCACAGCCCCTCCAGGCACTGTCTCCAGCCGGCCTCCAGGTGGGCAGCCTGCCTTGCTGGCGAGAACCTCCTCCGAGCTGGTGCGGCCAGCAGCAGGCACCACGTGCCCCCTGAGTCTGCCGGGCCCACCGCCCCTCCCCGCCCCCCATCTTGGAAGGGCCGTAGGAGGGAATGAGCTAGTCAGGGCCAGATGGGCACACAAGGACCTCCCAGGCACGCTAATTATTCGACACCACTTTATATCAACATTCCTTGTGTATTTGTTCAACATTTATTTAGTGGAGGGGGTAAAAGTGATTCTGTGAGTAAAAACGGTGATCTGCTTATGGTAAAAAATGAGATTTATTGAATGCACCGAGCACAACATACATTTTAATTTATTTATAGTTGCCTTTGATGTCGGAGTTTTTCTGTCGTTTATAATTGGAGGTGCGTGGTCACTCCCTCAAAGGACGGAGACGACTTACCTAGATGTGGTTACAAAGTTTGTTCCCGCAGACGGGACTCCATCAGGCATGATTTGGTTTGAGAATTTGAACCGGCTCTGCAAAGCCATGTGTAACCCAAATGAATACCGCCTTTTGCGAGTTAAAGAAAGGAGCCTCGCTCAGGCTGCCTCAGCTCTGTGGACACACAGCTTTGGGGGTGGAGGTTGGGAGGGACTTCAGCCCCACTCACCCTCTGGGCCTCACTCAGCCCTGGGTTGGGTGGTGTGGGGGGTACCTGCACGTGTGTGTGTGGTGGGGCAGACCGGGCTTAGACATGTGAGGGTGGGAGGTGTGTAGTGCATTCGTGGTATATCTGGTGGTTGTGTGCAGGAATGCACGATGTTGGGTGTGGTAGAGGTAGAGGATGGGTTTGGTGTAGGTGGTGGTCCTTGCGGGAGGATGGAGGTGGCTGTTATATAGTGAGTGTCGTGTTGGTTGGGATGGATAGTGTGGGTGAGGCAGGGGCCCTGCGTGTGTTTGTGGTGTGCACCTGCCATTGGATTGGGTTAACTGGGTGTGCCTGTATGTGTGGGTGCGTAGTGTGTGGGGTGTATGTCTATGAATGGGGTTCCTGGGGACAGGTCGAAGGTCTCAGCCTCCAGCCTAGCTTTGGGGCTGGCCCAACCTTGGGCAGGCCTCCCCAGGGCCCCTCCCCAGCCTCAGGCTGCAGCTGAAGGTGGGGGCGGGGGACAGTGTTTCCATCCCGCTGCTGCCCCGACCATACTGCCCTTGGGGGGCCAACAGGGTCCTATCTGTGGGCTCGAAGGAAATGGTCCTTTAGGTAGGAGGGACAGTTGGGGGCAGTGTGCATAGGAACTTTGCCCTGGCCCAAGTCCGCCAAGTGGAGTCCTCTTCCCCAACCCCCACCCCCGGGCCCCTGCTTGGGCCACCATCATCTGAACTATCTGAGCCATTGCAGTAGCTTCTTATCTGCTCCGTCCCCCATCATTCCCCACACTGCAGCCAGAATATTTTTCCAAAATTCAAATCCAGGCACATCCCTCCTTACTTCAAACCTTTCAGTGACTCCTCACTGCCTATAGGATGAAGGCCAAGCTCCTTAGCCCAGCACCCCAGGCCCCTGACAACTGACCCTTATCTACCTCTCTACCCCCCACCCTGCCCTGCCCCCACTCTCACTATGGCACAATTTCGTTGGACATCAGTGTAACGTCAAGCCTCTAGCTATTCCCTCCGCTGGGCCTCTTATCCCTCTGGGCTGGCGCCCCCTCCCACCCAGCCAGGCCAAGCTCACAGTTCCCCTCCCTTGAAGGCTTCTCTGCCCTTTTCGTGCAGAATTGATGGCTCCTCACTCAGCAATAGCTTCACATTTCCATTAGCGCTCCCTGCTCTGCATAGAAATGGTCAGCTGGGGTGTGTCCCCACCAAACTGTGGCCTCCTTTGGGGCTATTTCAGGGATGCTCCTGGGCTAGCCTGGTACCTCAGGGCTAGACTCCAACTTCTGGGGGGGTCCATCCTGGGCAGAGTTCCAGTGCCTTCCACCTCCAGTGCCCCATACTCTGATGGGGATGACGACTGGAGAGAGGGATGTTTTCTCTCTCTTTTGTCCGTTTAGGCAGGCAGCTGCCTGAGCTCCCTTGCCTCTGGGGAGGTTTGTGGTTTGATTAGGAAGGAAGAGACATCTGAAAGACACTTCTCTGTGGGATTTTGTGTCCCCAAAGCTGGAGTCTCTCCAGGGGATTAAGCTGGATGTCCTGGTGGGAGGGGGGAAAGAAAACTGAAAAGAGAGAGAGGAATTCCTCCCGACTAAAGGGAGAATCTTTACAGACAGTGAGGGAAGTCTGGGGTCGCCCAGGCAGAGGGGACTCGTGTCTGCTCCCTGGCGGAGAAGGTAGGAACTCCAGGGGGCTGTGTGGTCCCAGCCCTGCCAGGTGTGCTGGTGGGGGAGCTGACGGGGTCCTGGGGGCCGGGACAGGGTGTCTCTGCAGCAATCCTTGTCGAATGACAGCCACGATAAGAGAGGCCTCCCAGAGCCTCGGCACTACACCGCCAGTTCCTAGACCCTGGGGTGCGGTGGCCACGGCAGGACCTTGAGCAAGTCATCGTGGTGCGTCTGTAAGATGGAGATAAGAACAGCATCTCCCTCTTGAGGACAAGATTAAGTGAGATGATGATAATAATAATAGTCAACTCTGAAAAGATTCTGTCTATCAAGTACTGTTCCAAGAGCCCTACACGTAGTAACACGTTTAACCCTCATGATGCTGTGGGTTAGATACTATTAGAATTCCCACTTTATAGAAGGGGAAACGGGTAGTGACTCGCTCAAGGTCTTAAACCGGGGATTGGATCCAGGCGGTCTGGCACCGGAGCCTGCTCTCGTACCCCCTGCCCTCCTGCAGAGGCCGCCACGTCCTTCGGACACGGTACGTGAGCAGTGTCAGCGTCACAAGGAGAATGTCCACCTTCAGCAGCACTTGCCTGGTGATACCTAGGAGGTATCGAGACTGAAGGCTGTTGTCACACGTGCCGTATGCCAGACGCTTACTGGACCCAACTGGAGATTTGCTGGACCTGTGAGCAAGTCCTCGGTGGAGTGCTAGTTTTCATCCTTAAGTAACAGAACCACCACCAGCTGCATAGAAAACCCTGAATTTTCCCCTTCAGCAAACTGCTCGGGGAATATCTTCACTGGGGTACGGACCCTTGTTTGGCATGTTAAAACACTCAGGTTTTGTTTTCTTTCTTTTTTTTTTAAAGTTTATTTATTTATTTATTTTTGTGAGGAAGACCGGCCCTGGGCTAACATCCGTGCCCATCTTCCTCTACTTTATATGGGATGCCGCCGCAGCATGGCTGACAAGCGGTGTGTAGGTCCACGCCTGGGATCCGAACCTGCGAACCCCAGGCCGCCGAAGCAGAGCGCGTGAACTTAACGGCTACGGCGTTGGGCTGGCCCCTGTTTTGTTTATTTTTTATTAATCAACTTAGCTCTGCTGGTTTTTGTTCCGCTCGTTGATGGTTCTCAATAAATGCTGGCTAGGATACAGGAATCTCAGGCTGCATACTGAAGTGTGCAAGAAATACCACATTTGCCCCCTTCAAACCAATTTCACTAAGATTGAATTCCCATTTTTTCCTCTGGGGATCTGGGAAATTCAGCTTCAGCCATTTTGGGGGTAAGTTGGAGGTGTGTGTGTGTGGTGGAGGTGGGGGTTCCTGTACCCAAAGCAGTGTGAAGCTGTAGGCGCAGCGGGAGTGGGTGGGGAAACGAGGGGGGCATTAATGAGGCGCCCCACTGAGAGGGCAGGGGAGACAGGAAGCAGAGAGCTGGTGCAAGGAGCGCCGCTGGGAAGAGGGCACCTGTACTGCCCTGCTAACGTGTGGCCTGGCGTTTCTCCTTGGGGATGTGCCCAGAATGCCTGTCCTGACTAATCCATCAGAAGCATCCTGCTCTCTCTGACCAACCAGAGCACTTAATTCAGGCTCTGACCACAGCCTGTCCTGGGGTGTGGTGTTGATTCTATTTGATTCAATTCAGTTTGAGTCTACTCAATTCAACACGGCTGGACTCTGCCGGATGCCGAAGGTAAAAGAATGAGCGAATTAGACTTGCCTCCCCCTGGGAGTTTAGTGGGACCACAGAGAGGAAGATGCCTGATGAGAACACGTGCTGCCATGAGAATGGGGTCTGGGGGGCATCAAGCAAAGGTTTCTAACCCAGGCTGGGGGTCAGTGGAGCCTTCCCGGAAAGATGTGGTGTTGAGGCCAAGACTGAAGGAGGACGGGGAGAAGGTGTTTCAGGTATGGATGGTGTGTGGTGGAGATGGGAGGCCAGAGACTGTGGGGCCTGGACATGGCTTCTCTGGGGCACAGAGAGGCCTGGAAGGACATGGGGAGGTGCTAAGGATGGAAGCCAGAGTGGTGGGCCGGGGCTGGCTCAGGCAGGCCTTTGGAGGCCTTACATTGAAGAGTTTGGACTTTACCCATGGGTTACACAGAGCGGCGGAAGGAGAGTGACACCGTTCTATTTCGGCCTTCAAAGAACATCCGGTGTGTGGGGTGGACGGTGGGTTTGAGGGTGTGCTGGTAAACGTTTAACAGCTAGCTCTCTGGAAAGAAAGCCCTTCTGCCAATTTCTCTGGTGTCAACACTCCCACCATGACTGATTTCAAGCTACCATGTGACATCACACACTCGAATGCAGGGCTGGGATGAGATGCCAACAGTCTGAGCTCCTGAGCGGGACCAGCCAGCTCTCACACACCACTGGTTGGGGGGGAGCTGGGAGGCCTTATTTCTCTTACTAGAGCGAATGAGCGAGTGAGCTCCTCTCTCATTTCCCTCTGTCTCCTCTCCCAGTACTGAGCACAGGTTCTGCACAGAACTAGCATCGAGGCCCAGAAATATTCTGGAAGGATAAGCAAGGCAGAAGGACCGTCAGGAACATCCCATCCCATTTCCTGCAGGATCCCTAGAAACCAGCTCTCAGGAGGAAGTCAGAGGCAGGAGAGGGTGCCCCATGTGATCGGATTTCAGGGCTAGGGCTGGGAGGAGAGCACGCTGGGACGGGAGGCTGATGAGCTGATGATAATAATTATGACAATTATGCAAAATACACAAATAACAATTATAGAAAATCATGATTATTATTTGTGGGTGTGAGATTCTCCAGCTTTTTGGAACCACACAGAAGCATCGGATGCCCCTTTTCCCATGGGTGTGTGGGCGTCACAGCCAAGCTTGGGGCTGTGTGGCAGGAGCTGGGGTTTACATCCCTCTCTAGATAGCTGTCTCCTGCCCCGGGTCTTGGTGGGATCCAGACTTCCTCACCCAGTGCCAGACCTGGCGGGCCAGACGGCAAGATCAGGAAGGCAGGGGCCCCCCTTCTGGTTCCCATCTCAGAACCTCACAGAGGACACAACCATGGGTGGGGGTGAACTGGGGGAGGGCAATAATTAACCCCGGGGAAGAATTCAAAGGCTCAGAGGCCATGCGTCTCTCCCATGAGCTGGTTTCCTGGTTCACGGCTGATTGGATACCTGACCCAAATGGAGTCAATCGGATTCTCTTTTCTGGAAATTTAGAACTGGGACTGCGAGAAGGCTGGGCTAGGATCTCTAACTGGGAAGCTGGGAGAGGGTAGGTTCTCCCCATTCTACCCAGTGACTACAGAGAGAGAGAAAGGACTGACTAAGGACTGGCCTTCTGCATTCAAGTTCCGGTCCTCTTCCATGAAATTCCCTGGATCTTTGAAATAAAAGCCCCAACCATGCCAGTTCGAGCGGGTTTCTGTTCCTTGCAGCCAAGGTTCTAAGCAGGGCTGTACTGCAAACAGTCTTGAATGTGTTGGTTGTAAGGATCAGAGATCCACTCGAGCTAGCTCACACAAGACCCTAGTGGCATAATAAGGACCTTCTTATGGAAATCCAACACGAGGAGCTGTCGCAGGGCTGAGAAACTGAGGCAGACTAGATTTAAGATGGTGCCAGGACCTTGGCAGCTGGAGGGAGTTCATTAACTTGATGAACTGGCTCAGGTGCAATTCCTTTTATCTGCTTTTTCTGTCCTGGTATCAATTAGGCAGTTCTCTTGTTTCTTCCAGTTCAAACTCTTGAGGGAAGAAATCTGATTGGCTCAGCTAATGACCATTGTCTCCTTGTAGAGATCTTTGTGTCAGGCCATGTGATAGGCTATTAGGTAGCCTATGACTGGGCTGCTCCTGTGTCAGGTGCTCATTCATTGTCCAATCAGATGTCAACTCTGAGCTGGAAGCCTTTGGCCAGGTAGATTCAAACAGAAGTTGGTTGCATAGTGGCCGGCCTGTCCTGGGTGAATACAAGGTTTGGTGCTTAATTCAGTAGGTGATGGTGAGGCCCTAAAGGTTTTTGAGGATGTGATTTGATCAAAGCTGGGACTTGGAAAGATAAATCTGGCCACAGGGAAGAGGATGATTGGAGATGGAGATGGGAGGCAGGGAGGCCAGGAATTGGCTGCTGCCTTAGCCCAATAAGAGATGATGAGCTGAGCTGGCGTAATCTGGAGGGCGGGGCTGGCCTGGACTAGGCAGGGCACGCGAGGCTCCTAGGGTGCCGGATTTAAGGAGGCACTCACTCTCGGGGTCCACACTGGCAGGGACCTGAGAGTGCCTCCTTCAACTTTGCCTCACTCACCTCACCCTAGTCCTGGCCCTGGGTGGGAGGGTGGAGAAGGTAGCTGAATAAGGCTGGGTAACTGGTGGGTTGCAGGTGGTGGGGGAGCAGGACCCTCCTTGCACGGGTGAATGCTGAGGCTTCTGGTGTTATGGCCTAGAGGATGGAGAGGCCAGGCCGGGAGACGGGGAAGCAGGAGGAGGGAGGGGCAGGTTTATGGAGGCGACTGATAAGTTCACCTTGGGGTATGCTGAGTTTCAGGTGCCTGCAGGACGCTGAGGGGGCGACTTCTAGTAGACAGATGGGAATGTGATCGGAATCATGGAGAGAAGTCAGAGACGGAGAGATGGCCTTTGATGGTGTCAAGCTAGAGTTGATCGCGAGGTACCACGTGTGCTGGGCACAGTGCCTGGCACAGGGCAGACTCAGGAAATGTTTGATCCGTCACACTTGGAGTCATGGTACGGGCCTGGTCCCCCAGGGAGTGTGGCAGAGAGGCGTGGGTCTCTAATGTGAAATTTCAGGCATCCAACAATATCCTCTGGGTTAGGGCACATTTGTGGATGGGAGGAGATCTTTGGGGGGCTTTAGATGACCCCAAGCTCATGTTCACGTATCTGCCTTGTCCTCAAGGGTGCCTGGAGCATGAATGCCTGGTTGAAGGGTTGAGGATCGAGGGTCAGGAGACCTCCTCCCTCTTCTCGGACTGTGAAGGTCCCTGCTCTCCTAAGAAGTGGCTTCTTGGTAACCACCCAGAGATCATGCCTGGTCATGAGGGAAACTGAGAGCATAACCCTCCCCACCTGCAGGAGAGGGTTTCACATTCACTTGAGCTCTGTTATTTCCTCATGAAGGAGAACACGCCAGGCTCAGCCTCCCCACTTACAGATGAAGCCCCTGAGGTTCTGAGAGGTTAAGTGACTAGCTGAGAGCCACACAGCTGGTCAGGGAAGGCTGGATTGGAATCCAGGTCTACTTTTAAAAGAAATATAATCTCCTGAACCTAGAGATCTTCATGTATTCTAGGCTTTCCTTAGATATATGATAAGATGACACCAGAGATATAAATGCTAATATTTGTTAAGGGCTTATTATGTGCTGGACACTGTATTTTACGTTCAAACCTCACACCGTTCTGTGAGGCAGGCACCGTCATCCATCTCTTGGCGGGAATATCATCCAGTTCTGGCCCCGGTGTGGGAGGAGCGCCCTTGCATGCACCCCTGGGAGTGGGAATTGCTCTAAATGTTAGGGAACAAAATCAGCAGGAACAATTAAAATTTAACATACGAACACCCTCTGATTCACAAATCCCTCTTTTGGGAATCCATCCCGTGGGAATGAAAGCATCAGAACCCGAGGATAAATGTACAGACACATTCATTACAGCGCTGTGTGCAGTGATGAAAATGAGACAATTGAACATCCTTCGAGAGGGAAATGGTGAGGTGGCTCCCGGCTCAGCTCTGCTGCGGATGGTGACAGAGGCAGCGAGGGACGGAGTGTCATCCACGCGCGCTGACCCGGAGGGTTGTCCGTGATACATGAAGTGAACAAAGAAGTTTGGAGTAACGTGGATCCTATAATTTTTATTAAATAAAGAAGTGGAAAGAAATGAAAAGAAAAAAAAGGCCACATATTTTTTTTGTGTGTTTGTACGGGCCTGGATAACTATATGAAGGGGTATGTACCATCTGTTGTGACCTTGGGGAAATGAGATTGAAGGCAGGGAGGGGGAGAAAATGAGCTTTTCCTCCACTTTTGTAGTACTCAACTAGTGCTGCCTGCAAGAGTCATGGGTGGCTTCCTAGAGGTGGTGACACAAGTTGAGTCTTGAAGGATGAATGGGTTTTGCCCGACAACGAGGTTGGGAGGGGAGGACGTTTTAGGCAGAGGCGCAGAGAGGTGAAAGTGCGCAGGTGTGGGGAAGAGGTCCTGCGTGGCTGCTCGCTTCCGTCTGTGTGCTCTGAGGCTCCGCAAGGAGAAGCTCTGAAGATTGAAGTGAGATCGTGTGCGAACGGTACCTGGGATGCAGTGGACCTCGCTGCTGCTCCTGTGAACTGGACTGTCTAATTCTTGCCAGAGATTGGAGTGGAGATTAAGGACCACGTGTGGCAAATGCACAAATGATGGAGTAGGGGTGAGGATGAGGGTGGCAGGTATGTGGACGGGGGGGGGGGGCCTCCTCCTCCTTTGTCTCCTTTATTCCTCCCTCCGCTCCTTTAACTCCCCCTCTGTTTTCTCCCCTGATCCCTTCTTCCTCCTCCTTCCCTCCTCCCAATTCCCTTTGTGCCCTCCAGCTCTCTCTCTTAAGTCTACTCCCCACAGGATCCTTCAGGGAGAAGGGTCCAGATAAGCAAGTGTCTTACTGCAGGACAGTCGGCTGGACATGCCATGACCCTTGTCAATCCCACTTGTACCTTCCTGATCTGGGCAACTCAGGCAAGACCACAGCCTGTGGTGCTAGATCAACTTGAGTTCAAATTCCAGCTCTTCCACTTACTAGCTGTGTGACCTCAGGCAAGTGGCTTAACATCTCTGATTTGCAGTTTCTTCACCTCTAAAATGAATGTGCATAATGATTCTTTCACAGGGTTGTTGTGATGATTCAATGAAAAAATGTTTGTATCTAGTATTGACTTCCTAGATCTAGACACAAAAATAGTTTCTTATTTCTTAATCTTGTTTCAGCCTAGTTTTGGAGGGGTTCTGGTGAAGTCTTTGAACCTCTGCACTTTTGTTTAAGGGGCTTCCTTCTTGCCTAATACTGGAGCTTGATTGCGGCTTATCTGCAGTCAACATTCAATTCTCCATATGTTACAGGGTTCTGCTTGCCCTCTCTTCCTCTCAAACCCAAAGAAGCAAGCGAATCAAAACAACCCCAGGCAGCAGACCCTCCACAGGAGAGGAGACCTCTGGGGTGGGGGGAGCTGTGGCCATCTCCCTGTGATGGATAAAGGGGCAGGCAGCTGGGGGCAGACAGTGGAGGATTCAGAGACTTCCGGCACCCGTAGGAGTCCCTCCCCGGCTCCGTGTTTATGTGTGAGGGACCCTGGAAAGGGCCCATTAGTGGTGATGGAAAGAGCTGCGAGTTATTAATGGTGTTTGTAGTTGTAAGCTAACGACTGTAATCACGTGCATTGTAATAATGTGTGTAATGAAAGCTCTAGCAATGAATTAGTAGATCAGTCGTGACTTTGATGACTGTGGTGAGTGAGCTAGAGCACGATTCTGTGTTAGCAGAGCCGGGCACAGCCTGGCAGAGAGAGGGGTGCGTGAGGGCAGGAGACGGCCTGGAATGGGCAGACCTGGGAGTGCATCTCTCTCACTGTCTTCAGAGCTGTGTGAGTTGGCACAGTTATGTTACCTCTCTGAGCCTTGGGTTTTTCATGTGTAAATTAGAGATGTTAAGAATCCTATCCACAGAGCCAAGAGGCTTAAATGAGATAATGCACCTGAAGGAGGCAACACCTCTCTGCTCCTCTCTTGCTTCCTTTCTCCAGCTGTGCTGGCTGCTTTGCTGCTCCGAGGACTGTCTCCCTGCCCCGCCTGCAGGCCCTTTGCGCTGGCTCTTCCCTCCGCGCGGCATGCTCTCCTTCCAGATACCTGCACGCCTTGCCCCTCCTTCTGGCAGGTCTCTGCTCCAGTGTCACCCCACCAGGAAGGCCTTTTCTGACCCCCTTCTCTATAACAGCACCCCCACACTCCATCCTCCTTGTCTGCTTTATTTCTATTCACAGCTCTTGATATTTTATATATGTGGTGGTTTATTTATTGTCTGTCTCTCCCTCTAGACTGTACGTGTCACGAGAACAGGGACTTTTGGCTCACTGTGAAATCTCTAGTGCCCAGAACAGCACCCGGCCCGCAGGAGGCACTCAGGAAATGTTTATTGCATAAATGAAGGGGTAGCCCCGTGACAGGCGTGGGGTGTGTGCTCTATAAATGGCGACCTGGTAATACTGTGAGCAAGTGAACGGGCACCTGTGCAGTGAAGAAACTCCATGGGGAAGCTTTTCTCCGAAGGCTGCCTCTTCACAGAGAAACACAGAGCTGTCTGTTTTTCTGCTCTCCATCCCTCACATGCCCCCTCCCCAGTCATCGAGAGGGAGAACTGCAAAGCTGATGGTGATGTTGGGCGAGGCCTCAGACCACACCACTGAGAGCAGCTACGCCAGACCTGGGGGCACGGTGCGTCAGTGCAAAGAATGAGGTTTCTGTGCCTGAGCAGCCATGAGAAGGAGGTCTTAGGAGTCCTTCTGCCAGACCCCTGGATTCCGTCTAGAATGTCTCCAAAAGTGGTGTGTGCCCGTGTGGTGTTGTGAGGTGTGTGCTTGTGTATGGCTGGGATAAATCATCGTGAGTAAGCTGGTGTGTGAGAATCTGAATCCTGTGTTGGCTTACTTGCTTGTATGTGTTGGGTGAACAATTGTGTGTGTGACTGTACATGAGTGTGTTGGGAGTGGGCTCGTGTGGAAGGCACCACAGTGGGTGTCAGTGTGAGTGGCAGTGTGTGTGAATTTGTTGTGTGCCTTTGAGGGTGTGTGTGTTTGTGAAGCTCTTGGAGATGTGTGTGTGCTTGCAGGAGAGTGGGTGTGAACTTGCTCTGTGTGTCTATTCTAGCTGTGAGGGTGTGGATGATGAGTGTGCACACGTGGATTGTGCGTGTGTGGCTTAGTGTGTGAAAATGTCTGTGATTGAAACTTTGTGATTGATTAACCAAGGATTTCTGTGGCCCGGTGCAGTTTTAAAGCATCCCCTTGAGACTTGTGCTACCAAAGATACCAGCTGTATCGTTTTGCTTGTGCTTGTGTGACAAGATACACTGACACAGAACTCGGGAGAGAGAGGCGGGTCTCTTGGGAAGATTTCTGCTGATTGCCGCTGTTTCAATAGAAACACAATTATTTCATAAGGCCGGGCTGACGGTGTTGGAAATAGCCAAGTGCAAAGCTGGAGCAACGGGACCACATCCCATCTGATACTAATTGGTTTGATGATGATAATTGTTGTATTGCAGACAGTGTGACTATCTCCTCATTTAATATAATCAATAAGGTAACAACAGCTCAATGCAAATGAGATGTGGGGAACAGTGGGGCCATTTGTAAGTCGTGTTCTTAATGCATTTTCCTAATTAGCTGTAGGCGGGCTCACCCTGGAGTGTGGGAGAAATGATCACTTTCTCCAAACCTTCACTTTCAGAGAGGCTCCGGAAGGGCTTATCCTGGGGCTCCCAGGAACCCCAAAGACTTTCTTAGGATCAGCCGACAGTTCAATAGGACACTTCCCTCCGGATTCCTGACACACCCGGCTCAGACCCCTGTAGTTTCACTGTCTCTTCCGTCAGACTGAAGTGCTCCAGGGCACGGATTGTGCTTCTTTCATCGGACTGGTCACTCCATTGCTCAGTGACATTGTCTCTTTCAGGGCTCCTGATGCTGTCGCTGGTTGTTTCATTCATTAGACATGGGCCTTGCCAAGGTCATGGGCATTTCTCTTCCACTAAATTCGGGTCCCCCTTCAGAGCAGAGCTGTGATTCCACTCTCAGCCTGGCACTTGTTCAGGCTTCTCGCTCAGACCTAGTGTATGTGCACACGTGCATGTGTGTATATCGCAGTGTGCCCCAGACTGTGAGTAAGGGACGCGGCGTGCCAGCAGGGATGTGGCTTGGTGTGGTGCTTTGGAAGAGACTCTGGATTCAGACTGCCTGGGTTCAATTCTCAGCCCCACCACCTACTAGCTGGGTGACCTTGGACAAATTACTTGACCTCTCTGTGCCTCAGCTTCCTCATTCTATAAATGGGGAAAATAATAGTACCTCCTCATAGGTCTCTTGTGAGATTTAAATGAGCTAGTATCTTAACTCATTTTAATATTTATTAAAATAAAATAAATTAGTTCCTCAGTCCCATTAGTCACATTCAAGTGTTTAATAGCCACATGTGGTTAGTGGCTAAAGTCTTGGACAGAGCAGATATCATGTATCAGTTAGACATCATTTCCATCATCACAGAAAGTTCTATTGGGCAGCGCTGCTATATATCTTTGATGTTGAGTGAGCTGAGCTCCAAGGAGTTCCCACGCTTCTCCAGATTTTGGTATGGGTGCATCTGTGTTTTCTACAAATTCTAATTCAGTGCATTGCACAGATTCCTCCTGCTCGCAGAAAGAGGCCAGCCCTGCGGCACCTCTTGTCACGTCCCCTGCACCTGACGCCCAGGCCTGGGAGCCCTGGTGGCTGTTGTACCAGATGGCCTGGGAGTTATTAACGAGAGACCGTGCGTGTGTGTGCGTGGGGGCTGGGGCCATGTGCTGTGATCATCATTTTGGAGCCTTCCTTGGGGAAGTAACAAATGGCGTCCCAACCTGAGAGTCCTCCAGGGTGGCCACCTCATAAATCAGTGTGAAAGGCTCCCCGTCCCTACTGAGTCGTCCTGTGGCCCCACAGCTAACACAGGCTGTGGGGCTGCCGTGGCTTTACCGGCCACCATCCCTGCGCTGGCTCTCCAGGCCTCATGGATGTCCGGCTGGCTTGACTTGTCGACAGCCCCAGGCCTCCGTCCTGGCTCTACCATGAACCAGTGGTCTGATCTTGAAGGAATCACCTTTTCTCTCTAGTCTTCGATTTTCTCATCTGTAAAGTCAGGGAGCAGAGAGGGAACATTACATGTAACCTCTAAAGCCCCTTAGAAACATAATATTTAGGATCTGCACTCGGTTCTACCTTCCAGCCCAGGGAAAGGACCGCAGGACTGAGAATCCAGGGCAGTGAGGGCATTGGAATCACTGTATTAAACATTCAGATTTCTGGGCTCTAGATCTGCTCCTTCAGGATCTCTGCAGATGATGACTTTAAATTTTTTCTTTGCATTTTCCTGGTAATTCTTATGCACCATAATGTTTGAGAAACTTTGGCTGAGGGGCACATGCTGTGTCTCCAGTGTATCTGCTTTGGGGGAGGAAGTGGCCAAGGTACAGGGTAGGGGAGAGGATTGAGTGAAAAGAATGGGTGCAGGTGAGGTGAGGAAGTCTGTCTCTCCCACGGGTCCCCAGTCCAAAGCCAAGTCCCAGGCAGTTTGTCAGACTGGGAGTGAGTTCTGGCTCGGAACAGGAGCTCAGCCTGGAGATCTGATCTGAGGGGCAGGTGGGATCGCAGACCTTCCTTTGAGGTGAGGTTGCTCCTCTGGGTTCCTAGAAACAAGGTCTGGCCCTGATGGAAGGGGCTGTAGTAACTAGGCAGGAGGGCCGTGGTTAGAGTAGTAGTTAAAATGAACAGGCTTTGGAGCCACACAGAACTGGGTTCAAATCCTGGCTCGGTGATCCTTTAGTCACATGACCTTGGGCAGTTAATTTAACCTCATCTGTAGAATGGTGGCTGTCCTGCCTGCCTTGTGGGATTAAATAAGACAGCATGTCTGAAAGCCCCTGGCACATAGAAATACTTGTATGCTCTCCTTCACCAACTAGCTTCCAGAATCCTCCTTGAGAAGGCTCAGAGTAATATGGAGGCCTGGACAGGTTGTGGATAGTAGCAGTAACTGCCCTTGCACCATATCCTATGATTTACCAAACACTTTCATGCCCATTATCTCATGATGGCCTTGTGGCAAACTTGATGGGAAAACTGAGGCTCAGAGGGATTCAGTGACTTGCTCAAGGTCGTGTGCTGGGACATAGGAAAGTGGAGGGTACACATCTGTCCTAACTGAGACCCATTGTTGCACAGTTGGCCACCTGGTGGCTGCTGGCAACAAACCTTTTGTGAACTCCTTAAAGACAGTGAATTTGTGGGGCAAAGTGGGGTGGGGTAGAGCCATAGGGAGACTCCTGGGGAATTTCCACCTGGGCTGGGCTCCTGCTTAGCCAGCTGATGTGTGGGAATGGGTTTCTGTCATCAGAGAAGCCTTGCTCTGCCATCTGTTTAGGGTACACTGGTGGGAGTAGGGCACGGGGAGGAGTAAGTCTGTTATCCTGCCTCTGATCTTGCAGCCTGGCCTTCTGGGTGCTAGGCCACATCTCCCAGTGTCCCCCCCTGTGACTTACTCACCACCCACAGCCATGTTTTCAGGAACTAAGTGGAGAATGAGGCTGCCAGGGTGGGAAAGGCTGGGGCAAACAGTCCACACGCGTAGGCAGCGGTTAACATAAGCAGCTGCATGGTTTGGGCAGGCAATGACAGAGCTGTCAGCCCAGGGCAGCCCAGGCATGAATTGGGCAGGCTGGAGGGAGTCATAGGCAGGCAAGAAGCAGAGCTGGGTGGGCATCTGGCTCTGGCGTTGGCGGAAGTCAGACAGGACCTGGTGAGAGCTGACAGCCTCAGCCAGAGTTGTCAGGACCATGGACAGCTCTGGAGGCATTCTGGTCTCTCGGCACCTCTGCAGACCTTTATCCCCAGACTCAACCCCCACAGCTCTCTGGGTGTTAAAGAGCCTTTGCAAACCCCCTTCTTACCTTGGTCTCTGAGCAGCTCCTCCAACACTCCTTCTCAAGCTCTGTTTCCAGAGAGATGCCCGTGACTTTGACCTGCCTGGGGGGTTCTCCGAAGGTTCACATCCTTCAAGCGTCCAGTTTGTTGGTCAGTGATCCTTGTCATCCTCTGAGGCCCCCGTATTTTCAGCACAGGGCCTGGGCCCCGACAGGGACTCAGTCTTTACATGAGCAGGCCACCAAAGTTTGCCCTGAGTTGGAGGGACTCTCTGCTTCTTCTCAGCCAGTCATGCCCCCCACCGCCCCAGCCCACCAGGTCCCCGATGCCTCGTACCAACACTTCTCCCCAGCTCCTCTTTTCCTCTCCTTCTGCTTGTGACTGCTTGAGTGAATCAGGGCTGAAGATCAAAAGTCACAAGTGGAGAAGCTTTTCCCACTAATGAGCTCTCCGAGGGCCGCAGACAGCTCCTCCCTTTGCCCTGCACTGCCCTGTTCGCTTATTTATAAGAAGTCACAGAAGGAAGAAGGACCAATCAGCTTGCAACACTGCCAGTCAACAATTGGAAGGAGGAAGGGCAGAAGAGGGGGTAAATGGAGAATTATTAAACTTTATATGTGTCTCAGCATAATATCATCTAGGCCAAGCCCCTCATGTTTCAGGTGAGATGTCTGAGGCCCCAGAGGCGTGAAGTGACTTCCTAAATCCACATGGCCGGTGATGACCAGGCCAAGAACTGGAATCTGGGTCTTTTGCTGTGCAGTCCAGCGCTAGTTCCGCTGTAACACTTCTTTAGAGTGCTTTTATTTTGAAGACTGAAGTGAGGTCTCTTTCGATTGACAACTTGGCATTTTTCTGTCTGTCAACACTTTGATAAATTTAGAAGAAATGGATTTATTTTGGCATATCTGGGGACTAGCAAAAAAAAAGATCAAGATTCCCACTATGACGATGTCTTCACTCTGCCACCATGAAACAAAATTTGTGGCAGTTGACACAAACGTTTTCCAGGAGACATGCTGCCTTTAATTTGTAATGGATGTCAATGTAATTTGGCTTGTGGGTGGAAGTGACTATGGATATACCTGCCCTGAATGTGACCTGTAAGTCAGAGTCATTGTTCCTTACATAGGTACATGGCTTGCTCCACTATTGGAAAGACAAGCAGAGGGGGTGGCTAAGGCTGTGTGTGTTATGAGTGGTTGTTACCATTATTGTTATTTATGATGGTGGGTAGAGAGGCATGTGATGCTTAGTGTCTTGGTGGGACATGGGCCAGGAGAAGCAGAGTGTGGGACAGTCCATATAAAGCCTAGTATCCTGAGGTTTCCAGACGTCCTTTCCAATCCATCTAGCCACTTCCCTCTCACTACCAAAGGCGAGAGGACTGGAGATGCCCAAATGTCGCAGGCCTGCAGAATCTACTTGGAGGGTATGAAAATGATCTGAATCCAGCTTCCTTTTCTACATAATCAATCCCAAAGACCAAAGCATAAGCTTCTCTCAAGAGTCTTGGGGCTGCCTCTGGGGGTCACCCTGACAGACCCAGTGCACACGGTCCTTGCAGAACCCAGGAGGGAACAGCAGGGACCTGAGTTCAGTATCCTGAGTGTGAGGTGTGGACCACTTGGGTGGGGAGGACTCTGAGGGTGGCTTCTTCTCGTGCCCTTTTCCTACATCTAACGGCAGAATTGACTTTCCTCCTCAAGATTCAGCCGAATGAAATCTCCCTCCTGAATCCAGGCTCCTCACTGGACACCCCCATGCAGATGCCCACAGTCATGTCTAGAAACCAGCTCGTCTTCCCCTAACCTTGCTCTCACCCCTGTGTTCCAGAAAAATCACTGTTATCCAGCCCTGGTCAGTACTCAGTAAATTCTACACCAGGGTGACCAGCAGCAGTTTATAGGATGACATTGAAGCCACCACTTCCAACGTTTTGCTTTCAATCTCTTGCTACTCTCTGCATTCCTTTGCCTTATACCTAGATTTCCATATCTGTTTAACTTCTTAAATTTACTTAACATTTACTACCTAGTGCTTATTATGTGTCAGGTGCTATTCTAAGTGCTTCAGCTATATTAACTCATTTAATCTTCATAGTAACTCATTGAGGTAGGAGCTATCATTACCCCTCTTTTACAGATGAGGAAGCTGAGGCACAGAGAGGTGAAATATTTTGCCCCAGGTCATCCACTAAATGAGCAGCAGAGCTGAGGTTCAAGGTTGGCACTTGAACTCGAGTCTGTTCTCTGAGCTGTTATACCACATTACCTCCCAAATGCCAAACCGAAGAGGCATTTGATTTAGTTTTTCCTCAAGATTCTGTCTCTCAGATGGATCACCTTGGACCGCCCATCCATCCATCCATCCATCCACCCACCTTTTCATTCAACAAATATTTATTGGATACGTCTACCATGTGTCCAGCATTCTGCCAGATGACCGTGGGGGCAAAACCAGAATCCTTGCTGTCCCAGAGCTGGCAGACTTACGGAGCAGATAGATAGATAACACATTAATACACCAATTCATGTGTGTTTACAAGTGGACATTAGTGTCCTGAAGGAAAGGGACACAGCTCCATGCATCACAGCCCATGAGCCAGGGCTGCCAACCCAGGTTCCTGCATCCCATTTCCTGGCCCTGACCCAGACCTCTGGACCCCCATCCAATGCCACTTCCTAAGCCTAACCGTTTTCAGGGGCTTCCACCCTGAAAGTTCCAAGTTTCCCCACATGGTGTCCAAAGCATCTTACCGACCTGCCACCGTTTCCTGGAGTGGACAATGCCTTCACGGTGGCCAGTTCTAGCTGTTCTCCCAGCACAATGAAGGCAAGTTTTCTTTTGCCTTTGCTGGTCCCACAAACCTCCCTGGATATTTGATTATAGATAGCATTATTTTCCTTTATCTTGAACAGCAGTCAAAGCCCTTTTTGAAGGCATGGATCTCCTTGCGATACTGACAAAAACTAAGAACATTCTTTTAGAAAAAAAATACCTCCCTGGACTTCCAAGCTACCCAACACTCAAAAGTAACCCCAAGTTGCATCCCAGATTTGGAGGATACTTTTTAAGGCTAAGTGGACTATACTAGGATACAGTATACTAGTATACTGAGTAAACAGGTGATACCCGCGAAGTTCACTTCCTACTGAGATATAGATGCTTTGTCTTCCTCACCCCAGGAGAACTCACTTGTATCTCATTACTCTCCTTCATCTCGAGCAGTGATTGAAGGCTTTTTGGCCATGGGCCTCTTTGAGAGATTGATAAAAGTTAAAGACCTCCTTTGAGAAAAATGCACATACTTAGAACAATTTGCACACAATTTCAAGGGGTTTGCAGTCTTCCTGTAGCTCATCCATGGGTCCCAAGTGGAGAATTTCTAACCTGAAAGATGCCCTTTCTTAGTTTTTATGGCTTCTGCCTCTTGACATGACACTTGGCATTATTAATGGTCCAGCAACTGGTCAGTGTCTGGGGGATTCCATGGGTTTCCCAGAACAGTCCCTAAAATACCATTCAGGGTGCCAGGGACCGGTGTCAGGAATGGAGATGCTGCCTGGTTCTCCTCCAGACTCTACTAGCTGGGGGTCCAAAGAACACAGGTTATCAGCTTCATAGCTTCTAACCATAACTGCCCGCTCCCGTGTGCACTCTCTGCTCTCTGTTAACTGGGCTGATCGAGAGAGACACCCAAGACTCATCTCAGTAAATCTTGGCAGGGAATCTAAGTATGTAGTGCAGGGAAAACAAGTATGAGACACATGTACTACCCCTCCCAGCCCAACGCCAGTGACAGATGTTGCTAATCAGTCAGAGCTTTCTTTCCCGTTGGGCCCAGATATGGTCTTACAGTCCTTTTCAAATAGTCATTTAGGTAGACACCACCAATCCATCAGAGTTGGCATGTTGGATGAAATATTTTGCCATCCTGGATGCAGGGGAATATGGGCTGGTCACTTTGGCTCTGGGCTCACCTCTTTCCAGTCTTGGGTCTCAGATCCCACAGCCCAACTGGCCTAGAACTCCAGGCCTCTGATCTTGGAGAATCCTCAGACACTGTCCATCTGGTTGGGCAAGCTGTACCCTGAGGGTGACCCTAGGTCCCCCTCTGCATTCTCCTGTATTAACTTGCCCATTCCTCAGCTTAAATGTCTTCAGCATCCTTTGTTTCCCCCAGCCTCACTTTGGAGACCTCAAGTCAGACCCTCATTACCTCTAGTCTAGAAATGTCAAGAATGTCCCCATTCTTACAACTCCTGTAATCCATGCACCATGCTTCCTCAAGCGTACAATGCATCATATCATTCCCCTTTTTGAAATCCTTCAGTCCTTTAAAAGAGGAAATCCACATTTTTTTCCCCATGGCATAGACAGCCACTTGCAGACTGGTCCCAACTTCTTTTTCAATTTTACTTCTTACCACTCCCCTGTGCTCTAGAAGTTCTTCCAACACACCACTTCCTGCTGTTCTGGGCTGTCACACACATCTTGTCCTAGCTCATGACGTTCCTTCTGTTTGGAATGCCTCCTCCACTCTCACTCCCACCCCTTTTCTTTGCCTGGTGAACTCTTACTCTTCTTTCAAGACCCTTCTCAAAAGCTGTCTCCTTTGTGAAACCCTCTGTGTCCCATGCTCGGTTTGTGATTCCATTTCCCCTTCCTTACTGAGCTCACTGTGCATCTCTATCCTGGTAACTTTGACTCTGTCTAGTAATTGCCTGTTCACTGTAGGCCAGTGTCCGATGCATCCCGTCCTAGCACCCAGCCCAAGATAAAGCACAGAGCAGGGAACTAGCTGACATGCATTGTGTGTAACTCACAGTGGGTGAAGACCTCTAGCCTTCTCTTCTTGTCCCCCAAGGCAGCATTTGCTCTATCATCATATCTTGCCAAGCAATTCGTCTTTTAAATGATGGCTTTCTTCCTCCTCGCAGAAAGGGCACCTCATTGAAATTCACCAGGAATGGGCAGTTTCTGACATGGGTCTCTTGGCTGGCCAGAGACACAGCTGCCAACACCCAGCACCCCTGGAAGCAGAAGGGATTTTGTTCATGAACAGCAGGCACACCTCTTATCCGCCCCTTAGACCCCTGGGGAAAAGCAACTCTTCTCCTTTCTCCATTGGCCTCTCTCAGGCCCCTCTGGCTTCCGTTTTCTTGGTTTGTGATGCTGGGGAAGTGAGGGGGCTGGGAGCCCCTTAGTGATGGTGGAAATGAGGGTATATGAGAGGCCTGCTCAAAGAGATTTGGGGAAGAGCTGGTTGAGTGGGAGGGGGCTGGGAGCTTCAACTTAAACAAAGCTTGGTTAGTGCAGGTGACTCTCATTATCATTTAATAGACATAGATGATGGGGTCCTCAGTGAGGCAGTGGGGTCCACGGGCTCATGGCAAGATGGTGTCCTTGGAGATAACAAGAAAAATCACTAAGAAAAATATATCACTACGTAGCCCTGAGAGGCACTGCTCTCAATGCTTCTCATATATTAACTCCTTTAGGTCCTTAGTACAACACTTTGTGGTAGGTTTTATTATTATTCCTGTTTTACAGATGAGAAAATGGAGGCCACAGAGAGATTACCTCATGCTAACTATTCTCGGGGTAAGTGGGGATACTGAGGCTGACCCAGACACCGCTGGAGGGTGGTCCTGGATGAGACTGTTCTATGAGTATAAGAAGAAGAGTTTTGGAAATCCCCAGGAATCCTGGCTGTAGCCTTGAGAAAGTTATTTCACTTCCCCAAGGCTATCCTGTCTTATCTGATTATCTAGGATAATTATGTCTCTTGGAAGGTTCAACATAAGGATTGGATGACCTCATAAGTAAAATGCCTAGCATGTTATAGATGATCAATAAACAGTGGCTGTCATTATTAATTACCTAATTGCTCTCTCCTTTGTGTTCTTTCTGTTTCATAGCTTCCAGAGCCTTATCAGATTATTTTAATTATCTTATCACATATCTGTCTTGCTGCTATACTTTAAGCCCCTCAAAGGCAACAATCAGCTCTTATCTACCTCTGGGCTCTCTAGCTGGCAGATGGGAGTTTTCATATGAGGAAACTGAAGCTTTGAAAGGAAGCTAATTGCCCAAGTGGACAAGTTAGTAAGCGGAAGAGCCTAGGTCCCTCCCAAGATGCTGTGCAGACTATTTTCTGACCCACGATCAGTGAGGTGGGTGGTGGAAGATCCCAGTCCAGGGCCTGCAATTGCCTGGGTGAGAAGCTGCAGGTCCCTGGGGCCTGCAAGAGGGGAAAATGGGAATAAGAGATAGTGAGCCCTTCTGGGTCTGAGCTCTCAGGCCCAGGGAGGGAGGGGCCTACAGGAGATGGACGAGACAGGCTTGGTGAGCGATCAGATGTGAGGGTGAGCGAGAGGGAGGAGTCGAGTTTGACTTCCAGGTTGCTTTGGAATACCGGAGGGACACAAGAGTTTGTGGATAAGAAGGGAAGATCACGAATTAGATTCTGGAAATGCTCAGGGGAAGGAGTTCATTGGACAGCCACTTACGGGTCTCTAGCAGGCACTTGTGGGCAGGGCACTGACATCTGCCACAACCTATGATCCCGTGATGTGGTTGTGTACTGAGCTGGTAAAAGTACAGCACTGGAGTCGGATTGTAGGACTTGAATGCTGGCTCTACTGTAACTTGCTAGCTGTGTGACTTTGGGCATATTAAAGAACCCCTCTGAGTCTCAGTTTCATTTTCTGTAAAAGGAGGATGGTTAGAAATTACCTCCTAGCACATTGATGACAAAGTCAAAGTCAAATGAGATAAAACAGGTCAACAATGAAACAGTCAGAGCTCAGTAAATAATGACCATTCTTATTAGCTGCTCCTTACGCCAGGATGCTGACTCCCCTTGTCTTGGCACCCTGCTTCCTATTTCAGTCTCTCCCATCCCACCAGTACTAGATACCCAGCTGTTCATCAAATGTGCTCTAAACTTCTCCGTATTTCAGAGACCCTTGTCCCTTAAGCATCCCCTCCAGCCCTTTCGGTCCCCTGGCAGAGAGTTATTGTGCTCCTTCAGTGAGATGTCACTTGAGTTTTAACTGTTCCTTCAATGCCTTGACCCCTAGGTGTGACTAATGGTGGAAATGTTTGACAGGGTGGTAGGGTCAGGGCAGCTATTTTGGGGGAAAAGGGATCTTTCTGGTGATGGTCAACATTCAGAAGTTGTCTACGATGCTTTCATGTATGGACACCTGTCATGAGTTTAAAGCTCGGACTGAGAGAGGATCTGGAACTTCTCACTTGGCATTGAGTGGTAGCGAGGGACTTATGCTCTTTTGGTTGAGAAGTGTTTTGGGGACATATGCAGTCCTCTCAATAGGACCAGGATGCCCTGGCATTATTCCATCTCTCCCTCTCTCTTGCCCCCCACCCCAGGTGCCAGGAAGGCAGAGGGGGGAGTGGACAACTGCCTGACACTTGGCATGTGTTCAGTGAATGTGGAAGGGAGGAAGGAGAAAGCCATCACCTGAGGAGCAGGAAGCCCGCGTTCAAGTCCCGCCCCTCCCTTCACCAGGTGTGTGGTCTTAGATGGACAACTTCCCTTCTTTGAGCCTCGGTTGCCTGTAACGTGAGGATGACAATACCTGACTCCTATAGCAAACATTTAGACAAATGTGTTTACTTGATTGATGCAGAAATTAAAGCCTAGACTGCAGAAGAGGGTTGCCCGAGGTCATGAAGCCAGAGTTTGGCTGCAAACCCAGGTCATGTGGAAGTGCTTAGTCAAGTGTTGCAAGAGGGTGAGAGATGGTGCTGTACTGATAAGGGAACGTGTTAGTTGCACCTGATTATTTGCTTAGGCTCTCAGACCCAGGGAAGGAAGGAGGATCCCCCTCTGCTGGATCATTTACTGCTGCACTTTCAAAGCCAGGGGGGATTCCTGGAGGAGCCTGTAAGGCTCAGAGCCCTTGACAGAGTATATGTGTCTCAGGGGTCAGAAGCCCTGGTCACACACAAGGTGCAGGCTGCCTCTGAAGCTCTGCTCAGTGACTCTCTGCAAAGTTTTGGGTCTCACCTCAGCTACAAAATGAATGAACTGCTCGTCTCACCGGCACAGAGCACATTTGAACCAAACTCCTCGCTCAGTTTTATGGGGCCAATACATCTGCAGAATCGCTTACCCGTCACTCTGCAGACGGAATGCATTATTTCGGAAAACTTTCTTTTCCCTTTTCCCAAAAAAACTTTTATTCCCTGGTGGAAATGGTTTATCAACGTCTTTAAGAAACCGCTCAGATCTTCTTGGCAACCCCCGATACCATAAAAGAGTGGCAGTGCGAATGCAAATAACTTGGAGGGCGTTAAAAAACCCTCTTGCTTCGGCTGCTGAAGTGGAGAAGGGCCGGATGATGGATGGCGCACGGCTTTCTGCAGAGCGATTTTGCTCTCTTTACGGCTGCCAATGGCTGATGTATTTCATCTTTTGTTTCCTTTACTGCCGCTTAAGCAACCACCCTCAGGCTGGGGGTATGTCCCTGGGCACCCACTTCATCTCGCCCCCTGTGGGGTCTCCAGCCAGCTGTTTTTGCACTTACTGCCTGATTCAGGGAAGGCACGGGATGGCCTAGCTGGGCGGGGGGCCCCCCCGAGGGAGAGCCCTCCCATAATTGCTGAGCTCAGTTGCAGAGACTGCTGAAGGGGCTGAAACCCTCCCCACTCCCCTGAGGGGACGCACCCCTGTGACACACGCTGCTTCTGTCCCATTCGTGTTTATTGAGGCCAACAGCATGCCCCAACAGTGAGGGTCCCCAAAAGAGAAGGAAATAGCCCTGCCTTCAATGTTCTTACTATCATGTTGGGCAGGAAACTCACCCCCAGACAGTCACGCACAGACATGTACACGGCGATATCTTCCCGCAGGCACCCGCACTTATCGGTGTGTATGTGGGCACATGCTCACACTCACCTACACACAAGTACAAATGCACGTGGAAACGCAGTCACCCACACAAATGCAAGCGCACACACCTGAGCGTTCACAGAAACACACACACAAGCAAGCCCCACCAACTCTCAAACCCGTGTGTGTTTGCACACATTGCACACGCAAACACAAACCCGTGCTCCTGCACACCCACAGATGAGGAAGTAAAACAATAAAACTGTGTGATCCGAAGCCAGAAGGAGTGGGCAGAAAAGAAAGAATTCAGAGGACGTTGCCGTGAAAATAATGCTAATGTAGGAAATTTGTCTTCTAGGCTTGGTTTAGCCTCTTACTGGCTGTGTGATCTTGCTCAAGTCTCTTAACCTCTCTGAGCCTCAGTTTCCTTATTTGAAAATGAAGCCCTTCTGGATACAGGAGCCTATGATTTTGTAAAATCAGAAGTTCAGAAGTCCATGGGGGCTGAAGTAACATTAGCAGTAATAATAATAATAGCTAACCTATATTGAACACTTCCTGTGGGCTACACCCTGTGTTAAGCACTTAACATAATCTCTTTTAATCCCCACAACAGTCCTAAGAAACAAGTACAATTATTAGCTGTGTTTTACAGGTGAGAAAACCACAGCTCAGAGAGGTGAAGTTACAAGCCTAGGGACACACAGCAAATAGTAGTGGAACCTATATTTGAACCCAGACAGGTTGGCTCCAGGGCCTGCCCTTTTGGCTACGTTGACCATGTGCTGAGTTGGACGTGTGCTGGGCACTGGGGACCAGGAGAAAAAGGACACACACTCCCTGCCCTCGAGAGGCCCACAGTCCAGTGGGGAGGCAGCCATGTACTGGACAATCGGAGAGAGGTGTGTCGCTTGATGCTGGGGAGCTTGGGCTCCTGGAGACTCACTTCTGCATGCTTGTGACAACTCTTGCTTGTGTCTTGTGGGCCAGGGCTGAGGGTGTGCCACAGGGTGGGGTTTCTTTGGGTTGGGCAGGGACTGTGTATCCAGATAATCTGCTTCCAGTCAAGCTTGAGAGGCCAGAGCGCTTCTGGGAGTGTGTTGTATGTGTTTTTGTGTCTCGGGTAAGGATGCACAGTGATGGCCTCGGTCCTGGCCTGGGCCTGTGCTGGGGCCCCCATAGCTCACTAGGATGACTTTGGGCAAATTAGGAAAAGAGCTTTTCTCCAGAGGATTACAGCCCTGCGCCAGGGCAGGGCCAGGGCTTGGTAATGGAGAGTGGGCCAGATTTTGGTCCCCCGCTCATCTCTCTATGTGGTGACCCTGGTAGGGCCAGAGGGAGGAAGGACGGCATGGCGTGGGGAGATCAGAGGTCCTCACAGGCTCTTCCCTGCAGTGGGAGAAAGAAGGCTGTAGGACCTTCTGTTGATCTCTCAGAGAGGGGCCCCCATCACCCGGGGTGGGCTGTAGACGTGGAGGAAGGGGCTAGGAGGATCGGCGGCCAAACCATAATAAAACCACAGTAACCAAAATAGCTGTTCAAGATGGCACATGGGGGAGTGAGTGGCAGGGGTGGGGTTGCATGCAGGTCTGTCTGATTCCAAAGGTCAGACACTCCACCTTGACACTGGACTGTGTCCCCAAATCGGCCCTGAGCCCCTACTGTGTGCTTGTGGGATGGGGCAAGGCTGTAGGACAGAGGAGGTCAGCGGACGCTGAGACAGTAGCTGATGCCGAGTATACGAGCTGATCAGGGAAACATGAAGCAAACGCCCGTGTTCACATGCGGAGTGAAGGACGGGAAGTTTACCTGACAGAACTTTCTAGATACAAACTGCTTCCATGGAAAGTTTGGCCCGACTGTCAGCTTTCCTTCCTTGTGCTCTGGCCTCCATTCAGTCCAGCTTTGGGGCTGTGCGCTCCGTGAGGGCAGGACCCCCTGTCCCCAGGGCCTCAGGCACAGCCTGGCAGCAGGGTCTTTCAGTAACTATAAAATGAGTAAGTCCTCCCCCAGCTGCAGACCTCCCACCCCTGGGGCTGGGTAGAGACCCCTTGAGCCACCCCCTCCCATCTTTCCTCCCACTTTAAATCTGTGCAACTCCAGCCGGTGTCTGTCCTCCCTACCCCTTCGGCATCCTCATTCCTTTTAAGGACAGGTGGTCTAGGTCACCTCTGAGAGTCCTTCCAGCATCCTTTCCCCTTTCTTCCCATAGAAATCTCTTGTTCTCGAAAGGCCCAGGTTCTCCTTGACTGTGTTATGGGCCATAATGAGGCCCAACCACGTGCCATGGGGACCCAGGAGAGGGGACCCGCCTCTCTTCCCTGAGTCACGTGGGTAGATTTGTCTTGTCCATGCTGGCGCTGGCGCAGGGCCCTCAGGGAAGGAGGGCAGGGCTGTGGTTGAGTTCCTGCCCTGGTCTTGGATGGAGGGGCCGGCTGCTCCGCCGTACTCCGGGTGCTGGGATCGGCCCCTGGGGACCAGCGGAGTCCTGCCTTGCGCTGGTGTGTTCAGGACAAAGCCTGCCCAGACAAGGGGAGTGTCAGGAATCTCCCCTGATTGCTCCGTGAGTGACCATAGCCACCTCTGTATCTGCGGGGTTCTCTCCGCCCTCCTTCTCCTTGACCCTCTCCGAAGCTGGGCAAAGCTGGTGGTTGCCCCTCCTCGGGCTCCGTCCCCCCGCCCTCCGCCCCACATGATGATCATGTGGGCCGACCCTCCTTGCCAGCCGTCCCCACAGCCCTCCTGCCTCATGGTCTCTTTCCTGCTGTCTCTCCCCAGCCTGCTGACCGCTGCCCAGTCCCCTCCGACCCAGACTCTCCGTCACCACCAGACTGCCTGCCTTTTGAAAACCTTATTGAGGTGGAATTCACATAACGTACAATTAACCATTTTAAAGCGAACAATTCAGTGGCATTTCATGTATTCACAATGTCGTACAACCATCATCTCTATCTGGTTCCAAAACATTTCCGTCACCCCAAAAGAAAACCCCACACCCACTAAGCAGTTGGTCCCCATTCTCCATTCCCCGCAACCTGGCAGCCACCAATCTGGGTTCTGTCTCTATGGATTTACCTATTCTGGGTATTTGATATCAATGGAGCCATACAATATGTGATCTTCGTGTCTGGCTTCTTTCACCTAATCTGGTGTTTTCGAGGTTCACCCATGTTGTAGCGTGTGCCTGTATTTCATTCCTTTTCATGGATGAATATATTCTATCGTACACCACACGTTGGTTATCCACTCATCCGCTGACGACAACAGGCTGTTTCCACCTTTTGGCTGTTGCGAATAGCTCTGCTCTTCACGTACGAGTGTTTGTTTGAGCACCTGTTTCCAGGCCTCCTGGGTGGATACCTAGGAGTGGAATTGCTGAGTCACATGCTAAGTCTGTGTTTAACTTTTTGAGGAACTGTCAAGCTGCTTTCCATTTTCCGTCTCCACCAGCAACGTGTGTGTGCCTTTTTCTGACTTGTCAATCTCATCCAAAACCCACCTGGAGTTCCTCATTACTTACTGTGGTGGTTTTCAAATGCCTGGTTGAAGAACTGCAAATTTAGTATGTAAAACTGACAAAAGAGCTGTCCCAGCTCGGCACGATGCAGGGACACGGGGCCACAGCCCAGCTGCCCAGCATCGTTGCACTCTCCACAGCCGCCTCGGAACCCTGAAAACCCCCGGCCTAGGGCAAGCCCCCATGCTACATAGAAGGGGAGACTGAAGCCAAGAGAGGGCAAGGGAGGGGGCTGGGGTCACATAGCGAGTTAGTGGCAGAGCCAAGACTGGAATCCAAATCTTCTGGCTCCCTCTAAAGTGCTCTTTTTTTTTTTTGCTTGAGGAAGATTCGCCCTAAGCTAACATCTGTGCAAATCTCCCTCCATTTTGTATGTGAGCTGCCACCACAGCACAGCCTCTGGTGAGTGGTGTAGGTCTGCGCCTGGGAACTGAACCCGGGCTGCCAAAGTGGAGTGCACCAAACTTAGCCATTAGGCCATGGGGCCGGCCCTTTTTTTTTTTTTAAGGCAAAAAATACAAGTGATATGTGGTTGTAATAATAAATTCAAACACTAAAGAAATATAAAGTAAAAAGTGAAGATTTCTTCATCTCTATCTCCTACCTCACCCTCCAGCGACAATCAACGTCAAAAGTTTGACTGTGGCTTTCCAGACTTTTTTCTGCATGCACACACACACTCACACACACACTCATACACACATGCACACACACACATATATATACACACACATACAATCATACACATATGCTCACACACACACACACATATACACTCACACACACACATCCATCCACCATGTACACATACACACCTATGTGAGTTTTTTGTTTGCTTGCTTGTTTTTGCAAAAATAGGATTGTATTAGACTTACTATTCTGTGATTTGCTTTTTGGGGGTAACTCTTATAGTCTGGAAGGACCAAGCACTCGCCCTGGAGAGCTTACAGTTGGAGTGACATGCCATGGAGAAATGGAAGTCCATCAATCACATTTATGTGCCTGAAGAAGGGAACGTGGGCTTAGGGACCCTGCTGGCTGGGGCTGGATTTACACAGGTGCGGGTGGTATTACAGGGGAACCAGTGGAACAAAGCCTTCCCAGAGGTGATGAGGGAGCTGAACTGGACCGAAGGGCTTGTGTCAGGGAGGTGGGGGGGATGTTGGGCTGAGAGAAGGGGCCAAGCTCTGGAGGGTCTTGAATACCAAGGAGAGGAAACGGCAAGTTACCCACCAAGCAGAGGGGAGCCACTGGAAGAGAAAAATAGAAGTGGTGCTTCTGGAAGGAGGAAGAACAGTCTCCACTGTGCATGGGTGTGCGCTTGCGTGCTTGGGTGTGCGTCTGCATCGGAGATGGCAGGGTACTACCTGGGACTCTGGATGGCACGAGCAGGAAGGAGCCGGGTGGGACACTGTGGTCCAGGAATGTGACGGATGTGAATGGGTGTGATGGATGGCCTGGGCAGACTATGAGAGTGGATGGAGAGATGAGCTGGAGGAAACTTCTGGACCTGTGGCCAGTTGGCAGCAGGGAAGAGGGAGAACCAGAGACATCTAAGGACTTGACCTTGTGTAAATGGGAGCAAGGACGGGGCCACAAGTAACTGGAGGTCAGGAGGGGTGGGGTCTTGGGGATGTGGGCTGGAGGGCGCTGGGGCTCTGGATTTGTATGCTCCAGTAGAGGCGAAGGTGAGATTTGTTAGCTGCCCTTGGGACACTGAGTCTTGTCTCCAGGATTCTCAAAGGGGCAGGGCCAAGCCTGGCTGCCTTGTGATGCCCTCAGCCTGCCCACTCTCCCTCCCGCCGCCCCTTCCACACCCCCCTCCTCTGCCCTCTGAGGAGCATCTTGTCCTCACCAGCCTCATTCTCAGGATTCTGTGAGCCAGACGGACCACTAGAGAGACGGGACTGAAGGAATGGCAGGGGAGTCAGAGGTTCTGACTGCAGGGTCCCCTTCAGGGTTCTCTTTTGTTGTGGAAAATGGAGGTAAGGGAAGAAAGAGAGGAAAAAAAGCCCAGAGCCTCCAACATTACGGAATGAATGGCTGAGAAAGAGGTGGAGAGGGAAAGAGACGGGAGCGCTGAGAGCTGCCAGTGTGAGGGTAAGAATTTTAAGGTTTGGAGGGTGTGAGGCTCTGGGGGAAGGAAGAGAAGGAGGAAAGGGGTTTTTAAGAGTCTGCATGGTTGGAACTGGGTCCTTTTACAATGCTTTGAGAGATTCAAGTAAAGACTGGAATTCCTTTTTAATTGCCTTTGGCCGCCAGACTGTTCTTTGAATGTAGAACCAAGGCAAGCCCGGGCCACCTGGGGCAGAGGAAGTCATCTGGATTGCATAAGAAATACCTTCTCCTCCCCTTGTTCATGTTCTGTTTCTGAAAATGGGATGCATGTGAAACTGATGTACACATTGTTAGTAAATTAATGATGGAATTTAGGATTAAGGGTGTCAGAGACAGCAGGAAACATAATAGTTAGCATCTCCGTTGAGGGAACAGAAATCCACTCAAAGTGACTCAGCCGTAAAGGGAACTTTGCTCTAAGGATGTTGAGTGTCTCCTGGAGGGATGAAGCTGGTCCTCAGGACAGGACCGGAATTACCAGCTGGAGCATCACCAGCATCCTGTCTGTCTCTGCTCCTCTCTGCAAATCTTTGCATCTCTCTGTTGCTTTTTCTCCCCCCCCCCCCCCCCCCCCCGCAGATCAGCTTCCTTTGCTTCTCTGGTCCGCATGGCAGAGACCTTGGCCCCTACAGCTCTGGAGGTTTCCCGGAACAATGCCAAATGCCTCAGAAGGAGCTGAACATCCTTCTGTTTCAACTCCACATTCTTGGAGAATGACTCTGGCTCTGGCAGGGCGATGCCCCCTCCACCCCATAGCGACCTGTGGCTGGTGGGGTGGAGGGCGCGGAATCCTGGGTGCTGGAGGCCCCCGGCAGCCCTGTGGCAGGCAGCAAAGAGCAGTTCCTGGAGACAAGCCGGCCGGGCAGGCGACCCAGAAGCTGTTCTCATCAGATCTCCTCGGGAGTGCTTAATTACTATCCCAGTCCAAGAGTGACTATAAAAGTCTGATTTCCCTGCACTTCAAGACAAAGCTAAATCCCCTGTGTGTCATCTGCTGCTCTGAGGGTGACCTAGGAGGAAGGGGAGAACAGAGCCTCTTTTTCTCGCTCCAGCCCTGCAGCTTCTCTCCCTCAGCTGTGCCTGTGGCTCAGCTCCACCCTGCTGGCCTGGGCCAACCCTGCTCCCAGCCGGGCGATTGAGGCCTGGGGGCTCTGAGTCCTCCTCCCCGCACTGGTGCTCCTGTGCTTTGTTCTGGCAAACGGGCCCCCGCCAGACCCCCAGCGCGGGACTCTGCCTGGACCTGAAGCTTGTCTCTGAAGGACTTTGTTCCTGCCACTCCTTGCCCCTTCTCCGTGACTGGACGCTGACCCAGGGCCCCAGGGGCCCTGCTGATGCCCCCTCCTCCCAGCTCTTTGTAGCCCTGGCTCTGGGACCGTGCCAGCTGCTGGGCTCATAGGGTCATGGCGGTGCTGGCAGGGGGTGACTTCTCCAGGGGCAAACCCACACGTGGGGGCACCACACAGCGTAAAACCTTCAGCTTCAATGAACCTATCCAGACTTTTGCAATCTAAAAATCTGGAAAGCAGATATTTTAATTTTAAAAAGCATAATAATAACCTTTAATAGGCTTTCACCCTGTGACAGATTTTGTTCTAAGTACTTAATTTACATGATCCCCTTAATCCTCACAACCACTTTAAGAAGTGGTCGTCAGCTCCATTCAAAGACAGGAAACCGAGGCACAGAGAATTCAAGTCACCTGCCCGAAGTCCAGGCTTAAACCCAGGCAGCCTGGCTTCAGAGCTCACGACCCTCACCACCACGCATACTGCCTTTGTGACTCCTGTAAATTTTGTGTCATTTCCAAAAATAAAATTTTATTTTGAATTTTGTAGTGGGAGAGGAGGATGGTACCATCTTTTCATTTTTCAGGGCATCTAAAGATGCAGTCTCCCCTTGACCTTAGTTTCTTTGAGCTATCTGTTCTTTTTGGTTAAAGGGGCCTATGGGTTCTACTGCTTGCTCCACCCTTCTAGAACTCTCCTGTGGGTCCTGGTACAAGGGTCCGGCCAAGGCCCCGCCCCTCTCTGCCCGAGGCCGGGGTGGTTGGGCTCTGTCATTCCTGGTGGGGCTGACAGCTCCTATTCACGAGACAGGCAGGGGGCCTGCGGGGTCCAACAGGTGGGAGGTGGTGACCACCGGGGCTCTGCGTCCTCCCTCCCACCCCTGCCCTGCCGGGGACACAGCCGGCCCTGGCGCGGAGGAGCGCAAGCGCTCACGACCTGCTCCCGCTCGCTCCTCTCTGGCTCGGCTCCCTCCCGACAGCCCGGGGCTGGTGGCAGATGGCTCAGCCGCTCCTAGGAGGCCGCGACACATCAAAAGCAGATTTGACTCCAGGCTTTGGCGGGGCGAGGGGCGGGTGTCTGCGGAGGGGCAGAGCGAGCGAGCGTTTATTAAACACCTCCGGAGCCAGCTGCTTGCCGGCCTCTGAATGCCGGCAGCTCCAAGGCCAGGAGGGCAGGGGTGTGTCCTGGCTGCCCCAATCCAGCGGGACTTTCCTGGAAAGCCATCCCTGGCCTCAACTCCTCCTCTGAGCAGTGGGGACAGCGGTGCCTGAGGAAGTGGAGAGGATGAGAGCTGTACCTGGTAATAATAATAATGGTGATGAAGATGACAATAATAGCTTAAACTTCTTGAATGCTGGCCATGTACTAAACTCTTAGTACTAACAGCTCGGCGTGTATTATCCACTCAAAAAACATGTATTGAGCGTGCACACACTGTCAGGCAGTTTGAGGTATCTGGCATAAGGCTACAACCAAACAGCATAGTGCTCACTATTTTACCTTATATATAATATTTAATTCTCACAACAACCTTGAAGGTAAGTTCTATTATTATCTCCATTTTACAGTGTCGAAAACTGAGACACAGAGAAGTTGAGTAATTTACTTAAAGTCACACAGCTGGTAGGTGGCGGTGGCAGGATTTGAACTCAGCAAGTTTAGCTCTGGAGTTTGTGCTCTTAAACCTTGTACGCTCTATACCTGTGAATAAAGCTGCCTTCGAGGATTTGCTAGCCAGTGTGGAAGGAGGTGTACATTAAACAATTTTATATATGTTTACAATGCATACACACACACACACACACACACACACACACACAATGTGTTTTCAGATTGTTGTAAAAGCTGTGAAGGAAATAAATTAATACCCTAGGATAAAGATTAACCTGGAGGGAGGTTATTTTAGATAACGTGGTCAGAACATTTAGTCCTCGCCAGAACCTTATGATGGGTCGGTTTGCTGTTCCATATTCCAGATGAGTACCGTGAGGCTTGAAGAGACTAAACAGGGAGCCAGAGAGGGCTGAACAGGGCCCCAAGTTCAGGGACCTGGCCTCTGATCCCTGCACTCTGGGTCTCTGCTCTGAGGCTCCCTGCGCTGTGTTTTGGCCAGAGAAGAGGGCTTTTTTCTAATTATAGGGCTTGGAGTGGGTGGGGTCTTTGGGTCTCCTCCAGAGGATCTGACCTTGCTCTGTTCTGAGCCATCAAGAGGAAATTGTGAGACCGTCTCTGACTCCCCTGTTGTTGGCCTTCAGGGCCTGGTGTGTGGCGTGTGTACAGTGGTGTGTGTGCGTGTGTGTGCCTGCACTCACTCCTATGTGGTTGTGTGTCTGCCTCCCTCCCCGCAGCCTCCTCACACCAACCATCTTGCCCTTTTATTAGGTCACTTCATAATTGATTGAAATATCCCAGGTACCTTCTCTTAACTCCGGGGTGATTATGACAATTATGATGATTATCAAGCAGAAAAAAAAGAGAGAGAGAGGCAGAGGGCTGGGGGCTGGGAATCGCTGAGCCAGTGCTGTCATTAAGCGACATTGTGTGAGATTGTTCGCCTTCAAAAGGCAGCTGTGAAAAGGAGAGAGTATCTTTAAAAAAAAAGGCCCATTATGCAGGCATCGCGGGGCGCACGGTGCTGACGGGAGGACCGTGGCGTGTAATTAGGGCAGTGATAGCCGGAATTACACAGTGTCTCGGCAGTGGTGCCACCTCTCCTGTTGGGGGAGGTGGAGGAGGGGACAGGTAATGGCTCGGAAGTTCTGGACCCTTGCCAGGAGCTACTGGGTCCTTCGGTGAGCCAGGGTGACCTGGGATTGGGCAGAAGGGACAGGGAGCGTGGCGCTGCCAGAGCTATTTATCTCTACAGCAGGAAGGGCGCCTCTTATTTTTGGAAGTCTTTTATGATGGCTTGACGCCCCTTCTAGGCTTTTTGCGCATTCCCACCCCTACAGGGAGTTGGCAAAGGAAAGCCAATTGTGTGGAGCAGAGGATGCAGATAAATAATTTCCCAGCCTCCTCCACTCAGGAGGTCCCTGGCTGTTTTACACGGAGGGGGCGCTGCAGCCTCCTACCGGCCTGCCCAGTCCCTGCGGGCTGGTGCTTATCTGCAGGGTTTGCTCCAGTCACCATCCGCCGTCCACAGGGCAGGTAGAAATGTCTAATGTCCCAGGGTCCATGAATCACCCGGTCTCCCCTCTTTTCTATTCCAACACAGGGCTCCCCCCAGAGCATCCTCAGACCTGTGGTCCTCCAGCCTCTGCCTGCACATCCTCAGGCCTGGGAACTTCTTTGAGAGGCTCTGGATCCTGACTGTTTGGGTTTAAATCCTGCCATTTATTACCAAAGTGACCTTGGGCAAGTTCTGTCATTTCTTTGTGCCAGTTTTCCCACCTGTGACATGAGGCTGATAATCGTCCTTATGCTGCAGGATTAGGTGAGATCCTTGATACCGAGGATTTTGCCCGGTGCCTGGTGAGGACTCCACACTGTCTTTGGGGACTGCGCAGGCTGACTTTCCTGGAAGATAGCCCTGTTTTTGTAGGGTGCAAAAATCCAGCAGTTTCCCTGTTCATCCTAGCTCTGCATCCTAGGGCCGCGCAGTTGGTCACTCATTCATTCAGTAAATGCTTGCTGAGTGCCCACGGGGTGCCAGGCATTGTGCTGGGTGTGAGACGTGTGCAGAGAGTTACAGATGGAAGTCCTGGCCCCCCCGAACTTGTGCTTCGCCAGGGCCTGGTCACCTCCTCTGCACAAACATTCTGGTCTGTACCTGCCCAGTGGAGAGGGGCCAGACGTGGCCACAACCGCCACGTATGACCTGAGCTGGGAGCAAATGGGGAGGCGTGGGCTGTTTGGGTCAGGCAGTCAGGGCCCTAGGCCTGGGGCTTGGTCCTCCCTCTGAGAGCAGCCAGGAGAGGGGTCCTCGGCGCCCCACACTCCCTAGGAACCCAGGCAGCCATGGATGGGCTGTTGGCTGCGGAAGGGGCCAGATGCCCCCGCTCCTCGTTCACCCCTCTCATGCTGGGAACCTTCCGGCTCTGAGCATACCTCAGCCGATGGAGCAAGGGGTCACCGCTGCCCAGAGAGGGGATGTTTATGTTATTATTACTCTTTTTGACTCTAACGAGCAAAGTCAGAACCTCTGTTTCCTGGAACTCCTTGCGCTGTTGTTTAGATAAGTTTAAATGAGCTGTGATTAAGCTAATTTTGAGGTAATTAACTTGGGGAAGGAATCCTTCACTTCTTAAAATTCTAAGTGACTGTTCATTATAAGTGGGAACCCTCGCCATGGAGCCACGAGCTTTCAGGAGCCCCGCTTAATTAAAACATAAGGAACTCAGCCACGGAGCACGAGTTTACCGTCATTAATGAAAAATGAATATTCTTTATCTAATTACACCGCATAATTAATCGCAGTCTCCAACCACAGAGGCGGAGGGGGCAGGGGAAGCCACAGGAAGGCCGAGGCTCCTGTTCCCACAGACCCCAGCAAGGGCTCCAGCCTGACTCTGGGGTCCTCTGGGGGTCTCCTCAAAGCCCAGGGCACAGGGAGACCCCAGGGTGCAGAAGGGCAGAGAGCAGACTCTTCACAGCCCGGGGGAGAGGGGCGGGTGTCCGCGCCTGCCTCGTCCCATTGGGCCTCTTTGGGGGCAGTTTGAGCCCACGCCAGCCATCCTGGGTCCTCTCGTTCTCTTGTAGATTCAGGAAATTTATCGAGAGCCTACTAGACTAGATTGTGAATAAAACAGACGTAAGCCCTGCCCTTAGGGAGCACAGGGATGTGAATCCTGGCTCTGCCGCTCACCAGCTGTGGTGATCTTGGGCGAGTTCCTTAGCCTCTCTGAGCCTCAGTTTTCTTGTCTGTAAAATGGGATTAACAATAGCTCTTATCCCGTAGGCTCCTTTTGAGGATTAAATGAGCTAGTATTTGTAAAGCATGCAGAACAGTGCCTGGCACGTACACGCGCTCTGTAATAAATGTTTGTTGTATAAATGAAGGGAAAACAGGTCAGGATGGGTGCCACGAGGGAAAAGAAGGGGACGTAACGGGACAGAATAACGCGGGAGGACTGCTGTACAGACGGGAGGGTGGGAAGGGGACGCGGCAGCTTGGCTGGGCTCCCCAACCCTCCTCCCCCACCCCCAGCTTCACTGTGGCCACCACGTTCTGGTGTCTCCTCTGTCTTCCTCCCGTGACTTCCTACGTCACCAGTGCACTCGTTGGTTTGCCCTCTGAGCGCCCCCAGGACGTTTTGCCCAGGCAGGAGTGCTGCCAAGACCCCAGCTCTTCAGGTGAGGCCATCACAGGGTACATGTGAAGGTGTCTTGCAGGCTCTCATCCGACCCACTGTACTGATGAGGAGACTGGGGCCCAGGAGGGACTGTGGGTGCCTGACGGGTGGGGCTGGAACCCGGCTTTCTGACTGGCAGCCGGGGGCTCCTGCTCCCACCCGAAGGTCAGTTAGCATCTTGCCTTCTCTCAGTCTGCGTGGGCTGTCAGTCCCCCTGGGTCCAGACGGGTTCCAGGATCCCTCTGTGGTGCACTGTCCCTCCGTTCAGCTTCCAGTCTGAGCTTTGACTCAAGGCCCTTTTCAAGCGTTCATTTTCTTCCTGACTGCCCAGCTCTTTTCCCCTCGCCATCTCTTCCTTTCTCTCACACAGAGGAAGCAGGCCCATTGGAAGGGTTTCAAAGAGGAATAAGGCCCCACCCCCTTCTGGGTAGGTGTGTCCACTCTAATCCAATTCTCTACATCCCGTGGGACTGCCAGACCCCACACCAGACTCAACTTTGGTTAATCTAGTTTTCGGGCCGAGCAATGGCTGCTTTTGCCTCTCAGAATCAGCTGTGGGCACCGGCTCCAGGCCACACCATATCCCAGACCAAGCAAAGAGGTGGGGGGAGCATGGGGAGCCAGTCACCTGGGAGGCCACCTGTCTCCAGGCAGGTCGCCTTCTAACCCTGCACATTGGTTACTCCTCACCGACCCCAGCCGCTCCAGAGTGACAGTGATGGAGGTTCTCAGGGTAATGGCCACTCCCTTCCGAAGAGGGCATCCCTGGACCTGCCGGGCCACCGCTCTGGGGCTTTGCCCACTTGTCCCCCACCTGGCTGGGAACTGTGATGGCGGGAGGAGGGGCTGGAGGCTTCCAGCTGAGCTAAGCTGATCACATTCTGATACAGTTTTCATTTAATCTCTAAAGTGTTTTGACATTGTTTTTGGAGAAGAGGGAAAAGTGGCTCTGGGGAAGGGCCAGGTGACAAGAGAGAGAAAAGAGAGAGAGTGGAGCTAAAACAGATGATAGCTCTGGAGAAGAGGCTGATGGGAAATGTTGGCTGTCCCCAGGAACACATTGCTCCCAAAGGATAATTTGGAATGCCCTCAGCATTTTGGAAAGTTCTTCTCCCTTTCTTGGGGAGCCAGAGCCTTCTCAGGGGATGACTCTCTGGGACCAGGTCTCAGATGGGCCAGGAGGGGACAGGAGGAATGAATATACTAGTGGCTGTTGTGCAGAAACAACGCCAGGAGGGGACATTTCCATGGCTGTCCGTGTTTTCCCTGCAAAAGCTGCCTCCCCAGTGTCTGTGCAGCCCAAGTCTCTTCCCCAAAGCCATGGCCACTTTCATGCCCCAGTTAGTGCAGAAAATGCATGAATTTATTTCTGCAAACAAAGGGCATTATACCGGCTGGAAGAGAAACCTGGGCAGGGGAGGTGGGAGTCACTGGTTCTGGTCCCCAGAGACCCCCACCTCTTCTGCTCCGGCTGCAGACAGAGGCTGAGGCTGAAGCAACTTCTCTGGTTCCCTGTCAGCTCCAGCTTCTCCTTAATTTGATGATTCTTGAGATAGCAGGAAAGCTCTTAGCTTCCTTCTCCCAGGGGCGGGTTTGAGTGAAACCAAATCGACTTCTAGCATCGTTTCAATCACCTGTGTGAAAGGCTTGATTTAACTCTCTGGTCAGGAAGATGGGATTCAATCAATGTTCATCCAGAAAAGTGCATTCTTCCTAAAAAATTACTTTGCATGTTATTAAATAATAGCAACACTTCCCCTCTCCCAGGGTGCCCCAGGTTGCATTTCGAGAAGAGGCACAGAACGCATGGGAAAGTGGTGATTTATCTTGGCAATTTCATTTGGATCCATTTTGCGGCTCTGTTGGCAGATGGAACAAGTGACATTTGACTTTCCCGAAGGTAGAAGGAGCAGGTGCTGGTGGCAGGACTCGGGGGCGGGATGCTGGTTTCAATAAAATGGATCCAAACACTCTGGACTGACCGTGTAATCTCCCCCTTGGGAGACACAGGCCTGGCTTTGGAGTTGGCCAGAACAGGGTCTGAATCCTGGCTCTGCTGGTTCCTGGCTGTGTGGCCTGAGATAAGTCACTTTGCCCCTCTGATTCTTAGTTTCCCTAACTGTCAAATGGGGAAAATGCCACCAGGTCAGGCTGTTGTGAAGAATAAATGGGACAACACACGTGAAGTCGCTGGCTCATTAATAGCTGCTCAGTTCCCTTTGGAAGGTTGTGGATGCATCTTCTCCATTTTTGTATATTGAATGTCTGGTGCAGAGAAGGCACTTACTAATTTGAATAAATGGAATTTTTATATAAAAGAAATTTGTTTTGCCCTGAAATTTTAATTCCTTTGGTTAGAGATATGACTTGCGACCTTAAGTAATGCACATGTGACATGCATACCTTTCCTTGGCCAGGGGTTGGCAAACCACAAGCCAAATCTGCCTGGTCTTGTGGTGTTTTATGGGGACACAGCCACGCCCACTCATTCACACATTGTCTGTGGTGGCTTTCTCACTACAAGAGCAGAACTGAGTGCTTGCAACAGGGACTGTATGGCCTGCAAAGCCTAAAATATACACCCTCTTGTTCTTTACAGAAAAAAATTTGCTGACCCCTGGCTTGGGCCAGCGGTTCTTAAACTTTAGCCTGCAGCAGGATCATCTAAAAAGCTTGTTAAAACACAGATTGCTGGGCCCCATCCCTAAAGATCCTGGTTTAATAGGTCTGTGTCAGGGCCTAAGAATGTGCATTTCTAACGTGTCCCCAGGTGATGCTGATGCTGCCGGTCTGGGGACAACACTTTGAGAACCGCCAGCTTAGGCTGTTTCTCATGCCTGGAACACCTTTTCTCTCATCTGCTTTTCAGATTCCAACCTTCCCTGAAGGGTCAGCAAAAATACAACCTCAATGGTGCTTTTGTTAATTCATTCAAATGTGAGTTGAGCGCCGATTATGTGGCAGTCGCTGTCCAAGACATTGGGGATACGATTTGGTGAGCAAAACATGCATTGTGTCTCCTTGTGGAACTTACAGTCCAGCGGGGACATGGACAACGAACAATTACAAAACCAAATGCAACTACAAATTGTGATGGGTGTGACGAAGGGCACCATGAAAAATGATAACAGTGAACCCTACTGTAATTGGGAGTTATGAAAAGTCTCTTTAAGGAAGTGACACTTAAGGAGAGATTAGAAGGATGAGAGAAAGCCATCCTGCCAAGAATGAGGAAAAGACTCTTTCGGGCGGAGGTCCTGGAATGGGAAAGAGCTTGTTGCATTTGAGGAAGTGAAAAAAGGCCAATCAATGTGGTTGGAGCAAAGAAAGGGAATGACATGGTACAGGGTGAATCTGGAGCTGTAGGTAGAGGATAGATCATAGATTGCATTAATGGCCCCAATTCTTTTTTTTTTTTTTTTAATGAATAAACTGACATTCCAATTTTATTTTCAAGAATTAGAATACAAAATATTTTTTAAAATAAAATGCTAAACTCTCAAAATAATATAATTGGTTGTGTTTTTTTCCTGTGTGTGGTAAAATATACATAACATAAAATTCACCAGTTTAACAATTTTAAGCATACAGTTCAGTGGCATTAAGCACATTCACACTGTTGTGCAACCATTACCACTGTCTATCTCTAAAACTTTGTCATCATCCCAAACTGAAACTCTGTACACATTAAACACTAACTCCCCAACCCCCCCTCACCCCAGTCCCTGGTAACCACCATTCTACTTTCTGTCTCTATGAATTTGTGTTGTGGTGATTTTTTTTTCTTTTTTGGTGAGGAAGATTAGCCCTGAGCTAATATCTATTGCCAATCCTCCTCTTTTAGCAGAGGAAGATTGAATGGCCCCAATTCTTAACCCCTCCCTGCATCTACACCTTGCCATGGGGTTGTTGTGGGTGGAGTTTTCTTCCTGCCCCTTGCCTTTGGGCTTGGCCTTGTGATTTACTTTGGCCAGTGATATTTGTCCAGAAGTTCCAAGCCTAGGCCTTGAAAGGATTTGTATATTTCACTTCTTCTCTTGCACTTTGTCATCATCATGAGAAAAACATATCCAGGCTGATCTGATTCAAAGACACGTGGAACAGAGTCAGCCAAAATCATCTGAGCCAGCTGACCTACAGATACATGATAATACACTATTGTGGTTTAAGGCTGCTGTGTTTTGGGGCAGTTTGTTACACAGTAACCACTGTAGGAGCTGGTGTTTGTTACGCAGTAGTAGCTGACTAATACAACAATGTCAAGAAATTTGAGCTTTATTCTAAGTATAATTGGATGTCATTGGAAGTTTTTAACTTGAAGAGTGACGTGATCTGATTCATGATTTTAAACCGTCTCTGGCTGCTGTGAGGAGGGAGAGGTGTATGGAGGAAGCAGGAGACTTTCTAAACTGTGTGTATAGATTCTGAGCCCAGCACAGTGCCTGGCACAGAGGACGTGCTCAGGACCTGTTGTTCAGCTCTCCTCCAGCTAGAATGAATCTCACTCTTCCCTCCGTCCCCCAAATACTCTCTGTGGGCCCTTCTTACCTGTGACTTGGCAGTAACCGTGCTCATTATACTCCTACCACTAGATTGTGGGATTCTTGAGGGCAGGGGCCTGGCCCGACCCTTCTATATGTCTCCTGGACCCCTGGACCCTGGGCAGGCTCAGCGCAGAGCAGAAGTCAATAACTGCCTTAAAATGAATTAATATAGAGTCTCCTGCGGCTGCTATAAGTTGGATTTTCACTTCAACGGTCTCTAACGGATCCACACGTTTAAGTGACTTCCACCAGGTCATGGGGTGGCTTTCTTTAAAACCTCATCAGCAAACAGGGATCGCTTGAATGGCTCCCCTTTAATCCCCAGATATGGGGAAGTTGGCATTGTGGAGAGAGCTCTGAGCTGACAGGCGAGGAATAAGTCTCCTACCAAGGCCTGAGGAGCTTGGAAAGAAACCCAGCTGGGACCTATTTACAAACCTTTCCTAAAAACTCACATGAATGCACGCACCATGGTGAGGAACACCTGTTTTGTGCGGATGTTTTCTAACATGCTTTACCTTCAGATTCTCTAGAAAAAAAGAAAAAGGAGTCCACAGATAGACACTTCAATTTAAATAAGAAAATCTATTTTCTTTGATTAATTTTACTACCCTGCTTCTCACAGTATTTACTCAAGAGACTTCAAATATTTAACTAAAAGGTTTCATGACTTAAACTAGGATTATATCCCAAAGGAGCAGGCCAAGAATGGGGATGGACTCTGGATACTTCTGTGCCTGTAAATTTTACGAAAAGACAAAAGCTGTAATGTGTTAGCTGGTCTGACTCACAGGCAGCAACATGCCCCAGGCAGACTCTGTTTACCTGCCTGTTTCAGAAAATGAATTTTAGCCCATTCAGTAGCTCAACATCACGGATCAGAATTTGCTGAGCACCTAATATGTACCCCTCTCCGGGCGAGGCTGTGATGGGGACAGAGATGCCCAAATGCACTTCCTGCCTCAACAGTACTAAGCTTGGGAAGGGGTAAGATCATTCTTGAGAGCAATTATTTGTTTAAAGTCATTTCTTTGACCAGATTGAGCAGGGCTGGGTCTGTTTTTCCTACAGCGTGGTATTACCAATGCCTAACACAGTGTCTGGCAGCACAGAGTAGGTGCTCACTAAAATTTGTTTCATAATTGAGGTATAATTTACAGATAGTGAGATGCACGGATCTTATGGGTGCATTCTGGTGAGTTTTGACAAACGTGTACCCCGCGTAACCAACACTTTGATTAAGACCTACAGCAGTGCTGTCCCATGGAAATATAATGTGAGCCACGGAGGGAATTTAAAATTTTCTAGTAGCCTTATTAAAAAAGGAAGCAGAAACAGGTAAAATTAATTTTAATAATATATTTACTTAACCCAATCTATCCAAAATGCTATCATTTCAATACGTAATCAATATGAAAACTCATTCATGAGAATATTACATTATTTGGCTCATCCCAAGTCTTTGAAAACCAAGGTATATTTTATACGTACAGCACATTTCAGTTCGGACTAGCCACATTTCACGTGCTCAGTTGCCACACATGGCCAGTGCCTATGGCGTTGGCCAGCACAGACCCAGGACATGTCATCACCCTGGAAAATCCCCGTGTTCTGCCTGTCCCTTTCCAGTCAGTGCCTTGTCCCCAAGGCAGCCACTCTTCTGAGTTCTATCGCTGTGGATTAGTTTTCTCTGTTCTAGGACTTTGTATAAAGGGACTCACACAGTATGTGCCCTTGTCTTTGGTTTCTTTTACTCAACATACGATTTTCGAGATCCATGTTGTTGTATGTGTAAGTGATTTGTTCTTTTTCCTTGCTGAGTGCTATTCCATTGTGCGCATATGCCAGGTTTATTTATCCAGCCTCAGTAAATATTTGGTTTTGAATGAATGTCAGTGCAACAGGGCAAAGAGCCTCCCAAAAGGACAAAATGCTCTGAGGATTTGGGGGTGGCAGGATGACAGCAGTTCACGAAGAAGGCCTTCGGATGGTGTCCTGCTAAAGGGGCATTTGAGTGGACTTGGTAGGATACTTGGAGCTTTGACAGGTGGAAAGGGAGGCAGAGGAGGTGTTCCAAGTGGAGGAAAGGCCTGGAGCTGGGTGCTGGGGCCTGAGTTTGGGGAATGAAGGTGGTCCGGGGCCAGATTTGGAGGGTCTGGAAAGCCAGGGTGAGGGAGCCTCTCAGGAGTGTGGTCAGTGGCTACTTTGGGAGCAGAGGCACAACCAGAGGTCAGAAAGATCTTCCTGGAAGAGGAGACACTTGGCCTTGAAGGATGATCTTTTCCACTACTCCCCTCACTGGCCCTGCACCCCTGCACCTGCTCCTCTCCTTGTCTTCATCTGGGCTTTTCCTTCTATCTGGACTAGCCTAACGCCTCCCGATTCAAGCATCTCCCAGCAGGGAAGTTCCCTGTCGCTTCCCGGGCCCTCGTCCCCACCACATCGTTTCCTCCTAGTCAATCCCCACGTTAATGTTCCTCCATCACAGCCTCGCATTAACCAGCAGCTGCATTTACACGGCTCATACATCAGCCCGAGCCTGTCTTGGGTGAAGAGGTGTGCGTGCCAGGGGGGACCATTCATCACACCCGTCCAGCTGCTGGAGGCTTCCCCGGGCTCTAGGTGCATTAAGCCAGAGCTGTGACAAACATCCCAGATTCACCCTGTCCCTGCAGAGGGAGGGACATCCAAGTGGTCTCTGGCCTTGGGAAATGGCCCAGATGTTCCCTCGCTTAAGCGATGATGCCTCTGTAACTTCACAGACTATGTAACTTGGGGGGAGGAGAAGCTAGGGGTCACACTATCAAATCTGATTAAAATTCATCTTCAATCAATCATGTTGATGTATTGGGAGCTGAACTGGAAGCCTGAACATATCTGGTCTCATTTATTTCTCACACCAACCCGGTGGAACCCAGAATAGCTATCCCCACTTCAGGGATTAAGAAATGGGGCTCAGGGGCCGGCCCGGTGGCGTAGCGGTTAAGTTCGCATGCTCCACTTTGGCGGCCCGGCATTCGCGGGTTCGAATCCCTGGCACGGACAGATGCACCGCTTGTCAGGCCATGCTGTGGCGGTGTCCCACATAAAGTAGAGGAAGATGGGCACAGATGTTAGCCCAGGGCCGGTCTTCCTCAGCAAAAAGGAGGGGAATTGGCAACAGATGTTAGCTCAGGGCTAGTCTTCCTCACCAAAAAAAAAAAAAAAAAAGAAAAGAAAAGAAAAAGAGGAAATGGGGCTCTGACTTGCTCAGGGTTACTTACACTGCAAAAAAGTGTCAGAACCAGGGTCTAGAACCCAAGGTGCTGGACTCCAACTCCAGTGCTCGCTCCACAAAGTCGGGGTCCCTCAGTGAGTGGCTTCCTGGCATGGGGCCCCGTTTCTCTCCAGCCTTTCTTCCTTTCACGTCCCCACTCCCTGGATCTCCCCAGAGGGTGGCTTATTTCTTTAAGCTGCGAGGAGAGGAAAAGGAAAAAGGGAGATGGTGAAATAAATTTATTGCCATGTTAGAAACATTGGATTGAAGAATTGATCCCTACGGCTAAGTAATTTCCCTCTTTCGTGCAAAATATAAATAAATCTGTATGGCTTATGCTGAGTGATGAGCCAGGGCCGCCGGCTGGGTTTCACGACATGAAATGCCCTTCAGAGTCCCCGGCTTCCTCTCCTTGACCCCATCAACGAGCTGTGCTAAATAGCCCTCATGTTCTCCCGGAAGGGGGGATGTTGGCAGCTCCTGCGTCTTGCCTGCTACAGTTAGGCAGACTGGGGGACATCTTTCAGAGTCTTTCTGTAGCTCAGCTCGACCCTAGCAGGTGTGGCCTGGAACTGCTGATTTTCAGAACCATAAATAGACCAGCTTAATTACTATTATTATTATTATTATTTTCTCTAGGCTAAAGAGGAGGGCGTGGAAGGGGGGGCTGGTGTCTCAAGTGTGTGATTATGTTATGTGGATCTCTCCTCTTCCCGAAGGCTTTTATCTGATTTCTGGGATGAGATGGCCCGTGTGGCGTGTCCTAAATTAATCTCGGGGGTGGGCGTGGGGAGGGGACATCTTGAGTCAGTCTGCTCTCGTTGTGGTTTAATTTTAGCATGTTTTCCCGGGGGAAGACCTTCTTCCCAGCTTCCACCTAGTCTTCCGGAAGGACCTGTAAGGCAAGAGAGGGAGCGTTGGCTGGCAGATGCTGCTCCCTCCCAGGCCAGCATGGAGAAAGAACATTGGCCTCGTGTCCCGCTGCTGTCAAGTGGGGTCCTCTGGGCTTGGAGTCTCAGGAAAGGATTTTATAAGGTGCAGGAGTTTTCCAGAAGACAGATGGCCTGGACTCGTTGGTTGGTTTTTCCATCTTTGAAGGGCACAGGAGTACAGACAGACCGACTCTAAGGGGTTAGGACCCTAGGACTCGAGGGAGAGGGTGAAGTTGCCTTCATGGTGGGGCAGACATGGTTGCTTCCCGTGTCTTGATGTGGGATTGCGACTGAAGGAGCAGGAGCTCCCAGGGCATATGTTGGGGGCCGAGAGGGACTCCCTCTTAGCCTTAGTTTATGCTTTGAGACAAAGTCTTTGCAACTTTTGTCTTCAGTTCCCCCAAGACTGACCACCTTGGGGAAAGGGAGACCGCTCAGGTCATCACAGATTCTGCCTGTGGTTTGACCTTCTGCCTCCACTGGGAGTGAACGCTGGGTTTAAACATGGAGGGTCTGCCCAGGGGGGACACACAAATCCCTTCCCTCGGCTGCTAGCAGGAATGCATGGGGATCCCAGGTCTTGTGGAGTCTTGGGGTCATAGACCCTGAGGGATTTGCCTGTGCCGTGGCTCCCACCCCTCTGTTCTTTGAGCCTCACGGATGCCTTCTAATCCATCCCGTCACTCCTCGTCTTGAGCTTGCTGCTGCTTAAAGAGGGCCTTGGCGAGGACAGAAATTGGTACCGGGAGCTGGGTTGTATGAAACCACCTGCAGAGGGCATAGGCCATACTTGTTGGTCTCCCAGCATCAGAACCTTCCAGCTTCCAGCTTTCGAGTCTTGGTGGGAACCAGACAGCCTCCGTAGAGAATCTGAAAACTCACTTTCCCAGCTTCCCTTGCTCGCAGGGCATAGGCTGGGGACGTGGAGTGCCAATCACACACACCTGTCCTAGACTTTGACTAGCGAGTAAAGAGCAGGGGCCTGCAGAATCCATTCCAGTGAGGGCGCCAGCTGCATCTGATTTCTGGAGGCACGGGTGGTGAAGGTTCCAGAGCAGCATCTGGGGACTTAAAAAAGGGGCCCGTGGAGGTGGTGCGGAGTGGAGGGTGGTGGGACTCCCCTCCGCGTCCGGGGATGAAGGGACGATAGGCTGTGGTCTGCTGCGGTGAAACTCTATGAAGGTATCCCCAGGGACCCAGACGTGTGCCCAGCATGTGGTGGCCCTGGAGACTCGGCTGTGCACGCTCCGGCAGAGTGGCGTGGGGCTATTACTCCTCTTGACTTTAAGGGAAGTCCAGCAGGAAAGAGATGAGCTCTGTCCCAGTTTTCTGCAGGGTGAGGCCAAAAAAAAAAAAAGGTAGGAATCACGTAATTCTGCCGCAGAAAGCCTTTTCTGCCAACTGCTGGTTCTCTGAGATCCCTGAAGGCCGAGTCCAAAGTGAATGCAGATTCCCAATGGCAGCTTCGGCCGGGTTCCCCACTGGGCCGTGTTCTTGAGGTCAAGGCTCAGGGGATCCCCCCGTCCTGCGCCTTTGAAACTCTTCCGATACAGTGTCCCATGGGTGTGTGTGTGTGTGTGCGTGCGTGCGCGTGCGTGCGTGTGTGTGTGTGTGGCATCTGGGACTTAGCCCAATGTGGGTCCCTGGACAATATGGAAGAACCGATTAGGGCTTCTTGTTGCTCCTGGAATAACATCCAAACTCTCTATGGCCCACGAGGCCCTGCAGGTTCGGCCACTGCCCACTTCCCCAGCTTTGTCTGGCTGCACTTGCTTTCTCTCTTTAAGCCATGCTGGCCTTTCTTGCAGGTCCTCAGAAGCAGTTAGCATATATTTTCCTCTTATGTGGAATACTCTTCCCGTCCTTTCACTGGCTTAGTCTAGGTCTTTATCCATTCCTAAGACCAACTTCTGCACAAAATCCAGTTTGTTTTTCTGAACCCAACTCTCTGTGGCTTAACCAGCGCAGAGCAGAACAGGTCTATCACCTCCTTTTGTGTGGATGTTATACCTCTATTAATGCGACCTCTGAGTCCTAAATTATTTTTGGTAGCTGGTTCATAGCACTGACTTACCCATCCTTCTAAACCTTCTAATGTCCCTGGAGCTGACCCCTCTTTCAAGGGCTATAAATTCAAGTCTGCTTATGTGCAGCTGGCCTCTGGAAACAGATGAGTCTGGCTTCAAGGCTGGTCCCTATCCTGCTTGCTCTTCTCTCAGGCTTTTTTGGCCTCTCAAATGCAAAGCTTCTTGTGGTTCATTCTAGCTCTCCTTGTGAATATAATTGAAATTTCACAGTCATCAGTTTTTAAAATGATTTTTTGAGCTTTGGAAGGCAGTAGGAGCCACAAGATGTCTTCAGAATATTCTTCTCAAAGCTTCTTGCAGAAGCAAATCTACTTTCTTCCCACCTTCGCAGGAGGATTTGCTAAATCCCTACTGTGTGACAGGCCCTGGGCTCGGTGCCTGGAGGAGGGGTGGGGGGAGGCAAAGGAGCATTGTGCAGGGTCCTGCCCTTGCTGCAGTCCAGTGGGGGCCAGGGGCTCAGATTAGCGCGCTTGCTTGCATCTAGAAGCAGAGACAGCTGTGATAAATGCCAGGGGAGCATCAAAGTGTGGTGGGAGTGCAGAGGTGGGAGGGGGTGGGGGATAAATGTGGGATGCTCCACTGGCTTGATTTTTTCCTATCTGGGAATCATTGCTCTGAGTTTCTAGGCTATAAATATGGACATGTTTCCAAGGGACTGGCTGGGTTTCAGAGTCATCCTGCCTGGAGACAGGGGGATGGCTATGATGACCTTTTTGTAATTTTAGTCCAGCCACTGCCTTCTTATTTAGACCTGTCCCTGCATAAGTGCTGCCATCCTTGGCCGCCTTTCTCGATGATTCCAGCCGTGGGGAGAACGGATGCTCTTTCCTGATGCTCTAAATGCCCTGCGGGCAGCTGACACTCTGGCCCTGCCTTGGGCATCTCCAGAATCCTTCTGTTCCGGGCTTTTGTCTCTCTGAACACGCTGCCTGGCCGGGCACCCTTCTTCTCCAGCGCCGATGAGTTGATTGAGAGGCATTCGAGTGGTGGTTAAAAGCAAATGCAGAAAAACAGTAACTCTGCGATGGAGAAACCCAGAAAACCCCAGGTCACACATCTTAACCGAGTGATCAGTGTTAACGTCAACCAGTAACAAGTCCTGTTGACATCACGTGCCCCCGATATCCTGCAAGGACACGGCGCTGCGCCTCTGCCGTGTGCTTCCCCAAGTCCGGAACCTCAAACTGCTCATGAGAAAATACGACAAACCCAAACAGAGGAACATTCTATAAAATGCTTGACCGCTACTCTCCGAAAGTGCCAGGTCATGAAAGATAAGGAAAGACCGAGAACCGGTCACTGATTAAAGGGGACTAAAGAGACGTCATGACTAAATGCAACGTGGGTGCTGGAGGAGGCCCTGGACCAGAAAAAGGACATACGTGGAAAAACTGCAGAAATCTGAATGATGTCTGTAGTTTAATTAATATTGTACCAATGTTAATTTTTAATTTGGATAAATATACCGTAGTTACATGTGACATTAACATAAGGGGAGGCTGGGTGAAGGGCGTGTGGGAACTCCGCACCATGTCTGCAACAGAACACGTGGGCTCAAAGCTGGCTCCTCCACCTGCTGGCTGTTACACTTCAGACACGCAGCACAACGTTCTAAGCCTCAGTTTCCCCATTTGGAAAACGACGCTAACAACAGTGCCTCCCTCGTCAGGTGGTTGTAAGGGTTAATCACGAGATACGCACCTAGAAATCACCTGGCACATGAGAAGCAGTCAGTAAGGTTTAGCTATTGTTATTGATGAAGGAGGAAGTCTAACTTCCAGAAGCTGGGGGGAATGGGGAGGATGCTGGGTGACAGAATCCAATAAGATTGGAACAATTCAACGTGATCCAATTAAATAAACATGCATGGGTCTCTTCTGTGTGCTGGCCTTGTACTGGGGGTTGGAGAGAGGAATCCGCCCGGTCCTCACCCTGCGGGGCTCGACATGAGGTGGGGAGACTGACCTGGACGCAGACGATTACCATGCAGGGGAACCTGCAGTCGAATAGGAGCATGTTTAAGTTGCTGTGAGGTCGGAGGCAGGACGGGGTGGGAGTCAGGAAAGGCTTTCATGGATGTGCTAACCCTTGAATTGGGCTTTGGTATATGAATAGGAATTCTCTAGATATATGGGATGTGGGCGTATAGGCCTAGTACGCATATTACAGGCACCTATAGGCATCGTGCTTGATGCTATACCTAACTTATTTCAAATCCTCTGCACAGCCCTGCAAGGTGGGTGTTTTTATTACCAATTTATAGCTGAGGCAACAGAGGCTCAGAGAGCGAATGGGATTTCTCCAGGTTATAGACTATTAGTTGGCAGAATTAGCATTCAAACCCAGTCTGACTCCAAAGCTGCCTGCCACGACGTGGTGACGAAGGCACAGCAGGCTGAAGGAGCAGGCTGAGGTGTGGCATCGTGAGAACAAGTGCTGGGGTGTGGCCCGCTGTCCTCTGCGAGGTGTGGAGGAGGGAGAGGGGCTGGAGAGATGGGCCGGTCAGAGCATGGAAGGCCCCGCTGATACTCCCAGGGGTTTGGACTCCCTCCTGTAGGTCAGGGGAGCCACGGAAAGGCTTTCCCAGAGGTGCAAGGAGGTCAGATCTGAGTCTTAGGCAGCTTCCCCAGTTTCAGTGTGGGGTGTGATAGGAGGCAGAGTGGGGGCAGGGAGCCCAGGGAAGAAGGGATGAGAGCAGATGGAGAGGGACAGACGATGAGAGGGTAGACCTACTCCAGTGAAATGAGGAAAACAGAAAAATATGGCTTTACAAAAGCAGCTATGAAAAAACACAGGGGTCCTAGTGGATCTGAGCTTCATGTTAATCAACCAAGTGGCATGGCTGCCACAGGGCAAATGGGCTCGGGCTGCATGAATAGAGTAGGGGGTGCTGGTCCCCAACACCTTATCACAGCTGCTCGGAGCCTTTGAGCTCAGAGATCTGGGAGAGTTCCAGGTGCTCCCCTCCACAGCAAATAGAAACACCCAGGTCTATTTAACACGGGCTAGCATTCCAGATCGCAGCCGGTGAGAGGCAGCTGGAGGACCTCAGGATGTTTAAATAAACCAGAAGAGAAATAATTCAGCAGAAGACAGAGCCACCATGCCTGTGAGCCCCAGAGGACCAGTGAGGGGACATACACAGAGTCGATTTTTTATTTCCTTAAACTCTCAATTACTCACCTCTATTCCTTTCTGCTTCATGCTTCTTTCTCTGAAGCCAGAACTACTGTGCTTCTCTGGCCCACAGGGTGAGTGGAAAGAGCCCCCTCCCACACTTTCTAAGCTCCAGTATCCACTGAGACTTCCTCTCTCCCTTCCTCTCCCTCCAGCTCCATCCCCAGTTTCCCACAATCCTCAGGGAAGGGACCCTGATTGGTCCAGCTTAGACCAGATGCCCACTCCTTGTCCAATCAGCAGTGGTCATGGGGCGGAGCCAGAGTGGTCATCTGGAATACTACACATGGCGGTGGCGGGAGAGTGGGAGGTTGCTGGAAAAGGGGGGCTGGGCAGAGAACCCGCTAGGTGTAGCACAGCTAACTTCTTTAAACCTCTCTGGGCTCTTCCCAAGTTAATCAAGTCTTATTCACCAACCTGCAGTGATTCTGGAGGAGAGGGTCTGGAAGTAGAGGGGGTGTCTTTTCCTTTTATTTGTGGGACTCCTCATTCCAGAACAACATTAGGTCCCGTTTTCCAATTGTTTGGCTACCTCCTGGGAGTGGAGGCATTTTTAACGTTGGGACACTAGGCCTGCTGTCTTCCTAGGGTCAGGCTCCATGTTTGGGGAGAGGCCCCAGCTGCTGGCTCTCTGACTTTTGTGCCCCTGGACTCTCCAGGGTGTGGAGTTGTGATGCTAATTGACTATAAAGAGTGGGCTTGGAATTGGAATTTTCTGGGCCTCCAGGTCCCTGGTCGCAGCATCTGATGCTCATTAAACCACAGGTAGATGAATTGGCTCTGTGGATGCTGACTGTGCAACCTCAAGGAGCGACAGCAGCTGGGATTCCAGCTCAGCAAGGTGCTGACAATACATTGGACAGAGTCGCTGGCATGAGGCCTTGGTGTGGACTCTGTTTCTGTCTGTCTGTCTGTGTCTCTCTCTCTCTCACACACACACACACAAAATCCTGGGAACTGGGTAGGAGGGATCCTGGGTCTTGTTCCCCTCCAGCTCCTAACTAGCTGTGTGACCTCGGGCAACCCAGACTCGCTGGGCTTCAGTTTCTGTCACATGAGAGGTTGGCTAGGAGGATTCCAGAGCCTTCTTAGGTTAGGGTTTCCCATTAGGTATTGATGCCAAACAGTGGGCCAGTCCTGTGTAGGAAGCTCTAAAACCTGAACCATCCGGACATTACCAGCCTGTGGGTAGGACGGCAGCCACAATATCGTTAGTCCTTGACTGTAAGAGCTGTAAACTCGATCTGCTTTTTGGGAGGCCTCTTCCCCCCGGAGTCTTCCCTGGTTGTGTTGGGTTGCCAGGGTAGTAGGCTCGCAGACCCATGCATCTTCAACTCTGTCCTTCCTGGGGAAGCCCTCTGCCCACCATTTGAAGGTGGTAACTAGCCACTGCCAGTGCTGCTGATGCTGTTGGTGAAAAGGCCACTTCCTGGGCACTCTGCCTGGCGCACGGGGCCTGGTTCTTCCCTACTACTGCTTCATGTCCCCCTGAACTCTGCCACCAGAAGCCAGAGCTGAGATGGAGAGAAGACCCACTCTCCTTCTTCACCATGTCAGACCTGGCCACACGGGCACCAGAGCAGCCCAGCCTGGACCCACAGTCGCACAGTCAGTCCTTCTTGAACACAGTTCCTTCATCTTCTGGGCCAAACCCCTCTCCACTAGGTTCAACCTCAGCCCCTCAGGCTGAGCAGGGTGACAGAGATCATCATACCATCCCTCTTCTGGCCTCATTTCAAGCTTCCTTCCAAGTCAGGAAAACACCAGAAGCTCGCAAGCATATTATCCTGTGGTGGAGAGGGAGGAAGTAAGCCCCCTGAACTGCCCCCTTTGCTGGAAGCATCCCATATCCTGCTCCAGCTCCGCCAGTTTCCCCATTTGATTTCTGTTTGAGTGTTAATATCAATCAAAATTAACCAACGTTTATTGAGTACTTGTTGTGGAGCCAGCATGGGGGAAATTACTCTTTCCTTAAAAAAAAGTTTTCTGCTCTCTGATTTTTTTTCTCCCAGATTTCCCAGCCTTCTGGAAGGGATGCCTTGAATTATTCAACCTGCAGTATAGATCTCTGGAGAATATCGTCTCCCAGCTACTTTAATCACTAGAAAGTTTCAGAGTCAGTTATAATCAAGCCTAAGTCAACATGGAAATGCTCATCTCTGGCTGGAAAACAAGATCAAAAGGAAGACCAAGGAGGAGATAAAATCGGAGAGGAGAAATGGATGTTGGTTTCCAGAGGCTCTTAGGTCCTTCTTGTGTTTCCAAAGGGGTGCAGACCAGAAGCCCCAGCCCCTGCCAGGCACCTTACTGCATGCTTCTCTGACCTTGCCTAATGTCACCGAGAATGTCATCGGTTACAGCTCTCTGCCAATCCAGGGGCAAACTGATCAAGGATGGGACTCTGTCTGATGGAGGTTTGGGGGAAAGCCGTTATCTTTTAAGAATGTGTGAGGACAGGGGGGTGAAGATGCAGATGGGGAAGGGCTGTTTCTACCCTGAGCTGCCCTAGGATTAGGCACACTCAGGCAAGAGCTGGGGGTATGGGGGGCTGGCTGGAGGGTATCTGTAGACACAACCAGGGTGGGAAAGTGTCCTTAGGGAGATGAGAGTGGGTCCATTAGCTTTGTCTCAGGAAAGCGGCAATTCTGTTGTCATCTGGGCTCCTGTCTGAGTCCTGGGAAAGTGATGGGTGGAGGCCTGCGAGGAGAAACACAGAGGTGTTTTTAGGGTCCAGCTTGTGTCGTCCATGTTAGGTTGTGTGGCACAGAAGGGTGAGGGGCGGTTGTGCCCAGGTTAGCACGGGGACCTCAGAGAACACAGAGTTGCCTTGGTGTGTTGGAGGTCCAGGCTGTCCCATTGATGGCTCACGGTGACAGGGCCACCACTTCCAGCTGTAGTGGAGCACCGAGGCAGCTGTGGTGGGGTTCCCCTCTCCCCTGACCGCCCACTCTACTCCTGCCCAAGGGTGGGTCAGCATTGAGGGCATGAAATGGTGGCCCCTCCGCACCCTCAAAAGAAGAAAGATGCTTAAGTGCCTGAGTTCAGGACCCCGGGAGGTCGCCTCCAGGGCTTGTGGGCATGCTCTTCTCTCCCATCCCCTGCAGGAGGTAGGATAGAGCACTGGTCAGGGCTCCCCCGAAACAGGAGAAGGTCAAATTCTCTGCCTCTGCCTCTTCCCCTTCCCCAGCTGGGCAGCCCTAGTAAGGTCTTGGGGGGGTTGTAGCCTGCTCAGCCTGGGCCAGGCTTTGGGTGTAGCCTGCTGTCCCTTCCCAACTGTCTCTCTGTTGTTTTTTTCTCTGGCCCTTGGTGGCAGGGACAGGCTGGGGCTGGAGCTGGTCTTGCCTCAGAGTAGTGAGATCTGAGATTAGGTTGGGGAAGGGGGGTGGCTCAGCCTAGTTTAGGAAAAGGGGTTCTCCCAGGCCCAGCCCAGCATGCTCGCCTTGAGACTGGGACCACAGATCAGCTAAGAAGGCGCTGGCCCTGCACTAATCCTTGGTGGCGCTCTTTTCTCTACGGACCTCTTCGGAGGAGGGAGGTGGCTGGGCCAAGGCAGGATTTGGGAATTCTGGGGCTGGGCCAGATGCTACCTTAGCAATTCCATCTCAGTAGCACACTAGTCACACAGCCCCAGCCCAGTGGTGGTGGAGGGTGCTGGAAGCCTCGGGGGTCTTGGGAAGCAGGGTCCTTGGCCGCCATATTGGTACCTTCCATGGTAGGTATCAGCTGCCGCCACAGGGCTGTGGCTTGTTTCTTCTGCTCGGTGGGCAGCGGAGGCCTTGGCAACAGATATTACTGATTGGGCCAGATCATGAGAGGGGGAGATGGCAGATGTTAATGTGGCACCCGAGAAGGTGAGTTTGTGGGCACACACGAGTCACCCATGGCTGCCTGGGTCGAATCTCAGCTCTGCTCCTGAGTAGCTGTGTAACCTCACCCTCTCAGTGCTTCAGTTTCTTCACCTGTGAAGTGGATGGAAGGTTGTGGCAAGGGTTAACTAGCTAACGCGTGCAAAGCGCTGGGCACCGTGCCCCGCAGGGAACACTCAGCAAACAGCTCTTCATGCTCAGTTGTGTCTGTGTCCTCTTAGAGACCGGAAGCCCTGCCATAGCAGGGGGGGGGGGTGAGAGCCACAGAAATGCTGCTTGTCGCAGTGATTGTAAACTCCTTGGTGCCCCACAGGCTTGGGGATCTAGGAAAATCCTGGTTCCATTTTGTTTTCTTTTGCAGAAGAGTGAAGCCGCGCAAATGGATGGGACTCGCCTGCAACATTCCCTCCTTTCAGTAGAATCAGCAAAAAGCTGATTACATCCTATTATAAACATGTACTGCACAAATGAAAAAATGAACAATACAGAAGAGTATAAGATTGCTCCACCCTGGGGGGCTGTTGGCGGTTTGGTGGGTTTCCTTCTAGACCTACCGCTATGCCTATGCAAACATCTATATCATATATATACACACACCCTTTATAGTCCCCGCCCCTCCCTCCCTGCATCCCTTCCTCCCTCCATCCTTCCCTCCATTTCTCTTCTTTCTCCCCATCTCTCTTCTTTCCAGGGGAATCATACTACATACATATTATTGACATTGCTCAGTAATCTGCCTTTTCCCCTCTCATTATTGTGTCAGGCACACCTTCCTATGTCTGTGCATATATTTCTGTCACAATCCCTCTACCCTGTCATATACTGTAGTTCCCAGAAGATTTAGAGAATGAAAAGGGACAAAAGATATTCTAATAGCCCCAAGGGAGAATCTAAGAAAGGAGGCACTTTTATAAAAGACTTAAAAAAATTATTTCCCAGGTTAAAACATTAATATATCTTTAAGAAAAAAAAAAACCTTATATAGTTCATAATCTCACTACCCAGATATAATCGTTGTTAACATTTTGGTATAGTTCTTTCTAGTCTTTTTTCTATGTCCACAGTTTTGTGTATGTGTGTGTGTATTTAAACAAAATTAGAATCACACTACAACACATTTATGTTTTCTATTTAATATTATTTCATAGATATTTTCTCTCATCACTATACATTGTATGGGCCTCAATCATATGGCAGCTGAGAATATAAGGCCCGTTTTCCCAAATGTAAGATTCAATGAACAGTTTTGGGGCCAACTTGAATACACAAATATTTAGAGAAATCATCAAATGCTTACTCATAATGTTTAATTTATAAATTTAGTTACATGTAGATATTTAAAACCACATATAACATGAAATGTGTTAAATTTAGAAAGACCGCTTTTTCCGCTTTCATGTTTTATGCCCACTCGACCAGCATCTTTGCCATCTACGCCTTCATCACCCCTGGAGCCGCTCTGTGAATTACCCACCGTAGCTGTCCGGAGCCTGTCATTTCCATTTTTGTGTAACTGGTTTGAGATTGAGATGCAACATTTTTAAAATCTGTGTATGATGTTATCTCTGGAAATTGTCTTCCAAGCCACAAGTACTTATTTGCATAACGTGAGGACAGTCCGTTCTTTGTCCCAGAAGTGTGCATTAGTGATCTCCACAACATAACTGCTTACTCTATTGCTTTTAAAAGTGATCTTTAAACGCTTGTTTACAATGACAGCCAACACTCCCAATTGTGAGGTCGTAACCCCTGGAATAATGACTAAATCCCTGTTAAATTTCTTTGCCTCTTTTTTGCCAATTCCGGCTGGTGACCTCTTTAAACATCCCAAACTAGCATTGATTGAGGTCAGAGAGGGCTAATGTGATTTCCCCAAACAGCACTTTGTTTTGTTTAAAATAAAGTAACTAAGAAAGAGTGTGCTTACTAGGAGACTCTTTGTAAGAACTTGAATTTGAAGAGATTTTCTCTTTTCTAAAGAATAATTGTGGGGAAAATCCTCATGTTATGTTTGGACATGTGATTTTCTTTTTAAGGCAAGATGAATGGAAGCGTGGTTTTCCATCTTTTGGCTGTACTCTAATTTATTTAATCATTCATCTATTGTTGGACAGTTCAATTATTTCCACTTTTTTGCTATTATAAATAATAAGCCACATTCTGTACTTATATCTCTGGGCACATTACAGATTATTTCCTTGGGACAGATTATTTCCTTGGGTCCCCACAGGGTCAAATAGTGTGGATATTTTTAAGGGTCTTGATACATTGTGCCAATTTGCCCTTCAGAAAGTTTGTGTCAATTTATAATCCCAGCAGCAGTGAATGGAGGTGGGCGCTTTGTAATAAACATGTAACATTTCCAAAATTGATGGAAAAAAATGCTTCTCCATAAACTCATAGGGTCATAATTTATTGGAGTTATAGGAGTCCTTAGAACTCACCTAGTCCAGCTGATTCCCCGCTGGGCTTGCACACCTCTTGTGGTGGGAAGATCCCTACCCCAAGAGGGGTCCAGGATTGGACGGTTATGGTGCTAGCCCTCCTTTAGTTCAGCCAAAACCTGCCTCGCTATAACTTGCACAATTAAGCAGATATTCATTGTGCTTCTCCATTAGGCACCTGGCCTAGGCACATCCATTCATTGGAACTGGGGGAAATGGAAATTGAGTGTAGCGAGTACTAACTCTGGTGCCAGGCATCCCACCAGGTACAGCTCCATGAAGCTGGAGTTATTGTCCCATATTTTTTTTTATTATTATTTTTTTTGTGTGTGAGGAAGACCAGCCCTGAGCTAACATCTGTTGCCAATCCTCCCCTTTTTGCTGAGGAAGACTGGCCCTGGGCTAACATCCGTGCCCGTCTTCCTCCACTTTATATGGGACGCCGCCACAGCGTGGCTGACGAGCAGTGCGTCGGCGGACGCCCGGGATCCGAACCTGCGAACCCCGGGCTGCCAAGCGCGGACCAAACCGCTGCGCCACTGGGCGGCCCCTATTGTCCCATATTTTAAAGATAGAGAACTCAAGGTTCACAGAGCTTGAGCAACTTGTCCAAACTCACACAGCTGGTCAGTTGAGGAACTGGGATCCAACCCAGGTCTGTCTTACTTTCTAAGGCCCCACACGTCTTCCTTAGGTCTTCTTTCTTGGAACTACTCAGAACAAGTCTGCCCTACAGGATAGGGTCCCCGCCATGTCTGGAGAGCCCTGATTTCATATTTTCTGCCCTATTGTCCCCATAAGTGCACCAGTTGTGGTGGTTTGCACTGAGTCCCCTTCCCTCTGAGGACCATGGTTAGAGTTGGCCCAAGAAGAAGCTGAACGAGATGGAAGGTAGAAGGGACACAGCAGCCATTACTCTTGGAAGGTCGTCATAGTCAGAAGGAGCGACAGATGCACAGGTGCCCAGTGGGTTTCGGCTTGTCCTGGCTCTCCTTCCTCTGTGTCCAGCTCTTCTCTCTGGCTGCCCACCCTGTTGGCCAATGGCGGCTCAGACCCACTGCCAGGCACTTGGCTGCAGACCAAGTGGGAGGCACGTGGAGATAATGGCCCTGCATGAGCCTCTCCACCGGCTCCCCCTTCATGGTCCCACTTTGACACTGGACACACTTGGCTTCTCCAAGTGACCAGTTAGTGCCTCCTTCTCTGGTCCTCAACTTTTCTGGATCTTTGCTTTCTCAGCTCCTCCCATAATTGTGTGAGGTCTGATTCCTATGATAAATGCCTTATCTCAAAGCCCTCATGGAGAGTCTGCTCCCCTGGCTGAACCCCAGTGGAAGTGATGTCGCGTGACTTCAAAACTCGTCCTTAAGAGGACTTGCAACTTCCCCTTCTCTCCCAGCACTTGGAGACCAGCATGCTGGGAAGGATCCGCTTGGAGCTGCCGGAGGCTGAGAGGCTGCAGGGAGGAGAATCGAGGAGCCCTGGTCAATACACAGAATCATGAAAAATAATAACTCATTGTAGGGTGGTTTTTTTTGGCAGGGAAAATATTTTTCTATTAGTTGATTGGTCTGCCATTATATTCCATTGCATAGTCAGCTAAAATATACTAAGTAAAATTTAGTGTAATCTGATTAGAATAATCTAAATTTCAAAATATTTCAACTTCATTAACTTATGCAAAATAAAATTCATAGCTTTCTTATTGTGATAAAATGTATAACATAAAATTTACCATTTTAGCCACTTTTAAGTGTACAGTCCAGTGGTATTAAGCACATTCACACTGTTGTGCAACCATCACCACCATCCATCTCCAGAACTTTTTTGTCAACCCACACTGAAGCTCTGTACCCATGACACAATAACTCCCCATTTCTGCCTCCCCATGCTGCAGCTTTAAGTCACTAAATTTTGGGGTGCTTGGTGACCTAGCAGTATATAACGGAAACACTCAAGGTTGGCGAGATCATATGGTCCAAGGTTTTAGCGTAGAGACGTAGTTTGCCAGTCTCCAAGTCTCCTCTTCACCAGCCTAAATAGCACACATCCTCTTCGGCCATTCCCCACACGGGACCGAGCTTTCAGGTCCCCTCAGCCCTGGTGAATCGACTCTGGGCCTCTCCTGCTTGTCTTAAAGTGGGGTCCACAGGAAGAACATGACCCTCTGGGGTGACTGGAGCAGCAGAGTCCAGGGCAGAGTTTGCAGACTGATGGCCTGAGGCCACATCGAGCCCACAGAGATGTTTGATTCGTCACACGCTGTTGACTTGCGCAAAGTTTGAAAATAATTTGAATTCATTTCCAAGTTTTCAAAGTCTAGAGATTCATGTACAACTCCAGATTTCTGGTTTCTCTTAAGAATAAGAAGCCGTGGCCCCACTAGGCCCACATTCCCACAGATGGAGCTCTTGGCCGGGCTGCGTGGAGGCTGCCCGTACTGGGGCAGAGTTGTACTCTCCAGAGTTCAGCGGTCCAGACCAGGCCCAGGTGTACTTCTTTCCCAACGTCTTACAGCCAGCCCCTTCACTCACTTGCTCTTCGTGCTGCTTGGCACCTGGGCATTTGAATTTCAACCTCTGGTCTAGAGGGATGATCACCTCCCATGAGTGGGTCTATGCTTCTGTTAATACAACCTTAGGGTTCTAGCTATTTGGTCACTACACTCTGAGCTTAGAATCTCCTAATCTCCTGAGTTTTTCCTGGGAACTTGCCCCATGACATCTTGGGCATGATGCTTATGGGAACCCATAGGGGCGTTGGTGGTCTTTCCACCTCTTCTTGGAATTAAGGAGAAAAAGGAGGTTGTGGCAGGTGAGTGTTTGGTTCTGGCGCTGCTGATGAGGGCAGAGGTTTGATTTCAGGACCAGATTATGGCCCAGATCCTGGCCTGATGGCCTCTCCCACCGCACTTCCAAGCCTCACTCCAGGTGCTGATTTTATTAAGGCCTGGGTTACCGTCTCCGTGTCTGGGTCCTCCCTGGCTATTGGACTGTGAGCTCCAGGAAGGCAGGGTGGTTTGTGACTCATCTTTGATTCCCTAGAGCCTGGTATGCAGTAGTGTCTTGATAAGTGTTCGTTGAATCACGTTTGAAGGAGGAAAACTTGAAAAATTGTAGGGGAATTTTGGCGTGACACAGGAGTTAGGATGCGCAGAGAGAAGGTGCTGAGAGAGCCCCACAAAAAATCATCTGTGAAAGACACTGGGTCCAGTCTCAGCCTTGGAGAGATCAAAATACACACGTGAACCTGGGATGTAAACACAAGGATTCGCTAACTCACTCCTTCGTTTTCAGATATTTGTAAGGTACCTACTGGCACTGAACGTGGGCACCGAGACTTAGTGATGTGGCAGGGAAGGGTCCACTCTGACTTGAGTCAAGGTCTGAAGGGCAGGAAGTGGCCACGTAGGCTCCAAACATGTGGAAATGCATGAGCTCTTTCGTGGGAGCTCTCGGACATTGGTGAACGGCTAGCCCAGGGTGAGCAGCCCTATCTTTGGAGTTAAATAGGCACGACTTTGAATCCTTGTTCTGCTACTTTTTAGCTGTGTGACCCTTGGTAAATCTACAAGCCTCAGTTTCCTCACCTGTAAAATGGGACAAGTACCTGCCCCAGGGTAATCGTGGGCATTATCTGAGATACTTATGTGAAAGACTTAGCTCAGTGCCTGGCTTGTCTTAGCCCTTCAAGAAACAGTGGCTTTATTGTCATTGTCATTAGGAGGTGGGGGAAGAAGCCAATGGACCCTGGCTGGGTGGTGGGTCACAGCCTTCCGGGGAAGATGAAGGAGGGAGGTGTCCTGGTGCAAATCATCATGTGGGCCCAAAGGTGGGCCACTGGTGGTGGAGACTGCAAGGCCCAGGACACTTGCTGGCCACCTCGTTTGCTTGGACAAAAAGATCTCGGTGAGATCTTGCCTGTCTTTGGTTTCTCTGAGTGGACAGGGAATGGCCAGGGGGAATTGCTACCTGGGGTCTACTTCTAGCCAAGATGGGAGGAATTACTGAGGTGGAAAAGGCATGATCCTTGGAAAAACAGGAAGGAGTCATGGAAGCTCCTGGAAGTCCCCTAGGCTTCCAGATCAGCCTTCCTGGGCTCAGAAGGGTGCTTGTCAGAAAGTTCAGGGCCAGGTCACGTGTGAGCCCAAGGCCTGAAGCAGGTAGGGGGAAGGTGCATTGAGCAAGAAGGTGGTGGTCAAGGATAGGATGTTGACCACACAATGGAGGATGACCTCACGGTGTCAGGAGTGACCAGCAGTACCTGCAGGGAGTGGTCCCAGGCACCTGCCCTGGGGCACGTCCGTCAGACATTGCTGATTGCCATGGGCTCATGAGCCCTTATGTGTGGCAGCCCTCCTATTTAGAGCTCTCTGGGCCTCTCCAGATCGCTTTCCCACTAGCACAGCTGGAGTGGCGAATGGACAGTGAGATCCAGGGATAATCTTTTTTTTTTTTTAATTATTATTTTTTTTTATTGATGTCTTAGTTTCACACTGTGGGGTTTTAGTTGTACATTTTTGTCCGTCACCTTGTGGATGTAACCCTTCACCCCTTGTGCCCCCCCACCCCCCTTCCCCTTGGTAACCACCAATCAGTTCTCTCTGTCCGTGTGTTCACTTATATTCCATAAATGAGTGAGTTCATGCAGTGTCTGTCCTTCTCTCTCTGGCTTATTTCACTTAACATAATACCCTCTAGGTCCTTCCATGTTGTTGCAAATGGGACAATTGTGTCTTTTCTTATGGCTGAGTAGTATTCTATTGTATGTATATACCACATCTTCTTTAACCAATCTTCAGTTGAGGGACACTTGGGTTGCTTCCACTTCTTGGCTATAGTGAATAATGCTGCAATGAACATAGGGGTGCATACGCCTCTTGTGATGGTTGATTTCATGTCCATTGGGTAGATGCCCAAGAGTGGTATTGCTGGATCATACGGTATTTCTATTTTTAATTTTTTGAGGACTCTCCATACTGTTTTCCATAGAGGCTGCACCAGTTTGCATTCCCACCAGCAGTGAATGAGGGTCCCCGTTTCTCCACAACCTCTCCAGCCTTTGTTGTTATTTGTCTTTGCGATTATAGCCATTCTAACCGGTGTAAGGTGATATCTCAGTGTAGTTTTGATTTGCATTTCCGTGATGATTAGTGATGTTGAACATCTTTTCATGTGTCTATTGGCCATCTGTATCTCTTCCTTGGAAAAATGTCTGTTCATATCCTCTGCCCATTTTTTGATCGGGTTGTTTGTTTTTTTGTTGCTCAGTTGTATGAGATCTTTGTATATTACTGAGATTAATCCCTTGTCAGACAAACGATTTGCAAATATTCAGGGATAATCTTATTGATCAACGGCTCCTTAATCTGCTCCCACTGGTCCCTAATCTCTAATAATGTCGTCTCCCATGCCCCCTCCAAGTAGATGCTTCAAACAGGCGTACTTTGAGATCCACTCATGTAAAGAAAATACGTGCTGTCAGCCCTGGCTGCCTCGTCAAGCTTGCAGCTGCTCTGGTTGGGGCGACCTGGCATTGGAGATGGCCGGTTTCCGGCTAAGGCACTTTCTAGACAAGGCACATGCGGAAGGAATAGAGCCGAGGGTTGTCCTCTTGTCTTCCCAGGGTGACACCTTCTACAGAGTGTGGCACCTACTGTTTGGAAACGAGGGACCAGTCTGTCCCCTAAGCTCAGGAACTCTGCAGGGGCCTCTCCTCTTCCTCCATGTTCTCAGTGGGTCCTGCCAGCTGTCGGCAGCTGTGTCCTCCTCTTTGCCTGTTGCCATCTCCTGCCCCAGCCCCCCTTATAGAGGGAGGAGGAGCAGGTGTTCGTCTCAAGTCATTCTGTTCTTATGTGTTGCTTCTTCGGCCCCACAGAACACAGCCTCCCTTCTATGCTGATCCCCCAGTTTTCTCAGGGCCTCACCAAGCCTGGGGTAAGAGTAACCAGGCTGCCCATCCGAGTAGATTCTTTGTCAGCGGCTTGCAGGACATGTCCCCACTTTCCCTGAACTGACTGGAATTTGGGAGACAGGAGGATGGTCTCCAGATGTCTGATCCAACTCTGTGTTAGACCCTGTGGCCCAGCTTTTGGGGATGGGCTGAGTTTGTTCCAGTCCCAGAATCCTCAAGTGCTGTGGATATGACCTCCATTCGCTGGACATAGGTACATCACACCCTACGCCGAGGCCTGAGCCAGGCCTTAACAGCTGACTCCACAGCCGGGTATTTTTTCTCCAAGAAGTTATGCCACTTCCTCCCTGCCCTCCTCCCCAACTAACTTCACCAGCAGCGAGAATTCGGTGGGTCCCTCTAGACTTCTGTGCAGCCTGACCATCCACAGCAGCTTTTCATTGTAAAAAGCCTCTGTTCGCTCTTGCTCCAGCCTAGACTGTCCAGCCAGTCTTCATTCGAAACACAAGAAAGATGCGGAAGGGTTTCTCCTGCCTTTGAATGCATTTTCAGAAATTTAGCTTCCAAGTGTCTGCTAATTTCTGCGGGAAAAAATACCCATTCAGGGGCTTGAAAGCAGCTGCCACAGGTGGGCAGGAAGTGGCCGTGAGCCCAGGGCCGAGCTCCGATCCAGGGTTTGAGAGAATTTCTGCTTCCATCAGTTCTCAACCTCAGGGACCTGCTCCTCTCATATCTGGGTGCCTAGTGGGGATTTCCTTTCCTGGGGGTTCTTGCTCACCTCTTTTATGAATGCCTTGGCTTTCATTACTCTGTGGATACCATGGTGGCTTTCTTGCTTCTCTTTCCAGAGTCTCTTTCTGGACTCTTTCAGGAGTCTTTCCACCATCCTGGGGAGAGTAAATCTAACTGATATTGCCTTCCACTAATCTGAGCATCTGACCTCCACCCCGTCTCAGTGCTCTGCAGATGTCCCTCTGGGATTCTCCCTCTCCACCTTAACAGCACAACACCCCGTCACCCCAGTAAATACTCCCCCGAAGAGGGTCCACTCATCTTGCCTTCTTTCAGCTTTCTGAGATCACATGACTCTCTAAGCTGCCCTACATCCCCATCACCCCGTCCCCCATCCACATAGCCTGGGGCTCCAGTGCCCACCCCTAAATATTCTTTTTAAATTTTTAGTTCAAATTCCCCTATACATGACTGTGGCCAGCCTGTGGATGGGCTGCCTTTGAGTCAGATGTTCTCTCCTCGACCAATTAGCTGTGACCAGGTGGTGATGGAGTCAGGTGACACAGAATGTAGCTGGTCCATTCAGCAGGAGCCAATAATGATGGATCCATCCAATACTGCCGGATACCTTTAGTAAAGGAAAAAAGGCCAATCATGCTCTCCAAACCGCACCGAACCCACTCAGGGCACATACCTGGATCCTGTCCCCTTCCTACTCACAGGGACAGGGCCTTGACACTTCTGTGCTCCCCAGATAGGAGGAAGTAGAGCTGAGCAGCCAGCTGCCCACTCAGAAGGATTAGCTGGGCTCCCTCCTCCCAGGACTCAGAGACATGAAGGCATGATTTGGGGAGACCCTGAGAGACGCCACTCCTGCAGACATGGCCTTTCTGATAGGCCTGTGGCCGTGGTCTTCCAGTCTCTATGCAGAACACCTGCAGGGATCGATGCCCGGTTGAGTCCTGAAAACCAGAGGTGCCTCCAGGGAGGTCTGAGCAGAAAGGGGCTGACTTCTGGAATGGAGTTTAAGAAGGTGGCAGCTATCGTATTTGCTGAGGGCGGTTGGTTGGAAGGGCCGATGATCCACCCGGAACTCCTCTTGTTTCTCCAGGAATGGAGACGTCTGACATAAGGCAGACACAGTTCCAGACCGCAGTCCTCGCTTCCTATTAACCATTTCGTCCCGCAGAGGGGCCAAGGCTGATCCTAGCTCAGAGGGCAGCTGAATGGGAACCCCAGGTGGAACCCCTGGTGGAACAGGACGTCTCAGTCTCTCCTTGCCCCAGGCCTGGTTTCTGCTGCAGAACACACGTGGCTGTTGGAACATTCTTTACATTTCTGAGATATTCTCAGAACATGACCAGTGGATGCAGTGGAGAAAGCTTGGGCTAAGAAACGGACATGTGTTCTAGTCCCAGCTCTTCCAACTGGCTTTGTGATCTTAGGCAAGTCCCTTCCCCTGTCTGGGCCTCAATTTTCCCATCTGTATAATAAGAAGATTGGATGAGATAATCTGTGAGAAATTGGCTAGCTCTCAAGTAATAATCATCACCACAAAATCATGAATGGTTATTGAATGTTTCCATGTGAGAGGTTTTACCTGCATTATCCTGTTGAATCCTATAAATATTTGTCAGTCTTTTTCAGAGGAGGAAATGAAGGCTCAGAGATGTTAGGTGACATGCCCAGGATCACACAGCCAGGAATCGGTGGGGCCTGTCTGATTCCAGAGACCTGGTGGACTCTTCCTAGAGGAAGGAGACTGCAGACTGGGGGCCTGTCATTCTTGAAGGCATCAACAGCTTTCAAGGCTGCTGGCTGGGGCCCAGCGCTGTCCCCTCCACTTACAGTAGAATGGAGTCAACATTTAAGGAAACTCGGTAGGTTTCGAATCATCTCACCCTGTGGTAAGGTAATGGATAGTCCACGGCCCTGACAGTCAGACGTCATGCCATCCCTGAACTGCGTTTGTGTCCTTTAAACGCCAAAGCTGGATCAGGTCCTATTTCTTTCACAGGGAGGCCCAGCACCCCAGGAAGTACAGTCAGATCAGTATTTCTCAGGCAGCGCTTTCCTCCTAACACCTCCCGCCTACGAAATGGCCCTTGCACCACCTGCGGGTGCTGGGGATTCTCCCTTCAATTAAGAATTTGATACATTCCTTCAGCTCCCCTCCAGGGGTTACAGAGAACAGGGAAAGTGATGCCTTGTGCTAACGTGCAGGTCTGGTTATGCATTCTGAAGGAGATCTTGACGAGCTCCAGGAAAAAAATGTCCCCAAACGACCCTCAGTTCTTGGTGAGAAATGCTAGCTTCTGTAAGTGCCGAAGGGCCTCGTGTCCTCTGGATATCCAGAGCCTGTCTGTTTGAGGGTCAAACAGCAAAGTGGAAGGGTGTGTGCGTGTGTTGGGGGGCGCAGGGGCGCTGAAACTCATCAATTATGTGCGAGCGCTCGGCGGGGAAGGAGCACTGCACAGGGAGTCTGAGAGTCTGGTTTGCTGGGTGACCTTGGAGCCTGTCTTGCAGGGCTGTTGTAAGCCTTCATCAACATGGCTCACATGAAAAGGGGCCTGGCACACTGCAATCTGCAGGCTCTTCTGGGCTGGGAAAGCGGCACTCAACCTTGGTGAGGGCAAATAGATATGGAAGGTGGAGGGAGCAGGTCTTGGGGAGGGAGGGTAGTGGAAAGTCAAAGAAATGGGAGTTTTATCCTGGCTTGGGCAAGTTACTTGGCCTCTCTGTGCCTCAATTTCCTCATCTGAAAAATGGGATAATAACAATACTACGTCATGGATTGCTGGGGAGATTAAGTGAGTGTTGATCAAAGGGTATGGAGCATGGCAAAATATTATTAATTTTTTTTATACATGAGTTTTAATTGAAGCTGTATATGCATATATATTTAAGCTAATAGACTTTACTTTTTAGAGAAGTTTTAGGTTTATAGAAAAACTGATCAGAAAGTACAGAGAGTTCCCACATACCTCCTCCCTCCAGTTTACCCTGTTATTTACATCTTGTATTGTGCGGTACATTCGGTACAGTTGATGAACCAATGTTGATACATTATTATTAACTAAAGTTCTGAGTTTACATTAGGATTCACTCTTTGTGTTGTACGTTCTGTGGGTTTTGACAAATGTCACCATTACAGTATCATACAGAGTAGTTTCACTGCCCTAAAAACCCTCTGTGCCCCACCTATCCAACCCTCCCTCCCTCCCCCTGAGCCCCTGGCAACCACTGATCTTTTTACTATCTCCATAGTCTTGCCTTTTCCAGAATGCCATGTAATTGGAATCATACAGTGTGTAGCCTTTTCAGATTGGCTTCTTTCACTTAGTCATATGCATTTAAGATTCCTGCACGTCCTTTCATGGCTTGATAGCCCATTCTCTTTACCACTGAGTAATATTCTATTGTCTGGATGTACCAGTTTACTTAGCCATTCGCCTTCTGAAGGACCTCTTGGTTGCTCCAGGTTTTGGCATAATTAATTTTATAACATCTGGGAGGCGAGTGTCGTGGTTTGAGGGCAGGGACTTTGGAATTAGACTGAATGGCTCCAGATTCTGCCACTGGCTGGGTGATCTTAGAAAGTTATTTAATCTCTTTCACCTTCCTCCTCTGAGAAATGGGTATACGAAAGGCTATGCTGCTGTCACACCGACATCTACACTGCAATGGCTCGAAGAGAAGGGAAATTTCTCTCTCAGGTAATAGTACAGGCGGGGTGGCTCCAGGTCAGCAGAGGGCGCTGCCACGCTGGGTGAACACAAACCCACCATTTCAACGCCAGGCTTCCACAGTCGCTCTGGTGGTCCTGGGCCCAGCCAGAGGGCAGGAGGTAGAGAGTGTGGAGAGGTCACTCACTCCCATAAGTGCCCTGGCCTGGAAGTGGCACACATCACTCTTGCTTACACACTATTGGACAGAACTTGGTCAAATGGCCTTACCCCCCTCCACCCCCCCCGTAAGGGAAGCTGGGAAACGTAGTCTAGACATGTGTCCAGCTTCAATTCTAATTAGAGGAAGGGAAGGATAGAGTTTGGTGGGCAGCTGTCACTCTCTGCCATGTGATAGAACCGACTTTGAGGTGTGTGATGAGGATTAAAGGAGAGGATTTGGGTAAAGCCCTTAGCTTAGTGCCTGGTGCATAGTTAGTGCTCAATATGTGTCAGTTTGTTCTGTGATTATTCACTAGGAATTAAAGGGTCAGAACATTTCTGAGCTGGAAACCTTTCAAAGTGATCTAGCTCGGTGGGTTTCTCACTGTGTTCAGCAGACCCCTTACAGACCTCTCAGGGACCCCTGGGGGGTGTTGGAAGACCAGCGGGAGTCCCCACCTGGTTTCCACCACAGACACTCCTACCTTACCTAGTTCACATACTGGGTTCTAGATAAGATTTCAGTTGAAGACAAGGGTCTGCATCTTAAAAAAAAACTTAAAAACCACTGACCTAGGGCAATTCCCTGAAGTCACATAGTGGGCTCTTCCACCTCCCCCTGAGCCCCAATCTTGTCTCTTGGTTGGGGTGGTTCAGGGCGGGGCTCCATCTTCATCGGGGTCACCAGAGGAGACACTAGCAGGGATGGCGATGAGGACAGAACGGACAGGGAGACCGACAGTCCGTAGAGGCTGTGGGCTGAAGTCAGTCTGGAGCTCATCCGCGGTCAACCCACTGCCCCGCACCTCCAATGGGACGAGCCCTGACTCTCCTGGCCCAGGGTCTGGGCGGGCAGGAACGGCCTCCGGGAGCAGCAGGGTGCGCAAGGCCCGACTTAGATACCCATCTCCCACCTGTCCTCCGGCAGGGCTCTGCTCCCACGTCCAGGCCTTCACATCTGCACTGATACGTTCCCTCTTGGCATGCTGGCCCCACGCCCAGCGCACCAGCCTACCCAGGTGGTTTGAATCCGGCTCTATTGTCCTGAGTATTTGCTTTGTCTCCCGGCCTCACAGCATCTGTGAAAGGGATGAACTTGCCTCCCTGTCATGTGCGCTACCAGAAGGCCGTGGAGCGGGGTTAGGAATACGGGGTTGGGGTCAGCAGACCCAGGTTCAAATTCTGGGTGTTGTTTGTGTATGTGACTTTCAGTGTGTGTGACTTTCAGTGTCACTCGATCTCCTAGGCCTTCAGGTTCCCATCTGGGAAATGGGGATAATGGTACCTTTCTCAGAGGGTTGGTTTAAGGATTACACAAGATAATGTGCATCAAGCCCTTAGAGGAAGTCCTCAATAAGTGGCAGCTATTGTGGATTATTTGTGATCCTAGCCAAGAGAGAAAGTTTAAAATACTAAAAAAAATATTAAAACACGAATATAGACTTGCTATAAAAAAACCTGAAGGATATAAGTAAAAGTCTCATCCCCATCTTGTCTTCCTTTATCCACCCACCTCCGTATCTCTCTCCAGTGGTTACACTTCTTAAAATCATCTTTAATGAGCCACAAGCCCCCAGGTCACAGACAAGAAAGCTTGTCACACTTTGCCTTATAACCCCTCTCACCGGCTGGCCCTAGCTGACCTTTCCTCTCACACCTCCTGCCAATCCTGTCCCCACCCCTCCCCTCTCCTCCTTCCAGTTCCAGCCACACAGAACTACTAGTCCAGATGCCATATGTTTGCCTGGGCTGTTTCCTCTGCTTTGAGTGCCTACCTTCTCTTTCTTTTCATCAAACTCCTACTCACTCTTCAAAACGTCTCCTCCTTTTTGTGAAACCATCCTTGATTCCCCACGTCCCTTAGGTGCCACACCCTCTTGCTCTGGAATGATCTGACACAGGTCTCTCTACCCCCATGTGGCCGAGAACTGCACCAGGGCAGGGAGCTGGGTCTCAGCCTCTCTTCCACAGGGCCCAGCATGGGGCCTGTCCCAGAGCAGGTGACCCAGGAGAGTGTTTGAAGGACTAATCTTCATATGGTTTACATTTACAGACTAACCCAAACCCTTTTCCCTGGTCCAGGCTTGTGGTTCTAATTTCCTTTTGTCAAAGGGACCAGTGAGCTAGGGCCAGCCCCAGCCCCGTGGTTCTGACGGAGCCAGTTGTCCTGGAGGTAGGTCGAGTGGATTTAAGGAAGTTAATGGCCAGGGATATACATAGGAGTTTGCGCCGCAGAACAAACAAAGCGTGGACTCGGTGTCTGAGACAAATGGAGGGCTCCCGTAAGCCCTTGGTAAGAGAGAAAGACAACGTCGGCATTTCCTCCCGGTGCTGGGTCGCTCTGGGGAGACTCAGTTGGACAGGCCGCAGGCTCCTAAGGGCCCTTGGTCATGGACCTCTTAGAATAGGACTGGCGCTTGTGATTCTGGAGTTTGGAAGCAGTATGAGCAGGTTCAAAGATCTAGAACCTTCTGCCAGAGACCCTGGGGTTCCTTTGCAGCCAAATATTCTACAGACCCTTCTGCAGCCCCTCCGACCTGGGGATGGAGAAAGCCAGGTAGACACGTGCCAGGTTGGCCTGGGTGCCTCGGCCAAGAGCCTGTGCGCTGTCTACCTGTGTCACCCTGACCACTCTTTGGCCCTGGGATGGTTAACTTGCCTTTGTTTGTGCTCTTCCCTTTCCATGTCATTCCTGCTGTTTCTGCATGTCCCGACACAGCTCCTATCTCAAGACTCACTTCAGACGCTACCTCCTCCATGGAGCCTTCCCTGATTCTCCCCCTCTCTCCAAGCTGGGATAGATTTCCCCTTTTTCAATTCCCAGGACGCGTTTGGCATTGATTACCTCATATTATTATTTATTTAATTTGTAAGTTATAAAAGAGATGCTTACTTACTTTAAAAGTGAAAAAAAAATAGGGATTTATACAAAAAAATCAAGAATTTGCTCCTCCCGCTTTTCCTACCTCCCCAATCCTGCCTCTCTCCCTAACCCCTGTTAAGGGTGTGGAGAGTTCTTTTCGTAGCTTTCTTCATGATTCATGCTTACACACACGTGCATACACACATGCATGGGCACACACACACAGGGGTAACAGCGTCAGACACGGCTCCCCATACCCCCACCTCCTGTATCCAGGCCCTCGTGTATTCTCCTCCCCCGAGCATGAACTGGACCTAGTGACTTGCTTCTAACAAACAGAATCTGGCCAAATTGATAGGATGTCACTTCTGTGACTAGGTTACAAAAGACCACAACTTCTGCCTTCTTGGTGTTCTCTCTCTGGCCCTTCTCATGTGCTTGCTCTGATAGAGAGGGCCACCTGGCGGGGAGCTGGGGGTGGCCTCTGCCAGCCACCAGTGAGGAACCAAGGACCTTCACGCAACAGCCCTGCAGGAGCTGAATCCTGCCAACAACCATGTAGGTGAGCTTGGAAACAGCCTTCCACAGTCAAGCCTTCCAGTGCCCCAGTAGACACCTTGACTGCAGCCTTGTGAGAGCACCTGAGCCAGAGGGCCCAGCCAAGAAGTGCCTGGGTTCCTGAGCCACAGAAACTGTGAGACAATGCCTGTGTGTTGTTTCAGGCTGCTAAGCTTTGGGGCTATTTGTTACACAGCAATAGATAACTAATACACCTCACAGGCTGGTACTTTTATTTCTGTAGGATAAATTCATAATAGTGACATTGAAGAGTTGGCAGGTAAACACATTCTAACTGCTGGCAGATGGAGCTCTATTTCTTTCCAAAAGATTGTAGCAATTCCCAATCCCACCAGCCCATGCCCTCACATCTTCATCAGAACTGAATATCATCAATCTTTTACAGTTTTTGCTACTCCAATGGGCGAAAATGTCACCTCATTTGTGTTATAGTTTGCATTTCCTTTCTTACTAGGGAGGTTGAGCATTTTTTCTTATATTTATTGTCTATCTGTATTTTATTAGGCAAACATTTATTGACTGTGTGCCAGGTACTGTTATATTATTAAGACATTGTAATAGGACATGGACCTTAACCTCAAAGAGCTCACAGCTCAGTGGGGAAGATGGATACATAAAAAACATGAAATAGCATGATAAGTGCTGAAATAAACATTTGCACCCAATATTCTGGAAACACAGAAGTAAAAGAGGCCAAAATTTCCTGGGGTTGCTTGAAAAGATACGTAGAGGAGTGGGCATTTTGAAAAGGGTTTTGAAGGAGGGGTAAAAATTTGTCAAGTGGAGAAGGGTACAGCATGGGCAAAGGCCCAGAGGCACGAACAAGTTGGCATTCAGCAAGGCTGGAATAGAGGAGGCGGAGTGATGGGAAGGGAGGAGGAATGGGGCTGGAGTTGACACGGAGCAGGTCAGTGATGGCTGATTGTGAGAGGATTCAGATACTCTGCTCGGGTGTTTGGACACCGTCATGCAGGCACTGGGGAGCCCTTGAAGAGTGACATGACTTGGGTTTAGTTGTGCACCGGCCACATCTCATCGACTAGAGGACACATCCCCTGAGGGCCTGTATCTGTTTCGTCTCTGGGTCTCTCCCAGCACACACCAGGCATCCACGCAGATCTGTGGACTGAAGGAAGAAATGGCTCCTGACCTGTGGGTGGGACTGGCCAATGCGGGCTGAAACATGAGCGTGGCTGTGAGTTGAGAGCCATAGGCTGGGACCTGTGGGATTCAGTAAACAAGAGGAGATGTCCTGGTACCAAAAGATGGTCGAGGGCCATGAAAGCCCCAGAGGTCCAGTGGCCCCTGTTGCCCCACATGTGTTCCCTACAACTGACCCCTTGGCCCGAGTGCTCCTGCCGCTGATCACACACGCGGGCTTCTCTCCGTGCAGTTCCTTAGAGACGTCTTGAAGCATTGACCCCAACAGAAGACGGCTTCCCTCCTTCTTTTCCTTTGCCTTGGTGTCTTCTGCCTCCCAACTAGCCATGATGGAGGTGGGGACCATGCTCCTCATTATATTTTTAATCAGGCTAAATGTTCTCAGGGAGGAAAGAGGATGAGCTGAAAGGAGCCCTCGTATTTCTCTTGTGCAGCAACCCTCTCCTGACAAATGTAGCCCTTTCCCCCGTGCATGAACCCCAATCAATATTCCCTCCCTCGGAGTCCCTCAGGCGTCGCCAGCCTCCTAATGGTAACCGATGAGGACACATTGGGCTCCTGTTGCTAGCGGGACCGCCGCTGGCCTCGGCACGTCTACGACCTGCCCGCTGCAGGGCTAGAACAATTCTGCCATCAATAAGAAAAGCTATTATCGACTGAGTGCCTACTGTGTGCCAGGCACTGTGCTTGGGGCTTTACATGTGTAATCCGGTTCCGTCTTCTCACTGGTCCCGTGACACCTGTGTTATTATTATCCCCACTTTACAGGGGAGGAAACGGAGGCGCCTTCTTTCAATATGAGAATGTGTTTATGTTTTTCTGAACATAAAAATTCATGCTCTTTGTAAAAGAAAAGTCAGACAGCATGAAGTTTGGAGACAAACATAAAAATAATCCATAATCCCCACCATCCAGAAATGGACTCCACGACATTTTGGTTTGTAGCCATTCTGACCCATCCCATGTTTGCCAGGACGGAGTCAGATTACACAAACTGGATTCCATCTGAACTTTTTCCTTTACGATAGACCGCGGTCACCTCTCGGCAATACCCACAGATCTCCGTTGTCATTTTACGTGCTCTATGGGCTCTCATTTTTGGATGGAGCATTACTTATTTGGATCTTATTGGTTGTACTCTGTCCTACAACACCAATGTGTGTGTTTCAAGGAACTAGTTATAGCGACTTCTCAAGTTCTCCTACTACACTTCCCTCATCTTGTTCTCTCTGACCTGCCCCTGGACTGAGGACCCCAGGGTTCAAGGTGGACAAAGGAGAAAAGAGAGGCTCAATGTTCTCATAGACCAAGGGTGGGGGACAACGGGAGAGAAAGAGCATTCTGGGCACCAAGCTGGCAGGACGCCTGGACCTGGGCGAAGGGGATGGTGGGAGGCATTGCTCATGCGGCAGCAGTGCTCTGGGTGATGGACACAGCTTTCTCGGGTAACTTGACATTCTAGACGAAAACAAATCCCTGGCCCACGAGAGAATGAGATGTCAAACTTCCATTCATCCATCAAACATGCGTCTGCATCCATTCTATATGTCAGGCTCAGTGCCAGGCACTGGAGATCTGGAATCGAATAAATCACGGTCTGTACGAAGTGCCATAAAAAGATTCATGGGAATGGAGGGGAGGGGAGGATTGTGACCTCTCTGGGGTGTTTGGGAGGAAGGCACTGGAATCAGGTCAGGGTGCGGAGTGGAGAGGAGGGGAGGGCTGGAAATTCCAGACTGCAAAATAGCATGTACCAGCAGTTAGGTGGAAAAGCAGAATGCATGACTGATACGTGGGTGGGAGTGAGGAGGAGGAGGGTGGTGGATGGAAATTAATTGATTAAGGCTGATTAGGACCAGGGCTTGAAGGATGTTCAATGTCAAATGTCGCACTAAGGGATTTATCCCGTAAGCCTTTGGGAGCCATGGAAAGGTTTGGAGCATGCAAAAGATCTGATCAACAAAGATCCCTCTGGCCACTCTCATGGAATAAACTGGGGCCAGGGGTCCAAGGCACATGTCTTGGGGGTGGAGATGATGGGGGCCCACGTAGGAGGAGCCAATGAGATAGAGGGGACTGGCTTTGGTACGGAGCAGAGGTGGGGGTGGGGAGGGGGAGGAGAAAGGATGAGGGCAGATCTCTGACTGTCCGGGTGGGAGGCTCTGTGAGCTCAGACGGGAGCTGGGGTGGTGGGAGGGTCAGGGTGAGATGGGGCTGTGGACATGGCAACAGGGATTTCGCTGCTCTCTCTCGTGTGCTCCAAGGGCAGGAGGAGTCAGCAAAGGAGCAGTCTAGGTCTGGGTTTTATTTTTGATTCTCAGAGACTCAGGGGCTTACCGTCAAGGGGGCCTTGGAGATCACCCCACCCACCCCAGACCCAGAGAGGGGAGCGTCGGGCCCAAGGTCATAGTGTAGGTCACTGGAAAAGCTGGGGCCACATCCCAGGCGCTGTGATTCCCAGGACAGGCTGGTCCAGCCACACCAGGTGCCACGACCAGGTGCAGCAGCAGCTGTGGGCTGTGGAGCCAGACCCACCTGGCTGGGAGTCTGGCTCTGCTGCTGGCTGGTGACCTTGGGCAGGTCCGTGGTCCCTCTGATCGGGATTCAGCGTCCTCATCCCGAATGTGGGAATAACCTCATCCTACAGAGGAACCGCAAGGACCGAAGGAGACACGGGAGGGAGAAAGATGCTTTGTCTCAGGCCTCAACAAATGTTGCTTCTCTGCCCCCTTTCTCTCTTCAAGGCTTGGCCTCATCGTTTCCAGTCTCCCATCCCAGGGCCAATCTTTTCACTGTTAACCAAGATCTTACGGATTTCCTGAATTGGCCAGGATTCATGGTAATGTAAGCGTCACACCTTTAGCAAGTTTCTTACCCTCTCTGGGACGCAGTGTTCTTATCTGTAGAATGGGGAGAATAATCCCCACCTCCCAGGATTTTGGGGGAATTAAAGGAGACAGTGTAGGTCAGACATCTAACGCAACGCTCAGCCGTCTCTGAACAGTGAGCATCTGAGCACCCGGGAGGCATGGGAGAGCCTGGGGGTGCCCCCACGGGGGCCACACCAGCATCAGAAATGCCAGAAACCTGAGGCTGGCATTTCACAGGAGCCCCCAGGGTGCCCCGAAGCAGTTCGAAGAGGCTGATTTAGGAGGAGCGTTCTTTTTGTGTCTCTTTTTAACTTACTTCGCTTTGATTTTTTCATTTGCTACTAACCACGCATGAGTTACCTGCCTCTGTGATCTGTACGTGAAATACGACTGATTGTTCAGCAGGAGGAGGAGGAGGCTGTGTTCATTTATGGTTTTTTCTTTCTATTAATGAAAACAGGGTTTTTAACACGCACCGGGCTACCATATAGTCTGTGATATTTTCTGTCTCGATAAGATGGGAAGGGACTTTAAGATGGTGAGTGACCTTGAGCAAGGCGGGTCAACCCTCTGGACTCCTGGACTATAATGTTTTTTAATTTAACAGACATGATTGACATCTGCTATTTTGTCTGCTGCAAAGAGTCATCTACCTTCTCACACTGAGAATGAAAGCCTAAGTCCTTAGCTTTTTCCTGTCCCGGGGCCTTTGCATATGCTATTTCCTCCAACAGAAAGTTCTAAGATAATCCTACAACTTCTTTATTTCTTAACAAATATTGTTTATAATATTGTGATATTATAAATATTATTTTTAAGATTCCAATGTGTTTTATTGCTTAGAATTATGTGCAGTTGTAATCTTTCCATCAACACATAATCTACAGCGACATTCAGATATCTGACACTAAAATGACTTACTGATAAATTCTACTATTGAACACTGGCAAGTTCTATCTCTGTTAACAGCAGAAAACAAAACCACTGAGTTTATCTTGGAAAATTTAAATTCAGGCCATTTTTCACAATTTGGAAAGCTGAGAAATCCAACTTTAAGACAACGTTCTTGTTGTGGAAGTTCGCTCTGTCTACGTGTGACCCGGGACTCCCTCTTGTCTCGAGTCCCTGTGCATATGATGCACCTTGGGGAGGGGACCTTGGGATCGTCCTTGCACTGTATCCCGGTCAGTACTCTGGCCCCAGCCTTCCAGTCCCAGCTTTTTACCCTCAACCTGAGTGTACTTGTGGAAAAACACCATTTGCATCTTTCCCCAAATTTTATAATCCACCGCTATCAGGTGTCCCCTTCTGCCATGCTCAAACCCTCCTGGCCTCCTCACAAGCTGCCAGGATCACGTGCGTCACCACCACGCACAGTTCCCCAAGCTGGGAAAACCGCCCTGCTCAGAAGCTTAGGGTGGCCAGTTATCATTCACCAATGATACATGCTTCTTTGTGTCTCTATCTAAACACCTTATCTAACACGCCCCCCGTCACCATCCCTGACCCTGGTTCTTCTCACTCATAGTACATATCACATGTCATCTCATTGTGGGTTTGTTTATGGTCTGTTTTCTAGACACACAGGCACTGTGACTGTGGTCTCCCCGTGGTATCCCCCATACCCCGGCTGAGGCCTGGCCCAGAGAAGATGGTCAAAAAATGGCTGTTGAATGAATGCCAGCTGTGGGACTTGGGGGTTGAGCATCTGGGGAACAAGGGGAAAGGCACCAGGGAGGGCCCTGGCAATTTCTCATCAAAGCTTTTCCCGCCCAAGCCTTGGGCCCTGGAAAAGCGGGGAAGTGGCAGATGATTTGCACTTTGCCACCAGCTGTGAGCAAACTACAGGGCAGCTGTTTCAGTCTGACACGGCAGGAGTCAGGAAAAGGGGTGGACTGTGTGGCTCCCATCCCACCTGCCAATCAGATGCACTGCTGCAAGGATGGGGGTCCTTGGGGTCGACCCTCCTTCCACTCAACCCTCCTTCATCCTCATTTTATGCAGTAACATCTCACCTTTATTGAGCACTGCTCTGTAGAGGGCTGTCTTCTAAGTGCCCTGTCTGAATTAACTCCTTAATCCTCCCAACGATCCTGTGAGCCAGGCACAAATCATATCCCCACTTACAGATGAGGAAACTGAGGCCCAGGCATGTGAAATAACATGCCTGAGACCGCACAGTTAGTGAATGGAAAACTGGGATTGGAACCAGGTGGCTCCGGCTCTGGAACCCCTGGGTGCTGGAGTGACCCCTGCTGTACTAGGACCAGAGGAGGGAAGTGGCCACGTCGTGCAGCTCCTTCTGGAGAACTCGGGCCTCCTGACTCCAGGATGGTATCTTTTCATAACCTCAGGCAGTGTGGCTAAAGTGGGAAGGGTGTGGGCTTGAGAGTCAGCCTGGATTTGAATCCTGCCTCCAGCTGACACTTCAGCAGCTGACTGCAGAGTCCTGCTGAGCCAGAGCACCTGCCCTGAGGGCACTGGGCATCGAGGAAGAGGCCAGGGCCACCCGTGTTCCTATGTGTCTGCCCCTTGTCTTACCAGAAAGAACTAGGGGCGCAATCCCAGACTCCCCACCCTCAGCCTCTGAGGCTGGGGGTCCAGAGTTGACAGTGGCCTATCTGGGTAATGTTAGAATTGCAGCCACCTGGGTCTAGGCTCCCCAAGCCTGAAGCACCTGCTTGCGTGTGAGTTTTGCAGCCATGGGTTGTGGGGGAGGACTTCCCAGAATCGCAAAGCATCCCCCCGGCCCTGGGCCCCTCACTACCCGTCTCCAGAGCCTTCTGCCCCCGGTGGCTCGAAGCGCCTGGCAGGACCTTGGTGTGGCACGAGCACTGGGTTGGAGTTAGGATACCTACCTGGACAACCTTTAAGCTCTGACACCTGCTTGCTGGGTGACTTGGGGCAAGTTACTCAGCATCTCTGAGTCCCCATCCCTCCATCTCTCTACAAATGCCTTGCTTTGTAAATGGCTGTCGTGAGGATTTTATGCCATAATGTAAGCCAGAGCTTCTCAAACTTTTCCACCAAAGCAAAACCTAACAGCAAAACAGAGTAAACAGGTACCCTGGGGGTTTGGGGGTGTAGCTTAAAGCAGCCTGCCACAAACTTGCACTTTCTTTGAAGTCTTATGTAGCTTAAGAATTTATGTGCATTTTGCATTCCGCTACATAACATATCCATGTTGTGTCTTTTAACACAAAGACAGTGTTTTAAGTTACTTACCATTGGGTAATTTAACGCTGCAAGATGGGCCAGACGGGCCGTGTTTGTCACGTGACTCTGCAAACTCCCAGCCCATGGACGGGAGCCCCCAGGGTGTGTGCACCCCAGTTTAAGAAGCATCTGTGTAAGAAAAAGTACTTTGGAAAGAGCAAAAAATGCTACATAAAAGTCATAGAGTTTTAACGTGACTGTTGGCAGAGGAGCAGTGAGCAAGATGGAGGGCGGAAGAAGAAATAGATGGGCAGGTGGAGACGGAGGATGGAGATGGGGACCGGGTGGGAGTCAGGCAGGCCACAGGCCGTGTGAGCAAGGACCCTAGACCTTGCCCATTCTCCTGCTGAGCACCTTCTCTCTCCATCCTCGATTTACAGGACCTGAGCAAGTGAGGAGATCACCAAGCCTTTGTGGATTATGAGTCCCAGGGGATTTATGAAGAAACTGGGTGGATTGGGGCCCAGCCTCTGGGGACTGGTCAATAGGCACTGGTCAGGGGCTAGGCTCTGCCCTAGCACTGCTGGGGTCTCCTGTCTTCTCCTGCTGAGTGACCAAGGCTCTTGACACCACTAAGAAGACTGCTATCTTCTCACTGTCACAGTGAGCCATATACTCATCAACTCCTTAGAGTTAGGGTGGCTTTCCTGCAGCTGTCATCCTCCCCAGTGTCCTCCTCAGCACTGGGGGTCGGTTCCCCATACTCCTTTCACAGCCGTGGGGCGTAGTGTGTGAGATCCCGCCAGCAATCACCCAAAATTCTCCTTGTGGGCCCTTCATGTAAATGCTCCCAGGAGAGCCATGGCAGTTTCCCAGAATTCCTCAGTTGGGTATGCAGATTAGGCCCCACCGTGACCTGGGCTACAGATGCAAATCTTCTTTAGTTTCCTTTCTGTTCCTTTTGGTAGCTTTTTAAAATTGCAAAGCTCCCATGCAGAAATATGCACACTTCACAATATTACAAAATATCTGAAAGCAAATATTTCCAAAGAATTGTGGGAGTGCAAGCAAACACCTTCCTTTCTTCCTCTGTTATTTCTGGATGAAAGCAGATAATGAGTTACCCTTTTCACAATCAATGTTCAGTGGATTTTTGGCTACATTATTCGGGGCAAATATAAACAGAGTAAGTTAAAGGCATGGATTATTGCAAAATAAAATTGGGATACATGAAGCTTAAAACTCTTAATTTTAAGCCACTCCTCACAATAGACCAGAACTTGATCCCCTGTAATTCTTTGCAAACAGCTTTTGCATTTTATTATCAAATGTGTTTTATAGTGGCATAAGATGAGATTTGGCTCATGTTTTTGCATAAATATAATAAAAGGAGGCTTCCCAGTGAACATAGATTTGGGAAATAGTGTTTACTTATTTCTCTCAATTCAAAAGAGTGTGAACTGAAAATTTTTTGTTTCAGTAATTTTTTTTTTAAACACAAAGGCTGTGTACCGTTTCTTTCCACAAAGAACACAAGCCAATCTGGGGACAATTATGGTTTTGTGTTTCTCTCTGGGGAGCACAGACCCATACGGCGAACTTGCCAATCAGCAAACAAGGCTCCATGCTGTCCAGATGGGTTGGGCTTGGCAAGGAGATGACAGAGGACGGGGCTCCAGTCAGGACAGGCAGCCAGTCTCCCCGGGGCAGACGGGCAGGAGAACCTCTGGAGGGCGAGGGCGTGGTGGAATGGAGGGTGGGAAGGAGGCGCGGGAGGGTGGGGTAGAAGCCAGGGCAGCAGCTCTAACACCTTTCTTTGTGCTTATCTACTCCTTCCAGAGACCTGCTGAGATTACAGGAAGGGGAGATGCTTATTTGGGGTGGGCCCTGGAATCTCAAACAGGCTGCTTTGGGTCAAGCCCAGGTAAAAGACTGTACCGAAATGGCAGAGTCTGGAGTCAGCCAGGCCGAAGCCAGATCTGAATCCTTTCTCTGCCACTTGCTAGCTCTTTGACCGTGGGCATGTGACTTCACCTCTTTGAGCCTCAGTTTCCTCATCTGCAGAATGGGATAATAATAAGACTTACTTCAAAAGATTGCTGTAAAGATTTCCTGGAGAAAAAAGTACATAGAAAACACTGTGCTCGATGCCTGGCCTATATTTCCAGCTATTGTGGTTAGTTCAAGCTGAGCTGTAACACCCACACTCTGAAGGATTTGACAGTTCTGGACTTGGACCTCAGTCTGCCTTGCTTAGAAGTAGTTATTTATGTCAGTCTTGATTATGGTTAAGAACTCCCAGAGGGTTGGGGCAGTCTTAGCCTGACTCTGGTTACCTCGAATACTCAGTACTTATGGTTTGAATCACACTAAATTTAACTTCTCTTTTAAACCAGTCATTTCTGCCCTATTTTGTGCCTTTTTATGTCACGGTTGTTTCTGGCTGGGGCGGGGGTCCAGGCGTCTGAAAATTTCTGTGCTGCTTCTGGTTGGATTTTCTTTTAGAATATTCTTCCTGCAATATGTACTCATTACCACCAGGTGGCAGTAGAGTCCCAGGCCGCTTTTGGGAGTCAGGACACAGCAAAGAGGATGTCCATCGTTGGGAGATATTTAAAATGGATTTCTATTTATTAAATCAGTTCAATGAGATTAACCTACTCCCCACCCTTAACTTTAAGCATGGAAAGCATCACAGCAGCTAATGAGACAAAATACAAAGTATTTGGTGCACTCAATTTATCTTTTCTTAACTAATCCCTAAAGGGCATCTAATCCGTTGCTCCCATTGCTGTAGGGAAGGCTTTCTCTTCTCCTAACACCCAGGTTTGCTCCACGTGGTCTCCCCACTCCCTGTAGCTTCCTTCTGCTCTGGCTGGTATTCGCTCATTCGGCCAGCACTTACCGTTCCCCTGCTCTGTGCAAGGTTCATGCAGGGTTTGCTTTGACCTCAAAAATCTCATGGTCTGTGAGGGGAGGGCAGGGTTACAGGAGGTCACAAACGCAAATGCCTACAGTGTCTGGGCAGGTAGCGGAGATGAGTGAAGCAGGTCTAGGGTGAGAAGACCATGGAATCGGGGTGCCTGGGCAATTCGGACTCTTGGGACCCATCTAAAGGTGCGCAGCCACCACTCAGCTCCAGCTTATTGTTGCCGGGGCGGTGGGGGGGAAGGTGGATTTCCATGGCCAGATCTCCCCGTTCTTCAAGAGAAATTAATATATAGATTTTTTATATAAAATCACTTACGTTAAGTCTGTTGGCTCTTGGGCTGTGAGTTTGAGACTGTGAAAGAGAAGCCACTGGCCCAGCGTGATAGGGCAGGGAGGAAGTGTGTCCGGGGGACCGTGGGAACCCAGAGGAGGGAGCTACAGCTCTGCCCCAAGCATGCACGCATTCACTCATTCAGCAAATATTGATGGTCTTCCTGTCGTGTGCAGAGCTCTGTGCTGAATGCTGGGGATTCATAGGCAAGAGGTAAGTGCAGTCCCCCCTTCATGGAGTGCACAGCCTAGCAGGGGAGACAAATACTGAACACGGCATTATGTTATTTATGATTTAGTTGTAAATTGTGCTCAGTTGTCTGAGGCACAGGTGTGTAGTGCAATGAGAGTCCGGGGATGGTCAGGGAGGGCTTCCCTGAGGAAGTGATGTTTGGTCTAAGATCTGAAGGATACATATGGGTTTACCTTATCCACCTGCCAGGCCAGCCACTTCTTCCTCCAGAGGTGAACTAAATGCCCACTGGGGAGGGTCTAGCTCAGACAGGGTCATGATCTGGAGAAGGGGCCATTTCTCAGGAAGGAGTCCCAGGTGGTCAGTGTTGTATCCTCTTCCTTCTATGGAATGTGCTGGACAGAGCAGAAATCCACTGGAGCTGAGGTGAGGGAGGAACGAGGTTTCTCCTGCTCTGACCTGGATCACGTGCTGTGGGAGCAGAGGGTGCCCAGACCAGCAGAGGAGAGGCCCTGGGAGGGGCCGGAGGAGCAAACAGCTCCTTCAAAGAGCAGAGAGAGGGTCCCAGGCCGGCATGTCAGGAAGGAGGACCGGGGCAGAGGATGGAGGCACAGGCCCCTGGGTCCTGGGGCAAGGAGACTCCAGTTCCACCTTTGATGCCTCAGAAAGGTGAGTGGTGCTCATAGTGGAGCTGAGAGCTGAGGACATGGAGGGTGAGGATGCTCAGGGCCCACAGTTACTCCAAGAGGGCTCAGAAGTGGGGTGCACAGTTGCCCCAAGTTTGACACGTGGGGGAAATAACCCACCAGATCTGGCTTCATTTCCTGTTTCCCCATTGATGAGCTGTGCGATCTCGGGCAAATTACTTCAATTCCATGAGCTTCAGCATGCTCGTTTGTAGGACGGACAGTTTATGTTCTGTGTCACAGCGTGGGGCGATTACGTGGGGCCGTCGGTCTAAGGGCCCAGCGCCGCGCCTGGCCCACAGTTGGTCTTCAATAGATCTGAGTTCTGTTCTTCCCTTCTCAGTGGCACAGCTGCTGTCAGGAAATTCCTGCCTCTGCTGTCCTCACATTCACCAGCCCAGAGTTTGTCCCCTCCAAGCGCAAGTCCTCAAGGTCACAGGGGATGTCCTCAAGGTCAAAGGTCCCTACTCATGCCTGCACCTCCTCTCCATCTTCAGCCTTATCTGGGCCTTATCCTGACAACTCCTTTGCACACGTCTCTTTTAAAAATGGACTAAACACTCTAGGATAGAAGGCGGCTCAGCCTGCGTCCTGGCTCTGACGTCCCTCGCTGTGTGACCTTCAGCGGGATAATACATACGAGCGTGAAACACTTTACAGATGCTACTGTTTGTATTTTGTGGAATGTTTTATGATCAGGAGGTTTTCCTTGGCACTTTCCTATTTTTTTTCTGTTGAAGCGGAGGACTTGAGCAGTTTCCACCAATCTGATTGTTGAACGACTTTGGCACAGTCTGCATCAGTCACTGCACGAGTGCGCGCGAGCCCTGACCTTCCGCACGGCCCGTGTGAGGCTCCAGGGCGAGAGCAGGGCCAGGAGATATTCTTGCTGGAGCCCCCTCCAGGAGGCCCCTTGGAGAGAGGCCATAGTTCCACGCTGGGTCCTCTGCTTGTTGGTGGTGGGACCTGGGGCCCTTGGCTGCCCCGCCCCGACCCTCCGCTGCCTCGGGGAGGCTTTGATGCTATTGTAGACACAAAGCCTGTGCCCGGCACGTGGGAAGCTCCCATGAGGGGCTCCATAAGCTGTTGTCATCACTATTAATTGCTGTTTATAAATGAAATCACGTGCATGAGGTGCATACACACACCTGACACAGAGTAGCTGTTTATGATAGTCATCGTACATAATGCACATGACATGCTTGGGGGCATAGAGTCGGGCCTCAGGAAAGATATGTTAGAAAGTCCTGGGGATTCTGACTGTAAACCAGTGTCGCAGGGCCTGCAGCACGCTAAGGACCGAGTGCATAGTATCCATACTAATGACAATGACACGGGTGGCACAGGTCGGGCGCTGGCCGGATGCTCAAGTCACATTTCCTTCCGTCGTCGCCCTCCAGCATCGGGGGCACGTTCCTCAGATCAGAAAACTGGGGAACCCCAGGCTGCAGGGTCCCTTTTAGTAACTCCTGGGCACGAAGCTGCCCGTCCTCTCCACCATGTGCGTCCCCTCCGGTCTGGCTCCCCGAGCCCTGGGTCCAGGCTGGATGGGCGACCTCCCACCCCATGGCCATTCTCAGATGGACGTGGCTCTTGCAGTCTCAGTCCCCATCCCAAGCACCCCCTGAGGCCCTGACTCTGTGCCCAGAATCTAGGCTGGGGGAGGGCACTTCTGGCTTCTGAACCCCCTTCTACCCCTGTCCCCACGCCCTAGCTCAGGGTAAATTCCCAGCCTCCCAGGCAGCTCCCAGGGGTTGGGACAAGCTCGGCATGAACTACGAGGAACTAAGGGCCATGCTCAGGGCCCACACCCATCTTCCCAGAGGCCTGGGGGAGCTGGTTATGCTGTTAAATCCCACTCTGCCCCTCTGCAGCTATACACATGAAAGCTCACACACACACACACACACACTCTCCATCATGTGCACAAGAATGCAGGCATGCACACACAGGTCTTTACCCAGACACACCCACCCGCACCCAGGCCCTTCATGCAGGCGCACACACACCCGGCCTTCACACCAGGCACACACACACATCCCCACCCAGGCACACACACACACACAGAGCTCCTGTTGCACGCTGTGGCACACTTGCGGAGGCTCCAGGTATCCTGATACACATGTCCCCCAGGGACATGTCTTTCCTCACACACTGCAGATATTACACGCCCTCCTGCCCTCACTCACAGACACGCATTTGCACTCACACACACACACACACACACAAAAGATGTGAGTCCTCCCAGACACCCTCACACCCTGCCCAAGCACCGATACACGAAGACACGTCCCCACACGCCTGTGTGCCCCCCCTCACCCCAGACCCACATGCCACGGCACACCCACTCCTCCTCAACTCGGCTCTGGACTAGCCCCAGCCCCTGTAAGTGCGCAGACATCCAGCTCACGCTCTGCCGCGGCCCCTCACTCAGGGGCCCTCAAACAGCACGCTGGAAAAACATTCTTCCCCATGATGGAGTGCTTCCTTTGGGCCTCTTCGGTTTGTAACAGATTAAAGGCGAACAGGCATTTGTCACGGGGAAGTGTACCCAGTTGTGCTGGAGAATGGACTTTTCGATGAGCGTGAGAGCTTGAACCTGTCACAGAGGGGCGAGCCTGTGTTATTGCAGCCTGCCGGGCTGCGGTGGCCCGGCGGCGTTATCGGCTGTGGCAGGCATTGCCTCCGACTGAAAGGATCCCATTACGGTAAGTAATGGCTTAATCACAGCCAGTTTGTAATGGAGATGACCTCCCCGTCCCGCTGGCCTCCCCCGATGGATTGCACCCCTCCACACGTGGCTAACAGCACTCGGTTCTGCTCTCCTGCTGAAGGGCCACCGTGCCCAGCTGGGACGGGAATCAGGCAGCTCCCGGGGAGGCTGCAGCGGGGGTGCGAGGGCAAGGGCAGGGAGAGGAGGCAGGGAGAGCAGGCAGGGCGCCTGAGATGGCTGGTACCAGTGAGGAAGCTGAGACCTCTTCTCGACTTCGCTTTGCTCCGTGCCTTTTCACAGAGCCCCACAGAGTAAAGCAGAATATTAACATCAGGAGCTTCCATCTGATGGGGGCCAGGATCCGTGCTTGGCACTTTCCATGCCTTATCTCGCTCCAGCCCCGGGAGGGAGGGTATTATCAGCGTCCCACTTCACAGATGAGGAAACTGAGGCTCAGAAAGAACACGTGGCTAGCCCAAGGTCACGAGCCAGTAAATGACAGGACTGGGACTCGACCTCAGGGCTGTGCGCCTCTGAAGCCAGCGTACTTGGCCATTATGTCCAGAGAGGGCCCTTCAGCCTTTGGGTGGCCTGGTGCCTTTGAGGGTCCTGGTGCCATCCTCCTTCCTCAGTAGGGGGAGCGGAGTCTTCCTCACCAGGGAAACTTCTGTCTTCTCCCTGGAGGCTGTGTGTGCCAGACATTAGACCATCCACCACAGCCAGTCATGTGGGGGCCTGAAGGTCACTTCAGCCTCGGCCCAAGGTCAGGAGTTCCCTGGGGAGCACTGGAAGCCTGTCCTTGCTGCTGCCCACACCGTGTGTCCCTGGGGCTGACGTGGGGGGAGTCCTGGGGCTCAGGCTCCTGAAGCGTCACCCCCTCTCCCCCACGGGGGTCCTGCTCAAGCTACCGGGCCAGTTACCCAGCAGGCCCCGGACAGAACATCGGAAGACTTGAGTGAGAGAATGAAAGGCCTCTTCTGTCCCTGCCTTCGCTCGTGTCTTCAGAGTCCCATTTAGCACGTGGTAAGAGTGTGAGCTTAGGAAGATTTGGGGCGGAGTCCCGGTTCCACCACTTGCCGGCAGCGTGACCCCGGGCGAGTCCCCTCAGCTCCTGAGCCTCAGTTTCCTCACCGGCTCGATACCCAGACCCGCCTCGTGGAGGTGTGAGGGTTAAATGACAGCGTGTGTGTGAAATCTCTGACAGTGAGCCGGCTACCTGGCCGGGACTTCGGCACAGCTTCCCGGAGAGAGGCCAGGCAGGGGCTGACTTGGATCCAACAGTGTGGTCCACGTGTGGTCTTGATACTTCGCCACAGGCCGGCGATAACGATGGTAGTCAACACTGGCTGAGACGTGCTGTGTGACGGCCACCGGTGCCTCCCGTGGATGTCTCATTTAATTCTCCCCAAACTCTAGGCCACGAGTAATACAGATTTGTTCCCATTTTACAGATGAGGCAAATGAGGTCACTGTCACAGAGCGAGAAGATGGAGCCCCGGATGCAAACCCAGGCCGTCTCGCTGAGGGTCCGTGCCTTAACCTCCGCTCCACTGCGTTTGGGACATTTGGAAAGCCCCAAAGCCTGTGCTCTTTGCCTTTGGAATACAACGTGAACCCCTCCCCATTGCCTTTGAGCACCAGTGTGCTCAACATTCCAGTTCAGGGCAGGGGTGGGGGACTGTGGGAGGCCAGAGGGACAAGGGCTGGACTTGAGCGATGTCCAGGAAGGATCTGGGGCCACAGAGAGGAGGGAACACGAGTGAGGGCCCTGGCTCTGAGGAGACAGCAGAGAGAGTCGGGCTGGGAGAGTCAAGAACTGGGGCCTGCAGAGGGTGCTCCTCTTTGGGGGCTGGCCTCTGCCACGGTGCTTCTCTGCAGGGCTGCCTAACACAAGTATGTTGCCATGTGACAGGAGGGAAGCAGCCAGAGTTTCATTTACTTAGTAATGTTTGTTCAAGAAATCTTTATGGAGTGCCTACTGTGTACCAGGCACTGGGCCAAGCAACCATTGGCTTTCATTTGCTCAGCAACATTATTCAACAAACATTTATTAAGTGCCTACTATGTACTGGCCAGGTTCTGGGAGTCAGTGGTGAGCAAGACAGACAGGATTCCTTCCTTCCTGGAGGTGAGCCAAGGAGATGCCAAGAAATCCCAGCTCAGCGCCCTCGGAAGCATTCATTGAGGACATGTCACGTCACGTCATCCTCCTAACAACTCCAAGAAGAGGTACTAGAGCGATGCACAGTTTTTTGAACGAGGAAGCCGAGTCTCAGAGAGCTCAAGTGATTTGCCCGAGGTTGCACAGCTGGTAAGTGCTGAAGCTGAGTCTTGAGCTCAGATCTGCTGAAAGCCTGTGCTTTTAACTACGACCAACGTGGCTCTGCTCTCTTGTCTATGGGCAACGTCCCTGGGGATCTGGGGCCACACCAGGAAGTGGAGTTGGGGGTGCAGGCGGCCCTGCCCTCTCCACCTGGAGGGCTGCTTTCTTCTCTCCTCCCACCTCTCCCCCACCAGCTTCCCCGAGCCCCCAGTGTCTGGGCCTGCCTTCTCTGCAGTTGGGGAAGGCTTATTCTCATGCTAATTGCAAAACTAATTGTTCTTATTGCAAAATCCATTATATAGTATATTTATATTGCAGATAATGAGCTGTTTGGATTAAATAGCTCACTAAAAGTCAATAAAAAGAAATTTGCTTCACTGTTCCTCCCCTCATTTTTCACCAGCACGGTTAACACAGCCGTCCTTCTCCCTGAAGGCTGGAATTCATTAAAACGCCTGGAGCGGCAAGGGAGTGTGGCTGTGTGGTTTTTCCCTTCCCTTTGAAAACGCATTGGGAGGAGAGGGTTGGAAGACAAGAAGTAGGTTCCTTCCCTGGTTTTCAGTGACGCTGGGGTGACTAACCAAGGAAAGGGCATCTTAATTTCTAGCAGAACAAACAGCATGGTTTCTCCAGAACAAAACCCTGGGCTCAGTGGGGTGGGGTGTGTGCTGGGGGTGTGGGTGGGGACTGAGGAATGAGCCGACGGCCACTGCCACCCCTTAAAGGGGTGGGGGAAATAAGGCCTCAATGCTGGGCTCTGCAGAATGCAGGCAGTCTATGGGGCCCGGATTGGGGACAGAAATGAGGGGGCGACAAGACAGCCAGGTCACACTCTGGGAGAGTAAATCTCAGGTTTGAAGTCAAGGGTCTGGATTTCCAGGTTCTGGCCCCTTCTAGCACATCAACAATTCTTGTGGCTTCCAGAATTTTCCTGGTCTCCCTGTGTCTCTGGCCTTGGCTCTAGACCCGAAGGTGGCTTGTTTAAGCTGAGTCCCACCAGGAGGAGGCTGGGCAGTGACCTTCTGGGGGAGCTAGCTCAGACTCTTCTGCAATCACTGTGTTTCATTCCGTAAAGTGTGGATTTCTCAGGAAGGGCTGCAGCCAGGGCTCGACCCCAGGTCCATGCGCTTGACCAATGGCACTGCTCTGAGCAACCAAAGTGGGGCTGAGAGGAAGGGCCTGTTGCTTATTTCTTTTCCTAGGAGCCAGCCTCACATTTGGTCTGATAAAATGGCATGACCTGAGAGCTGAGAGGGCCTGGCTGGGGGCCGCCACTCCGTCAAACCCACAGCAATTAGCCTCTTCTCTACCATTCATTCATTCATTCATTCATTCAATCAGTAAATATGTACTGAGTGCCCATGATGGTCTGGGCCTTGGCAATGACTCAATAAAAATACATAAAGTCTTTATTCTCATGGAACTTACAGCCTAATGGGAGTGCGGGGGCAGATATTTGTCAAATAGTCACACGGGTGAGTGATTAACTAAAACCAGGGCAGGTGCTTGGAAGGAAAGAAGAACAATTTTAAGAAAGTAACCCTGGGAGGACCTAGCCTGGATGGTGGGGCCAGAGAAGACTTCCTGGAGGGTGCAACGTGGGAGCCGAGCATGTGTAGAGTGAACACATTAGACAAAGAAGGGGCGGGAAAGTGTGGACAAAGGCCCACCCCAGGGAGGGGGCAAGGGGCAGAAGTGGGACAGCCAAAAGGCCGGTGGGATGAGGCTGGGACGGTGGGTTGGGACCAGCGCATGCAGGGCCTTGTATGTCAAAGGTTAAGGAGTTTAATCTTTATTGTAGGAGCACTGGGAAGCCATCGACGGTTTACAGCAGTGGGGTGACATGACTTGTGCTTTGAAAAGTTCACTCTGGCTGCCAGTGACAGAGGTAGCGCTGGAAGGTTCGAGCTGCAGAGAAGGGTGATGGAGCCAGTAGAGAGAGCAGAGAGAGAGCAGAGCAGGATCAAAGGCAGAACCTTGGGAAGGATGGGGAGAGGCAATTTACCCAGAGGAAATCAAAGTCATATTCGCAAAGGAGGAGGGATGCTGGCCATCTTCCCATTCAGTGCGGTGCTGAGCGGACCATAATTTGGGGGACTGATCTTAAACTCTCAGGTAACGGTGGTGTGGGACCTGGCTCCAGCACCATGGAGAGTTCCCCAAGCCATTCCTTGGGGGCCTTTGTGGTATCCCCGGGAATGCTCAGCTCAGCGTTTACAGTGAAATCATTGCAGAGCTGTCTCCCGGGAGCACGGCAAAGAGGCGCCAGGTCATTCCTGCACGAATGCCCAGGGCTTGCAAGAGGGAGAAGCCCTGGCATTGTCCAGCCTGGAGCAGGGGCTTCAGGGCCCCCCAGATAGAGCAAACAGGCTAATGGCCAAGGGAAGGCAGCCTGAGAAGGTCCCGCTCCAGGCAGCTGAAATGGCTGTAATCTACAGCCATCTTTACTTAACAACTTCAAAGGGAGATGGGAAGAGAGAGAGTCAGCTGGATGCTGAAGCAACTTGAGTATGACCGAGATCAAAGGCAACGGGATGTGGTGCCATGCACCCCCCTTCCGGGCCCCAGCAGCCACAGTGATGCTGGAATGGAAGGACTCTCCAGGGAGGAAACAGAGGCGCTGGGAAACAGTCCAGCAGAAGGGGCATGAGAAGCCCCTTGCAGCCCAGCCCAGCCCAGCCCCTGGGTGGGAAGGTCTGAGGAGCTCAGGGTCCCTCCATTCTGATGCCCCTGAACCTCCCCTGGCAGATGATCAGGGACTCCCAGGAGGAAGTAACAACCTCTTTGAGCCTCAGTGGTGCCCTCTGTGTGGGTTTGTGTATGTCCTAGGTTCTCATCCAGCCCTTCAGAAAGTTATGAAGTTGGCGTGGCAGTTGGCATGTGGCGTGTAAGCGGGGACCCAACAGACATAGTCAGGAAGGGCTGGCTCTTTCTGCTGCATCTCTGGGGTTGCCTAAGAGTTGGAGATTGCCCCCCTTTGCCTGGCAGGTGTGAGATCCATCAGACTTGGGAGCAGGGCATAGATAGGTTGGCCCTCTTGTTGCAAGCTCTCAGTGGGGACCCTGGATTTGGACAGAGGTCATTTCCTGGTGACTTGCAGCCAGCAGTATCCTGCTCCTGCTTCAAGGTACCTCTCTGCTCTTGGCTTTGGTTCCTCTGTGAGTCTCCACGGATGACAGACTCCAGGGGGACAGGCCTTTGGTAGAGGTACTGCCCAGCCTTTTGGACATAGCTCAGAGCAAGCAGTAATTAGTGTTTGCTTAGTAACAAATGACTGAATAAGTGAATGAATAATGACTGACATTCTTGTTGGGCTGTGACCGGTGCAATGAAGGAGTAGCTCCTGCCGGGAGTAGGCAAGGACCTGGGGGCCTAGGTCCCTGGGATTTGGGGAGGTGGGACATTTAAGGGGTTTAATTTCCAATAACCAGAAGTCAGGATGGGAGCTTGAGGAGGGCCGAGGGCGGTGTTCCCGGCAGCACAAGGTAAAAGCTGTGTTTATGTCGATGACCAGGATCGGGGGTGGGGGAACCTGCGGGTTGGGAGGGCCTCGGAGAGTGACCAGGGCGCAGCTGAGGGTCTGCCAGTGCTGTTGAGGTGGACGGAGCCCCAGGAGGACCCTGCAGGCTTCAGGGAACACAGAGCACTCACAGGGCTGGTGGGTCTGAGGCTGGAGGAATCCGTGTGTGTGTGTGACAACGGCTCTACAGTTTGGAGAGATGCATGAAGACTCTGGGTCTGGGATCCCAGGAGGCATTTGGGGGGTCTTTGGGAGGTGTTGGAGTAGAGGGTGTGGCCCTGAGAGGTGAGGGAGTGCCTCAGGGTGCCAGGAAGTCAGACAGTGCCTCTGGGAGGGCAGGTGTGGGGCCCATGGGTTGAGGGGAGAGGTGTTCCTTCGACCCTTATCTTCCCAGCACCAAGCACTGGCCAGGGAGAGGCTGGGGCTGGGGGCCCAACCCCTTCAGTTGGGATGAAAGAGTCTGTCCCTTTTCAATTTTGTCCTCAGCAACTCTGCGGAAGACAGGAAGCAACTCACGGGGTACATGTGAAACCATGTGCGTCCAGCTGGCACGGCATCAGGAGGTAACCAGGGGGCTCACCCTGAGCCCACCTGGCCTTCCCCTCTGCCCTTCACCTACGATGTGGGGGATTTGATGCAAGAAATCCGGGCACGGTGCTGGCCTTGCTAGGGTGGGAGGAAGCTCCCAGGGAGGAGAAGCTCGGGGCTGGGAGAGCTGGGCCTCGGGGAGCTGGGAGACTGGTGTCTGGGTTGTCCTGCAGAGGGAAAGGAGCGAGGGCTCAGGGCACTGGCCTCAGTCCTGGGGGCACTCAAAGGCAGACAGACGGGAGCTTGGAAATAAGGTGAAAACAGTGGAGACAATGAGAGAAGACTTGTGAGTGTGTGTGTCAGAGTAAGTGTGCATCACTGTATGTGTGTATCCTAGGTGGTGGGGAAGCTGTGAATTAAGATTCACTGCAGAGTACATGTCTAAATTTCTGTGTTTGAGGGTTTTTGTGGTGTGTAAACTTGCATGAAGTGTGTCTCCGAGAGTGTTTGTGTTGCCGTGTATGTGTGTGTGTGATGTGAGTGCATGTGCCCCTGTAGAATGCTCCAAGGGCAGCATGAGTTGTGCTTCTTCAGGGGACGGGGAGATCCGGGGCGGGAAGGAGCGTGTGCGCATGAGCGTGCCGAGTGGCAGGAATGACGAATGATTAATCTATAGAAATCCATACTCCATTCTTCCATGCGTCCACTCCGCCCTTCTCACGCTCCATGCATCACCTCCGGAAATCTATCACCCAACTCCCAGCCAAGGACGGGCTGCGAGGAGCTAGCGCTAGCCTTATTGATGGACTTGCCTGTGCTTTTTATACATTTGGATATACGGAGAAGGAGAGCTCACTCTGGCCTCATCATTCATTCTCTCATTCATTTATTCATTCAGTCAGTCATTGGCCCAGCACATAGTTCTGTGTGCCTACTGTGTGCCAGGAATGGTCCTGGGTGCTCAGGGTACAGCAAGGAATAAGGCAGACATAGTCCTCATTTTCTCTAAATTACGGGCTTATGGGGGTTCCAGACATCTCTCTGGTAACCTTAGTAGAATGTGATGCGGGAGGCACGGGGGCTCTGGAGGAATGGGGGGGTAGGGAATTAACTGGGGCTGGGGGTCACGGAAGGCTCCTGAAGGAGGTGACACCCAGGGGAGCCCTGAAGATGATAGAACCAAATGAGAGGGAGAGGAGAGGGTGCACCAGGCAGAGGGAAGAGCATGTGCAAAGGGCCGGAAGCAAAGAGAACTTGCCCCTTGGGGAAAACTGAGAGTGGTTTAGATGGCTGGGGCTGGAGTGTGAGGAAGGGGGTGGCAAGAGATGAGGGTACAGAGGTAGGTAGGAACGGGGAGGAGCCTCGAGTGCTCTCCTAAGGAGGCTGGATTTCACCCAGAGGGCAATGGGGAGCCATTGAAGGGTTCAGATGGGGGTATGTTGCATTTTATAAGACAATCTCTGGTGCTGGAGGGGAGACTAGACTGGAGGCAGGGAGGCCAGCCAGGAGGCTGCTGTTGCAGTTACAGGAAGGGATGGTGGCAGTTTGGATTAGGGTGAGGGGGACGGAGAGACGTGGGCTGAGTTCAGAGATATTTTGGAGGCGGGACTAAGAGCTTGGTGATAGACAGGAAGTTGAGGTGAGAGAGTGGCAAGAGTGACTGTAGGTTCTGGGCAAGTTGTTCTACCTCTCTTAGCCTCAATTTCCCCATCTCTATAGTGGGGATGACAATTCCTGCTTCATAGGGTTGGTGTGAGGCTGTTTGACTCAGCCTCCCTCTCTGACCACCATTGGAGGCCCCTTTGGCAACCGGAAGTCTATCTTCCTCTCCCACCGGACCAGCGGCCTCCCAGCCTGCTCCTTCCTAGGAGCCTTTGGGCTGATCCACCCCCGGGTGGGTGTTTCCTAACCTACACCCCTGGCAATCCCTGCACTGTGGTGCCAGTTCCAGAAACCCTGAGGTCATGCAGCCAGCCTCCTGTCCACAACGGGCAGATGGGCGCTCAGGGAGGAGAGGCCCTGTCATCCACTCTTGCTGCTGTCCAATCCTGAGGCAGCCTGACTCGAAATTCACCATGTCCCACCCTCTGCTTTCAGACCCAAAGCACTTCCTCTCAGCAGGCGCCTTCCTGTTCTTAGAATTACTGGGGAGACAAGGTTCCTCGGCCAGGGCATGAGGTCCAGGCTCTCCCGGGGGAAAGGGCACTGGCCAGGCCCCACGGCTGCTAACTTTTCAACTGGCCGTGGTGTGGCGTGATGAAACATCATGAGCTGATTCTCCCAGGGGGCAGCCAAACAACTTCTGATCTAGGAACGCTGCTCGCTTCCATCGCTTCTGTATGTTCAGATAATGTTCCATTTTGCAAAACAACAGTCGTTTTTAGATGTAGGCAGAGTTGACACTTATCACAGCAAAAACATTTTTTTTTTCTCTTTCTTCCCTCTCCCTTTGGAGTGTGCATCGTAATAATACTGTAGAGTCTGTCGTGCAAAGGCCTCTCCTCTTGGGAGTGGCAGCGAGGGGCCCTGTCGCGTGTGGGAGGGGGAGGCAGGAGTGTGAGTGGCGCTTCTGCTGGGTCATTGATGCGCTGCTGCATTTGCGGAAGAAACGAGGGACTGTGGGCAAAAAGGGACCAGGCTCTCCTCAGGAAGAGCTGAAAAGCGCCAAGGAGAAGGCCCTGCACACTTAGAATATTTTCAAATGAAGTGACAGCGGGCACAACACGAGGGGGGGAGACGGCTTGTGTTTCTCTGGAACGTTCAGTCACAATTTATCATTATCCAATTTTTTTTCCCTTGGGTTTTCTCTCTCACACATTTTTTATCCCGATCTGACAGCTAAATGAGGAATCACACTGCCTACGTTATCTGTTATGCTCAGGAATTAATCCCGTCGTCAGGCACGGACCGCCAAGTGGTTAGTGCGAACAGAGACTGGCTGCACCGGCCCCCCGATGGCCCCGGGGTCAGTGGGGCCCCTCCAGCTGGCCATCCTGAGGACCCACCTGGAAAAGGCAGCCTGCGGGAAACACTCAAGCTTCTTGAGAAGCTCTGCATGTGCCCGAGCACGGGCCGCAGGCTCCTTGGCCAGAAGATCTCTGCGAGGTGTTTCAGTCCAATACTTGGTCAAGTCCATGGAGGTCATTAGATATGAGTCAATAACTGGAGGTCATGCTGCCCCTCTGTCTGCCTCTGGCAGTTTTGAGAAGAGAGGCATGGACCCCTGACCTCTGCGAAGAGGTTAATTCAGCTGACAATTGTCCTCTTGGGAAGTCCTTGAAATACTGAGCTCTCTCCTTGTGTGACCATCTCGGCAAGTTTCTCAGAGCCAGGTCAGGAAAGCACAGGGCCTCTGGGGCTGCATCTGGTCTTTTAAAAGTGGCCCAAGTTTCTTCCCTTTCTCCCTCCTTCTCTCCTTCTTTCTTTCTCCTCTTATTTCACCTTCTCTCTCCCTCCTATCCTTTCTCCCTCCCTCTTTTTCTCCTTTCCTCCCTGCCCTCCTCCCTTCCTCCTCCCTAAATTTTTGTTCTCCACCACGGTGATGAATGAGATCCAGTGGTGAATAAGACAGACCTGGTCTCTGCGATCAAATAATTGCGAATGGGCTGAGTTCTGGAAGGAGAGGCACAGGGCAATGCTAGACTGCATAGGGGGTACCCCGGCTGAAGGTCAGCTACAGGAAGCGAGGGGACAGACAGGCCGAGGCTCAGGGATGGAAAGAGAACACCAGGCAGAGGCAGCTGTCCCAGGACCCTTGGCTCCATGCGTGGGCACACATCCACGGGTGTCACTGTTTGGCTGATGTCAGCCTCACCCATAAGACTGTCCGTTGTGTGAGAGAGGGACCATGCCTGGTTCTGTCCATCCCTGCAGCCCGGCTCCAAACACAGAGCAGGTGGGGTGGCCAGAGGTATGTCAGGCATGAGTCCACGAGGGGGTCGAGGAGAGAGGTGGTGGCCGTGAGCTGACACACAAACCCCACCCTAAGTCCCCAGGTTCCTCTGTGGCTGGCAATTTCCTGCCAATTACTGGTTCTCCCCAAATATCCTTGTGTCTAGATGTCACTTTAAGCGGCCCCCAGCTTGCGTTGAGGCGGAGAAGACTAGTTGCATAATGGAGGGAGGTGGCAGTGCGGCGAGATGCTAGGGGCACAGACTCTGCAGCCACGTGTCCTGGCCCGAGTCTGGGGTCTGCTGCTTTCTATTTGCGAGACCACTGGGCCTCGGTTTCCTCCCTGTAAAACACGGATGATCAGAGCAGGCTCTGTCCCTTAGAGAAGCGATGAGGATGAAACAAGATGACGTGTAGCTGGGGCCTGAGACATCTCTTGCCCATTTATGACTGTTACAGCCCTGTTTTAACAGGGGGCTGAGAACCTTGTCCAGGCCTTCTCTCTTCTGCTCCAGGCCCCAGAATGTTCTTGCCCTTGTCCTTCTCTGGCCAGCACAGTGACCTACAGGTCCGCGTGTCCTCTCCTTCCTTCCAGCTTGGCTAGGTGGGGATTCTGGTGAAGAAGCAGATGGCAGCTGGGGCTGAGTGTGACAGTGATTACACTGCGAAAGGGTGATAATTTATTCTGCTCAGCCTTGACTCGGAGTTGGAAGGAGAAATCTATTACTTCTGGAAGGCAAGGCTGGGGGTGACCTCCCCTCTCTGACCTCTACTGGGCAGCTGGTCCTTGCTCTCCTGGCTCCTTAGCTGGGGGAGGGTGGAGAGCTGGTCTGGAAGGATCCCAGGAGCTTCCCCGGGCAGGGACCTCCAGCAGGCATGGGAGGGGAGGTGGTGGGCTGCAGTTTCAGCCCCGGAGAGAGAAGCTGGGAGGAGCCGGACCCCAGCCCCATGCAGAAGGAAGAACAGAAGCGGTGCTCTCAGTTTCCCTGACTTGGCTGGGGCACGAGAACCAGCCCACACTTAGGCCTTTTCCTCATTAGTCTACTCATCTTCCTTGTGAGTGGTGCATGTCTTCTAAGTAGTGGAGAGAAAGATGTAAAACTAATCCCCACTCTAATAAAAACAGCCTCCCGATTAAATATGTATGAACACATATTGATTTGGGGATTAAACAGAGAAGAAAATTGAGCCTGTAATTGAGCTGGGGAACATGTATGGGGTGAGACTGGGGATAGACTTCTCCAAACACACCTGCCGGGGCTGGGCCTGGGCCTGGGGCTGCCAGGGATGGGGCGGGGTCTGCAGTGTGGGGCCATCCAGGGGCACCTTGGGTGCTCCTCAGCAGGAGGTACTAGTCTGGCCTCCATCTAGGTTTGGAGGAGCCTCTGCTTTCTTCCCATTTTGGGGGAATTCTGGGGGAGGGCTGGACTGTGTGTATAGAAGTTCAAGTGTGAGGCTTTTGCTGGAGGGAGCTGAAGAGGTGGGCATCTGTCTGGCCCTAAGGGAAAGTGGTTATTGTTCACCTGCTGCCTGGAGGTTCTGAGAAAATGGAAGAAGCTGGAGCTGGGATTCAGCCCACAGCCTTCTGACTCCAAGGCCAAGGCGTGTTTACTACAGGCCGGGGCTGGGCAGTCTGACTACGCCAGAGCTTGCAGAGTTGTAGAATTGTACATCCTCCAAGCTGGAAGGGCTTTTGGGCTTGAGTCCCCTCCCTGAAATTTATTACCTTCCTCCACTGCCAGAAGGTCATCTATTCTCCTTGGATTTTCCAGGGATGTGGAGCTCACTACCTTTCAATAGGAGCTGAGAGCTCTTGGAAGGAACAAAAGTCTATCTTCCTACCATGTCCATCTGTAAGTTCTGTATCTGTTCCTTGGGCCAGAAGGAGGAGGACAGGGAGAATGGACTGGTGATGGCTGAGCACCTATCGTGGCCAAGTCCTTTGCTTGACAGTCTCATATAGACTATGACCTTTTAGCTTCTGAAGCACGCTGTGACATGGATCTGATTATTTCTACTCCATAGCCTAGAAAACACTCAGAGATTTTAAGTAATTTCTAATCATCATCGTCATTATCATAATGGAAACCATTTATTGAACACCACTATACGTTGGGCACTTTACAAACATGCCTATCCTCAAACAGCTCCGAAACGTAGATATATTTTCCTGACTGTACAGAGAGGAGACCAAGGCTCAGGGGCTGGAGATGTGTCCATTGCGGTACACAGCTCAGCCACAGCTTGCCTGACCCCGGCCACTTCTCGCTTTCTCCTGGAGAAGTGTGGTCTCTTGGTTCCTTGCTGTTACCTCTTCAGGATCCCCCAGCCCCAGCCCTGTGTGGTCCAATCAGGATGCCCCCTCTGCCCCCGGGCCTGGCTCCGACTTCTCTGGGGTGGGCTCCTGCCTCACGGGTCTCTGTGCGCTCCTCTCCCCTGGAGTCTGCCGGGGCTCCTTCATCCTTTCCCACCCCACATCCTGCCCCCTCTGCTCTTCTCTGCTGCTCCCCAACCTCTGCCTTTTCCCCACAGCTCCAGGCCCACACGACCTCAAGGTGCACCACACTTTACAGTTTACAGAGCAATTCCACATTTGTTATCTCATTCAAGGTCCACCATGACCAGACATCCCATGTGACTGATGAAGAGTCTGAGGCATGGACAAGTGAGAGAATTTGCCCCAAATCATAGAGCCAGTGAGTGTCAGTGCTACATATGTCTGCCCAGGAATAGGCACCTTTTTCAGGGCCCCTGCAAGATACACTGAGGCCGCGTGATGGAGTGGAAATGATACATGGACTTGAGTTCAAGCCCCTGTGCTTCCTCTAGCTGGCTGTGTGACCCTGGGCAAATTATGTAACCTCTCTGAGTCATATATTTTTCAGGCTTAGCTTGACTTCATCTCTGGGTCTGGAGCCAGAACCCATATGGGCATACGTTTTAGAAGTGCCCCCAGGACTCAGGGTTTGCCCACATGGCTGATTGTCAGAGAGACACCTGCCAGGACAGCTACCCCCTCGATGTGGCTCTGGGAGAGAAGAGGGAGAGGGGCATCAGATGTGGAGTGGAGGGACAGGAGTGCCCCCGTGCCCCGTGACAGTGCCCCACTCATGGAGACCCATGGGGATGGCTGAGAGCCCACAGGCCCCCAGCTGCAGCTGCCTCCACCCTGTGGTTATTAGAGCAATGACTTACTTTTAATAAGAGTCTGAAGAGTTCTTCAGGAAGCCGCACCACCACTCTGCCCCTGATTAAAGGGATGAATCAGGCAGAATCCAGCCTCCGCAGAGCGGGGCTGGGAACGGGAGCATGGGCTGAGCTCTCTCCGGAGACTCCACCTTCTGCGGAGGGACCCCGGGCTTTGGTGCTGCATCCTTCTCCCTCTAGATGGGAGGGCTGGGGGTGGAGGGCCCAGGCTTTTACCGTCAGAGACCCGGTCCTGCCCCCTGGCTCCACCGCTGACCAGCTGCAGGACTGGGGGCCAGGGACTTCGTCTCTCTGGGCCTCAAGTTTCTTCTTCTGTGAAATGAGCATAATAGTCCTGGCTCAGACTCGGTGAGACAACGTGAAAAAGGGCAGAAGGGGCATATGCAGAGGCAGGCCTGGCTCACACGTGGGCAGGATGAGGACCCACGCAGTATTTTGCCAGACAACAGTTTTCTCCCTTTGCCTAAAAATAAAAATATTTCTGTGCATCTGTTACATGCAGGCTGTGATTAAAACCTTGGACTCTGAGTCCAAGTCAAGGGATTTTCATGACCCCAACATTCAGGCTACAGAAAAGTCAGCCCCCAGATCCTTCCAGAAATTCCATAGAATCTTGGGATCGTAAACTCCAAACACCTGTAGGACCCATGAGGGGTCGTTTGATGTACAGGTTACTTCCGTCTTGTACCCCCATCGCTCCCACAGACAGTGTACCCACAGGTGTTACCCCCTGCTATCTTCTGCATCCCTGTGTTATCTCTCGTGATGGTTGGAGAAAGAAATGTGTGGGCAGGCTTTCAAAACCACCTCTCCCATTTCTCAGCCAGGCAAAGGTGGGTCTGGGGAGGGCTTTGGCCTCCCCCTCAGGCCCTCCTCTGTAGTTCTGCAGTAGCCTCTCGAGGAAAGCCTTGGGCATTTTCTGATTTCTTGGAGCTGCCTCCCTGGCGAAGGGAAACCAAATCCTATCATGTTCAGCATGGTCCTGTGGGTCCCGCATGCGGGTTTGTCTCCTGCAGGCTGGAGGTCCCCGGGGTTCTTGAGCTGGTGAGTGTGCCCCAGGCCTGCCAGGTGGCTCAGTTCCCAGGACATTCTGGTAACTTCCTCCTGCCTCCCAACCACCATCATCACAGGCTTCTGGGAGGTGTCTGGCCCAGGCTGTCAAGATCAGAGCCCGTTCCATCACCTCCCTGTGGATGGAGGGAAGGGATCCAAGTGAGATTCTGTAAGTCTCATTTCCAGTACTTTTCCACCGTGCTTAGCCTGAAATCCAAGCCTGTTACTGTGAATTTCAAGGTCTTACCTGATCCGAGGGCTGGATATTTCCCATTTGTCTCCTAAGATCCAGGCTTCACTCTTCTCTCACGCTGTTCCAGGTCTCAAAAGGGTGACCCAAAAGGATGTTCTCTGGCTCCTGGGTGGTGTTGTCACTAGCAGGAGGGTGGGGAGAGGGAGGAGAGTGAGCAGCTTAGGGGTGGTCCTCAGTGGAAGGTCCCAGCTTCTTTCGAGGCAGCCCTCTCTACAAAACTCTGTCTGCTTCTAGGAACTGCTGTCTCCCCTCACCCTCTCTCTTGGGATTGTTAGAATCCTAGAGATCTGCGCCTTCCTTGTGACTTCCCTGACCACTCCCGTATAGAGTCCCTTTATTAAACCGTCCTCATGTCCAGCTGAGACCCCTGCTGATACACCCTGCCCGCCCGTCTGATCATTCAGTGTGCTTGTCCAGCAGGTGCAAAAGTGCTCTACAGCTGGGGGTCACCTCTGACTGGGTGGCGCCTGTGTCGAGCCAGTTGTTAAATATTTTGAATTTCACCCTGACTTTATCTTCTCTCCCTCTCCCCTTCACTTGGCATTCCAGCCACATCGACGATCTTTCTGTTCCTTGAACAACCCAGGCTTGAACCCGCTTCTGTGACCACTCCCTGTCCTCCAGCGCCTTCTATCACATCTGCCTGTATCAGTCAGGGGCTGGCAGGAAGGGCAGGGCACACTCAGCTGGGAACGGAAGAGGTGAGACAAGGATAAGGGGACCCAGGGACCAGCAACATTGGGAAGCTGTGAGCATCCATGGGTCTGGGGGGCCCCAGAGGAAAGGGAGCTGTCAGAGCCTGGAGACTGCTGGAGCCGTGTCAGAGGAGGATCAGCCCTGCCAGAGCCGGGCAACAAGGTACAGAGGGAGCAGAGAAGAAATACCCAGACCTCTCTCCTCCGGGGCTCTCATTCCTGTGGGGTTTCCTGTTGCCTGAGCCCAACTAGAAGCCAGCCAGCAGGGGAGCCTTGGGATGCAGTCCACGGGGCTCGGGCCCCCAGAGCACAAAGCAGATGGCGGGGAGAATGGAGTCAAGGTCGGGGAAGAAACAGAAAAACAAGCACACCTTTGTGTTGCCTTTGTAGTGTTTAAAACCACCTGAAAAATTCTATTTCTTTGATTGGCTGGTTGCCTATTGGCTTTCTTCTCTACTAGAATGTCAGCTCCACCGGGCAGGGACCTTGCGGCTTGGCCACTGTGGCACCCCCAGCGCTGAGCAAGGTGCCTGGCGTAGGGCAGGTCTTCAGTAACTCTACTGAGAGGAAGAACTTGGAAAGAATGAGAACCTGCATTAGGTCGAGGTTCCGCCAGCTGCTCTGTTGCTAAGGGCTCCTTGGCCATCTTGGTTCTTTGTGGGTTCAGGGCACCCCAGGACAGCAAGGGGCGTGTGGGTTCCAGATTGGAGCCTGACGTTGGCCCCAGCAGGCAGCATGGCCGTTGTGGCAGTGCAGGAATAAGGCCCGGTGGGTGGAGTGGAAGCCCAAAGTTCCACTTTTCCCCAGGTCCTAGGTGCTGAGCTGCTGGCCCAGCTTTGGAAGGACAGTGGAGGGTGGACAGCTTGCACCCTGGGAAGTTTCGGCTTAGTGGGAGGGTCCCGGCATGGAAGAGAGGATCGTTCTTTGTTTTCTTTCCAGCTACAAAGCCAGAGACTGAAAGAGGAAGAGAGAGAGAGCAAGCAGGGAGAGACGGGGCTGGTTCCTCTCTTTGGGTCAGATGACCCAGTTCCATCACATTTGAGGTCCCGATGTCCTGGGCAGGCCCTAGGAGCAGGGCTGGAGGAGTCCTTGGCTAGGTTGGCTCATTTACTCAGAGCAGCTGGGTGCAGTGTTTGTCACTCAGCCCGTCCACTCATTTGCTTGGCGACTATTCATTGACCACCTACTATGCACTAAGCGCTGGAGACAACCGTGAACGAGGCTTGGGCCTGCCCTATCTGCACACTGCCCACATTTCCAGGGCTCCTAACAGTGGCGTCGCTCCCATCCCCCAGCACTTCCGACACAGCAAGGTACTTGCTGAAAGTGAACCTAACAGAACAGTGGACCCTGCCGCGGGCATTTTTGCACATTATCGAATCATAGCAGCTCCACGCGGAAACCCAACTCTGGCAGGGTCTGCTTTACTCAGTGAATCCCGCTGCAGCTGTTACTTGTATTACTCTGTGTGCCTCCGGCGGCCCTATGCTCATGGCTCAGGGCACCCTCCCAGACACATCCCTCACAGTACTGCTCCACCTTTGCCGGGTGCATCTCCCAGGACCTGGATCATGCACACTCTTTAAATTATCCAGTCTCTCCAGGGGGAAGTGACGCAGTCCACTTCTACCTGGATCTCCCAAACTTACACGAAAATATTTTCCACGGTTGCTGGTGACCGTGGAAGGGGACAGAGTAAAGGGCAGAAGCTGGATCAGAAAAGACAGAAGCCAAAGCCCAGATGTTCTTGGAGCAGGAAGAGACTTTGCGAAATGGCTGCAGCTCCTTGCAAATGATGTATGAAATGCAGAGCATATGCTGGAGCGGTTCGTGCGCAGGAGCTTGGCTTGCCTCCCCAGTCTCTCCGGGCAGAGCTGTTGGCTGCAGCCCCACGCTCCCAGCCCCCACAGTTCCGGGGGCCCTCTGAGGGTGAGCTCCAGGCCCCTCTGCAGACCACGGCAAGCCCACAGCCCCTCCTTCCTCTGGGGTCTTCCCAGGAGAAGGTGCTGCACACAGTAGGTAGTCAACCCGTGTGGCAGACTGATTATTTCTGCCCACCCTGGTCCCCGAACAGGAGGAGTGGGAGTGGTAAGAGTTGGGGAGATCATCCAGCCCACCCTTGGCATTTCCCAGATGGGGAAGGTGAGCACGGAGTGGAAGGTGACCTCACCCAAGGTCACAGGGGAAGCGAGTGGCAGAGCCAGGGCTGGACCCCATGTCTCTCGACCTCCAGCCAAGGGGTTCATAACGACACATAGGGGGAAGGGCTTAATTTCTCCCGGGTGGCTCCCAAATCTTTATTTCCAATTGTATGGTTTGGGGCAAGCCCTAAAATTTCTCTGAACCTCTGTTTCCTCATCTGTAAAATGGAGACAGGCGCACTGTTTGGGTAGAATTTGTATACATGAGCCTGGCCCAGTGCTTGGCTCACTGAAGATGTGCAACAAGTGGTAACTGATTTATCTCCAGCCCTGAGCCTCTCCAAAGCTCCAGCAGCTGGTGCCTTAAATTCAAGATGTTAAAGAGCAAAAGTCATATACTTGTTTGAGGATTAAGGAGGCGCCCATACTCCTAAGCACCTGGGGTGGAAACCTGAGTCCTCTTTGTTCTATTTGAGACCGCCCCACTCCGCTGCAGCCACGCGGGCACCTGCCTTTGTCTCGTCCATCTGTCCCCCGCTCTCCACCCCCTGCCCTGCTACCTCTGGCCTAACTGCCTCTGAATTAGTCAAGGTTTTTTTTTTTTTTTTTTTTTTAATTTCAAGAGAGAAAACTCCAGCTCAGATGGGCTTCAGCATAAAAGACAATTTATTGACTCGTGACAACTCCATTCTTCCAGTTGCTCAGGCCAAAATTCCTGGTGTCATCCTTGACTCCTCTCTTTCTCTCGAACCCCACATTTGATCCATTAGCAAACCCCGTTGACTCTGTCTTCAGAATACATCCGGAATCTTCTTCCCATCTCCGTGGTTGCTCTTCTAGTCCAAGCCACACTCATCTCTCATCTGGACTGTTGCAATAGTCTCTTAACAGGTCTCCCTGCTCCTGCCCTCGACCCTGGAGCTGGTCTCCCCCCAGCATCTGGAGCCATCCTTTAGAACTGAAGAGAGAGCATGCCGCTCCTTTGCCCACAACCCTCCAGCGGCTCTCCACTCCCCTGACCTCCTCCACCGCCCACCCCCCATCTCCGGGAACATGCCCGGCACCCACCAGCCTCAGGGCATCTACTGTTACTGCTCCTGGGTGTGGAATGCTGCTCCTTTAAGTGTCCATGTGGCTCATTCCAGGCTCTGCTCAAACATCACCTTCTCCAAGAGAATTCCCGAGTATCAGATCTAAACTTAGTGCACCCTGCTCCGTGTTCCTTCTGGCCCTCACCACGGCCTGACATGCGTTAGTGTACGGTATGTGTTCCCCGACGGGAGTGAAGCCTCCGTGAGAGCTGGCACGCGGTCAGTGTCTGGCATATAGTAGATGCTCAATAAAAATTTTTGAATGAATAGATGAATAAACGCCAGATGTTGTGCTAGGTGCTGGGGAATACAACAGTAAACAAGGCAGAGTGGTCCCAGACCTCTATCACCTGCTACCCCATGGAGGGGAAGCATATTAACTAATAACACAAATGACTTTACCACTGAGAAATGTGCTACCAGGGAACAGCACAGGCTGATATGACTGTGAATTAACCAGGGGCCCTGAGGCAGAGGAGAGGGTGTAAGGAGAAGGTATATCTGGGAGGGCTCCTTGAGGAGGTGATGTTTTGGGTGAGACTTGAAGGACGGGGAGTTGTTTCAGTGAATAGTGAGGGGAAAAGCATTCCAGGGTGAGGGAAGAGAATGTTCAAAGTCTCTGGGAAAAACTTCAGTTCTTGTGTGGAGCAGTAGGAAGTCAGGGTGGCTAGAGCGGGGGTTGGAGGGAGGAGGAGTTCAGGATGGGAGTGAGGTTCTGAGTCCCCTGAGGGCAGGAACCACTGCTCCTGCTTCATATACCTCCAGCCCAAGCTCAGTCCTGGCGCACTGCTGGCAACGGTGTGCAAAGCAAAGAGCACTGGACAAGGAGTCCAGCAGATCTGAAATCTCACCTTTACTTGCTGTTTGTCCTTGCACAAGTCCCATTGCTTCTCTGAGCCCACCTGTCCCTCATCTGCTGATATAGGGACCACCGATATAGGGACCACAGATAACACCACTCCCCTCCAGGAACCTGCTCTGTATCCTGTGGTGTCGGTACAGCTGGACAGGTTGCCGCAGTGAGAGTGTGAGGCTGCTTCTGGAGGCTGCCACTGCTGCTACAGAAGCCCCTGGAGACAAGCAGAACTGAGGAAACGTCCTCTCCTGCACATCTTCTAGGACAGGAGCCACGATCCTTTGACCGGGCTGGGGCTTCCCCACCTGCAGACAGACTCCAAACCAAACCAAAACACCCTTCGGCTCACGTCACCTCGGATCCATTCTCATTCTCCATGACTTGGAAAGTGAGGGAACTGCTTTTCCATCCCAGTTGGTCCCCTCCTGTTTCCCCCAGAGGGATCTGCCCCAGTGCGCAGCCCGTCCGGGACACAGCGTGCGTCTCCTGCCGAAAGCGCGATGCTTACAGCGAAATGAGATGCTCGCGTCTTGCAAGGCTCGGTCATAAAGGATGGTGATGGCTGGCTCGAAGCAATAGGTCATGTTGATACTTTCACATTCGTTTTCTATTCTTATTACGTTTTGATGGATGGAGAGAGTGAGGATTTTATCGTAATCTCATTCCTGTCTTAAACTGCTAATTCATGCCTGAGTTCCCGCTTCCATTTTGTTTCTACAAATTCAGTCAAGTGCTGATGGGATGAAGATTTAATATGCAGCTGCAAGAAGAGGCACGCTGACAGGAAAACGGGAGCCGGGGAGCAGGGTTTTTAAGAGAACAGTCTAATCAAGTCATTTTGTTATGAAAGTGCCGGTTACCCCGGGAGGTTGGGCTCCCCGTATAAAATAATGAGAACCACATAACAACAAAACAATATCTTACATTCATACGGTGCTTTTCATTTTTCAAAGTGATCCATTTAAAATTTTTTTTAATCCTCCCAACAGCCCTATGTGGCCTGGAGGATATTATTCCTGTTTTATAGATGGAGAAACTGAGACTTGGAGAAAGGAAGTGACTTAGACCAGTGCCTCTCAATCTTGCACGTGGAGATGAATCGCCGGGAGGTTGCTGACAAGCTCCCACGTCATGCTCACTTTGAGTAGCAAAGATTTGGGATGTTTGTGTCTGTGCGTGTGCTGTTATGGGTCTTTTTGTATATTCTGTGGGTGCCTTTCAACTGCCTTCTCCCTGACTACACTTGGGCAGCTAATAGCTCCTGCTCACCCCTTTCCCAAGGTCCTACAGTTTCTACAGGCTGCTTCTCCCTGAGGGTCTCCTGGCACAGTCCTCCCTCTCTGTCCTCCATCTTTCCTTTCCCTTGGGGTGAGCCCGTGGATGCCTCATCTCAGCCCCGCTCACACCCCCACGCTGGTCCCCGACCGTCCTGCTGCCCCTCTGCTCAGCCCTCCAGAACTCTCAGCAGGGCCTCCTGCCCCACCCCTCGGCATTTGGGGTCTTGCAGGCTGGGGCCGGATCCCACGGGATGCAGCAACCAGGGAGTCGTATGATGGGGGGACGGAGCCCCTCACATCAGGGAACAAAATAGGGACACGGATGTAGGAGTCCTGTGTGTCCTCCTGTGCCCACAGTCCTTTACAGTTACAAAGTGCCTGGGCAGCCATGTGCACCGGATGCTCACAGCTGTCCCTGGAGGTCCCTTTTAGGACACATGGAGAAACTGAGGTTCCAAGAATTTCTGTGACCTTGCCCAAGGTCATGAGCCACTCCAGCAGAGCCTGAACTCAAAGCCAGGTCTTCTGATCCCAAGTCCAGTGCTATCTGTAGAGACCATCACGGCTGCCTTGGAATCCACCTGGGGCAGCTCTTTCTGGGGGTATGTGCGCCAAGCCCCACATTTTGGACCAGTAGTGGAAGTCACACTGCAAAACCCTTTCTGCCAGCTTCCTGCCAGCCTGCGGCATGTAGTACTGGCTTCATAAATGTTAGCTGATACGTGGCTGGCTGGCCACGAGGCACGTGTGGCATGAAACCCTCAGTCAGATGCCCCAGCTCTCCCTGCCCCTCTGCCAGTCTGCTCCCGAGTTCTCGCTGCCTTTCCATAGCTTTCCCTCTCCTGCTGCTTTCTCTGCTTTTCTTTTTCTCTCTCCTTCTCTCCCTCTCTTTTTGGAGAATAAAAATGACCGGACTTGGCATTATCTGCTGGTTTCCATGGTAATAAAATCTGTTTCGGATAATGGCCCTTCCCTGGCTGTGGTTAGTTTTGGTAATTTTAGCAACACTGTTGCGCAGGCCACCTGCATTTCAATACGATGCAAGCTGGATGCGACTGCCACTTTCAGGTTGAATAGAAATAAGGGAAAGTGCTTGCTCTAAAATTTCTAGGCTGGATAAATGCTCGAGAAGAAAAGGGAAAGTTACGTAAACGCTGCGGGCTTGAATGTGTGCGCAGCTTAAGACTCGAGTGTGATCAGTCACTCTGCTGCTTAGCATTCTTCCTGCACTTCAGCGCTTGCAGGGCGAGTCCAGACCCTCCTGCAGCACTGAAACCTTCAGTCACCTGGCCCCCAGTCACCCATTCTGCCTCGTCTCTGGACCTGTCATTCTCTAGGACCCTGGCCATAAAATGCTATTTCTTGCCGTTGAGTCTTTGTATGTATTGTTCCATCTGCCTACAATGCCTTTCCTACCTTGACTGCCTGGTGAACTCCTATTCAGTCTTCAAGAGTCCAATCAAGCATGCCCACACCCCCCCAAGGTCTTCCCTTTTTATGCCTCCCTGTAACTTGTGTATTCTCCTATTATGCAAACATATCCCACCATATTGGCATTTTCCTGTCTTTTCCTTCCGTGTCATACTGAGCTCTTTGAGAACAGTGATGCTGTTTGAGCACATCTGCACCTGACGAGGCAGGTAGGATTCTTCTTCCCATTTTGCAAATGAGGAAACTAAGGCTCAAAGTGTTCAAGATGCTGGTCCCCAGATGACAAAGTTGCTTAAGGGAATGGATGTCAGTTTAACGAACATGCAGATGAGTGAATTCAGGTAGAAAATCTGAATGACTGGTGCTGAGCTCACAGCCTCCTTTTGAATCCATAGGAAGATTTTCTTGGAAATCTTTAGGGGGAGCTGTGAGGGCGTTGGTTGCAGGCAGAAGTGGTTCCTGTCTGTGTCTGGCATAGTGGGGTGGCGGGAGGGCCGGAAGGAGGGAGGATGGGGGGAGAGCACAGATGTGAGGGAGCTGCGTACACAGATTGTGACGACGCTGCGAACTTCTGGGGAAGAGCGGCAGGAAGACCTGGGGAAGGAGGACGGAGGAGCCTCAAGCAGCCCAGCATGAAAATGGGCTCGCATCGCAGCTCTGAGCCCGGCTTGATTCCTCTGGAGGCACATGGAGAGGCCCCATGGAAGATTTAAGACTAGCGAGCGCCGTCAAGCTGCTAAGGAAAGCGAGAAGGGAAAGAGTGTAGGGAGGAGTCAGAAGAGGTTCACCTTCTTTCTGCTGGCAGTCGCCTGGACCGGCTGCGCTCTGATTCGTGTGCAAGCCCAGCCCACGGCTCCCCCGGGACCCGCTCTGCCTGTCTGTACTTGGAGTTGAAACGGTTCTAGAGAAGCATTTAGTGGGGCCTGGGCCTCGAGGGAGGCAGCGGGGACACTCAGAATGTTGGGTTTTCTTAAGCAAGTCACAGCCCCTGCTGGCCCCTCCCAGTCCTGTGGGATGGTGGCAGGGGTTTGCTGCAAAGCACAGAGCCCAGGGCAAAGCAGAGCCCTAGGCTTTTATTCCCCCCTGTTCAGGGTCAACCAGGATGGGGCCTGAAGGGCCTTTCCACACATCAAAGTCTGGGGGAGGCGAGGGCAGTGGGGGCAGCTCCCGCCCAGCCTCTGGCATCACGAGGGCCAGAGTTGAGCCAGCCTCCCTCCCCAACCTCCCTAACCGCAGCAACTGAGGGTATCCAGCACAACAACGGAGCACAGCCTAATGCTCCTTCCTCATTTGCCTTCATGTGAAATTGAGTGAACTGCCTTCTCTGCCCTGGAAAGATGGACGACAGGAGTGGTTATTAATAATAATAGGCAACTCTTATAGAGCACTTAGTATAGGACAGTGAAGTCTGTATTAATATTATTCCCATTTTACAGGTTAGAAAACCGAGGCACAGAGAGGTTAAGTAATATGCTCAAGGTCTCACGCACACGTGGTGGAGCCAGGATTTGAATCCAGGCACAGGCAAGGAGTGACTGGTGGAAACACCACTGGAACCTTGAAGAACATTCCCTCCTTCCTCCATCTGATCAATCAATGTTTGTCAGCACCTTCCCTGGGCCAGCCTGGGTGCCACTGAGATGATGGGAGGGGAGGGTGATAGGGAGGAGAGGCTGGTCCCGGCCTCTGAGGATGCCCGCTGGGCTGTCACGCCACTTGGAGGAGTTGCAGGCTGGTGGCGCCGGAAACCCAGTGATGACCCACAGCTGCGTTTGGGATCAGAGACCAGGGTTTGACTCCCAGCTCAGCCACTTCTGAGTTGCATGGTCTTGGGCAAGACACCAGGACCCCTTCTAGCTTGGGTTCTGCTTCTGCCAAATGGGAAACACATATTTCACGCTGGCTGTCCTGCAGGCTGATCTGTGTTCCCAAGAGATGATAAATGGCTTGGTGCTTTCCAAATGTAAAGATCTCCCCAGAGGAGAGGGGGTTTAGAAAATATATATTCTAGAAGGAATAGCCCACTCTTCCTCAAGGTGGGGAATTTGACCAGGGGTCTCTCAGAGGCACACTCCCTGTTCCAGACGTTACTCCTCTTCCTCCAGTAGGCCTTCTTCCTGCTGTGCACTGGGACTCGCTTCTCTGCTGTGTGCATAACGATGTCAATAACTATTAACTTGAGACGTGAGCTTGGAGATAGGGCAATTGTTGAAATGGCCTCTGGCAGACACAGCCAGTGTGGGGCTTCTCAGATTCAATTTAGATTGACTTTCAACTCTGGCATCAAGAAGGGCCGCACAAAGTTCCTCCTCATCACTCCCATTTTGCAGAAAGAAAAACTGAGGTGACTGGAAGGCCTGCCCAGCCAGGGGTAAGTCTGGAAAGTTTGACTTGCAACATGGGACACACTTCAGTTCTTGCTCAAGATTTTGCCTCAAGCCAGGCTCTTTCCCTGGGAGGAGCTGACTCAAACTAGGCCAGACCCGTAGATGGCCTTAAGGGTCCAAAGAAGCCAGATGCCACCCCACACAGTTCTTGAGGCCCCTCCTCTGAGCCGGGCCTTCCCTCTGTTGGTCCATGATGGGTACTTGGCAGATGCTCTGAAATGGTCTGCCTGACCCCCTCCTGAAGTGGGACCCCCACATCTTACAGATCAGAGCTAGAAGGACATCCTAGTACAAGAGGGGAAACTGAGGTGCAGAGAGGGGAAGAGGCTTCACCCAGGGTCACTGTCCTGGTGTCCTCAGTGAGTTCATGACTCTTGCCAATTTCCTGAGCTGATCCTTATGGAAAGACCCTAATTCCTCTTCCCGTCAGGTAATAACTGTCTTGTTTAAACTGTCTCTAGGATTAGTCAAACAATCAGAGATCACAGCCAACAGCTGCCCTGTTGTCTCATTACCGGGTGCCTATAATTAATATTTATAAACGGAGAGGGTGCTCGTCTTTCTTTGCTGAAAAGGAATTCAGTATTTCCAGTCAGTGGCTGCAAACATACAGCCTCTTGTTACCCATCATGGAAAAAGAGCTGGGCTACTTCAGCAGACACACTTGTAATTGGAGCTGGCAGAGAACAGAACCCGGGAGGGGGAGGCGTTGGACAGAAACCTGGGGTGGGGGTGCAGGGGTGGGGGAAGAGGAGACAGGCTGGGAGAGAGGACAGAGATACAGAGAGTGGTCGACTCACAGAGACAGAGAGACACAGAGAAAAGACAGAAAAAAAGAGAAAAAATAAAGAGGCAGAGAGTAGAGGATGGCAGAAGAACGAGAGAAAGATCACCAAAGCCCATTGAGAGCAATAGGATGAAGACAAAATATGCAGAGAGACAGAGAGACGGTGAAGGGACACGGAGAGAGAGGCCCACAGAGAGCAAAGTGACCGGCAGGGAGGCAGAGGTGGTCAGAGTCCTTGGGCCATCTGCCCCTGAGCAGGTGGTACCTGGCATAGAAGATGCTCATAGTAGATACTCAACCAGCCCATGGCCTGGTACCCAGTTGCTCACTGAGCAAAGGTCCTGGCATAGGCTCCCCAGGACAAGATCTGACATCTGATTGATGCCCTCTCCCTCCCACCCTCAGCACAGAACCTGGCCTGTGATAGGTGTCCCCTGCCTGGGGGTGGGCCTGGCATGGGATAGAGTGATCAGCAAATAAGTAACTTCCAGCCTCCAAAGCTTTGCCTGTGCCCTCCCACCTGTGACCAGCAGGGGGCAGTGGAATGAGCACTGGGCAGAGAGTCAGGAAATCTGGTTCCTGACTGCCATGGAATGGTTGACTTAGGTAAGTCTACTTACTTCCTCATGCCTCAGTTTGCCCACATGTCAGATGAGGGTTGGCTTCAAATGGTCTCTCAAATTCCCTCCAGGCCTAGGATTCCATGACTTCAGATCCGGACTTCCTCCTGTCTTGCAACCTGCTCAGATGGGCCCCCAATCTTCCAAATCCAGCCCCACCACCCTCCCCTGGCTCACCTGGGCTGTGGGGCCAGCCATCTTGGCAAGGACAGCGTTCTTCCTGGCCCTGCCTGAGGCGCTCTGATTTGCACATCAGAACTCAGGGAGGGTTGTTACCCATTCATGCCCCGGGCCTTTGGTGAAGCAGGTGGGGAAGAGGGAATATCAGCAAAGAGACACCTTGAAGATGGGGCTCTCAGCAGCCATGAACTTGGCCCTGTGGAAGCCGATGCCTCATGGTTATTCATGAGGGCTGAGGGAAGGCAGAGTGAGGCAGGGTGGAGAGGGCAGGACTGAGAAGCTGGGAGCCTCCCCGGTTGAAGAAAACCAGAGACCTTGGAGGGAGATGCTTAAACCAGCCCCGGCGGCCCCTTCACTTTACAGACAGAGAAAGACGCTATCCCCAAACAAACCATCCCCAAAACTCAGTGGCTCAAAACCACAGCTGTTTATGTTCATAGATTTGTGGGTCAGCTGATCTGGGCTGAGCCTGGCTGGGGGTTCATGTCTCTCCTCCTCCTGGGACCAGTGGGCTAGCCTGGGAGCATTCTTTTCACAGCCATGGCAGAGGTGCACGAGAGCAAGCAGAAATACACAAGGTCTCTGGAGGCCCAGGTCTGGGGCTGGCACACCCCCACTTCCACTTTATCCTACTGGCTGAAGCAAGCCATGTGGCCAAACTCAATGAAGAGGTGGGGACATACACCCCACCCACAACGAGAGGGCACTACAAAGTTCCGGAAGAGCATGAAGACAGGAAGAGGCGAGGAACGGAGGCCAACGATGTAATCTAGCAAAAGCACCCACTATGTGCCAGGCACCACGCTCAGGGCTGGGATTCACAGTAAACAGGACAGTCAAGGGGACTGTCCTCACTGAGCTTACAATAAACACGTGAGCAAACAAATAAACAATGAAGTTGCAGATCATGAAGTTACAATAATGGCAGTCACAGGGGGGTGTGAAGGGGAGAAACTGAGGCATCCACTCTGATACGACGGTCTGGGACAGCCTCTCTGAGGAGGTGCTGTTTGAACAGAACTGAAGGGTAAGACTAAAGAGATGGAGGAAGAGCATCTCCGACCGAGGATACAGCCGGTGGAGACTCCACATTCCGTGCTCTCTCCAAATACCTCTTGGGGGAGGGAACCCTGGGGATCCTTAGGGTGGCCCCTTTTCTCCAACACCATGGCCACTGCCCCCATCACCTCTGTCTGGATAAGTAACAGCCCCCCAACTGGGCTCCCCCCTCTCCCCTCTCTCCTTCCAATGGGTACATCCGCATTCCAGAGTCCCCTTTGTAAACCATGACTCTGACTATGTCCCGCCTGGCTCAAAGCCCTTTAAGGGCTCCTGAGAGCCTACGGGATGCAGTCCAAACCCCTGAGCCTTGGATTTTAGGCTCCGTACAAACCAGCCCAGCCCCCTCTCCAGCCTTGACTCCTGCTCCACCCTCCTAGCTCCTTTCTCTCCAGCCAGACCAAACATTTCTAATGCCTTCCCTGCACTCTTGCCTCTGGGACTTCTGCCTGTATCATCCGCCCCTCTTGTCTGTCTGGCTAACTCCTGCTTTTCCTTCAAGACCCAACTCAAATATCAACCCCTCCGCAGGGTCCGATCCCCTCTAGGAGTTAGTCACTGCTTCACCTGGGATCCTACAGCGGCCTGTACGGCCTCTATTATAGCTCTTGCCACACTGCGTTGACATGGTCTGAGGGAAGTGCTAGAGGCAGCATGAGGGCCCATCTCCTGCCTCTGAGTTTGGTGCCCTTTCTCCCACACCAGCCGCCTCGAGGATGGGGGAACCCGGGACGGCTTTGGATGACCTCCACACTCCATCCCAATCCCATAGTTTACGTCTGTAACTGGACTGAGAGCTTCTGAGTCAAAACCATCTCTGTGTCCCTGTTGCCAGCCCAAGGACTGGCTGTCCCAGAGGAGAGGTCAGCTGATGTTTGGTGTGACCATACGAAGGATTGGTGTGTTCTGAGGTAGCACCGTGGGCTGCCCAGAGGAAACTCTTCAACCTTCCTCCAGCTTCTGGAGAACCCACTCTGTCCTCTATGCTCTGGTCCAGGTGGTAGACAGGGTCTTGGGGTGGGTAGCGGGGAGGGGGGTGGAGCTCGTCTGGGAACCAAAGAGGCCTGCCGGGCCCCCACGGAGTTGAGGGAGATCTCCGTTTGCCTTCAAGTCTGAGGCAGCAGGATTTCGGGCCACGGCCATGAGTGGGAGAAAAGTGGAGTCTCTGACAGCTTCAGGGACAAACTCCCCGCCAGAAGCAGAGCGCCTGACACAGAGTGGGGCTCCATGATTTGTTGAATGAAACTGTAGAAAGATCTATGAATACTTCTGAGCCTAGAGCTCGGTTCTCAACCCTGATATTAGAATCACGTGGGGAGCTTTTAACACGTACCAGAGCCTGGCTCCACCCCAGACAACTAAGTCAGAGTCTGGGGCTGGGCTCAGGCACGCCATCTTTCAAAAAGTCCCATATTAATTCAGATAGCCTAAGTGGCTGTAACAGACAAACCTTTAAATCTTCATGGCCTCACATGGGACAAGGATTTCTTGCTCGTGTAAAGTCCATTCTGCCTGGAGGTGCTTGTGCTCCACACAGTCACTCAGGACCCAGCTGACGGAGGCTCTGTCATCATCTTGTTGTCAGCGTCATGTTGAGGTCCTGTCAACATCATCACGATGTTTCTCACTCATGGCTCCCAAGCTTGCTTGGGCTTCAACATCTAGTCAACAGACGGAGGATTGCTTGGAGGATTTTTATGGGCCAGCCATAGAAGCCGTGTACATGACTTCCACCCACACTCCATTGGCTAGAGCTCAGTCAATGATCCCATCTCTATGCAGGGGAGATTGGGACATCTATTGGCAGGGAGGCCACTTCCTAGCCAGGTTAGTAGGGAGACATAAACCTTGGTGGCCAGCTGGCCACTCTGTCACAGCTTCCCGGGTGATTGTAATGTGTAGGCAGGGTTGAGAACCACTGGTCCAGAGCTTCACGGCTTGATTAGAATATCATTCCAGCTCCTCCCCCTCCAATCTCTGGGGTGATGGAGCTGCAGATAAGCCTCCTCCTGGGCTGCCGTGCCTGCCAACACCGTGATGTTTCTCACAGCCCAGCCTATAGGATGGGTGAGAACACGCAGAGAGTCTCAGGACGCAGCCCTCACCGTCTGGGGAGGTCCACACAAGGGAGTCGTGGGAGATGAGGCTGGAAAGATGGAGTCAGACCCCGGAGGGCCATAAAAGCAGCCTGGGAGGCTTGGTATCTACTCCGAAGCCATCAAATGTTTGGAAGCAGGCAAGTGACAGGATGAGAATGAGCTTTAGGTGGAAGAGCTGGTGGAAGGGGATGTGCAGAAGCCCGGAGGAGGGGAGGCTGCCTGTCTGTGGGGCTCGGATCAGGCTCTCTGTATGGCCCTGCCTGATCTGGGGTCTTCTCAGCGCCCAAGAGGAAAAGATGGCGCGTGCAACCCGTGTCACCTCCAGCGCCCCCTTCCAGGATGTCGTCCTTCTACTCTTCCTGATTGGCCACCCTGAGACTCTTCAGAGGAATATATTATAGACTCTGGAAGCAATTCTATAAAAGAAATTTCTAATGTTTTATGCCATGGGAGTGCTATTGTAAGAACTAATTATAGTCTCCCACGGGGATGTTTTGTGGGGGAAACACTCCTTTGTATACACAAGGTCTGGTTTGTTTGCAAGGGAAAAGCAGTACTTTACAGTTAAATTCACTCGCTCATTCATCCAACACCTGTTTCTGGAGCCCAGGTCCTGTGCCAGGCACCAGGGACACAACAGTGAACAGGACAGGCATCGAGGTCCCTACCCTCATGGTGTCTGTGGACTTTCTCTCCTTTGCCTAGAACCAGAATTGTGTCCATTTGCAGATAAGCCTACTGTTCCTAAATGCCCCATTTCTGAGCCCCATTTAAGCCTTTTCAAATTCGAGCAATACCCTGGCATCCTTGGATGGAGACCTAATCAGAGCATGGCACAAAGGCACCTTTACAGCAGGTGGAGTAAACAAAACAATTTCTTCTTGAGAAAGCGTTTGCAAGGTATTCAGGCTTAGAAAATTGTGCCCAAAGATGGTGCAAGTCACAGGACCGATTTCTGTGCAGACTATGGGTTGTTCACAATACTCCATTTCAGTCAGACTTAATAGTCCTAGCAATTTAAAAGAAATAATGTTTATTGTGTTTCTGATTATAAAAGTAAAATATACTCATGGTAGAACATTGAGAAATAACCGGCAGTTACCGTTTTGGTGTTTTTCCTTCCAGTTTTTCTTTTAATGCTCACATTAAAAAAAGTCACTATCAAAACATTACATTATAATCATTTCTTCATTTTATGAACATTTATCATGAGCATCTTTTTAAAAGACTACCTAGTATTGGAATATATGGTTGTCTCATAATTTAATTAATTCTCTATGTGAAGTGTGGAGGTTGTTTCTTGTTTTTTGACATTATAAGCAATGCTGTGTTGTACATCTTTATGCATGACGTTTTGTCTGCTTTTGTGATTATTTCCCCCAGTATTGATTTCTTTAGAAATTAAGGTGCCCAACTGAAAAATGGGCAAAAGATTTGAAGAGGCACTTTACAAGACAAGATATGCTGATGGCCGTAAACACATGAAAAGCTGTTCAATATCATTACCCATCGTAGAAACGAACATTAAAACCGCAATAAGATTCCACTATGCACCAAATGGCAAAATTGAAAAGGCTGACAGTACCAAGTGTTTGCAAAGGTCTGAAGCAACTGGACCTCTCATACGTTGCTGGGGCAGTTGAAAATGGTGTAGTCATTCGGAAAATGCTTTCTACTGAGTTAAACACATACGTACACTGTGACCCAGGAATTTCACTTCTAGGTATATCCCCAAGAGAAATGAGTGTGTGTGTTCATAAAAAGAGATATACAAAAATATTCTTAGCAGCTCTATTAATCCTAGCCCCAAACTAGAAAACATCTAAATACTCATCAATAGTTAAATGGATAAATAAATGGTACTTTCACTCAATGGAATATTGTACAGCAACAAAAAAGAAACAAACTGCTGATACATGCAACCATATGGATGAATCTCACAGGTACTATGCTGAGTGACAAAACCAAAAAAATATTCTGTATGATCTCATTTATATGAAGTTTAAGAACACGCACGATGAATCAATGTTTATTAAAATCCAAATGGGGGTTACTTCTGGGGGGAGATACAGATTTGAAAAGTGCATGATGACAGCTTATAGGGTGCTAGAGATGCTCCTTATCTTGATCTTGGTGGAGATTACATGGATGTAAAGAAAAGTGAAAAAATTACCAAGCTGTACAATGAAAACGAATACACTTCATATGCTTTATTGTGTGTGGTTTCCTCCAAGTAAAAAAAAGAAATTAGGGTGGAATTTTGAGGATATCAGAAGGTATTACTGCTGGGAATTCAGAAATTCTGGAATCCAGCCTTCCCTGTCACTGAGCACGTGCATTTGAGGATTCAAAGAAGCAGTACCCCAGAATGACAACAGAACTGGAATCAAGTACCGCTTTGTTCGCAGCCATGCAAGTACCCAAAGCCCCAGATTCAGAACTCTAGTGCAAGGCTGAGTCAGGGTGTGTATTAGTCAGGGTTCCCCAGAGAAAGAGAACCAATAGGATATATATATAGGAAGAGATTTATTATGAGGAGTTGGCGCATGCAATTATGGAGGCTGAGAAGCTCCACCATCTGCCGTCTGCACGCTGGAGACATGGGGGAGCTGGTGGTGTAAGTTGGTACCAAAGGCCTGAGAACCAAGATCACTGAGGGCTGGAGAAGATGGATGCCCTGGCTCAAGTGTTCAGGCAGGAAGGGCCGAATGCTCCCTTCCTCTGCGTTTGTTCTATTCAGGCCCTCAGTGGATTGGATGATGCCCACCCACATTGGCGAGGGCAAACCATTTTACTGTGTCCACCAATTCAAATGCTAATCTCATCCAGAAACACCCTCACAGACACACCCAAATCTCTGGGCGCCCATGATCCAGTCAAGTTGACACGTGACATTAACCATCACAGGGTGCCTGGCTTAGGCTTGAGGCTCAATTGGGGCCAAGTACTCCCCTTCCTTGGACCAAGTCTTCAGAGCAGCATCCTCAGATGTGCCCACTAACTCCATCCCACGGGATAGAAGCAGGAACTACCATCAAGAGGGGATGCTGACTTTAATGCACAACAACCCCATCTGCTAATGGATGACGAGCAATCGACGCCTCGTGCTCTGATCAATTTCAGACGGTGACTTCTCCTTCCTTGTGGGGCAGTGTGGCATCATAAAGGAATCAGGCAGGTGACATCTTTATGCGGGAGTTGCTGACGCATTTCTTCCCACTCTTGCTTCCGAGAAAGGCAAAGGGAATGGACATTTTGCAGGTTTTTGTCCAACTGTCCTCCAGAAAGATGGTACCAATCTCCACTCTCACCAACAGCACACAGGAAAGTGCATCTCACCACATCTTTGCCAGAACTGGCTGTTACTCTTTTGTCAGGCAGGCTGTGAATTCTCAAGGTGCGGGCCTTGGGCACTGTCTCCAGAAATCGTTCTCTAAGTTGTTCTGACTCATGCCTGGCTGGGTGAAATGAAACTAGGGGCTCCTGCCACAACGGATTAGATTTGGGATCAGAGAAGGAGTTAGAGCTGAGCATGGCCCTGAGGACGGAGACAGTGTATTGGAGCCCAAGGCGGGGCTCTTGTTGGGTGGAGAGCCCATCAAGTCCTCTGTCTGGGTACCATTTAGGTGGACGTGGACACACAGGAGGCGGGTGGCTGGAACTCAGCTACATCCCAGAGCAGGCGGGCTATTTCTTTCTGTTTCCACTGAGCTCCGTGCCCACAGCAGCAAGATGGTTCCCTGGTGACCCGTTCCACCCAGGTGTCTTGATGATCAACCCCCAACGGCACAGAAATCTACCCAGGGTCTTGTCTCTGCCTCCCTAGACTCAGGTGAACATGAGCATTTTTTTCCCCAAAACCTTTTCTAAATTGACCTACAAAAATGGTACCATGGTTGTTGTAATAGGTGTTTCTGCGACTACTAGGGAGCTCGAACCTTCCTTCCTAGGTTTATTGGCCATTTGTCCCGCCACTTCTGTGGACTTGCTGTTTCTGCTCTCCGCCAATTTCTCCCCTGAGCGCTTCCTGGTGGTTTTGACTGGCCTCGAGAGCGTCCCCTCCTCCTGCTGTGTGTGGCTGGTCCTGAGCCGCGACGGGTGTGGTGTGCGTGGATGCAGTTTGGTTGGTGGTGGTAGCACTCGGCATTTTTTGTCTACAAGTACTTTCCCGGGAAGCTGTGTCAGCCCTGCAATTAGCTCCCTCAATCAGAAAAGTAGCTCGTCTGAGATTAGACACATCTCCGTGGCTGATTGCCTGGAATTCGGGAGAGAGCTGGCGGGCGATAATCTCCTGCTTTCTTTCTTTCTCTGTGTCTCTTTTCCTTTTTCCATTTAAAATAACTGCTTGATTGTAAAGAGGGATGATTCACTACTCGAGATTTCTTCTGTAACTTTGCGGGGAGAAAAGAACTACTTCCTCCTCGTGCCCCTCCCCTCGCCCAGATCCCCTCTGTTCCAGTTGCTCCTACAGAAAGATAGGGAGAGGGCAATGCAGCCCTGGCGGGGACCTCCCCACACCGCCGGCCTCCCTCACTCTGATCTCTGCTCGGGGAGCCCACTTCCTGATTGAAAATCTCTTCCTAAACCACCGTCCCCCTCTCCCTGCACCCCATCCAGCTCCAGTACCTTCCATCTCTCACTGTCAAAAAAATACTTCCTATTTCTAACTACTCCAATCCCTCTTACTGAATTTCATTTTGTTTGGTCCTCAAAAGTAATTTATCCCCTACCCTCTCTGATGCCTTCCTCTGCAAGCACTGACCAGCCTTCCCCTCCCTCCTCCCTGTCTCCCTGCCTTTCTCTTTCCTTCCATCCCTCCCTCCCTCCCTTTCCTTCTCTTTCTCTCCTTCTCTTCCTCCGATAAATATTTATTGAGAGCCTACCATGCATCATGCATTGTTCTAGGCACTGAGGCCAAACATTGAACAAACCAGACACAGTCCTGCCCTCATGGAGCTTACACTCTACTTGGGGAACAAGACAGTAAAAAAATATACACATACATTTATATTGTAATGGCGGTAGTGATCAATTTAATGAAAAAGGCAGAACAAGAAGGTAAATAGCAACAAGGGATGTTCTTCTGTGGTGGGCAGTGACAGCCTCTCTGAGGAGATCAACTCTTAGGAGAGAGCTGAATGAGGTGAGGGAGAGGGTCACAGGGATATCTGTTCCAGATGGGGGAGCAACAAGTGCAAAGGCCCTGAGGCAGGAGCATCCTGGTGTGTTATGGCAGAAGTATCATAAGTGAAGGGCAGAGATTTGGCAATGAGGCCAGAGAGATGGGCGAGGACCAGATCATGCAGGGCCCAGTAGGCCGTGATGAAGACTTGGTTTCTTATTCTAAATAGGATAGGAAGCTACTGACAGTTTTTGAGCAGAGGCGTGCCGTGATCTGACTTAGGTTTTTAAGTCTCATCTGGCTGCCCTCTCCTGATTAGACTATAGAGGGGCAAGAGTGGAAGCAGAGCAACAGTCCAAATAACCTTTTTTGTCTCAGTGAAATAAGTCCCTCCCTCCAGCTGACAGCAGGGAGCAAATTCAGCTGGAGCATCACAGGCAGCTCAGCCGCAGTTCAGCAAGACACAGCCCAGAAGCCACCACAGCGTGATTCGTCTTTTACAAAGAGAGGAGTTAAAAGGACAGATTATAAAATTCAGCCCAGTGGGTTTTTTTATAAGCATCTCCGGATCTTTTCTCTTTTAGATGTTTTGTTGATCAAATTATATTCTTGACATTTTGGGGACCTTCTTTGTTTTCCCAAATGCCACCTAATGATGCCACAGTGCAATTAAGACTAATTTGTTGGCAGAAATAATGGGAAGTTGTTCAGTTCTACAAAAGAACAAACCTCGGCGCTCTTATTATTATTATCCTTATTGAGGCCATTATTATTGCTAGAAGCATGTTCAGGCTGAAAGAAGCAGGAGGGAAGATGAAAAGCATCTGGGGAGGGAAAAGAGGGTGCCTGTGAGGAAGTCAGAGCATTTGGAGTCAAACTTCTGGAGTTCAGATCCCACTTGTAGCACCTGCTCATTGTGTGACCTTGGACCAGTCACTTAACCTCAACAAGCCTCAGTCTCCTCATCTGTAGGTTGGGTATATTAATGTTGTCCACATTACTGGATTGTTGAGGAGTAAATGAGATAAGATATTTAAATTATTGCCTGAGACATGGAGTATTGTATCATTTACGATCAAGTTTGATTGTGACAAACTCAAAATAACCGTGGCTTAAACAAGTAGATGTTTATTTCTCTTTCACCTACAAGTCTGATGTGGGCAGTGCAAGGCTGGTGCCAAGTCTACTCCATCAAGTCCTCAGGGATCCAGGCTCCTTCTAGCTTCCAGGTCTAAAATAGTGGCCAAAGCTCCATCTGTCATACCTACTGTCCAGGATGTAGGATGAGGAAGGGAGACAAAGAGGGGATCAGAGGATGCATGCCAGCTACCTTTAAGGAAGACTCTTAAAAGCAACCATGTAACACTTCTACTTATATCTCATTAGCTAGAACTTAGTCACATGGTCATATCTAGCTGCAAGGGATGCTGGGAAATGTAGTCTTTATTCTATTCTGGGAGGACTTTCGTCCAGCTAAAAAACTTGTCTCACAAGTAGGCATAGAGGAAGGAGAAGGTAGGGAAAGAGACCCAGACGCCACCTCAAACATCAGATTTTGTTTCTCTTTCTCTCTTTCTCCTCCATAGCCAACCACCAAGCCCTGTTGGCTCTACATCCTAAAATTCTCTTAAATCCACCCTCTCCCCCCAGTCTCCATGGAAACAGCCCTAGTTCAGACTTCGTCATTGTTCACTAGGACCATTGCAAAGACTCCTCACTGCCTCTCTTCCCAACCTCTGGTCCCTCCTCTTTACTAATGACTGAGATCATTAGTAAGTGACTGAGATCCAGTGGGGTCCCCCACTGCCTACAGGATGAAATCCAACCCCCTGAGCTCAGCCTTCAAGACCCTTCAGAATGATCCTCAACTTCTTCTTGCTTCTGCTCATATACCCTTCCTGGCAGCCAAGCAGAATATTTTGCTGTTGGTTGAATAAGCCACATCTTCTGCCTTTGAACCTGCTCTTTCCTCTACCCTTTCTCTCTTTCCTGCTTGGAAAGCTCCTATTCATGCTTTAAAACCCACATCAAATGTCCCCTCTCTGCGAAGTTGTTAGGACTGTGCCACTAATTTGACTGTTTGCGCTCAAATCCACCACTTGCTCTTCCCCTTCTCTCCTCTATCATGGGGAGGGGGTGGGGGATGACTGACTCCTGTAGGCTGTGTTTTCCAGGCTCCTGGTGAACTGTCTTTTGACTGACTTTGGCAAATAAGAGGCCCTGGCAGGAGACTGGAGGATGGAAGGGAGAAGCCAGGGCATTTCTCACCTTTTCCCTGCCTGGGGCAGTGTCTCTGGCAGCAACTATGTCTCCTGCCAGACAATGGCCCCTTCTGTGGTTCCAGATTCTGCTGTCCAGCTTTCCCTGGGGTCTAGCTCCCTGCAGGGCAACTCTGATCTCTGGGATCATTCCTAGGGGTGCTAGTGGCTTCCTGCTGTTGCTAATTTTGGGATGGTGCCAATTTGACCTCTCAACTCTTCCATCACTGGTGTAACCAATCCCCTGCATTAAATTCCCACTGTGTGAAACACCTAGAATGGTTTCTGTTTTCTTCACCAGACCCTAACTGTTTCAAGTACCTGGCACAGCACTTGGAATAAATGTGTTCAATAAATAGCTGTTGAATAAATAAATGAATGGAGCTTCCCCTCCCTCTCTAACCATGGGCTCCCCCAGCTCCTAGGTCATCTATTTACCATAGCATGCATTACATTGTTTGTTGATTCATCCGTCTCCCCTAGGAGACCTCACTGGTAGTTGGGGATGTAGACACGAGAATCCAGGCATCCTGAATCCTGAAAATGTTTCTTCCACTTTCTGCAGCTGGGAGCTGGGAAGGAAAGGAGAGGAAAATACAGTGGAGAGGGATGGCAGTTCTCGATGGGTCTCCCTGCGTCTCTTACTTGAAACACACGGCCTTGCCTCTGGGTTCAGGCGAGGATTTATGAGTGTGTTTAGGCAGGAACACAAGGGGACCTTTGGCGAGAAATGTTCCCTGTCATGCTCTGACAGCCGACGGAGGAAGGCAACCGAAAACATCAGAAAGGAGATTTTTCTCGAGCTGGTAGAGCCTCCCAGTCCAGTCCCTGCTCCCCAGCCCTTTTAAGTGCCCCCTGGAAATGCCCAGGGGAAGAGAGGAGGCCCCTGATTTTTGGGTGGGATGGTGCTTTGTCACAGGGGGAGCACTGTGAGTGTTCTCAGATTCTAGTTTGGGCTCCACTGAAGACAGAGCAAGGCAATGAGGTTTAAACTGCAGCTCAAAGGATTTGGATTAGACATTGGGAGGAACTGTCACCTCATCCTTGCTGATGATGTGAAGGTAGACTTAGGTGCAGAATCTCATTACCTTTATCTCCTACCATTCTCCCCCTTCTCTCCACTCCAGCCAAGCTGGTCTTCATTTTGTCCCTTGAACACACCTCAGGGCCTCTGCACTTACTGTCTTCTCTGCCTTGCCTGCCCTTCCCCTTCATTGCTGGATCCTTCTTATTGAGACCTCTGTTCACCTGTCACCTCCTCAGGGAGGCCTCCCCTGACCACTCCATCTACAGTGGCTGCACCCCATCAGTCACTCCTATCCATTGCCTGGTTTTATTTCTTCATGACATTTATCATCATCTGCAACTATCATATTTTTAAAATTTCCATACCTGTTATTTTTCCACCAGAACCCACTAGATTATAAGCTTCATAAAGGCAGAAATCCTTTCTGTTGTTTCTCCCACTCGTGCCTCACACCGGGACAGCGCCTGCTAGGAGGCGATCACTAATAATGTTTTGAATGAGTGAATAAATTAGTTAAAATGCCTGAGAAAACTAGTTATTGTGGCCCAGAAGTGACCGCGGGTGTCATGAGCTGAGGTCAGTCTGGGGGATCTTGCTGGGGGAGGGGAGAGAATGGGCAGAATGCTGGACTCCGGACTCCTGCATCCTCGATGCGAGGATTAGATGACATAATGCCTGCAGAGCACTTACCACAGGGCCTGGAGCGTCATCAAGGGGTCGCCAAGTGTTGGCAGCTGTTGGGTTCCGATGTGCTCCCTCCCGCTGGCTCCAGGTGGAGCATCTCCCGAGTGCTGGGGAGCGGAGTCTGGGCTCTCCGGGCTGAAGGTGGCTGGGTACCAGGCCTGGGCTTGAGGTTGCCCGAGCTGACCTTACTGTGGAAGCTGCTGGGCCGGAGGCTGGGGGACAGCTTGCTCCCTGGGCCCGGGAAAGACCGCCTGCACCGTCTCCGGGCCCCTGAGGACCTTGTAGACAGGCATATAAGACAGTGGCTGGGAGTGTGGATGCTGGAGCCAGTGGCCTGAATTTGGATCCCGGCCCTACTGTTTACCAGCCTGGCAGGTGACCTAACCTCCCTGTGCCTCTTTTTCCCATCTGTGAGTAGTTGGGACAATGAAAGTACCTGTCTCATAGGACCTGCTCAGCTCTGTGAGGATCTAGTGCATGTAAAGCACTTAGACTCAGGCCTAGAATGAAGGGCGTGGTTTGTAGGTGTCGGCTATTAACAGCAACAGCATTATTTCTCTGGGTGTTACGGGCTGAATTGTGCCTCCCTCCCTCTCCTCCCCTCAGGACACACGTGTTGAAGCCCTAACCCCCCAGGACCTCACAATGTGACTGTATTTGGAGAAACGGCCTTTAAAGAGATGATTAAGTCAAAATGAGCCATTAGACTGGGTCCTAATCCCATCTGACCAGAGTCTTTATAAGACAGGAGAGTAGACACATGGATACACCAGGGACGTGGGCACACAGAGGAAAGGCTGTGACAGGACACAGCGAGAAGACAACCATCTGCAGGCCAAGGAGAGAGGCCTCAGGAGAAACCAACCCTGCCAACATCTTGATCTTGGACTTTCAGCCTCCAGAACGGTGAGGAAATAAACACATTTCTGTTGGTGAAACCACCCAGCCTGTGGTATTTTTTTACAGCCGCCCAAGCAAACTGGTACGCTGGGTCAGAAATTCAGAGGTCCAGAGAGCTGGGCTGAGGTCCTCCCCCTCTGGGACATCCCACTTGTGGGAACAGCCACGGTGCAGCCCAGGCCTCCCTCTGCCTGGACCTCCCCGAATCCACCCACAGCTCCCTGGGCATCAGCCCTCCCTCCTGCCTGACCATCATCATCGGTGGGGCCCTAGGTCCATCGCTTGGCCGGTCTGTGACCTGCTCATCGGTCAGGGCAGTGCGGAGGAGGCTGAGGTCAGCCTTCCCGAGATCTGTTCCCGGTGACAAGGAAGCAAACGAGCAAGAAGCCCACTCGCCTGGGCACCTCTGCAAACACAACCTCTCCACAGACCATCAGTCCGTGGGCGGGGCCAGCTCAGCTGTTTCCAGGGTGTTGTCAGTTTACCGTGCTTCAGTCACAAGGATGTCCGAGGAGACTGGATGCGAGAGTGTGGCTCACTCCCCTCCAACCCTCCCCACGTCCAGACGGGGGAAACAGCTCGAAGCACCCATGCCTCATCTGGTGGGGCAGCTGCAGCGTCCAGAGTAAGGGCTCCTCGGACGGACAGACTCAGACAGCTCGTCTGGAGGGCCCTTAGAGGCCTTCTATTTTACGGACGGGGAAGTTGAGGCCCCAAGAAGGCCCAGCTGGTTACAACATTCCAGGAACACTGATTCGTTTCAGGGCCAGTGGAAACTGGAGAGGGTTCAGGAGTGGATGGGAAGGTAGGATGGGAAGGGGCTTCAGACAGTCCTGGAGGATCAAGTGAAGAAACAGGCAGTTCCGCCTGGAGAAGGTCAAACAATGCAGAAGGGTTGCTGAGGGCCACAGGCCGCAGTCGGGAGCTTTGGGGGCCCTCGGGAAGGAGCAGGAAGAACAGCAGGCTGGGTCACACAACGTAAGGGAGTCTCCTCCACAAAAGACCCATAAATCTGGGTTCCAACAGGCAGTCTTCAACCCCTTCCACTCCACCCCGCCCCAGCTCCCAGCTCTGCCTCAGTCCTTGGAGTCTTATATTCCGCTTCTTCAGTCAGAGCCAATCCCAGAGAAGCAGGCCAGAATGGGCCCACCTGATTGGAGCAAGCAGTGCCTGAAGGCGGGGCCAAGTGGTTGACTGACTGGAAAGGCGGCCTGTCTTGGCCAGAGATGCGGCTGCAGGGGCGGTGGGACAGGCGCTTGCTGCAGGGCGGGGTGGGCAGAGGCTCCGCAGCTGCTGGTCAGCCTGGGGCCGTTGGCAGTGGCAGTAGCTCTGCTCAGCTGGTGAAGTGATGTTCTCCTCTGATTGAGCTAATTATGCTGATTGAATTTCCTCCTTCTCTCTTCAGTGCCTCTTTCTGCCTCCTCCTCTCTCCTGTCTCTTCTCTCCCCTCTCCCTTTAGAGAGAAAAGGAAAGGTTCCCTTAATGTGACTGGTAATTGTTATGCACACAGTGTCAGATGTTAATGCGGGCCGTGATTGACAGCTAATCAGCCCATCAGCTGTACAAAAAGAGTGAATAACTCGGTAATTTGATTTCCCCTGATTCCCCTGCGTAGGATGGCAGGGAAGTCTAAATTAGCAATCAGGGAGCCGGTGGCAGATCCTGGAGGGTGGTGGTGAGGATCCAGGGGCTGTGGGTGCAGCTGCAGCCTCTTGGGTCCCCGTATCCAGGGTGGGGGAGCCCTCATTGGCCTCAACTTGGGTGGAGGAGCTTTGTGAGTTGCACAGACTAGATGTGGAGAGACTAGGGCAGTGGGTAAAGTCCCCATCCCCTGGGTGGCCCCTTCCTTGGTGGCGGTAGGGGAGAAGACTTGGGCTGGCCTCTGGGAGGCGGGTTGGGCCTGGGCCCTCATCCTGTTGTCTAGGAAACCACCATGGGGGTGGTTGGATGTGGCAGCCAGGTGCCCCCCATCCTTTTAGAGCTGGTTGCCAGGGTTTCCACCGTGTGACCCAAATTCTTCCGATTCAGGGAAATAGTTATCCCTTCACTCAGCTTCTGGCAGATTCCATTCAGGTGAAACAGGCCACAGGAGAAGCCCATGTGGATTATTTTGTCCCAAATGAAGCTGACTGTGGCCCTCTTGGGCAGGCAATATTAGCTAGTCCCAGTTAGCATCCACTGGAGGCCCCCTGTGGCCTGAGGGTTTTGCCTGCATCCATTGTATAGAGGAAAAAAGACTGAGCACCTTGCTCCCAGCCTCAGAGCAAGGAAGTGGTGGAGCTGGGATTCGAACCCGGGGCAGCGCCAGCTCCTTGACTCTGGTGGCAGAGGCGGGATGAGCAGAGGTTTCCACCTTGGCCTGGCCTCGGGTGGCCACTTCCTCGTTAAAAGACCCCCTCACCTCCCGTGAGGTCCTACCCCTGGACATTTCTAGCTAGAGAAATGCCTGTGAGCATATGTGTCACACAGACATGTGTGTGAATGTTTGTCCTTTTACAGACGGGCAAACTGAGGCCGAGGAGGGCGGGGACCTAACTAACTGAGGCCACGTAGAGAACTATTGACCTGGCTGGGGCGGGAGTCCAGCCCTCCCGCCCCAGCCTAGCAGTGCCCGGCCTGGGCCTCCTCCCCTGTCCTATCTCTCCTTCTGCTCCTAGCTGCCCACCCCGTAAACATTCCCCCCCAAACTGTGGGGGTGACTCTAGGGGGCAACAGCATGTTTCTGGGAGGGAGCTCTTCTTGCTGCAGGAGAGGCAGCTGCTGGAGGTGGGTGGGCTCCGGTTTGGCCCCCTGATGCTCTGAGAATGTGGCAGCCTGGGCCTGGGGGCCAGAAAGGCTGGCTGTGCCTCCCATCCAACACTGCCTGGCACACCTCCAGCCTCGAAGCCCTCGTTCCTGCATTGCCTTTTCTGGATTCTTCTTGGGGATACGGGTATGGCGGGGGAGTTGGTGATGTCTCCTGAGAGAGCGGTTTATTTGGGTCACTCAGCTCCATTCTTGGGCAGTGGGAGCCCATCCCAGTCCACACTTTGTGTGTGTGCACATTGGGCAAACCCGTGCATGCATGTAGACATGTGAGTGAACCTTTGTCCTTGTCTCAGGTGCTCACACATCAGTCTGTGCGTGTGTTCACATGTGCGTGCACTAAAGTGTGCCCAACCTGTGTTCATGCCACAAGCACCAGCCCATTTGTGGGGGTCAGGACCCCCTCACATCGGGCCCCAGTGGACTCGGGAAGCTGGGCCTTAGACGAGCCACTTGGATGCTGAGAGAGGGATGAGGTGTCTGAGAAGACATGACACAGGGGCCACAATCTTTGTCTTCAAGGTGGCTTTGGGGGCTGGGTTTATGGGGGAGCAACAGCCAGACGGAGCAGGACTTGGGTATGAAAGCCATGGACCATGGCCTTGACCTTTCAGGGTCAAGAGTGCAGAAATGGCCTTGGGAGGGTCACATCTGAGTCAGAAAGAGATCCAGTCCAGTAGGGGTGGGATTTGGAGAAGCCACATCCATGGAAACAGCGGCAGAGCCTGTTGTGTTCCAGCCGGCGTGCTGGCTAACGAGGGATAATTGCCCTCGCTGTACAGGTGACAGAACTGAGGCCCAGAGAGGTACAAAAAGAAGTTGTTCAAGGTCACACACCGAGGCAAAGGGAAGTCCAGATGCTGCCTTGTACGGAAGTTCACCCTGGCTTCCCGGTAAGACACAGCAGAGGCTGGAGGAGGGGGAGGGGAGGAGAGGGGGAGGGAGTGGGAGCAGCTACCCGTCAGGAGCCAGAGCTTCAAGGAGGGACGGGGTGGGGGCAGAGCAGAGCTGACCACACTGAGCTGTCAAACTCAGTATTTGCCTGTCTTTCAGCCAACAAGTGTTGATTGGGAAAGTGCTGTGTATGAGACACTTGGCACGTGCTGGGGCTGTCAGTGAACCGAGCAGACTGCAGCCTGCTGTCATGGCGCGCGTGTGCGTGTGTGTATGCATGCACGCGTGTGTGCATGTGCGTGCCTGTGTGCATGGTGGGAGGAGGTGCGCGGGGCTAGCCACAGCACCAGCAGGAATGATCGTAGCTAACATTGACTGAGCTCTTATTTTGTACTCAGCTCTGCTCTAAGCGCTTAGACATTTGTTAACTCATTTCATCCCCACCACGGTGTGGTAGTGCCCTATGTGAGGGTAAGTACCTTGCCCTAGGCCACACAGCTAAGAAGTAGTAGAACCGGCTTCTGAACCTGGGCTGTTTGTCTTCAGGTTCAACACTTTTATAATCATGGAAATAAATATTTACTAGCAAACTGTGGTGCGTGCTGTGGACGAAGAATGCCGGGACTGTTGAGGGATGCTAAATATCTGCAGAGTCTTAGCGTGCACACGGCACTGGAGAATTTGTAAGGCACTTCCTGATCATTACGTCATTTCGTCCCCCTGGTGACCCCAGAAAGCCGGCTTAGGACCCCACCTGCCAGGTGGGGCCAATGCAGCTCAGAAGAGGCAAGTCATATACCTGACGTCATGCAGCTTGTGAGGCCCAGAGCTGACCCCTGGGGTCCCCACTGTCACCCCTTAGGGGGCTGGCTTCTGGGTTGTTGCAGCCACTCAATCGTGTGCTCACTCTCCACCCTCTGGGGGGCCCGAGGGCAGCAGACTGTGCTGGCCGCCAACCCTGATTTCCGTGGTCTGGCCACGCTAGGCTGTGAGCTGTCCCGGCGGCCGCCTGCCACACTTGAAGGGGAGGCTGACGGGGCCTTGGCTGCGACAGGCTTTTAGATTCTGGCCCCTGGACTCGCCCTTGCCGTTTCTTCCCCTTAGTGCCAGCTGCTGCCCCTGCACTCCACCCAAGGAGTGGGCTGGGGTCTGAAGCCCCTGCCCCATGTCTCCCTGGGGACCCCTGTGCCCCCAGGGAAGCTGAGATTCTGGTGTCCCAGACCCATGGGCTTCATCTCTCAACTCTTGCTCAGCTCCTACCTGCAGCCTTGGGGGCCCCACAAAGGCTAGCTCCTCAGCAGCACCGGGCGTTTCTAGGGCTAGCTCACCCATGCGTGGTCCTCATGCTTCCTCTCCTGACCCATCCCTACCCTCAGGCTCATCCTCTACCCTGGTGGCATCAGAGAAGACCCTGCTGACCCACTGACACAGTGTGCGTGGCGTGTTACGGGAAGTTGGTGTCACATACCCATTTTGTAGATGAGGCAACTGACAATTAGAGAGGGTGAGCGTCTTGTCCAGGCAGGAAGTAGAGCTGACCTTCTGGAATCCAGAGTCCACGTTCTAAAGATGGAGAGAGGTGCTGTCCCATTGCCTCCTGGCCCACTCCTCTGTCCCAGGGGCGGGCAGGAAGGCCTAGCACAGGGCGTCTGTCTGGGTGGAGGGGCCTTCCTGGCCAAGCTCATCTGAGAGGCACAGGGGAGCTCTTGTCCTGTGTTCAAGCCTGGATGGCTGGTATGGGGGGCGGTGGGGGAAGGAGGGGGTATTTAGGATAAACCGAGTCAGAGTCCAGGCTCATGGGGGTCAGGTTGGGTCAGGACTGTGAGATGGAGGACAAAGGGCAGAGACGTGGAGGGCTGTCTTGCACCAGCAGTGGGGCCTGGGGACTGGTCAGTTTTGCTGGAGAGCGCTTCCGCACGGTGGGGCTGCAGTGGGGGTGGGTGTGGATGGACAGGACAGCTACAGTGGCTCCTGTCCTTGTCCCATCTCCTGCCCACTTTTACTTGGGAGCGGAAGCTGGGAACACAGATGTCCTGTGAACTGCCTGAGGCCACACAGGCAGAGGCGGTCAGTCAGAACAAGGCCCCAGCTGTCCCGGCACCCAGCCCAGGGACACCTGACAGCCCCACAGGACCCTGCTTCCTCAGGGTCGGCCATCCTAGCCAACCCAGGCCCGAGCTGCAGGAGCTGCAAGGCAGGAGGCCCTGTTGCGTATGGCCAGAAGGACATGCATGGTGGGGTGCTGGTCAGGAGGGCTGGACCCCTGTCTGTGGAAACGCTCCCACATCCCGACACACTCACACACACACATACTTCCCCATCTCGCCCATTTACACACAACTCTCACATAGACACATGAGCACGGATGTCACAGGCACACACATTCACGCCCACCACGATTCATCAAGCACTCACACACACACACACACACACACACACTCTTTTACACACACACACAGCACAACCAGGTGAGCTGGGAGCCAGGCACCTGGAGTTCTGTGCCTGCTTTGTTCTTGCTCTGTGACCTTGACCAAGGTCGCCCATTCTTCCAAAGCCTTTTCCAGTAGATCTCCCCATCTCCCCCTCCCCCAGAACTGACCGCCCCGCCTGCACAGCCCCCGTCTCAGCACTGGGGGCTCCTCCCTACACTGCTCGCGGTTCCGAGCCTGCTGCCTCCTCCACCAGGCTGGAAAACCCTCCACGGGGACTGCCGGGGCCTGACCACAGGTGGGTCCTCAGCCAGTGCCCTCCACACAGGTCACCGAGTCCTTTCCCCGTCCACAGGCCTTGCCTCCTCCTCCAGCCCTCTAACTCAGCGCTTCTCACGGGAGATCTCGTTAAAATGTAGATTCTGAGACTGTAGATCTGGGGGCTGCGGGTCTCCATTTCTAACAAGCTCCGGGGTGAGATGATGCTGCTGGCCCAGACACACTCTGGGGTGCCAGGCTCGCTCCTCCAGGCTAACCCCTCACAGACCCCGCGTGCTCTCTGCCACCTCCCATGAACGGCCTCAACCTTGGCTTGATCACTGCCGATGACAGGAATGTTTCTACCCTTAGCGTGGAGTTCCTTTACCATACAGATCCTGTAACTCCAATCCTCCAACTCCAGGCAGCCTTCAGGGATTGCAAGAAAAGGTCAAGGCCTTCTGGGCGTACTTTCCTCCTGGCTGGGCAGCCACAGTTCCTTCAGTGGGCCTGGGGCTATCTCCTTTGTACATTCAAAAGTTGTCGGGTCCCCCTAAAGTGTGGAGAGAACTACATGCAACTCTCCAGGGAGGTCTGGCCAGAGCAGGTGCAGGGAGGCAATCACCTCCCTTAATCTGTACATCATACTCCTATTGATATAGCCTAAGAGTGAAATAAATTTCTTCAGCTGTCTCCCTGTGCTGGCCCATATTTACCTTGTGGTCACCTAAGGACTCCAGAGCTTTGCCCTCACACATATAATGACATATAACAGTCGTAATAAGCCACAATTCTGTTATACAACAGTCCTAAGGAATGTGGACTCAGTAAGTGGGGTCCCCTCCTTCCTCCCTCCCTCCCATGTACTGACTCAGAGATCTCTGCTGCGGCCTCATCGGCTGGCCCGCTGGTGTCTCTGTCTAGCAGGTTTGGTGCTCCGTCTGCATTTCCGTCCTGCCTGACCCCTCCGCCCCACTGCAGTCAGGAACCACAGACTCCCGGCTCGCCCCTCTGTCTCCTGTGTGCTTCTGGAACCAGCTGTAGCAGGAGACGGTCAAAATTAGGGAAGCCATCTTTTCCCAAGGAGTCACTTGAGCGCCTGGACCTTGAAGACCTACCATGTGCCATGCGGTGGGCAAGGCGCTGTCTGCATGTGTCATTTGTCTGACTCCAAAGCCCTAGAGAGAATAGGCAGGAGGAGGTGGAGGGGATTGGAACACTTCACTCATTCATTCATTCATTCAGCAGTAGGTATGTGTTGAGTATCTACCCTGGCCAGATACTGCTGTGGGTGCTGAGGAAACAGGAGAGAAAGAGATAGAAAAGGCTCCTGTTTTCCAGGACTAATGACATTCAGTTGGGGTGACAGACAAGATAACCAAGTAGAAGGGAAGAAGCCGGGGTGGGGGACACGGAAGGAAGCCACTTTAGTCAGAGACAGTGTTGCACAATGGTTAAGGACCCAGACTCTGAAGCTAGAGTACCTGGGTTCAAACCCTAACTCTGGCTGTGTGGCCCTGGACAAGTTAACAGCTCCATGCCTCAGTTTCCTCCCTTCCTTGGTGGTTATAAAGTACCTGGTGCAGTGCCTGGCACATAGTAAGTGCTTCTTATTATGTGGGGTGGCCTAAGAAGGCTTCTTGGAAGAGGTAATGTTTAAGGTTGAACAGGTTGAATGCACAGATCAGGATAAGGCAGAACAGCAAGTGCAAAGGTCCTGAGGCAGGAGAAAGCTTGTCTTGTCTTGGGGAACTGAAAGAAGGCCCATATGGCTACAGAGGGTGAGTGGATGGAGAGGAGATCAAATTCGGGGTGGGGGCGCGATCCAGTGGTCTGGCTTGGAGGTCACTCTCAGTGGTGTGGATTATAAGCTAAGGCCAATGGGGCATCACTGAAGGGTTCTGAACGGTGATACAGTCTGGTTTGCTTCTTCAGGTTTGTCTGTGCTGTGGTTCAGGGGTGGCTTGCAGGGAGCCAGGAGGAGGGGGCAGCTGACGACTGGAGTCCCAACCCTAGGCCCGGCTCTGAGCCGAGCCCGTAACCCAGCCTGGAGCTCTTGCCAAGAAGGGTGGTGGGAGAGGCACCTCCCCACTGTTCCTGAATGTTCTTCACCCACCAGGGCCTTGAAGGGAGAAGCAAAGAGGCCCGAAGGGGAGCTTTTGAGGGATGTTATTTTGCATCTTAATTGCATGCTAAGCAGGCCCGTGGGCAGGGCCAGCTGCAGAGCATTAGCTGCCACCAAACTCCGGTGACTCAGGCCACAGAGCCTTAAAATATTTATTTTTCACTGATTTGGAATTCAGCATCTGCGAGGGAGCCACCGCCGGGAAGTGGGAAGCGGAAGCGGGAACCTGTTGGCAGCAGCAATCTGGAAACGATGCGGGGCTGTGCGGGTCCTGCCTCCAGCAGCGAGCCAGTGCAGGCGGGCGGGCGGCTGCTCCTCCGCGGTGGCTGCCGGTGCCTCGCTCGCTCGGCTGGCTGGCCGTCCCAGGCACCTCCGGGAGATCTGGCTTCCTCCATTACAAATTGATTTTCCGCTTTATAGCCTGGGCCCGTAGTTTGCAGCCGGTCTCACATTCCTTTTGGGTCCATTTGAGGAAAAAACCTATCTTCGAGTCCTGGACACATGAGTGTGTGAGTGAGTGGGCGTATCCTGGGAGTGTCTATGTACAGCTGCAATGACACAGAGATCCGACTGTCCCCAGGGATGTGTGGTGGGGACAGGGGCGCAGTCAGCAGGGTGCTTTAGATGGTGATGGGGTTGCAGTTCACTCCCGCCACCTGCCAGCACTGCGACCTTGGCTATTGCACTGCACCTCTCTGCGCTTCTGAACAATGGGACCGAAGCGCCTACCTCACCGGGCAGTCCTGAGGCTGATAGGAGGCTGTTCATGTCCAGCATGTGGCCAGCGCCCGGCTGATCCTGAGGTCTCCATCAGTGGTGGGTATCATTATTCTTGGTGCATTCTGTAGGGCGTGAGCCCTGCTCAGGGGCCATCCTCATATGACCAGTGGGGAAGCTGGCCATGGACTCTTGGGCACCTGGACACTGGGGAAGGGGTCCGGATGGGGAGAGACTCAGGGAGGGGAGGGGACGTGCAGCATCACCCCCTCCACTAGTTGTGACTGCTGGGGGATGGGGCGGTGGGGGAGCTTTGACGTTCGATGACTCAGATCCAGCTCTTCTATTTCGGAGAGTCTGCTGGGGCTGGGAGCGGGGCTGGATTACCAGGAAGTGCTCCCGATTTGCACAGAGAGATAAGGAGCTCATCGCAACTGAGAGAAGGGGGTCTGCTATTCCCCAGCAGCTGCTGCAGGCTGGTCCTGGGTGAGCCAGAATGGGGCGGGGGTGCCTGGGCTCGCTCTACCTCAGTGGCCCTGCACTAGGTGATCTCAGTCTTAGTCACCAGGGCAGGAGGTGGCAGGGGAAGGACAGACACTCCCAGACAGAGGCGCTTGTGAGAGAGACATGAACGTGGAGAAGCCGGAACTCATATTTCTGAAAATTGGACAAGTTATTGAGCTTTGCGAATGCCTGTCCTGCCTGAGGGATGCGTGGGTGTAAATTGGGGGCTGGGCTGCCATTTATCTATCTCCCTCCCCCAGTCACTCCCCCCACCTTTGGGGACAGGGGAGGGTGATCCGGCAGCCTTGGATCACTGGGGCTGGCTCAGCCTGGGGCCTGGACTCCTGCTGCTGAAAGGACACCAGGCAGATCTTGGGAAGAACTTCCTAAGGAAGCATGAAGAGGGGCCTGGGCAATCCCAGCTTCAGGAGGCCTTCAGGGAGAGGCCTCTGCCTGACACCCCCTTTCCTGGCTCTGAGCCCCACACAGACACTGGCCTTGGGAGGGAGGCTGACTGGGCCTGACAGGGGGGACAAGTTGCTGAACTTTCCCAGGCTCAGCTGGAGGTGAGGTGGGCAGAGAGAGGTCTGGGGGACGCCATTCCGGTGGGACAAACTCTTCACATCTGAACAAGGGGAGGGTTTTCACAGACATCTTCTCACAGCAGCCCTGAGAAGTAGGAATCATCATCCCCATCCTACAGAGAGGGAAACTGAGGCACAGAGAGGGCAGTCTCAGGAGAAGGGAGCCAGGGTGGGGCTGTTGCTCTCTTCACGCATGGAGTCCTGAACATGGTCCCATGGGCCATGGGCGGGCCGTGGGCTGCTGCCTGTGGCTACAACTGCAAGGGGAGGAGGCGCCTCCAGGGTTGTCAGGGTGGGTTTCCCTCCCCTGCAGGAAGCACGTCTCTGCAGGGCTGGGGGGCCTGGAGCTGAGAGACTGTGCGGGAGTGGACTCATAGAAGCTACCTCCCTGCCGATCAGTCCTGCTGCTGCATGAGCAGAGTGGGTAGCAACGGGGAGGCTACAGAGTGGGAAGAGCACTGGACTGGGAGTCTTGGGTCCCGGGCAGGAGTCCAGCCTCCATTCATTCAATAAACACTTATTGAGCATCTTGATGTTACAAATAAGGAAATAATGACAATAGTACTAATATGTAACCTTTGCTGAGTGTTCACCACATGCCAGGCACTGGATTAAGAACTTTGTTAATATTTTCCGTCAACATTTCCATTTTGCAGATGAGAAAACTGAGGCTGAAGAGGTTACTCAAGGTCACACAGAGCATAAACGGGAGAGCAGGGACTGGAACCAAGTCTGGCTGACTCCGGCTGCCTGGGGTCCTGACTGCTGTAGGAGGCCACTGCGTCCAGCTGCTCTGGGCAGGGCCTGTGCTGGGCGCTGGGGGACAGGTGTGAGCAAGGTGAATGTGGTCCTGGGCGGCTCGGACCTTCAGCAACCTGGCACGGGCAGGGTGGCCGTGAGGGCTGAGATGGCCCTGGAGGCCTCGAGGAACTGCTGGTGAGGGTGGGGGCGGGGAAGAGGGGGTGGAGTGGGTACCAGAGATGCTTGGTAATGCGGGTTGGGTGCTGGGGAAAGTGACGGGGGTGCTTTACAAGGGACATGGCCTTTGGCTCTCTCCCCACCCTGCCGCCACCTCCCTCCCTCGCCTCTTTCTTAGCCACTGCCTCCTGTACACCATCACCTTCTCCAAGGTCAGTGTGTCCATCCACCAGTGTCATGGGACTCAAGGTGCTTCAAGCAGCTGTCATCGAGAGGTCACCGAAGCCTCAAAACCCAATGAAGACAAATCCCTGAACAGGGGAGCCTGGACAGGTGGTTGGGGGCTGACGGTGGAGCCTCACAGCCTGCAACAGGGAAGCCAATCAGCTTCCAGAGTGTCGGGTCCCAGAGAGGAGGCAGGAGTGCTTGGTGGGTGAGAACACAGGCTTCAGGGTCAGATAAACTTCCGGCTTCATCTGGGCTCCTCCACTTACTCACTATGTGGCCCAGGCAAGCCTGGTGATTTCTCGGAGCCTTGGTTTCCTCCTCTGTAAAATGGGAATAATGATTGTATTGGTTATCTATTGCCGCATAACAAGTATCCCCCAAATTTAGTAGCTGAAAATGATACCCATTTATTATCTTGCAGTTTCTAGGCATCAGGAATCTGGGCATGGCCTTAGCTGAGTCCTCTGCTCAGGGTCTCACAGGCTGCAGTCCAGGGGTCACTGGGCTGTGGTTTCATCTGAAGGCTGTGCTGGGGAGGGATCCCCTTCCTCACTCAGGCATGGGTTCACTTCCTCAAGGGCTGTTGGACTGAGGGTCTTGGTTCCCCACTGGCAGTTGGCTGGAGGCTGCCCTTGGTTTCTTGACATGTGGGCCTTTCCAGATTTCTTCACATGCAGAGCCAGAGAGAGAGAGTGCAAATGAGACAGAAGTCACTGTCTTTTATAACCTAGTCTCAGAAGCAACAGGCCATCACTTTTGCCCTATTCTGTTCATTAGAGGCAAGTCTCTAGGTCCAGCCCACACTCAAGAGAAGGGAATTACACAAGGGCATGAATTCCAGGAGAGGGGATCATTGGGAGCCATCTTGGAATACAGTGATATCTATTTTGTGGGAAAGTCATAAAGATTGAATGAGATTCTGCATGTAAGTAGTTAGCATGGTGCATGGCACATAGTATACACTCAATAAATTGACTATTGTTCTCAAAGCCAGGCTGGGCTGAGGCTAAGACCAGACAGAATCCAACAACTATCCCCAGTTCTCGTTGGCTCAACACCAACAGCGATCAGCCCACCCGACCCCATCTCCATGGAGTCAAGTCCTGTCTATTTCCCTGGGCTCACGTCATATGCCTCCTCCTCCAGGAAGCTTTTCCCCTATTAGTTGTGAACTGTGCTTCTCCCTTCCTTGTTTGCAGTGAAGGGACCACCCACCCCCGGTTGCGTTGATGGTCACGGAGACCCCAATAGCATTGTCTCTATCTCGTAGACCTTAGCGGGGGTGGGACTACAATATTTGACGTTGACAGATTTCCTAGATGTAAAAGTAGAAACTTTATACGTTTTATCTGGAAGGAAAAATTGTAAAGTTTACATCATCGCAAAGAAGACAGAACTGCGACTTCTGTTTCACAATCGACGTAGCTCCTTTATGTACTTTTGACAGTTCTAGCAAGTTACTGAAAGTTACAAGATTTTCTCTCACTCTGGGAAATTGGGGGAAGGGGCCGGTCACGTGACACTTTCCCACTCTGAATGCTCTTCTTGTGTTAAGATGAGGAAACCACCCCTTGGGGGGTTGGGGTTGGGTGATTGGCCCAAAGTCACAAAATGGTAGAACCAGGATTTGAAGCCAGTTATCTGGTTCCAAGCCTATGCATGGTCTTTACATTATATTATATTCATTCATTTATTCAAGAAATATTGTGTAGTCCCTGCCATGTGACACCTCTGTGCCAGGTACTAGGAACAGTGATGAGCAAGTTTTCGTTCCAGCCCTAGAAAGCATTTAATGTTTCCCTTCTCCCCTCACTCCCACTGGATTATAACTTTTCCAAATGGAGCCCCCACCTTCTCAACAGCTCTCCTTCCCTGTGTCCACTACATGGTTTGAATCTGAAGTGGGGCTGTCTTTAAGGAGGGGGTCCATCAGCCATGGGTTTGGGTGGAAATGTAGCAGGAAATGGCCTTAAGGTCCCAAGAGAGAAGGAGCTGAGCAGATACAGAAATTGGATGGAAGGTGGTCAAACAGAGGACCCGGTGAAGAATGAGGACTGAGGTCTGCTGATTAAAGCAGCTGATTGACTTTTAACCGCAGGTCCTTCTCCACCCCTTGCCAGCCCCAGACTCTCCCCTCTCCCCTCCATGGCCCTTGAGGAGTTAAACCCAAGCCCCTGCCTTCCTGCCCAGTGAGCCAGGTGATGGGATTGCAGTTAATGGTAATTTGAACAAGTTTGGTCAACTAGAAATACACAAGGAGATTGAAACATGAAAACGCCCTCGAAATTTACACAATTGATATATTGTGGCTCAGCCAGCTGTTAACTCCATTGTATGAGAGACGGCAGAAATAATTTGTAACCAACCTCACATTTCTTTACTGAACCTTTGCAAAGGAGGACGTGGAGGAGTCAGCCGTGTCACCAGAAATACCTCCCCCCACCCATCATGCCCCCCAGAGCAATCCCTCACTATGCACGAGTTGCTGCTCAGTGGGGCATCTATGTGCTGGGCGCTCTGCTAGGCACTCTGCTGGGCCTGCGGTGGTGAACATGAGGGAGAGTCCTGCCTTCCAGAGCTTTCTCAGTAGTGGGCGAGAGACCGTAACAAAGGAAAATATGAGTAATTCAAGTCAGGTAGTGAGAAGTGCCATGGAGAAAAGAAGGCTGGGTAACGAGATAGAAAGAGATGGGAGTGGTGAGGGGGGAGGCCAGGAGAGCTTCTAGAGAGGTTACTGGGGCCTTAAATAATTTTTGAGATATTGTAAGTGCAGGTCTCACCTGGCTCTCTGCTCTACAGCTTCCTGTTCCATTTACTAGCTGTGCATCTTTGGAAAAGTGACTTAACCTCTCTGAGCTTCACATGCCTCATCTGTAAATTGGGAATAATAATACCCGTCACAGGATTATTTGAGATAAAATGTATTAAAGCTCATTGTTCACGTAAAGTGTCGTATATATGTGAATTGTTAAGACTGCAATGACAGTGCAAGGTTATTCATTCGTTTATTCTTTCCTTCACCAAATGTTTATCACGTGCCTTCTGTGTGCATTAAAGGGCGCCCCACTCCTGATTTGCTATTCTGGCCCAAGCATGAAAAGACTTTCGCCTAGTTGAGACTGGGCTGGAATATTTAAATGAGACTTTACCAAAGGCTTAGGGATGACAACAGGGAAATAAAGATGGTGCAACTTGTAGGCTGTGTGTAAATGAGCGTGTTCACACGTCTAGGTCCAAGTGTATGTGCGCATATTTGTACGTCTGTGTGTATGTGTGTAGGTGTTAGGGGATCATGCTTCATTGCAGGGGGCAAGGTGACTTTGCCCTAATTGGGGTCTGTAATATTTCCAAACCTTTCACACCCCATCACTCCATGGCAGGGGACAGCACAGAGGCTGCCATGCCCTTTTGGCAGATGACACTGAGGCTTCTCAGAATCTCTGACTTGGAGAAACCAGCACCACACAGCACCGAGCTCCTGCCAAGTCACCTTGTCCCCTGTGATGAAGCGGTCTCCCTCATGTGCAGCCACTATTCCCGATCAGAGGGGCTTCTGCTTCTGACTGATTCTTCCAGGGCAGCAACCCAGTCCTGAACCTCTGTCCAGGAGGGTGGGGTTCTGGCTCTTCTCCCGGTTCCTGCCAGGCTCCTCCTTCCCGGGGGCAGGGCCATGCTCCCTCCTGCATGCCTGCCAACTGCCTGGAGTCCCGAATGTACTCAGTGAGGTTGCCTTGGCCCGTAAGCTCTGACCCTTCCATCCAGCTCCGAGTGTTGCTTCTGCCCAGGGACGCCCGGCACTACCTCTAACCCCCAGGGATCTCCCCGGGGGTGAGAATCCTCCTCCGTGTTCTCCTTCACAAAGTTTCGGTAAACAAATGTAAGTTAGTTGCAGATTATTTCCACCTCCCTGCGGCTCTCTCTGCTTGTCCTGCCTGCTCAGCGCTGTGTCTCAGTTGCTGACATCCTCCACAGAGGTGCCAGACCTCAGCCCAAATCCCTCTTGCCAGCTCACTCCATCCCATTCTCTGCTGGCCCACCCACCACAGGATTCCAACCTATTAGGACAAAAACTTCCTTCCATCTGTGTGCTTTGTTCTCTGGCGTTGCACATAGTAAGTGCCATCCCGCCTACCCGTGACGTCTGTTATAGCAGTGGTTCTCAACTTTGGCTGTGCATATCAGAATCACCCAGGCAAGCTTTTGAAAAATACTAACAGCTGGGTCCACCTCGGATCAATCGAATCAGAATTTCTGGGGAGGAGGTCTGGGCATTAGTATTCTCCAAACATTCCCTTAAGTGATTCGAAGCAGCAGCAGGGCTAAGAACCATTGCTTTAGAGAATGGATGATCCTTTACCTTCCCATCCTCATCTCCCAGGAGCTACCTGCAACTTTCATAAGATTCAGTTTTCAAACCTCCCATCAATCTAGCCTCTGTCCACTTCATGTCACTGGTCAATGTCACTTGGGAAACATGACTTCCTACACTGAACTGGACAGTCTAGGGCAAGACCAAAACCTCCTTTGCTCATGATATTATATCTCTATTAATATGACCCCAAATCAAATGAGTCTTTTCTGTCTATACTCCACTCCATGACTTATTTAAGGTCACCCAGTCTCTTCCCTTCAACAACTCCTTCACCATTTTCCTTCTCTGTTTCAACATAAGAATTTCTGTTCAAGTAGAGTGAAAAGTTATTTCCATGAACACATGCGATCAGTTCCAGGAAAACCTTCCAGGACAGGGTGCAATTTTCTGCAGGGTTCAGAGCAATTCCTGGCTCTCCTTCTGTTTCAACAGGTGCATTCTGAGGTTATCTCCATTCATCGCCCCTGATTCGGGATGCACATAACAGGTATCTAACTCCCATACATCGATACCTGCTCTTCTCAAACTTAAATAACCGATTCCACTAAAAGAGCATTAGAGTGGCACTCCCATAATTAATCTTCTCCGGAGAACTAATAGTTCAGAAGGCACGCAGTGGAGCAAGGGCATCGTACATCACTAGGCTCATTTATTCTAATTGATTTATCTAAGAATCGCTGGGGCAGCCGACCTTGTGCCCGATGACCCATGGTGGGGGCCCCATGGGTGCCTGGAGTTGGGGGAAAGGAGCAGTGTGGATGGAGCCAGGGCTGGCAGGGGCTGGCTTCATCCTGATCACAAGGCAGCAAACAACATAATGGTCCAGCCTCAGAGGCAGGCCAGCCCAGGATGCTTTTAGAGTCTCTCATCAGCCCTTGTGGTGCACCCAGATTACACACGAAGCTATTTCACATCATTAAACCCCCCTATTTTGTCCCCAGGTGCTGCACGCTCTCTCCGCATCGGGCTGGGCTTCAAAGTGGCTGCTTTGCCAAAGCAAGTGTAGCCACTGTGGCAGGCTGACCCTGGAGCACAGGGACACATTTGCTGGCCGTTTGTTTGTTTGCTTGCTGGCCTCCCACCCCTGGAGCTGGGGATGAAGTGCTGGCGACCTGCATCTGTTCAGCCTGCCTGTTTAGGTTCCTGCTGCCATTGGTGCTGGGGGCTGGGGAGTGAGCATCTCTGGGCTCCTGGACCCCGCAGAGGTCACTGTGGTGATGATCTCCCTGCCCTCCCCACCCCCCGGCCCCAAACCTATCCTTCCCCAGGCCGGCCATCAGTAGGTGAACATCGGGAATGATTCCCTAGTGCACGATGAATCTGGGCTGTATTTGATTCTGAATTTATTTTCCTTTAGAAACAAGACTAGGGCACCAACAAGAGCAGAGCCAAAGGGGACAGATCCCTGCACCAGGTGACACCCTCTTTGGCCTCCTGGAGCTCTTCTGCCTGGTGCTCTGCACCAGTACTGACCCTTTCCCAGGCTCATCTGCTTTTCTCTCATAACCTCCTGTCTGGAGTCCTTCCTGATGTCTAACCTATAGTGTGTGCTTGATTCTCCCTCTGAATCCACCCCCAGCTAGCATCTGTGTCCTGCCTCCCCTGCTTCCAGGCTGTGGCCCATCCTGATCCCCATTCTCCCAGGCTCCACCCTTCTCAGCTTCTGCCTCCACACAGGCACACACTGGGAGGACCCCTGGACTGCATTCCCCACAGCCAGCCCCTGTGTTATTGCCCTGGTTTATGTGCTGCCTTCTGCATTGATTTCCTGCTTCTGTCTACCAGATCCTACCTGGAAATAGAGTCCTGCCCTGCATACCAGCCCATCTGTCTGAAGCACTAATGCGCCCAATCCCCATCCAGCTTTTGCCAGCTTTGTCCTGTCCTCTGGGCTGAATCCTGTTCTTTACATCCCTGGCCAAACCTGACAGACCACAAGAAGTCATGATGTTGCCATCCTCTGCCCGTGTACCATTTTTGTATCCTGCCCACTAGATCTGACAGATCCTTGTATATTGGACCAAGGTCACCCCTCCTGGATCCTGAAAATTCTGGATCCATTTTTGTCCCTCCCCCACCTTTCCCAGCTTTAGTCCTAACTTGCAGAAAGGCTGCAGAATGAGGGACATCTGCAGACTCAGTGGCTCGTGCCTGTGTGACTTTGGGCAATTCTCTTCCTTTCTTCGAGCTTCAGTTTGTTTATCTGTGAGATGAGAAGGTTGGAAATAATGGTTCCCAGGAGTTCTTTTACCTTTGAAATAAAACGGAAAACAAGAGGCCCTGAAGACAAGGGGGATTAACATGGTGGTCAAATCAAGCTGAGTCTACTTTCCCCTCCGGCTGGGGCCTCCACATCACGCAGGACTTGGCAGTGGATTTGCAGACGACTCTCAGCACAAGGGCCCTGGGCTCTCACCTTTGGAAAATGGTGCAATTTAATGGTAATGCAATTACAGATGTGCTGAGATTGAAACAGCCCATCTTATCTCAAACTCATCTTCCCCACCAAGTATCAGGGCAGGTGCTGATCCCTAATAGCTGCTGAAATGAATTTACCAGGCAGCTGGGGGCTCCTAGAGAAGAGATCTGTGTGCAGAGAAAGAGAGGATGGGAGGGGGAAGAGAGATGAAGAGAGGGAAGAAGGGAGCAGGGAGGGAGAGAGGAGAGAGAGAGGGAGAAAAATGATGCACAGAGAAATGGGGAGAGATAGAAGGGGGGATGGAGGGAGGGGATGACAAGGAAAAAGGGGGAGAGAGGGAGGTGGAGAGAGATAGAGAGATGAATCAGGGAAAGAAAGAGGGAGCTAGTGAGAGTGAAGAAGGGAAATAGAGAGGGGGGAGAAAATGGTGAGAGAGGGAAAAAGAGAAAGTGTAATGGAGACAGAAAAAGAGATGGAGAGAGAGAGAGAGACCATGAAGGAGAGAGATGAAAGAGGGAGGGCAGAAAGGGGAAAAGAGAGATGAAGTAGGCGGGATTCCAGAGAGAGAGAGAGAAGAGCGGAAAAGAGAGGGAAGATAGAGGGAGGAAAAAGAGATTGAGAGACTATCAACGAGGAGGGAGGGGGTAGAGAAGGAGGTGACAGGGAAAGAAGGGAAGGGATGTAGACAGGAAGGGGAGGGCAAGAGGAAGGAACAAGGTGGAGGGGGGTGGAGATGATGATGAGACAGAAAGAGAAACTGAGGGAGCAGAAGAGTGAATAGAGGGAATAGATATGGGTCTGTCTTTCTGAAGTATTGAGCTTCTCAGACCCACCAGAGGTTCTGCGCCATCCCAAGGAAGAGTCCAAACAAAAGAAAAAGAAAGAAAAATCACGAAATGTCCAGTAGGAATGTGCTCCTCGGGACAAAGGCAGCTGTCAGAGCAAGCACAAGGAAAGGCGCTTGAGGATTGGATCTAGAACTAGAGAGAGGATTGGGAGCTCTGAAAAGAAGGAAAATGTAATGATCCAAGACCCTGGAATAGGCACAGCTCCCCAGACAAGCAGCCAGTCCCTCTAGCCCGTGTCCATTCCCACTCCCTGGCAGTCCGGGGCCGCTTGGGTTCAGCACCACGGACAGCTCCATCCTCGCGCCGCGGTTCAGGCTCCACAGACTAGGGTGTAGCCCCTCCCACATTGGCCCCTGGCTTCCCCTGAAAATGGCTCTTTGGGGCAGTTGGGATGCAGGCCTGCAAGCTGCCGAATAGATCAATTATTTTTCAGAACATGGTTTTGATCCCGATGTTGCTTCACTGGATCACTGAGTGGAAAGGGCTCGAGGAGAAAATGGCATTTTTTATAACCCTGGCAAAATGCTCCCGCGCTGATGAGATGAGCCACCCAGCGAGCGCGCGCGCACATATGATACATAACTAACCAGAAGCATAATCTTCTAAATTGAAAGCCATAATGTTTGCTGTTGGAGCTAAATATTAACAGGGCGTTGTCTCCCAATGACCCTCGGGAGGCAGCTGGCTTAGCGGGAGGCTGTCGTCATATTCAAGCAACTTGATTAAATTCCTTTCTGCCATCAGAATTAAGAAATGAATAGTTTTATGAGAGTCATGCCACAAAGGACAGGGAAATGAAATGCTCAGGAAAGAGGGCGGGGCCGGGCACCTGCCAGTACCACCCTTGTAGTTCTGGAAGGAGCAGCATCACCCTTCTTAGGGTGGGCTCAGTACTGCAGGCTGATGGCTGGGTGATAGCTGCTCTCTCCTCCCTCTGGGCATCCCTGCTGACCCAGCTTTTCAGCTTCCTTCTTCCCTCTTTATCCGAGAGCCGCATGGATACATGAGATCCTCCTAGGAGACCTTTCAATTATTCATATCAGAGGCAGGAAAATGTAGTGGCACAAATCACGGCCACTAGAGCCAGACTACCTGGGTTCAAATCCCAGTTCTGTCACTCAGTAGCTGTGTCATCTCAGGCAAGTCACTTAACCTCTCTGTGTTAAAGTTTCTTTAGCTATAAAATGGATTTATAGTAGCACCTACCCTGCAGAGTTGTGAGGATTTAGTGATCACTAGGACGCTTAGAACAAGTCTCAGTAATAGAAAGCACTATATAAGCATTTGCTATTATTATTATTTGATTGAGGTTGAACTGAAAATTGCTGTTGATAAAAAAATTCAGTATTGACTACTTAATATGAAGTTTATACAGCAAGATTCTTCTGTGGCCACTCTTTCCTGCCCAAAGGCCCTGACACAGCCTTAGCAGCATTGCAAAGGTTCTGTTACTTAAAGATAGACTAACAATGTGCTACTTTTGTACTCAGAAAAAGTACTTTTTTATTAGAAAAGTTCCAGTTAATCTCAGTCTCAGAAAGTTTAATCCACATTTCTTTTGGAAGGAGGAAGGCAAAGGAAATGATTATTTATTGATCACTTTACTGAGCATCATGCACTGTAATGCTGTGTTGCATAAGTGGTTTGTTTAAATGTCTGAATAGTTCTGTGAGGTGGCCATTGGGACTCCATTTTATAGATGAAGAAACTGAGGTTCAGGGAGGTTGAATGATTTGTTGAAAATTACATAGCCAGGGAGGCAGAACAAGAATTCAAATCCACTGCATCATTCTGGAGAAAGAGAGTGGGACGGAATACATGTTTTATGAATCCTGTCTGACCTCATCCATCCTTTTCTTTGGATTTCTCCTTCTGCCTTCCTCCCAAAGAACCCCTTGCATCTGTGTCTCCAACATGGACCTCTTCCTTTTCCCTTTTGTAAAGTGATGAAAATATAAGATCACGTGAACAGCCCCACTGCCTGTCCAGAGAACCCACTCTGACCTTTAATAACCTGGTCTTAGGAAGAGCCATGCTTAGATGGGTGGTCCAAAACTTCTGGGAGATGTGCTGCTGCAAATAGAATCCCTTCCACAGCAAACAGTCCAGAAAAAGGTGGGAGAGAGTTAACAGAATTGAGTGGGCTCATGGGAGGGGGACTTGGAAAACAGCTACCCGAAACATCATCTGTATTGGAAAAGAAATAGTCAAGGGGGACTGGGAGAGAATGCATGAAATTTCTTTCTTTTCTTACTTTGATTCCATTCTGAGCCCCAGAGAGAAGGAGGCAGAGAGCATTCCGTTCTGACCATGAATAGATCAGGTGAACCTGACCAAGGGAACTATCTCTAGTGGTTCTTAGGAGGGTGAGGAAGAAGGACAAGTGCCCTAGACAACCTTGGGATGGGGTGGAGCCAGTGGGAAGGGCTGGCTTCCAATTTAGAGGGGGGCAGAGCCCCATGTGTGGCTCCCCAGCAGGAGCTCAGCCTAGGGAGCCCTGACCCTAGGAAGTACTCTAGGGACGGTTGGGGACTTAGACGTGGGAGGAGAAAGAGACAGGTAGTACCATTCATGCTTTCATATCTCTGTTTGATGCTCATCATAGCTCTATAAGATTGGTATTACCATCTCTATTTCACAGAGCAACTATTAATAAAATAGCAATAGCAGCAGTGGGGGTGGCGGTGGTGGCAGCAGTAATAGACACAGCTGTTGTAACTATTTACTACACACCCAAGATATTTCTGGAAACACTTGTAGACGTAAGCAGACATGACCAGGTGTCCGCCCACCATAGGTTTGCGACCCCCACCCCCCTTCCATACTGTAAAGTTGTCACTGGGACGTGCTACAGCCAGGGACTGTTTCTATTCCTAAACCCTCTCATATCCAGATGGGGCCCATGGCTAGATCTCATCAATGGAACATGAGGGGAGATAATGCATGTTCCTTCTGGACCAAGGTGGATAAAAATAAGATCTATCTTCTTCAACTTGTCTTTCTGGTCTGTTGGCTGGATACAGAGGGCTCAATGCCTCTAGGTAATGGCAAGGCCACTACGCAGAAGTGGCCCGGTCCCCAAATCACCACGTGAAGGAAAGCCACCAACTAAACAGACACAATCTTAGTCAACTATTATGTGAATGAGAAATACATATACTTCCATTGTGATAAGCTGCTGAAATATCGGGGCTTATTTGTTACAGCAGCTACCTAATGCTAACTAATATATGTACTTTATCTCATTTAATCTTCACAACAGCCTTTGGGGGCAGGTATCAAGAACCCATCCTAAAGATGAAGAAATCTAAATTCAGAAGTTAAGTGATTTGCCCAAGGCTACAAAATGAGTAAGTGATTCAGCCAGGATTTGAACCTAGATCCCCTGACTCCAGGTTTATAGCATCGAGTTGCCTCACGGTGACCTTAAAGTGAGGGGTGAGCATAAAAAGGATGATGGAACTTCTGGGGTGGAAGGGAAGCCTGCCCTTGCTTCAGATTAGAATCAGTCTTGGGTGTGGAATTCAGAATAACTTTAGGACGAATGAGTCAGAAAGAGAAACCATGTGCTGGGCTTAGGTCCAGGGAAAGGAAGACAGGGAAAAGAATGGCATTTTGTGGGACCAGAACCTGAGAGTCCTGCACAGGCTAAAGGGGCCTCCATGAGGCTGAAGTGAGGGCTTGAAGCCAAAGCATGAGCTTGACCTTTCCCTTCCAGGGTCCTTCCTCCGAGACATGGAAAACAAGAACAATAACCATAATAATTATAACAGGAGAGGTAGTAGCAGAAACAGAGGGAACTGGTACTTATGTAACATTTACTCTGTGTTGCAGACTGTTCTAAGTGCTTTACATACATAAACTTAATCCTGAAAGCAGCGCTATGAGCTAGGTGCTAAAATTATACCCATTTTACAGAGGAGGAAACTGACACACGGAGGGAATGATAACTTGTGAAAGTCATACAGCTATTAAGAGAAGGAGCTGGGATTCGGACCCAGGCACGCTTACTCTACAATCCATGCTCTTCACCTCCAGGAAGGATGGAGCTGATTACAGAAGCACAACTGGGGCCAGAACTGTCTGGAGATAGGGATCCAGGTCCAGCCTCAAGCATAGCCACCTCATAGGACCAGTGAGAAGATTTAGAGCCCTATGTGCCTGGGCTTAGGTAAAGCTGACCTTGGTGGCTGTCTAGACTTGCCCATGAGACTTCCAAGCTCTGGCTTAGTTTTCTCAGGCAATTGTCTCTGAAATTCTGGTTGACTTTGTTTGGGGTCTCCATAGGGGCAAAGAGTGGGTGGGGGGTAGTCATTGGGATTTACTAGGGAAGAGAGATTATGGAGTGAGAGATGGTGGATCAAGAAATACCCCTTTGATACGTTCTGAGAACAGAACTTCAGGACTGAGCAAGTCCAGGTCTTTGGGGTGAAGAAACTGCTCAGGCTGGATCAAAGCTTAGGAATGACAGAGCATGGAGAGAGGGTGGGCCTGGCTGTGTATGGAAACGCTCCTTGCCAATGGTTCTCCTACACTGAGAATCAGTGGATGGAGAAACAGAAGATGCTCTGTTGCTACCTGTATCAGTTAGTTTTTGCTGGGTAACAAACCATCCGGCACAATGTGGAAGCTGGGCAATTCTATGATCTGGGCTCAGCTTGGCTGATCTCGGCTGAGTCACTTATGTGTTGACTGGGCCTGGATGGATTCAAATGACCTCACACCAGGTCTGGTGGTTGGGCAGCTGTTGGTTGGGGTGATGAGGACGACTGAACTGCATACCCCCCATCCTCCAATAGGCTAGCCTGAGCTTGTTCACATGTTGGAGTCACATGAAGGAATCCAAGAACAGCACGAGGCAACTCAAGGAGCAAGCACTTCTAAAGTTTCTGCTTGTGACATGTTTTCTATACTGTCCCACTGGTGAAAGCAAGTCATGTGGCCAATTCTGGAGTCAACGTGCAAGGGGGGGTACCCAGGGGCACGAATCCAGGGAGGTGTGGACATATTAGGCCATGACTTTTCTTGGCTTCAGCATCTCCCTCTGTGGTAGAGCTTGTGCAATGAAGAAGAACATCTCTTAGAGAGACCCTCCCTGAAGAGCTTTGAATCCAGAAGGTCCGGGTTGGAGTCCTGGCCTTACTCCTAAACGTCCTAGGACAAGTAACCTCAGTTTCTCTGCCCGTATATTGGGTGGCAGGGTTATTGTGAAGATCAAATGAGGTGCTGCTTGTGGAAGTCCTTTGTGAGCTGTAAAATCCTGTACAAATGTCCGTTGTTACTTTTCTTCCCCACTAGGAAGGTAGGTGGGCCTTCTTGATTCCTCACCCGGGAATTATCCACCTTGTAGGAAAACCTCAGCCCCCAGGATGACTTAGCTTGGCTCCCCACCCACCCCCGGAGCGGCCTCACTCATCACCAGTGTGCTCGGGGAAAGCAAAATCACTTTAATGTTGGCTGGAGACAGGCATAATTAGGAAGGTAAATCTGTTGAAAACAATCATATTATGCAAATGTAGTTAGCAATGACTTTTGGGTTCTTTGTTATCTGAGCGTTTCGGTTCCTTGGCACAAATGTGGAGAGTTGGCTGCTGTGTTCACTGGGGTGATTTTCAAGAAATGAGAGCTTGTGAACACGGAAGTGGGGAGAGGGGCCTGCACCCCTGGGCATTGGGAAAGAGGTTCCACTATCAGTCCCCCAAGGAGAGTCTGTGTGGCCCCAGGTAGGTCCTGAGCCGATTCCTGGGAAGGAGCTCTAAGGAGCAGACCCTTACTGGTGATAAGGCTCCCCAGGAGGGGAGAGGGCTCTTTCTTCCAGGCTAGAGCTGAACTTAAAGAAGAATGAGCTGCAGATGTGCTCCCGGGATGGTTGGATCCTGCAATGGGGCTGTCCGTGTTGGCGGCTGGTGGGATCACCATGGTTTGAGAGTGTGACCTTGGTTCTGCCTGTTTGGGCCACCAGGAGATAGGTGGCCAGAGCCTGGGCAGCCTCATGCCTGCTGGGGCCTGGGGTATTCATTTACAGAGGACATGCCTTCCCAGGATTGGAACACAAGGTGGATTCTGCCAGATTCAGGTGTTCTAGGACGTGGCTGGGGATGTCACACCCTCTGGCTTTCGGAGCTCCTTTTATAAAGGTGATGATGATAAAAAAAAAAAAAAGAGGCACCTACTTAGCCAGTGCTTATTAAGTACCAGATGCTGTTCTAAGTGCTTCATGTAATTGCCTCATTTAACTTTCGTAACAATTATCTAAGGTGGGCACCATTATTATGATCATCTCTGTTTAGATTAAGAAACAGTATGAGATGATGGATGTTCACTCAACTACCATGGTAATCATTTACCCACATATGTGAGTCAAATCATCGTGCCGTCCACCTGAAACTTACACAGAGCTGTATGTTAATTGCATCTCAATAAAACTGGGGGGAAAATCACTGAAAAAAAAGAAGAAACTGAGGCACAGAGTGGTTCAGTGATTTTTCTCAAGGTTACCTCCGTCACCAGCAGAGTCAGGATTTGAATTCAGGCCTGGCTTGATTCTGAAGCCTACACTGCTAACCACGAAGCTGACAACGTCCCATCCTGCCCTGGGGGCATCACATGACCACGTCAGTGGTAACTCTGACTCACATTCCTGTCTTGCCCACGCACACCCCGACCATGCTCGGGTGACCCCAGAGAGAGTCTATGTGCCCAGGCTTCTTTGGAAGTTTCTAGAAGCTGGCAGTCCCTGCTCCACCCTGGGAGGGTGGTCCTGCCTCTCCTCCTGGGCTCCTATATGTGATTGCAGCCCACCTTTCCAGGCTGTTGGGACATCTGGGTCTGGAGTGGGTGAGGGGTCCTGGGGGAACTTCTGAGATGGCCCTTTGGGCCCCCGCATTACTCTCCCTCCAGCCCAGCCCCTCTCTAGATTTCTGTGAACCCACGATCTCTTTGTGTACCCCCATTTCTCTTCTGTCCCGTTGGAGGCCTGGGGGCCTCCAGTGTGACTCCCTTCCCCATCTCTAAAAGGGCTGCAAAGCATCAGGGAAATTCTCAGAAGCATCATTTCTGCCCCAGGTGTGCTTCTATCAACCAGAGCAGGTGGGTGGCTGTGGTATGAAGTCGGCACCACCTCTTGGGATCAGGGCAGGGCAGTGGTCCTGGTGTGGGGAGAACCATTGCCCCGGCCCAGTCTGGGGCCCCCAGGTCTCTGAAGGCTCCCTCAGTCCTCTCCGGCCAGCGAGCCAGGCACAGACAAACCCTTCCCCAACCTTCATTTCCAACAACCGCTGGGTCATCCTCCTCCCTGGAGCATCTCCAGACCCCTCAGACCTGATTGTCCAGAGCTGGCCCCCTCTTGCCCACAGACATGGTTTTTTCAGTGCTCCCAGTCAGGGATGGCATCCGTGACCCCCTTCCTGTCCCTCACTTCCACATCGAGTGGCTGCCAAATCTCCCCAATGCGTGCTGTTCCCGCATCCCCCTCCATCCACACTGCCTGGAGGCAGCTCACCATCTCTCTCCTGTGTTAGTGCAAAGACCCCCGAGGGGGCCCAGCACATGTGGCGCCAGTCTTGTCCTGGTTCACCGTCGCACCGCGGCGACGTTGTCTCTAACACAAACTATTGACGGGCTCTCTGTTGCCTATGAGTGGCACCAAAGTCCCTGAGCAGCATCCAAGTCTTTCCACGATCTGGCTCCATCTCTCCAGCCCATCTCCCTGGCGCCCCTCATACCAACCTGCCTTTCCTTATAACGTGCTCCCTCTGTCTGCAATGCCGTCCCGCTCCCCGGGACAACGTGAGGCTGCACCCCATGATGCCCGCCATCTTTACTGGCTCCCAGGGCCAGTGTGGCTCGTCCTCCCATGTTCCCCCAGAGCTCTGTCCGCTTCCCTGTCACAGCCCGGGTTGCACTGCAGCCGTTGGTTTACCCGCCTATCTCCCAACCAGCCCTGGGCTCCTCCGGGGCAGGAATGCAGGCTGGTTTATTGCTGAATTCCCCAGTCTGGCAGAGGGCCCGGCGCATAGTAGGCCCTCAGTTAGTGTTGGTGGAATTGAATTCCCTCACAACTCATGGAACTGATTCGATTTGGAAACGATGTTGCAGCCAGAGAATTGATTTTTGCCTCCCCCAAGGGCATGTGATGATACAATTCACCTCCTCATGGGCGGCTCTTTTTTGCACAAAGCAAAATCCCCATTTCTGGACAGAATTGAGCTTGCAAGACTGTGCAGGAGTGCGGGAGGCCCTGAAGTGGAGTGGCCTTTGTTTTTTTCAAGGAAAGGTGTGTGGCAGTGGAGGCACTCCTTTGTGTCATGGAGATGAAAGGGTGGGGCCACTGTATTATTTTCCACAATCGAGCCAGAGGCTAAAAGTAGCCTTCCTTCCTCCTGGCTGACAAATAGGGGGAATAAATTACCCAGGCACTAAAAGTTGCATTAGGCAAATAAACATTTCGACAAGAATTATATGTGACATTCAAGAGAAAGCAAATAAACCTTAAGTTATGGGAACCTGTCAACACTCTATGAGAATTAAGTAACTAAAAATCGTTAGTAGCGTCTGTGACAGGCTCTTAAACCTTCCTAACTCCCGCCCTCGCTGCAGGGCGCGCAGAGATGCCCCATGTCCCCTGACGTGGGTCTCCAGAGAAATTCTCAGGTTCCTGGGACCTCAGATCTGGAGGAACCTCAGAAAGCGTCTGGGCCAGTGCTTTCAAACGCTTTTCCATGGAACCCTAGGGTACTGCAGAAGCTCTGCAGGGTCCACAGGGAGGGGCAGACCGGGAGGCAGGCCCCCACTGCCTGGTCCAGCCAAGGAAGCTCCCCTTTGATCTGGATTATGTTAATAGGGATCCCAGGAAACTATGTTCTAGTAGAAGGCTTCTGCTACCAAGTGATTTGAAAACCAGTGTTCTGGAGCAAACACATAGCCAAAGGGAAATCTCCTTTAGAGCACTTTGGTAAATAATTGTTCAGCCACTTTTGAATACCCCCAATGACAGGGAAAGCATTCCAGGATTTTTGGTCAGACCTAGTTTTCTCTACCCTCCTTTGCACGAAATTCCCAACCCAGGACGCTGGTGCCAGAGGCTTGAGTTCGAATCCAGGCTCTGCCACTTACCTACTGTTTAACTCTGGGCAGTTGCTGAAGGGCTCTGTGTCTCAGATTCCCCATCTGTACAAGGGGGTGATGTGAATTAGTTTCCCAGGGCTGCTGTAACAAATTACCACAAACTTTGAGGCTTAAAACATTACAAATTTGTTATCTTAGAGTACTGGATGTTGGAATTTCAAAATGGGTCTTAAGGTGTTAAATTAAGGGGTCTCAGGCCCCTGTCCCTTCTGGAGGCTCCAGGGAGACTCCTGGCTCTTCTAGAGGCCACCCGCATTCCTTGGCTCACGGCTCTTCCTCTGTCTTTACAGCACGTTACTCTGGGCTTCTCTTCCATCATCACAGCTTCTCTGACGCTGGCCTTCCTGCCTCCCTCTGGTAAGGACCCTGTGATTACGCTGGGCCCACCCAGATCATCAGGATAATCTCCCGCCTCAGGGTCTGAACTTAATCACATCTGCAAGGTCTCTTTTGCCACGTAAGGTGACATAGTCACAGGTTCCGGGGTTAGGATGTGGACATCCTTGAAGGCCATTGTTCTGCCCACCACGTAGTGATCACGCCTACCCCAGAGGGTCGTGGTGACGGTTAGATGAGGAAATGCATGTCAAGGGCTTAGCACAGAGCCCGGCACATGGCTGGAGCTCAAGAAGTGTAATGTCCATCCTGTGTGTGACTCCTCTGAATGTGCCCACCTCCTCATGCCCTCCCGCAGCTTGGGGACAGAATGTACCAGACCCTGGAGTTTAGATGATGGAGCCTTGTGGGCCTGCTCAGGAGTTTGGACCGAGACCTGTGGCCGGAGGAAGCCCTTGGGTTCTTTAAGCAGGGGAGGGCCGTGACAGATCTGCTGCTTGGAAGGGACTTGTTGACCACAGCGTGGTTTGGAGGAGACAAAGTGAGTGCCAGGAGAGTGGGACAGAGGCTGCACCTTAGTCCAGGTCAGATGAGCAGGCCTCGACCAGGGTTGAGGGGCAGTGGCTGGATTCAAGAGCTATTTAGGAGATGGAGCTGAGAGGACTTGGTGATTGTTGGAGGCAGAGAAGGTAGGCAGAGAAGCATCCAGGTTTCTGGCTTTGGCTACTGGGGACATGTTGACATCATTCACTGAAGATGGGGAACAGGGAGGGGGAGCAGATTCAAGGGGGCGAGGGGATGGTAAGTTCAGTTTGGGGCCCATTGGGCTGAAAATGCCAGTGGGACGTCCAGGGCAGGATGTCTGAGAGGGAGTTGGGTAGATGGGTCTGGAGCTTGGGAGGGAGAACTGGATAGAAATGGCCCTTTGAGAGCAATTTCTCAGCTTAGAGGTGGTAACTGAGGGCCTGGTGGGTGGTCAGGTCACTGTAGAGTGAGGAGAGGGATGGAGGATGGTCACTGGGACACTGCAGTGCTCATGGGGCTAAAGAAGAGTGGTGAACAACTGAGGACACAGCCGGGTTGGGGCAGGCCCAGGAATGCAGACCCCCACGTTCATTCCCGCACCGCTGGACCTGCCAGAGGCATGTCATCCACAGCTGCACACCTGGGACTGCACTTGGGGATAGCGGTAGTGATGCCTCCCATTTGTGTGGCGCTTGCCAGTTTAGTCAGCAACATCACATTATCTGGTTTAATCTGCACAACCAGTCTGCGCTGGAAGAATTTTCTTTTTCACTTTAAAGATGAAGATGTTGAGGTTCCAAGAGGCCCAGAGACTTGCTTGAGGTCCATAGCTAGTAGGGATCTGAGCGGGGATTTGAACCCACAGCTCCTGACTGCCAGGGCATCCGTAGCTTTCCCACAAACCCCTGCACACTCAGACGTGACAGGCCTGCACAGCCACAGATATTCTTTGGCTAAGTGTTGGGTGAGGCCGAGACTTAGCTTGTCCCTCAGACTACAAACGCAGGCCCCGGTACTGAGCATCCCTTGGGAATTCAGGTAACAGGTGGGAACCCCATGGGGCCCAGGACATCTTTGGAGTCTGGAGGCCTACAGGGATGGGGAATACAACTTCAGATCGGACACTCTTTCCTTCTCAGAGGAAAGGAGGGTCCCGCGTTCCCCAATCTTAGACATCTCATCGAAGACCCAGCCATCAGGAGCTGACGGTGAAAACCAGTTTAGGAATCTCAAGATGGGATCTCAAGGCGAGAGTCCTGACAGGGTTGGCCTCCAGACTTCCAGAATGTTTTCACTAATAGTAATACGGCTTCTCATACGTGCGGGGCTCTGTTCTGAATGCCCAACCTGGAGTAACTCATTGAATCCTCACAACAGCCCTGTGAAGTCGGCACTGTCGTTACCCCCATCTTACAGATGAGGAAACTGAAGCCCAGAGAGGTTGCCTAAGGTCACACAGAGCTGGGATTCATGCTCTTCTGCCTTCCTGTGACAAGCTGGGAGGGTGTGCCTGCGCGTGAGGGCCCAGGTGTACCCGTTGCCAGGCCCCTCTGCCCACCCCTGAGGTGATAGGCGTGGAGAGGTGGGGACAGGACCGACCCAGCCTGGACTTTCCTTGCCTTCGTTGGACACAGCTTGGTCTTTCACTCACGAGGCCGTGAAGGGGGGCCAGAGTTGGGCTGAGCTGCTGTTCCCTCCGGCACGATCAGGGCTCCGGGACAGTGGGGGTGAACCATGCCACCATTTCCATCAAATGGTCTGGGTTCAAGTCTCAGCTCTGTGATAACTTCTGACCCTGGGCAGGCTCCCCAACCTCTCTGAGCTTTAGTTCTTTATTCATAAAACAAGACTAATAACTCCTTCTTCCTGGTGGTGGTGGTGGTTCCCCTCCAGATTCTTCCCCTTCTTCATCACCATCGCCCGAGCCTGCAAGTAGTGTTAATGACCCAGGACCTGTTCTAGGCACTTTGCATCATCACCGCTTTAACCCTCACAGCAGCCCTGCAAAGTAGGTATCTTGATCCCCATCACACATGAAGGCACTGGGGCCCAGACAGGCCAAGTAAGTTCCCTGAGGCTACTCAGCTTATAAGTCAGAGTCAGGCCTGGAGGGGAGCAGGAGTTGCTCCACCATGCTGGGCTCCCCACCCGTGACCTGGGTATCTGGCCTGGCATACAGCGGGCACTCAGCACTCGTGGATTTCCCTTCTCTTCTGCTCAATATTCCCTTGGCAGAGGATTTTGCCTTCTCAGAGTCCTCCCTGCCAAGAGCCACAGGCTTTCTGTTGCAAGTTGAAGACTCCAGCAGGCCTGAAGCTGGGGCAGCGGGCCCCTGCCTGCCTCCTCCCCTCCACTATCCTGCAGCCCCATTGAGCATCCCCCTTCCAGGATCCTCCCTTCCCCACCAGCATCTTTGCCAGCTCCCAGTGAATTCCGAGCAGGGGATCTAAATTTAGACCCTGTGCTCTGTTAACTCTGTGAATAATGCTAATTAGCATAACAATTCTTCCTACAATTAAGTTGGGGAGGGGGGTGAGGAGGTGGTGCTTGGTCCAAGAGGAAATTACACGGGGAAGCCTCTCTTATTGCTGGTTTTCGGGAGGCCTCGCTCGAAGTGTCTACTTGGCGTGGCTCTCTTCTTGGATGGCTGGATCCAGAAAATGCCTGTTTGGGGCAGAGGGAGGGAGTGTGTGCCTCTAACCTTATTGTGATGTGTTATTGGTGCGTGTATTAAAGTGCAGTTCAGAGCCTGCATGACAATGAATTAGATTTTGTAAGCAAGCTGTCACCTGCTCTGAAAGGTGTGAAAAAATTATGAACTGCATTGTCCTGGAAACCACAAAATAGCACTTCCTCCTTGAGGTAAACACATAAGTTTGGGATATGAAGTTGGAAGGAAGTTATATTCGGAATTTAGATTTATTTGTTCAGGGAGATTTGCCAGGCCTCTTGCTTGACCCAGCAATCCCAAGTTGCCTGCCCATGGGCTGGGATTACCCTCTGGTGCAAGCCGTGGGCTGGGCACCGAGACTCCACCTGCTGATTCTGTCCCTTCCCCGAGCACGTCAGGGGATCTGACATCTCCACTGGCTGGGATGAGGTGGGGCAGCCAGGATGCCTGGGCTTGGGGGGAGATTGTGGAGACGCGAAGGGACCCTGGAGAGAGGCTGTACCAGGCTTCCGTCTGACAACCCTTCAGGTGTTCACAGACAGCTCTTGTGAGTATGGAGGCTCCTCTCCCCGGTTTTCTTGAATGCTTTCACGGCACATATTTTTTAGACTTGACCTCCATTCTCGTCTCCCTCTTCTGGGCATTCTTTCTGAGTAGCATAGAACAGAGAGGGACTCTCTCCTCCATTGCTCTGGTCATAATACCTCTATTGATGCAGCCTAACTAAGGTCACATTTTGTAAGGAGCCATACAACTCTCTTAGCTCATATGAAGCTGGCAGACAGCTAAAACTATAATGAAAAGACTCCACCCAACCATTCATTCGTTCATTCCCTGTTTCTGTTGGGCATTTTGCTAGTCTCTGACGATATGAGCTGTCTGGTCATCCCTATTCCCTGAAGCTTAATCCAGGGCAGAGGCAGACAGACAGGCCTTTGGTGACAGGCAAGATCACGTCCTTCTTTGTAAGGATGAGGCTCGCTGAAGCCCGCTGGGCGGATGGGACGGTGCTCGGCACACACACACGCACACGTGAGAGCTGGCATCCCCTGCACCGCCGTGCGGGGCAAGCTGCTGGCTCTCAGTGATGATGGATGTGTCTTCATGTGTCGCTCGGCTCTGCCTCCCCCCGCATTCTGCACGCAGGACTCGCTGAGTAAACGCTCCGCTCGGCTGCCTGGCAGAGGTGGTAGATGGAGGGACTAGGGGAGGGAGGGAGGAGTGGAGCCATTTGTCTGGGGCACCAGGAGGGGAGCTGGCCACTTACGGCTGTGATGGATGGTGATTCTGCTCTGCCATCTGTTGAGGCTGGCAGGCTGCTCAGCACAGCACTGCACACCTGGCTGGGGCATCCCTGTGGAGCTGGGCCCACCTTTGCTGGGGCCTGGGGACCAGACTCCTGACACCCTAGGCCAAGAGGCTGGCAGAGAGTTGCTAGGTAGCACTCCCTGGGCCCCGGTGAAGGAAAGATTGCACATCCTCCAAAAAGAGGGCCTGGTGGGCCAGTCCTGCCCCTCACCTGTTTTCCTTACCCATCAGCCAGAGCCTCTGTGAAGACAAGTGGGGCTGTGCCTGGGTGTTTCTGGGCCAGAACTTAGCTGCCCACCTCCCTTCACAAGGAATATTTGCAAAACCCTCAGCACAGTATCTAACACACGTGCTCAGTGGAAGCAAATCAAGTTGGACTGTGATTCGCTCCCAGCCCCTGGGAGTGTGTGGGGGCAAAGTGACTTAAGATGCTTTCACGGTCACCTGGCTACTTGGGTGGAGGACGGGAAATGTCTTGGCCCCACTAGCTGCACCTTCGTCTGTGCTGTGCCCACCCTCTGGGATCCCAGAATGTTAGAGTTACAAGGAGCCCTACTCAAAATCATCGAATTTACAGGTGGGAAGCTGAGATACAGAGAAGAGAGGGGCCAGCCCAGTGGCCTACAGCGCCCTGTCCTTCCTGCTGTAACCCTCCCTTCCCTCCCCAGCCGGCCTCTCCTGGGGCTGGAACTGGACTTGGTCAGCCAGGCCCTGCCCTCGTGCTTGGGCTTAAACTGTTGCCCCCTCCTCCGGGCTCTGGGCTCCATCCCAAACCTTCATCCGCTGGACTTACCCCACTCTCTCCTGCGTGACACGTTGTCTGGGTTCTGGTCTCTTTCTGGAGCCACCTCACTGTCCACATCACAGGCCCCACACTCGGGCCTCCTCCTCCAGGACAGAATGGCAGCTTGGGGGGCCTAAAGCAGTGCCTGGCTCTGGTCTCCTCCATGGGGGCACCTCAGGGCCCAGGGAATCAGCCGCTCCAGGCTGGCCAGAGACAAGCCAACGCTCAGGCTCAGCGCTGAGTTTAGACTGAACCAAAGAGAAATAAAAAGTGGGACATGTTCCCCACGCCCGAATCTGCAGGAGCAAACCCATAGCTGGTCCAGGCATATGAACTGATCCTTTTGTGTGTGTGTGTATGTGAGGGAGACCAGCCCTGAGCTAACATCCGTGCCCATCTTCCTCTACTCTATCTGGGATGCCGCCACGGCACGGCTGACAAGCAGTGCGTCTGTCCACACTCGGGATCTGAACCCGCGAACCCCGGGCCGCCAAAGCAGAGCGTGCAAACTTAACCGCTGTGCCACAGGGCCGGCCCCTGAACTGATCCATTTTAAAGTGGAGTGGGAGTGCTTCCCATGAAGGGGACAGCAGGAGGAAGGGCCTGATGGCAAAGGAAGTCCACTGAAACCATAACAAATTCTGTTTGGCTGAAATAGAAATTGCAAAGAGGCATCACATTTCGTCCCTGCCTTCACGGGATTGCTTCATCGTGGAGAGGGGAGACGTGGGCATGCGGTGCAAAACACAAGGGAGAGTAAAATTCCCATAGTTCAGAGGGAATCAAGAAGCGAGGAGATGATATAGCTGCAACCCGGCAGGGCTTCTTGGAGGACGCGGCATTTTAACTTCCACGTCTTGCTGGAACCTCCTCTCCTGTAGGACCTGGGGGCATGAGACACAAACACTGTCAGGGGCCTGGGATAATAAATAGATGATCTCACCTTCCACTCTCCCTCTGAGCTCTGACAAAGGAAGGTAAACCCCACTGGCCCAGGGTGCACAGGGCAGGTGGGAGGTGCATTCCTCCAGAACATATTTTCAGGACAACCTTGGGAAAGGCAGTATTGTTTCCACTTTGCAGCTGAAGAAAGTGAGGTTCAGAGAGGTGAAGTAGTTTACCCAAGGTCACAGAGCCAGGAGGCAGCAGAGTGGGGAATGCACAGCCAGGTCTCTCTCTGCCTGACTCCAAAGACAGTGTGTGCTTTTCCGGCACCATTAACACCCTGTGGGAGACTCAGCTCCCAGCAGGTAAGTGGAGCTGCCTGGCGAGGGGTTGGTTCAGTGGGTGGCATTGGCCACTGGAGGTGAGCGCTGAAATGCCAAGCCTACTTCTAGACGTGACAGCTGCTCTTTGTCTGCCAGGTAGGTGTGGGCTGCAGTGTTCCGTGAGCCGGGGAAGACTGGCTCCCTGCAAAAAGCAGGAGCATAATTTGGCTCCTCTTAATTGATTTGCAAATGTACTGAAGAATTGTGGTAATTCCTTTAAATTTTACTCTCATTCAAATTTTGGAGGTAAACATAATGAGAAAGGAAAGTCAGCACCATATAATGGAGGAAGAGAGAGGTCTAGCATTTTATTTTATTTTTACCCTGGGCCTAAGGAAAGCAAACTCACAATGAATACCCCATTATTTGAATTTCAAATATTTCTCTCGAGCTGAGCACAAAAAGAAACTTAAAAAAATATTAACACACACTCACACACACACATATCCCGAACCATTTCTCCTCTTGAATGTGTGACTCAGAATGTCCCAGTTTAGGCTATAATAGAGCAATTGCAAGAATCAATCAGCTCTAGATAGACGTGTTTACTCAGAAGGGCTTAGAAAGGAGACCAGTCAAAGGAACACTAATATCTTAAAACATTGAAATTATCTTTACCGAAGAACATTAGCTACAAGCACTAATATTTGGGAATCCTTTTTTTGCTTGCAAGGTGTCTGCATTCAGCTAAGCCCAGAGGTCAGGGTGTGGAGGAAAGTGAGGAGGTGGTTATTCAGATGAAAGTGCGGCTTGCTGGAAAGAGCCCAAGAAGGGAAGGCCTTCATTTATTCACTCACTTAGTCACGCGGCGGTTATTAAGCAGGATAGAGTGCAGATTAAAACCAGGGGCTTTGCGGTCAAGCAGACCTAGGTGAAAAGCCCTGCTCTACCACTTGATTAACGAGTTAATTTTATTTGAGCGAGTTATTTAACTGCTCAGGGCCTCGGTTTCTACATCTGTAAAATGGGATGACGAATGATGTTAGGCAAAGGGTGACTTCCCACCACACTCAGCACAGGACCAGTACACAGTCAGCCCTCCACGGATGGTAGTGACATCATTGCCTTTTCTACTGAGTGTTCCTATGTACCAGGCACTGCTAAGTGTGGGGACAAAAGAGTAAATCAACAGACAGGGTACCTCTCCTCCAGGAGCTTATCATCTAGCGGGGGAAACGGGCAATTACAACATCAGGTTGCTCGAGAGACTAGGTTTGCGGGTTGGCTGAACCCACTTCTTAGCTGTGTGACCTGGGCAAGTCACTTAACCACCCTGATCCTGATTCCTTGTCTGTGAAATGCTGAGGGAACACCAGGAGATAAGGCCCAGGAGGAGTTTTGGAAACGCTAAAATGCGCTGTTGTAGCCGAGGGAGGTACTGGCTAGGGGAGGCTGTGTTCTGGTGTGTTAAACCCTTCTAGGCCCAGGACCCAAGTGGAATCAGGAATGAGCACCAAAGGGTTCTCTTCCTTCTGGGTCAGGTTTTCTGGGACTCTCTGTTTACAGCTGAGTGGCCTTATGCGGTCCACCATCCTAGGAGTCTGCATGTTATCCTGAGGACAATGGGAGGTTGGTAGAGACTTGAAAGTAGGGAAGCGATGGGATCAGGCTGAGTTGGGGAAGACAATTCCGAGTGTGTATGGAGAGTGGGCTGGAGGAGTGAGCCTGGGAGCAGAGGGCTCAGAGATTGGTGACAAGGACTCTGGCCAACTTTAGTCTGCCTCCTCTGAGCCCCTTCCTCAGCTGGCTTTGTCCTTGATTTGCCATCTTTGGTCTCCTGAGCCCAGTGTTAGCAAGAATCCTGCCAAACCACTTTAGCAAGGATCCCCCGACCTTTGATACCTAACCAAGTTCCTCTTCCTAATTTCCCATCCACTGACCCTCTCGCCCTGCCCGTGGGCTATAAATGCCCAGCTGCCCCTCTGTATTTGAAGTTGAGTTCAGCCCTGTACTGAAGTCTCTCTCCTTTACTGCAGTAGCCCAAAGAAAATCTGTCTTGCCATTTTTAGCAAGTGTCCGGCACAATTTCACTTTGACGTGGGGCAAATACCAAACCAAGCATCAGATGACGAGGACTGAAAGGATAGAGAGGAGAGGACGTGCTCTGAAGGTAGAATAGAAAGAGCAGGCAGGGTTGAGGAGAGGAAGGAGTCAGGGACCCATCGCGGGCTTCGAGGTGGAGTGACAGTGATGTGGAATAGGGAAGGAGAGTGGCTTTGGGGACGAGAACACCAAGTTTGGTTTTGGGCTGTTGGATTTGGCCTCTCTGCCTTTGGTGCAATCCCTTTGGTGTTTTCCTTCCAGATGCCACCCCTGTGAGCTTCCCCACCCCATCCCAGGACGACCACTGAGTTCCCTCTGGACCCGCTGTCTCTCAGCAGTTTCCTCTTGCCCTTAGCAAAACTCCCCGAAGAACCTGCTGTCCTTGAGTCAGGTGCCTAATTTAAGCAGCAAATCTGGGCTAAGGATGCTCTTCCTCTCAGTAGATTATTTGCATTTTAACAGGGACATTTAGGAGGTAACTCCTTTACCCCAAAGACACTGAAAGGAGGTTTCAGAGGCCACAGACCAACGGCGGAGGAAAGATTTCCAGAACAGTGCAAAGAACATGGGCTTTGGAATCAGGCGAAGTTGAGTTCCATTCGAGGCTCAGAGGAGCTTTATCTTAGCTTGGCTGCTTCAGTGGGAGCACTGTCACCTCCTTTGGGGAGTTAACCTACCACACCTTGCACGCGTCCCTCACTTTCCAGGCCTCGGTTTCCTCATGTGGAAGGGGGATAGTCATGCCTCCCCCATGAGCAGGTGCACACAGCTTCCCCATCCCAGTAAATGCCTCTTCATCCCCATCCCCCTCCCAACACACACACTCTGGTCCTCTCCCTGGTGGGTTGCCACCTGCTCGCTACACCCCTTTCTCTCCCTTGACCTTTGCCTGTGCTGGGTGTCTGAATCCCCAGTGCAGGAGAATTCCAGCTGGAAAACTTGTTGTTTCTAAAGATGGGTGGAGGGGCCCACCCTGGTTGCATTGCAAGCCGGGAGCAGCGGAAGCTTGGGCTCGCAGAAGGTGGCCCTATAATCAATCCCCCAGCTTTCTCGCCGCCATTGTCTCTTCCCTATTGAGATCAGCCAATTAGCAGTTCCGCGCTCCTCTGCGTGGCAGCCACTTATTAGCGAAGACAAAGGCAGCATTGATTCCAATTTGCCCTGCATTTGGCTGTCTCTGAAGTTAAAGATTGCATTTGGGGCGCAGTGCTGGGGAAGAAATGCAGGGGCACCATAGAAAGAGCACCTAAAATTAGTTGAAGTAATTTTAGCTCTATTGTAAATGGCTAAACTAAATATAAACAGAAGGGAGAAGAAAAATCTTCGCAATGTTAATTACCATAAGCATTAAGTACCCAAAAATGAGGCGTACAGTTTGTTTGGTGACACTCTGATAATTAAATCATTTCTCCCATTGAGCCTCCACGCAGGTTGGTGTGGAGCCTGCCTCTTCCTAGTGGCTTTCTCTGGCCTGAGGGATACTCAGAATTCTGCCTCCCAGGTTCCTGTGTCCACAGTTTTTCTCCAGTCCAGGTAAGCTGTGCTGTGCTACTGTTCACTGGAGTAATTTCTCAAGTGACTACTGGGTCTTGGGCCGGCCTGAGACATTTGAGGATAAGGTTGAGGTCTGGGCTGAAGTGGACAGGAAGATTGCTGACTGCCCCATCCATCCATCCATCCATCCACTTGTCCATGTTCATGTACTTTTTCATTGATTCACTCAACAAGTATCTTCTTTTGTGCAAGGCAGTGAAGATACAGAGATAAATAAGACACGGTTCTTGCCCTCAAGGAATCTAGTCAGGGAGGAGGAGGGGGACACCTATGTAAAGAACTACTTATAACGCAATGTCAAAAGCCCTATCGTGGAGGGATAAGCAAAGTATTTTGAGAGCATCATAGAGACAGATTCATGTTGTCTGGGGAGTCATGGAAGACTTCCCAGAGGAGGTGACATTGGAACTGGGCCTAAAAGGATGAGTAGGAGTTTGCTGAGTAGGAAAATGGGAGGAGGGATAAAGCCAACAGACAGGACCAAGTAGGAACATAGGCATGGCATTTCCAAGAGCCCTGGCAGGCTTGGGTGAGGGTGAAAAGGCTGGTTTAGGAGGAGCCTCTACTAGGTGGATGAAGGGAGTGGTTGCGGGGGAAGTGGCAGAAACATTCACGACGACAACATATTTATGAAGCAGTTACTATGTACCTAGCACTGTGCCAAACGTCTTAGCCAAGTTATCTCACTTAACCCTCACTTTGAGACTATTATCCCCTCCTTGTACAGGTGGGGATTCTGGGGCTCAGAGAATTTGCAGAGCTGGGAAAACCTGTCTGATGACTCAAAACTCTGTTAACCAATATACTATTCCTGGAGGCTGTGGGCCAGACGGGGAAGAGCTTGGATGCCAGGCTGAGGAGCTGGGCTTTATCCTGCGGGTGGTGTGAACTTATGTCAGAAGACCCTGACCTCGAGCTGCCCGTCTGGTCTGGTTAAGGAGTGCGGGCTTCGTCCACTGTGGGGGTCGGCAGATTGGTTTTGCTGCCTGCTCATTCCTCCTCTTGACTCTGGGGTGTCTTTTGTGCCAAATACTTGCCCCTTAGGCCAGCCCTGGTGGTCTAGTGGTTAAGATTTGGCGCTCTCACCACCGCGGCCCTGGTTCATCGCCCAGGTTTGCGTCCTCGTCAGGGAACCACACCACCCTTCTGTCGGTTGTCATTCAGTGGCGGCTGTGTGTTGCTGTGATGCTGAAAGCTATGCCACCAGGATTTCAAATACCAGCAGTGTCACCCATGGTGGACAGGTTTCAGCAGAGCCTCCAGACTAACACAGACTAGGAAGAAGGATCTGGTCACCGCTTCCGAAAAAACTGGCCATGAAACTCCTACAACTAGCAGAACATTGTCTGATATCGCACCGGAAGATAAGAGGATGGCGCAAAAGAGACTGGTCAGGGTTCCGCTCTGCTGTACACAGGGTCACTAGGAGTCAGAGTTGACTCGATGGCATGAACAGCAAACTTGCGCCGTATGTCCACGGCCCCAACAGAGGCACCGATACAGTCAGGAAGAAAGGCGAGCCTGGTGACTGCTTCCCACACTGTGAAACCCCCTCTACATGTTATCTCTTCTTGAAAAATGGGTCTTACTGTCACATTAATACTGAGAAGGCTCAGCTCTCAGTCACGTGACTGGCTCTAAAGCAAAAGTGACTCTTCCAACATTATCTTTCTTCCTTTCATCATAAAACTCACCTGTCCTACCTCCTTGAGGAGATGACACGGTTCAGAGGAAAGAGGTATTATGAAGATTCCCCCCAATCTCTCAGTGTCGCTCTGGGATGCAGGGCCTGGAACTGAAGGGAGCAAGATCGGGAGGGGGCTGACCAGGACCGAGCCAGGTCAGGGGTCAGTTACTGCCTCAAGTGGTACCGTGCTTCTTCCAGCGACCACCCCATTAATTTTGCTCTCTTGCATGGCAAAACTTCCTGAAAGAGTTTCTTTAGTTGCTGACACCAATTCTCCCCCCCGCCTCGATTTAACCCTCTCCCATCATGCTCTGCCACCCACCCCTCCACAGCAATCATTTTCGTCAAGCTCAGTAATGACGTCCTGGTCATCCCTGGCCCTCATCTCACTCCTCCTCCCAGGAGCCCCTGCTGTGGCACACCCTGTCTTCTCTAGCTCCCACAATACCATTCTCGCCTGCCTTTCCTCCCAAGGCTCAGGACTCTCCTTTTGGGCAGGATTTTTTTCTCTTCCAGAACTCTCGGCTTCATGACTCTCTCCTTTGCTGACTCTGTTCCAGCCACTGGTTCTCCTTCCATTCTTCTCTCACAGTGGCTTTCTTTTTCTTTTTTAAACCACGATTCACAGTGAGAAATTCATTTTATATTCAACCCAGTTAACCACCCTTATATACAACTGAAACAAAAGTGTCACAAAACAATATATTAATCCTTACTAGATGCAATGCACTCTGGAATTTTTATTCTATTCTGTTTCTATTTTATTTCATTCGACAAATACTCATCTTGACCCATTAAATCAATTTTGCAAAGCACCAATAGGTTTTAGCCCATCCTTTGAAAAACGCTCTTCCAACTTATCAAACTAGTTTCCAACGTAACAGCCTTTCACTTGCCCATCCCATCACCTAGAATGTTCTTTCTCCAGAGCATCTTATAGCTGCCTCCTTCTTTTCTTTCAAGTTTCAGTTCAAACGCATTCCTCAAAAAGTCCTTCCCTCAAAAGTTCAGTTCAAACACATTCCCAAAAAGTCCTTCCTCAAAAAGTCTTTCCTTGACTACCCCATATAATTAACCGCATTACTCCATCCCTCTCCCTCCCTTTATCCTGTTCATCTTTACTGCACCTTTCACTATAGAAATTGTCTTGTTTCTTGTTACACATTTTATAGCCCCATTGAACATAGCCCCATGTTCAATGCAGTATCTGTCCCCCTTTCCTAGAGGACAGAACTTGTCTAGTTTGTTCACTAATATAGCTTCAGTGAACAGGCCTGGCAAACAGTGGGTGCTCAATAAGTGTTTGTTCATTGAGTGATAAACTCTAGCTCCATTTGGGCAGCTGCCAACCACACTAACTTACTCACCAGTTGTGCCAAATCCCTGACTCATAGCTGTGGGGCATTCAGGTCTTTTGCAGTGACCTGCAGCGCAGTGTAGAAAGATAGAAAATGAGCCGAGAGACCAAGGTCAAAGGGGAAAGGAGGTGAGTAAACAATAAAGCCAGTGTGTGTCAGTTGGGCTGGTTTTGGCTGTGAGTATTAAACAATGAGCCCATTTATTATCCGACAAAACAGGAAGTCCAGAGAGGGTGACCCAGGGACCCACATTCCTTCTGTCTCTGTCCTGTTATCATTTTTCTTGAGTGTGTGCTTCATCCTCAGGCTGGTAGCATTTCCAGGGATCACACCCAGACATCATGATGCCCAAAGGAAGAAGAAAGATCATCTCTTCTTAGGAGAGTGGAAACTTTTCCCAGATCCCTCCAAGCAGACTTTCCCTTACTACTTCTTATTGGCTGGAATTAGGTCACTTGCCCACTCCTGAACCAATGATGGAGAAGAGGAATGGAATTTTCATGGCTGGCTTAGACTAATCATATGAACTGGAATGAATATTGGGACATCGACTTTAATGTTCATGACAGCTGGGGCAATGTGACATACATGCCATGAAATATCCAGAAATATATATCATGTGGTCCTGGACAGCTGCTAGAGGTGGGCTGCAAATTTAGTTCTGAGTTTCCCAGCAGCCAAGGCAAAAAAGGGGAAGCCAAACTGTTAAAAATTTACAGTGCCCATAAGTTTTAAGTAAACCAGTTGCTTGGGAGAATTCCAGCTTTTTCTGATACTGAAATCTGGAAATTTTCCTGTTGGTCTTCATAAGTAAGACATTGTGGTGGATCACTTCCAGGCCATACCCCCATGTTCAATGCAGTAGCAGGTTTCAGATAGCTATTTCTTATAATGCCCCAATGCAAGCTAAAGGAAAAGCTTTAAGGCCCTAGCACCAAAGTACAATTTAAAAAGTGATTCAGGGGTAGCAGAGAGAGTGAGTAGGAGAGGCAGGCTGGAGCAAATAGTGCAAGTTATGCACCCAGCTTTCTGACGGACTACACTGAAATTTACCCAGGGGTAGAATTTAGACTAGCTAAAAGAATGGATGGGTAATTCATCTTTCAGGCAGCCCACTATGCATATCACTTCTCTCAGCGAAGTTTTTGATAAAGAAGGGGCCGCAGAGAGACCGAGGATGTGTTCTCCGGTAAGGACCTCTGTGCAGATTGTCTCAGACACTCATATGTCTTGACAGTTGGCAGAGTCGATGGGACATTTCTTAAATAAAAATTGATCAGAACATGAACCTGTAAGGATGTCACAGATGTGGGTGCTGTTATATTCACCTCCCTGCGCTTGTGAAATTGATCTTTTAAACCCATATTCAGGGCTTTATACCAATCTAGGGTGACCATGTCCCGGAAGTCCATTTTTAGTTGGTGTCCTTTTTACTCTTAAATGTGACCCATTTTGCAGATAAATTAAATGGCCACTCTATGCCTACCCCACCTGGGGTTTATCTTGTTAGCCATTCAACCCAGCTGGAACTTTGAAGCTTGAGTCTATTACAAATTGCATTTGCTGCTCTGCTCCACCTGTAAATCTGACTCTATGTGGTGTCATCCCTGTCTTAATTGACGGCCCACAGTGAGAGGTTGGATGAGGACGTATAGAATATAGAATGTTGGTGTGAGTGGGTGTGTAAGTACATGGCCGTATCAGGGTGAAGGTGAGTGTACACGGAGTGTGAGTTCGTGGGTATATCAGTGTGGAGGTGAGGGTGTGCAGATGATCTGTGTGTGGAGGTGAGCATCTCTCAACTACGTGTCCCGAGAGGGAAGGCGTGTGTGATGGCGTGGCCTCCATGTCTGAGTATTTGCACAAGCACTGTCTCTTTAGATGGTCTGTAAACCAAGGTCAAATGGTGGGTTTCTTTCTTCTTAGAGGGGCAGCTAGTCTCCAGAGACGGTCCCTAACAAACTCTGCCTCCTGCTATTCACGTCCTTGTGTAGTCCCCTCCCACGTGGAGTCTGGGCTGGCCTGTGACTTGATTAACAAACAGAATGTTGGCAAATGGTGCTATAGCACTTCCCCGCCTAAGCCTCAGAAAGGTCTTGAAGGTTTTTCTTTTGTGCTTTTTGGAGTCCTGAGCTGGCGACTGTGCTGGAGAGACCACGTGGAAAGATCACGTGGAGGAGAAGACCTGAGACTCCATGGAAAGGGAGAAGAACCCAGCCGTCCAACCACCCCCTTCAAGCACAGAATATGTGAGTGAGCCAACTGGCATGTTCCAACACAGCCAAGTCCCCAGGTGACTACACACCCAGCTGACATTATGCAAGCAGAAGAACTGCCCAGTGGAGCCCAGTCAACCCTCAGAATCAACATTCCATGAAATGGCTGCTGTCCTGAGTCTCAAAGTTTTGGGGTGATTTGTTAGCCCCAACAGAGAATCGAAATACTTGGGTAACAGATCCTCTCCCCATCTCTCTACCCCCACAGGAAAGGGCTGTTGACCCAGGGTGTGTGTGAGGGGTTGGGGGCAGACAAGGTACTGGAGAAGGCAAAAGCCACTGCTCCCTCCCTCTCCTTCCTGTCCCCCCTCTTTTTTTCTTCTCGCCCAGGCTGGCTGGGAGGAACATGGGCTCAGGCTTGCCTTGTCTAAATGAATGGTTGGGGCCTGGGGTCTCGCCTGTGAGGCCCCCAGAGCAGGGCTGCAGGCCTGTTGGCATTCTACTAGCACGCCACTGGGCAGACAGGCATCTGTTTAAGTGGGTAATTTCATCAAGGAGGAGAGGCACTCTGCACTGTGCCTGGAATCCTAACAGGTGAGGCCACTCAGGGACCGCATTTAAACCTGGGAGCTTGGTAGATGGGCTCCAGCTAGTGCCTAAGCTGTGGTCCCCATCCTGGGACTCAGACCCATTTGAGGACTGCAGTTAGAAAAAAGAAAGAAAGAAGATCGGGGATCTACTTACACGAAGGCCCAAGAGCTTCCTGGAAAAACTCACCTTAAGAGAAGACGGTAAAAATCAGTTTGAGGGAATGGGCCAAGCGGGAGGGGAGATCTGAGCTGAGGGGGTGTTTTCTCTTGGAGGGGCCTCCAGCACATCGGCTGCTCCTAGCTCTGAGTTGTGGGGCAAGGAGCCTGCTATATGAGAGAGAAACCCTCAATTTCTCTGCCTTCTTAGGCTGCAAGTAACAGAGGCCCACCCCAGCTGGCTTAAGCAGAAACAGAACTGTGTTGTGAAGAAACAAGGGTGTCTCCTGGAAGCCGAGGAGAGGAATGCAGCTGGGCCCCAGAAGGCTGAGAATCATTGTTCATTTCTGCTTCTTTCTCATCTCTCGGCACATCTCCTTCCTCTGCTTCTTCAGCCCAAGAGTGAAACACAACACCTCCCAGACCCAGGGTTTATGTGGATGATTCCAGCCAACTGCAGAAGCGAACCCATGTTTGGCAATCCTCATCCCAAATTCCCAGGAGAGAGATCTGACTGGTTCTGCTTGGTCAGGTGTCTCCCCTGACCCCGTCAGCTAGGGTTGAGGGCATGGTCCAGCATTATGACAAACGTGGCTTCTGGGGCCTACCTCTGTGCAGTTTCCAGAGCAAGGAGGGACCTTCACTGAGAGTTATCCACTCATCATCCACCACTGCTGCGAGACACCAAGAGTTCAGGGCACTGGCTGCGTGGGCCAACATTTTTGGCTGTGATGGGCAGGGCTGGGACTGGCGTGACTCAAGCAGGGCACCTGGGGAGTCAAGTTTAAGAAGGTGCTCACTCTGGGAGCCGTGAGGGCAAGGTCACCCCTGTACAAGCCTGAGGGTGGGTCGCCTCACTCTAGTCCACCCCTGGTGAGGGGAGCCTCCACCCCCCCGCTGGCTGCAACACTGGAGCCCTGGACACTGGCGCCCGCAGAGCAGACAGTGGACACCCACAGGGTAGTGTTGCTGCCCTAGAAGGGTATAGATGGTGCCTCTGTTGTGTGTGGGGTTGACAGTACAGGGGGTTTCATTTTGATGAGTCATAAAGTAGCAGAGGCCAAGGGCCAGCCTGGTGGTTTAGTGATTAAGTTCCTGTGTTCCGCTTCAGCGGCCTGGGGTTCGCCGGTTCGGATCCTGGGCCCGGACCTGCTCACCGCTCATCAAGCCATGCTGAGGCGGCGTCCCACATAGAAGAGCTACAACTCTGCAACTATGATACGCAGCTATCTACTGGGGCTTTGGGGAGAAAAAAAAAGTAGCAGAGGCCACACAGTGGCCCGAGTGTACAGGAAATACCCCTGGGAGGTCCTGGGAGGTTTGTGGGAGGACTTAAGGGGCGTGGCGTGGAGTTCTCCTAGTGTGGGTGGAGGGCAGAGCCAGAGGAATGCCAACTTGTCCTGCTACTGTGAGCTTGTTCGTCCATCTCAGGCTGGGGTGGCTCGGAAAACAGATCACAACACTGTGATGCCCAGCATCCCACGTTCCCATGCCCACTGTCACGTGGTCATCACAACGATCCTGGGCGTGGACAGGTACTATCATTGGGCAGGCATAGATGAGCAAACTGAGGCTCGGGGGGAACGCCATTTACTCAGCAGTTGACATCACAGGCGTTTTAGGACAGGAAGGTCCACAGAGAGCTCTGATTCAACCTCCGCTCTGTACACATGGGGAAACCGAGGGCCGGAAAGTTGACGTATGTGCTCACAGTCACACGGTGAGTTAAGCAATGGAGATAAACCCCGCTGAATCTTGCCCTTTAATTCCCAACCATTGTCTGTCTTGCATAACCCAGCTGAAGCGTGGCTAGTGCACCCTGCATGTCCAAACTGGGGACAAAACCCTCCCAACCTGGAGTGTCTGCAGTTAGTGCCACACCCTTGCAGACTATTTCGGTGCACGCATCAGTCTTCTCTCTGATTCCCTTTCCTTCCCTCATCCCCCGCACCAGGTGTCTCTTTGATTTTAGCTGATGTGGGGCAGCTCGGCCAGGACTTGCCACAGATCTTGCTCAGCTAGAAGATTCTAGCCCTGTTCCTGGTAGCCCCCAGGGGCTCCCCTCACCTTGAAGGAAGGCAGAAGGACAAAGGCCAGCCGGGTCGCAGCGTGAAGGACCGACTGGCTGTGGGCACCCTCTCCTGGCCTGACAGTCTGTGCCCAAGCCCTAGGTTCCCTGCCAGGCAGCCACCGCGCCTTTAAAGCTTGAGCCTGTGTTGCTGCTCTTTTAAAAAATGATAAGTTTTAAAGCAATAAAATCTGCACATTAAACGTTTCGTCCTGGCTGAGGTAGCAATGGCTCCGACAACCTTCCAGCTCACTTTTGAGTTGGCTTTGCCAGGGGAGCTCCCATTATCTCCGAGCTCTGCAGAACGTCACCTCTAAAACACATTTGCAAGTAATATGCTGTGGGTTTGAAGGCGATGCGAAGCAATGCTCTTCTAAGTTACCTTCGGGTCAAAGAGGGAATCACAATGGGAATAGAAATAAATTTTGAATTGAACACAACTGAAAATAGGAGCAAATCAAAACTTGTGGGAATGCAGCTTAAAGAGTTCTCAGAGCAGGCATTCTTAACCCGGGGTAAGAATTCAGGGACCCTGTGAATTTGGTTGAGAAAAAAATTATATCTTTATTTTAAATAACCTGGAGCAAAGACTTAGCATTTCTTTCAATTAGGAATACAGGCAGTGGACCACAGTCCTATTAGAGGCATGCATGACATTGTCACCAATAGCCATCACAGATACTGGATCGGCACTGCCCATCAATTTAAGGATGCAGACGATTTCTTTTCCCTGCCTGGGTCTCACAACGCGCACTGAAGCTTGCCTAGATACAGGGACAAAAATGGCAACAGTTTATGTTTTTTTATTGCTTTATGAGCTATATCAGCATAAGCACGGAGGAAAGATGCCTAGAATTTTGCCAAAGAGGTAGCATGAGCAAGATTTTCAGGTTACCATACATTGAAACGTCCACAGGTGTATCTTGCAAAGAGGCCAATTTGCAAGATTCTAGAGCAGTCTGAAAAGGTCTTGGATCCACTATCAGTCTCATTTACTTTTTTTTTTTTTAAAAAACCCTTTTTATTTTGAATAGTTATAGATTCACTGGAAGTTGCAAAGACGGTAGAGAGAAGTCTAGTGGACTCTTCACCCAGTTTCCTCCACTGATTACATCTTAAGTCACTATAGTACAATACTAAAACCAGGATATTGACATTGATAGAAAGTGTGTATCGAGTTCTATGTAATTTTTGTCATATGTGTAGCTTTGTGTAACGACCACCACAATTGATACAGCACTCTTCCATCACCACAAAGATCTCCCTTATGCTGTCCCTTCTATTCGTGCCTGGCTTGAGGCTGTCTCCACCCCCTGGCAACCACTGATCCATTCTCTATCTTTATACAATTTGGTCATTTCAAGGGTGTTATATAAATGGAATCACCCAGTATGAGACTTCAGAGATTGGCCTTTTTCTCTTAGATAATGTCCTTGAGATCCATCCAAGTCATTGCATGTATCAATAATTCATTCCTTTTCAGTGCTGCAAAGTATTTCATGGTATGGATGTACCACAGTTTGTTTAACGATACACCGATTGTAGAACATTTTTGTTGTTTCCAGTTTTTGGCTATGAACAATTGTGTACATGTTTTTCTGTGGACCTGTTTCATTTCTGTGGGACAAATGCCCAGGAGTATGAATGCTGGATTGTATGGGTATATGCTAAGTTTTTAAAGAAACTTCCGAACCATTTTCCAGATTGTTGTACCGTTTTGCATTTCCACCGGCAATGGATGAGAAATCTTGTTTCTCTAACATTTGGTATTGTCACTGTTTTTCACTTTAGCTCTTGTAATGGTGTGTGGTGATATCTCATTGTGATTTTAATTTGCATTCCCCAGTGCCTAGTGATGTTGAAGTTCATGTCCTTATTTACCACCTTATATTCTTTTTGGTAAAATATTTCCTAATATTTTTCCCCATTTTCTAATTGGATTGCTTATTTTTTTACACTGTTGAGTTTCTTAAAATTGTGGTAAAATACACATAAAATTTACCACCATAGCCAATTTTAAGTGTACAGTTCAGTAGTGTTAAGTATATTCCCATTGCTGTGCAACCAATCTCCAGAACTTTTTCATTTTGAAAAACTGAAACTCTATACCTACTAAACAACGACTCCCCATTTCCCTCCCCACCAGCCCTTGGCAACCACATTTTACTTTCTGTCTCTATTAATTTGACTACTCTAGATACCTCATTTAAATGGAATCATATAGTATTTGTCTTTTGTGGCTGGCTTGTTTCACTTAGCGTAATGTCCTCAGGGTTCCTCCATGGTGTAGCAAGTATCAGAATTTCTTTCCTTTTTATGGCTGAATAATATTCACTGTGGGTATATACTACATTTTGTGTATCCATTCACCCATCAATGGACACTTGGATTCCTTCCAACTCTTGGCTATTGTGAATAATGCTGCTATGAACCTGGGTACAAATGTCTCTTTGAGACACTACTTTCAATTCTTTTGTATGTATACCCACAAGTAGAATTGTTGGATTATACAGTAATTCTATTTTTAATTTTTTGTGGGACCACTGTACTATTTTCCATAGAGGCTGCATCATTATACATTCCCATCAACAGTGCATAAGAGTTCCAATTTCTCCACATCCTCACCAACATTAGTTATTTTCTGTTTCTTTTTGATAGTGGCCATTCTAATGGTCGTGAGTGATATACTGTTGAGTTTTGAGGGTTCTTTATATATTCTGGATACTAGTTCTTTATCAGATGTGTGGTTTGCAAATATTTTCTCCCAGTCCTTTGCTTATCTTTTTATCCTCTTAACATGGTTCTTTTCAGAGAAAATTTTATAATCTTGATGAAGTCTAATTTATTGATTTTTTTTTCTTTTATGGATCATGCTTTTGGTGCCATGTCTAAGAACATTTCATGGAACCCTAGGTCCAGAAGATTTTCTCCTAAAAGTTTTTATAGTTTTCTGTTTTAAGTCTATGATACATTTGAGTTAATTTTTATGTAAGGTGTTCAGTTTAGGTCAAGTTTCAGTTTTTCGCTTGTGGATATCTAATTGCTCCAACATCATTTGTTGAAAAGACTATTGTATTCATTTCTTCAGCCTGTTAATCTGGTGAATTACATTGATTGATTTTCAAATATTGAACCAAGTGAATAAACTCCACTTGATCATGGTGTACAGTTCCTTTTATATATTACCTCACGTATTTTGTAACTCTGTTGTTTAGTATATGCACATTTAGGATTACTGTATCTTCTTGGTGGATTGTCCCTTTTATCTCTAGATAATTTTTATCACTATATAATCCAGTAATTTTGTTTGCTCTGAGTGTACTTTATCTGATATTAATATAGCCATTTCTACCTACTTTAGATTAATGTTTGCATAATATATCTTTTTCCATTCTTTCCATTTCAATCTGCTTACATTGTTATTTTTGAAATGAATTTCCTGTAGACATCATATAGTTGGGTCATTTTTTAAACCCGCTCTGCCAATCTCCATCTTTGCCTTGGTATATTTAGATAGTTTATAGTTAATGTAATTACTAATATGTTACAGCTTAAGTTTGCCATTTTATTTACTTTTTGTTTTCTGTTTCTCTTGTTTTTTATTTCCTTGTTTTCTTTTTCCTGCCATCCTGTAGATTACTTGAACATTGTTAAAGAATTCATTTTGAATTATCTATGATATTTTGAGTGTATCTCTTTGTATAGATATTTTTTAAGTGGTTGCTCTAGGTATTACATTATATATACATAACTGTCACAATCTACTGGTGTCAACATTTGTCAGTTTGAGTGATGTGTAAGAAACCTTACCTCCTTTGGATCCCCCCACTCTCTCCCATTTATAATGTAATTGCCTTCAATTTTTTCCCTGCATACACTGAGAACCGCATCAGACAGTGCAATAAGTTTTGCTTCACCATCAAACATAATTTAGAAAACTCAAGAGGAGGAAACTTTATTTGCCCATATTTTTACTCTCTCCATTGTTCCTTCTTCTGTCCTGTTGTGCCAAGGTTCCTTATTTTATCATTTTCTTTCTGTATTCCATTATTGTTCCATCTTCAAGTTGAAGTTCCTCTAGCCATTGTCTTAGGGTGTATCTGTTGGCTACAAATTCTCTTAGTTTTCTTTCATCTAACATTATCTTGATTTCCTCTCCATTTCTGAAGGATATTTTTGCTAGATACAGGTTTCTGGTTTGACAGCTCTTTTCTTTCAGTCCTTGAAAAATGTGCCACTTCCTTCTGGCATCCATGGTTGCTGATGAAAAATCACTGTCATTCACATTGCCTTCCCCATAAGTAAGGTGTTGTTTTTCTCTGGTTTCAAGATTTTGTTTCGTCTTTAGTTTACAGAAATTTGACTATAATGTGTCTGGGACTGGATTCCTTTGGCATTACAGTTTCTTAAATTCATAGGTTTGTGTCTTTTGCCAAATTCAGGAAAATTTCAGCCATTATTTCTTTGAATATATTTTCAGCTTGCCATCTTTTCCCTCACCTTCTTGGACTCTGATGACATGAATGTTAGATCTTTTATTAAAGTTCCACAGTCCCCTGAGGTCACGTTCATTTATTTCCTCTCTGTGGTTTAGATCTGGTAATTTCTATTGTTAAGTTAGCTCACTGGCTCTTTCCTCTGTCCTCTCCATTCTATTACTGAGGCAATCCATTGAATTTTAAAATTTTGGTTATTGTATTTTTCAGTTCCAAAATTTCTATTTGGTTCTTCCTCATATGTTCTATTCCTTTGCTGAGATTTTTTTCTGTTTTACAAAATTTGTTTCCAGTGTGTTTGTAATTGCTTGAAGCATTTTTATGATGGCTATAAAATCCTTGTCAGATAATCCTAACATCTGCGTCATCTCAGTGTTGGCATCTGTTGATTGTCTTTCTTATTCAAGTTGAGATTTTCCTGGTTCTTGGTGTGATAGTGGTTTTTTGATTGAAACCTGGACATTTTGGGTATATTATCAGACTCTGGATCTTATTTCAATCATCTGTTTTAGCAGGCTTCATCTGACATTGTTCTGGTGGGGGAAGGCGAGTACTGTATTATTACTGTTGGGGGGATGGAAGTCCAGGTTCTCTATTCAACCTCCATGGACACCATGGTGGAGGAAGGACTACTTGCTACCACTGTGTGGGGGTGGGAGTTCAGGCTCCCATTAGGCCTCTACTGCTGCCACCTGCCTGGAAGAGGCAGAAGGGACTTGTTTCTGCTCCCCACCTGGCCTCCACTAACACAATGGGGGTGGTGGTGATGGAGATGGTGTTGTTGCTATTGGTTGTGGTGGTGTTGGTGGTAGTGGTAGTGGTGTTGTTGGTGGTGATGGTGATGGTGGTTTTGGTGATGGTGGTGGTGGTGGTGGTGGTTGTATTGGTGGTGGTGGTGGTGGTGGTATCGGTGATGGTGGTGGTATTGGTGGTGTCGGTGTTGGTGTTGGTGTTAGTGTTGGTGGTGGAGTGACCTCATTAACTCTGAGTGGCACTGAAAGTCCTGACTGTTCACTAGACCTCCTCTGACACCACCTCAGCAGGAAGGGAGAGGAACACTTTGATATTGCTGGGTGGGGGGTAGAAGTCCAGGGTCCCCCCGCTATCTCCAATGACACAGCATAGAGAAGCCTCATTACCACTTAGTGGAGGTGAACATCCCAGTTCTCCACTTGGCCTTTTGTGACATCACCCGAGGGGGATGGCAGAGGGTTGAGCCCCTCATACAGCCTGATGAGGACGGAAGTCTAGGCTCCCCACTCAGCCTTTGCTGGTGGGGTGGGGATGCGGCCAAAGATTTTCTTTGATGTTTGGTTGGAGTAGCGCAGTTATTCTCTAGAAGTTTTCTGTCTTGCTAAGCTGCCCCTTTCTTGGTCCTTTGTCTAGAGAGAGCAGATTTTTCTCAAGGCTTTTCTTGTGTCCACACCCATTGATATTTCCAGGTTGCTGGCTTCTCCAACACCCAATGGAATATATGAAGCAAGAAGAAAATCCAGGGAGCCCACTTGAGTTATTCTTTGGGTCCTGAAGTCCCCAGCCAGTCGGTCTTCTCTCAACCGTTCAGAGTCTTATATTTGTTTTGTATATAAAGTTCAGGATTTTAGCTATACTTAGCAGGAGGAATAGAGAAAAGTAGGTCTACACTATTTTTCTGGAAGCAGCAGTCCAGTCTCACTTACTAAGACAATGACCTAAGAAAGAAAAAAACAGATAAAGCTTTTTTGCAGATGTTGGGGCACTTTGATTATTTTGCCCTCAGGCTATGTCAGCAGATTGGAGAGCCAGTGTGCCTGAAGTTCTGGGCGTCCCCATAATTAATACCAGGCCTTGGTGTGATTATTAATAGTGTACCTCCACAGTTTGGCCTTACGGATTTTGATTGAGTGTGTTCAACCTTGAAGAAAGAAACTTGCTAAATAAGCTAGTTTTGCAAGTCACTTTATCATTAAGGCAAACAACAAATTCATTGAGCTCACCGATGCTTCCCCACCAGGGTTTGATGTGTATCAGAAACCCTGGCCAACAGCTCTCCTTGTGAAACTGGTGTGTCTCAGTGAAGTAGAACAAGATTTTCAAGGCACTTTCCACAAGATGAGTATTCAAACCATCCCTCAGTACAAAATTACCCACTCCTTTCCCCACTGAGGACACTGAGGGAATCGAGATGCAGACCCTCTGAGGTGCAGCGCTGAGGTTGGTGGGGCGATGGCTCTGGCATTCAGGATGTAGCTGAGCCTACTGCTGCCACTCCCGCAGTTGTGCCTGTCAGATTTCTACCTCCATCTGTTCTCTTTCTCCAGCCAACACCACGGTTTGCTCAGGAACTCATATTATCTTGTGAAAATTTTCTTCACCAGTCATTTTACCATCAAGAAATTTGCATTTAACGTCTTACAGGAATCATCGTTATAAACACAGCGAAGACCAATGAAATGCCCTAAACATCAACATCTGTTCAGTCACACAACCGTAAGGTAAAGAACGCACTTAGCCCGTCTCCCGACTGGTTGTTCAAACATGCCTTTTTGAACACATTACAGTGCGTTATTTTATGGTTCCGTCTATAAGGTCATTTTTTTCTAGCTTGGCTGCTTCTTTTGACCCAAAACTTTCAGCCGTATCTATGTTTCGGCCCTTCATCTTCTCTCCCTCTCCCCCTTTACATGGGCTTTTCCTTCTAAGGTGACTTTTAAAAAATTGTGGTAAAATATACATAACATAAATTTACCATTTTTAAAAGTACAGTTCATGGTGTTAAGTACATCCACGTTGTTGTGCAACCATCGCCACCGTCCATCTCTAGAACTTTTTTTTTTTTGTGAGGAAGACCAGCCCTGAGCTAACATCCGCTGCCAATCCTCCTCTTTTTGCTGAGGAAGATTGGCCCTGGGCTAACATCTGTGCCCATCTTCCTCTACTTTATGTGAGACGCCGCCACAGCATGGCTGACAGACAAGCAGTGCACCGGCCACGCCCAGGATCTGAACCCGCGAACCCTGGGCTGCCAAAGCACGAACTAAACCGCTGTGCCACTGGGCCGGCCCCTCTAGAACATTTTTTATCTTCTCTAACTGAAAATCTGTACCCAATTAATCAATAACTCCTGATCCCTCTCTCCCCGTAGCCTCTAGTAAACACCATTCCACTTTTTGTCTCTATGAATTTGACTCACATGAGTGGAATCATGCATTATTTGTCCTTTTGTAACTGGTTTATTTCACTTAGCATAATATACTCAAGTTCCATCCGTGTTGTACAATGTGACAGGATTTCCTTCCTTTTTACTGAGTTCCTTTTTAAGGCTGAATAACATTCCATTGCATGTACATACCACATTTTGTTTATCCGTTCATCCGTCGATCGACGCTTGGGTTGCTTCCACCTTTTGTCTGTTGTGAATAATGCTGCTGTGAACGCGGGTGTACAAGTATCTCTCTGAGACCCTGCTTTCCATTCTTTTGGGTATACACCCAGAAGTGGAATTGCTGGGTCATATGGTATTTCTATTTTTAATTTTTTGAGGAACCACCATACTGTTTTCCATAGCAACTGCACCAAAAATATGGAACACTTCACGAATTTGTGTGTCATCCTTGCACAGGGGCACGCTTACCTTCTCTGCATTGTTCCAATTTTAGTGTATGTGCTGCTGACGCAAGCACCCAAGGTGATTTTAAACCAACCTGGAAGGAGGCTTTAGACGCTTTTTAAATTTGCTTGATTGTGTTTTTTCACTATACAGTCCATTTTCAATACTTCTCTTTCTTCGGTTGCAAAAAAATCTGTTAATTATTATTAAAAATGCCCCGGTGTGGATTTATTGTTATTTTAAAATAATAACTTTGTCATTTCATAACAATAATACACCCTCATTTAGAAGTTGAAGCACCGTAGAAAAGTTTTTAGAAAAGGGCAACAAATTGTCCCCAATCATGCCACCCAGAAGTAAGTAGTGTTAATCTTTTGAACACTATTCCAACCATCTCTCTCTTCGTATTTAGAGATAGAAAGATGCATTGATAGAAATAATTTTATAGGAATGGGATTATATTGTACATACTATGATAAAATAAAAAGCTAAAATTAATTTTACTTTAATTTAGCAATTAGAAAAAACTGAAGATATGCTAAACTTCAGATAAATATTTCCTCATTCCGAGACATACAAGTTCCTAAAGTGCCTTCTAGATTACGAAAAATATGGACGGCATTAAAAGATGGAAGCTATTATGTAGATCTTGCTTACATGCTTCAGTTTTTTATTTTGTGGATAGAAGTCCTATCACACCTTAGATAAGGTAATTAGCACCTTATGCTTCCTCTCAACTTCTTCCCTCGCCCCTTGATGTTAATTGTTTTATTATTTTTACTTTGTTAAAATTTATAAAGTAGATGTTATGAACTGTTTACGTTATAGTTCAATATTTACACGGATGCTCACCAGCGGGCTTTTTCTCAGTATTTCCATCTCCGCACTCTATATTTTGATTTCTTCTTGTGTGTCTGAGTTTCAACACAGAGTACCTTTTCAGGAAGGATTCACATGTGCTACATTCCCTGAGTTTTCTCACGCTAGAGAATGTCAGCTGACTGCCTTTGTACGCGAATGATAATTTGGCTGGGTATAATATTCTCATGCTGCGTGTTCTTTCCCTTAGAATGTTTTTAGCCACTTCTCCATTGTTTTGTTTTTGTTTTTTGGCATTGAATTTGCTACAGAGAAGTCTGAGGTGACTTGTTTTCTCTCTCTCAATGTCTGAAGAGTTATTTCTTCACTTTTGAAGTTCAATAATTTAATTAGATTATTGTTCCCCTGGTATATGGTATGTCCTTTCAATGTGAAAATTCAGTTCTTTTATTTCAGGGAAATTTTCCTGTATTATCTCTCTGAGCTATTTCTATCTCACATGTGTTGGGTTCTTTATGTCAGGGACAAAAATCACTCTTCTTTTGGCCCATTTCTGCTCTAACCTTTTTGTATTTCTTCTGTTATTGTCCTGGAATGATTTTTTTTCTTCATGCCATTAATTAAATTTTAAGCCGCATTCCTTCTTCTTTCCAATTTATTTGTTAGATCTCATATGTTGTTGTTTTGGTTGTTGATTTTTTTTTTTTTGTAGCTCTTCATTTTCCTTTTTCATCCAATTCTGCTATTCATCTCTTCTCTTTGAGCAGCTATTTTATTGATTAATATTCTCACTAAGATCTCCTATAACACTCACCACTGATGGAAAATTAGCTTTTATTTATTGAGTTACATTTTTTTCCCGGTTGAAGTCTTTGTCTGACTTTTTCTTACTTTTCAGGATTTTTAATATTTTACCTTCATCTTTGTCTTCTTCTCTATCTTCCTCTTTTCTCCCTCCTCCCTCTGTTTCCCTATCTCTTCTGCTCCTCTTTTCTGTAGCATATTTGACCGGTGACTGTGCCATGTATTAGTGGGCTCCTGTTTAATGTGGGCAGCCCCATCCAGACCCTCTATTTTCTCTAACTCAGTGAGGAGGAATTCTGCTTGAGGCCTTTTTGAGACAGACCTGGCAGAGTAAATTGCACACCGATGACCAAGCTCCTGGAGGATCACCATTTCACAGTTACTTTGATGGCACAGTGGCATACCTAGCACAGATTCATGGTTAGCCCTGGAAATAGTGGCACTGTTACTCAGATTACTTAGTTCAGGCTATGACAGCAAGACAGTATGAAGGAGATGTTCTTAGTGTGGTTCCCTGGTCAGCCTCGGTGCCGGGGCTGCTGGCAAATGACAGCAGAGAAGAGATCTAAGGAGCCTTTGCTAGGACTCAGTGGCCTCAGAAGCTTTGGGAAGTCTCTGATCAGCTTCCCTTGGATACCCCTTCCTGGCATGGGCACCCAGTCGTCACTGATCAAGCTAACAGGGTCCAAATTTAACCCATGCACAATATGTGAAATGCATTTATACCTTTGAATGATTGCTCTGGTTGGCCTCATGGGCATTCCTTCCATATGAACCCCTACTGTACTTGCCTCAACTGAGACCAATCTGTCTCCCCTTCAGGTCTCAGTTTGGGGACTGGAGTGGCTCTTTCCTCCAGTGTAACAAACTACCCTGAATACAACAAACATTTTATTTTGTCTCATGACTTTATGGACCAGGAAGTTAGATAGGCTTGGCTGGGTGATTCTTCTGCTCCACGTGACATTGACTGGGGTCATTCAATTATATTCAGATTTTGGCTGGTTCAAGGTGGCTTTATTTACATGTCTCATGTCTTGGTGGGAAGCCTGGAAACTGAGCCCAGCTGGATCCCTCTTTCTCTCCTTGTAGTTTCAGGCCCTTCTGATGTGGTCTCTCCAAGCCAGGTAGTTGGACTTCTTCTGTGGTGGCACAGGGCTCCAAGAGCAACTATTCCAGGAGGCTGGAAGTGGATGCTGCCAGTCACTTAAGGCCTGGGCCTGGAAATTGGCACAGTGTTACTTCCAAATTGTTCTACAGGTCAGATCCATCACAGAGCTCACCCAGATTTGAGGGGAGGGACATAGATCCTACTTCTCAATGGGGGAAGTATCAAAGAATTTGCAGCCATTTTCACTCTTCCAAACTCTTAATCTACTTTTCCATTGTATGAAAGCTCTATAAGAGGGAGAGCAGAGCCCTGCTGCTGTGCACATCCCTACTGGAAGGCTGGGTCTGCTCCCCTCTGAGGTCTCATTGCATGCTCTGGACCAGGGTCCTTGCCACGTGGTCTGGGGGTGTCCATCTCCCATATGTCTTGGGCATCTTATTGCAACTCAGCAGAGTGCTCCCTCATGTGACAAGCCCAACAGCACCTCCTTCCTGAGTCCTGCTGTAGTGGGGTATAGGGAACTTCACTCTTGAGAGTTAGAAACAATGTTGTCCCAGCTTCCCACTCAGTCTCAGTTTCAGTCCCCCCGATGGGAGCGTGCCAGAGAGACTGTACAATGAGGCACGATTTTGTTAACTCAACTTCCTTCCTCAGTCTTGCTCCTGGGCAGTGGGGACAGAGTTAGGGACTGTGCCCCATTATTTTGCAAGTTATTTTTTTTTCTTTCCCTGGTTATCACTTTTTGAAGTTTGTGGCATCAACTGTATGATACTCCTTTTCTTGTTTGGTTGTTGCTAGTGAATTTTTGTTTTTTGGGAGAAGGGGTACTTTTTCCTATTTCACTAGATATGAAACAGGCAGATGCTGTCACCTTCTCTATTCCACCATCTTTTCTGGGTGTCATATCTTGGGTTATTATTTTATTTTTATTTATTTATTTTGAAATAATTATAGATTCACAGGGAGTTGCAAAAATAGTATATAGAGGTCCCCTGTACCCTTCACCAAGTTTCTCTCAAAGATAACATCTTATATAACCATAGCACAATGTCAAATCCAGGAAGATGACATTAGTAGAATCCACAGACCTTGAGATTTCATCAGTTTTACATGCCCTCACTTATGTGTGTGGGTGTGTGTGTATATTTAGTTCTATGCAATTTTATCACATGTATTATTCATATAACCACAACTGCAATCATGATATAGAACTGTTCCATCATCACAAAGATCCCTTGTGCTATTTCTATATATATATAGAAAATATATATATATATTTATATATATAGAAAATATATATATACAGTCATACCCACCACCCTACCTACACCTCTCCCCCACACTAACCCCTAGCAACCACTAATCTGTTCTCTATCTTTATAATTTTGTTATACGAGAATTTTGTATAAATGGAATCATACAGTATGTGACCTTTTGTGATTGGCTTTTCTTCCCACTCGGCATAATGCACTTGAGATCCGTCAGGTTGTTGTGTGTACTGATAGCCCTTTCCTTTTTGATTGCTGACTAGTATTCCATGGTGTGAATGCAGCACAGTTTGTTTAACCATTAACTGATTCTAGGACATTTTGGTTGTCTAGTTTTTGGCTATTACAAAGAAACCTGCTATGAACAATCCAGTATAGGTTTTTATGTGGACATAAGTTTCACGTCTCTGAGATAAATGCCCAGGAGTGTGATCACTGGGTCAAATGGTAAGTGTATGTTTAATGCGTTAAGAAGCTGCCAAACTATTTTCCAGAGTGGCTGTGCCATTTACATTCCTTCCAGCAATGTATGGGCAATCCAGTTTCAATGTATCCTGGCCAGCATTTAGTTTTTGGTATTGTCACTGTTTTTGAATTTAGCTCTCCTAATAGGTTGTATATTGGATTTAAAATGTCACTTCAGTAGTGATGCTTTCACACAGCTATTGCTCCAGGTTTTTCTGACGCAGAAATGTTAAACTTTAGGTTCAGCTGCAATCCACAACAATAAAACTCATATTTAAAATAAGCTTTAAGCCATCCTGCACTTTCCCGTCAATTTTTACTACATTGTGGCAGCATCTTCATCCTCAAATCTTCGTGGGGAACTTCAGTGACTAGAACAAGGCCACCACAATACTTGATGTTTGAGAGTTCTGGATTTTCCTCATTATCTGGCTGGCAGAGTTCACTAATTTCAAACTTATGCTCCACACTTCTTGTTTTTAACCACAGATCTATGATCCCATTTGAAGACGTAATTTTCAAATGATTGCATTATGAAATGATATAAGAAGAATGAAACCAAAGCCAAAAAATGCAGAATTTTGGGATTATCTGGGAATTCACAGTGGCAAGACGTTAAGATAAGCATATTCCCACATTTTGTAAATAAAATATTTAATAGAGTATATTTTTGTTAGGAAGTTGAATGATTTGTACAAAGAACTTTTATGTGTCAAAAGTTAAAAGGAAAAGATGATAAATTTACTCTCAGGAATCTAGATATGCATTTTTCTACGACCTTCAAGCAGGTTCCATCTTACAGGTTTTCTTCTTCTAGTGGCCTGGGTTAGCCATGTGCACTAGTGATGTCAGTGTTAATTGCAGTCTCTGAAGTCTCTGCACCTTCCCCAGTCACTTAGAGATCACTAGCCTTAATCCTGATTCTAACTGTATTGGTAATACAGCCAGGCTCTTGGAAGCACCAGAAGTACTTATTTTTTAATCACTGTTTGCAGAACACAAAAAGCCTCAGTACCAAGTGTGTGCAGAGCGAGATGTAAATGAGAAGTAAGCCAGTCCATCCCATGGAATTCTGGAAAGGCACAGGATGCAGAGGAACTGATTACTGAGCAGGCTGGGGGTGAGGGGTGGAGCTACAAACTGGGGGATTTGTTGGGGGATTCTATGTGAAATAAATAGTTGAATCCCCTCCTCTAACACTATTTCCCACCTCTGTGCACACAGTGCCAGCAGACAGACTTATACCTTCTTGTCTCCTCCACCCCAAAAAGAAAATTGGAGGTTTATTCTCTGGAGAAATTGAACCCAAGAAGTTTGGAACTGAGGTGGGGCATGGGGATGAAGATGGCAAAATTGACTGAAGGTCAACAGATGAAACAATTCCATCATCAGCCTCATCTCCCTCTGCTTGGTGTGAAGACCACCCCAACTCCCAAAAAAGTAAGAGAGAATAAGGTTTTTCTCTGGAGAAACTGAATTGCCTTGGAGAAAAAACTTCCATACATTGATATTTTGGGCATCTACTCATGCAATGGCTAGCGTTCTTCCTCATCACCCTAATACAAGCCCACTGTGCATGAATCTTGCCCAGGCCTCTGAATTTTCAGCCAGTTCTTTTTTTTTTCTTTCCTTTTTTTTCCCCCACTGGGAAAGAGTTGCCCTGAGCTAACATCTGTTGCCAATCTTCCTCTTTTTTTTTCTCCCCAAAGTCCCAGTACATGGTTGTATATTTTACTAGTAAGTCCTTCTCATTCTTCCATGTAAGCCGCTGCCACAGCATGACAACTGACAGACGGGTGGTGTGGTTCTGTGCCCAGGAACTGAACTGGGGCCACTGAAGCAGAGTGCACCAAACTTGAACGAGTAGGCCATCAGGGCTGGCTCTTTCAGTCAGTTCTTAAACACAGACAGACAATCAAAGGTCACCAGACAAACAAGGAAAGTCTTCATCCTGAAAGAGAGAAACCAAAATAAAAAGCAAAACTGAAAAAAGGAATCTGAGAGAAACAGAGATAATAGAGGGAAAGGAAGAAAACTTCCAAAGCAACTATGAACCCAGTTCTAATAAGTAGTCTCAGAGAACTATGAGAAGGAACTGCATCTATAAAACAAGAACAAGATACTATAAAGAGCTCATGGAAATAAATACAATAGCTCAAGGGAAAAAGTGAGTGGAAGACAAAGTCAAGGAAATACAACATAAAGCAGAACAAAAAGATAAAGGGTTAGATATGAAAATGGTGAGAAGAGACATAGAGAATAAACCCTGGAAACCTTTATTTGGCTAAGAAGATTCCAGAAAGAAAGAAGAGAGGAAACAGAAGGAAGGAAACAAATGAAAGAATCTAAGAAAAGAATTTTCAAAATGAAAGACATCAAACTCCTGATTTAAAAGGTGCACGTCATAAAGGGGACACACCACAATAAGGTAAAAAAGACCCACAACAAGGCACATCATAGAGAGGTTTTAGACTGTGGGATAGGAGGTCCCCTGAAAGCTTCTAAAAAGCAAAGTAATGCAAAAGAGATCATACACAAAGGACTAGAATCAGATTGACATCAGACTTCTCGGTAGCCACGTTGGGGACCAGAAAGCAACTGAAAAATAGCATCAAAAATCTTATGGAATATAATTTTCAACTGGGAATTTTATACCCTGCCAGGCTATCAGTCCAGTGTGAGGGCAGAATTAAGACATCTTTACCCATCCGTAGACAATTCGCCTGCTTGAAACTCTTTCTAGAAAGCACTGAGAAAAGTTCCAGCAAATCCTGAGAAATCCAAAAGAGGTGAAATCGCGGGATCCAGAAGATAGGGGATTAGACTCAGGGGAGCAGAAGAGAGGGAGCAGGTTGACAGCCGAGAGGGCTGCCAGCTGGAGTGGAGGAGGAGGCTGGAGACGAGTATGTGGAAGGAATTAAGGACATGCATATGGAAATTTTGCAAGTGAAAACAATAATTCTTAAAAAACATCCCAAAGCCTGTACGTGAAAGGATGTGTAATCATACACTGCTCAGCTCTGCAATGAAATAAATAATTTGCTGTGTAATCCTAATGATATAAACCTTTATATCAAGGAGGAAACTTTTCTTCACAAGTAACTGGAAACTCAAAGTGTCTTAAACCATAAAGGGAATTATAGGATTTTGCTCACATGATTGACAATTTTAAAGATAGTTTAGGCTCTAGATGAGGCTTGATGCAAAGCCTCTCTAAAATCTTTAATTTCCATCTCTCCTCTTTGTCTTCTGCAGTATCCATTCAAAGTAATACTGGCTTTCCTTATGGTTGCAAGTTGGCTTCCAGCACCTTCTATGGGCTTCATGCTTCCTTGTTCATAGGGGAGAAAATATTTCTCTAGGGACTTTTGCAGAAGAACAAGGAAATTCTGTCCCAGTTTCCTCCAGAAAACCTCTCATTTGTTGATATCGAGTTACATGCCCTTTTTTTGAACCAATCACTATAGCTTGGGGATGGCGTTCAGCCAATCAGGACCCACCCTTGTGGCCAGAGATGGGGTTAGCTTCCCAGAAACGTGGTGGCTGTGTAGGAGAACAGTAGAGTCCCAAATGGAAATCAAGGTACAGTTAAATGAGGAAAGAAAATAGATGTTAGGAGGCCCCCAAACAGCAAATGTCTATTTTACAACAGAAACTATTTAACTAAAAGTCATGAAATAGCTGTATGGGGCAATGCAGATTGCGAGAATGAAAGAGACAAACCCACATCCATCCTAATTCAAAATCAATAGAGAATGTCTGAAATTTATGGATCAATAAACAGCAGTTTAAACACATTATTTAGAAATATGGAAGGAGCTAGTAGAAAAAACAGCTGCAGGAGTTATAAAGAGTTATAAATCACTCCTTCCGGGGAGCCAGCTGGGGGAGGGGGTGGCACAGGGCATTACGGTTTTTCATGAGAAGTTTTTTGTATGATTTGATTTTAAAACTATGTTCATGCATTACTTTGATTAAAAAGTTAAAAAAAATCCTTCCAAGCTTTCATGAAAACACATGAAATTAGATGAAATGGAAATCAAGAGGCTGCCGACTGCCTTGTGAGAAAGACATGTCAGAGTGCAAAAATTCAAAATGGAACCCACCCTCACCCCCCAGCCATTTTTTAGTTAAATCCTCATATCACCAATGTGCGTGGCATGGCTTCCTGGACCCTCCAGTATACCTCTACACATGCCTGGGGGAAGAAAAAGATGCCCTAGCTTGAGAAGTATAGATTAAGACACATTGGGACAAAGAGTTTGAAACGTTTTAAAAGGGGAAAACTCGAACTTTCCCTGGAGGAACACCAAGGCCAAGGCCCCCTGTGAGCATAGCACAATGCAATAACAGAAGAAGCGTCTGAAAAGATGCCGGCTTCGGGGTGCTGTCAAGAGTTCTGCCCTGGCTCTCTTCTTTCTGTGTGGGCCAAACTGTATTGCACTGTCCTACCTTTTGTCACAGTTTCACTGCTCATGTTGTTTTTCCTTAGACCACAAATCCTGCCTACAGCAGCATTCAAATGCTTTTTGTTTAGTTTGCATCACCAGCCTGATCCAAAACTGTTCATTCCTCCAGGGACCCTGGACCCAGCAGGGTAGCGTCCTGTAAAGATCCATTGCTGGAGCACAGGGGCACGGATATACGATGTCTCCCTTGGGGATACTTAGATGTAAAAGGACAGACCACAGAGAGGGAGAGTGTTTAGGCACCGCAGTCCTTCCCAGCTGCTGTATTTGGAGATAACCCCCAAATTATAAAGGAGGACCCCAGTACTGACGATTAGAAGTGTCAGGAAAGGTGCTGTTTTAAAAACTCGTGACTTGTTTCACCAATGGGAGGTTTGTATATACCTGCAAGAGCAAACTAGGTTCTAATTTAACAAATCTGATGGGATTGTTGGTTTTGCAACTGTAAGGTAAAGCATTCTTTTCTGAAATGGAAGTTTGGGGGCAGTAGGGAATTAAACTGCTCTTCACAATGCAGTTAACATTATGTTTTCATTTTGGGCTGAGCTACATGTCTGCAGGTCATGGGAAGCAGAAAGTGGAGGTCTTTTATTGCGCAGGTGCGAGACCCCAGGGGAGACTGGGATGGGGGCGAGGATCTGAACTCATGTAGGGAAGACAGAGACGAAGCAGTGCCCTTTTGGAGAGGGAGCTGGTGGCCCCAGCAGCAGAGCATCAGGCTGGAGCCCAAGGGGGGAGATGGCCCTCTGCCCAAATTCCCTTCTGCTCCACCCAAGGCTTCAGTAAAGCGTTAAATGTTACAACATGATCTTAGCTGTGCTCCGGGGGTGTTGAGGACAGGGCTTTTAAAGGAGCGGAAGTAATCCAGAGAAATGCCGCCCAGGAACAAAGGAACAAGTTGACTAGAACTCAGGCAGCTGCTTGGCATTCAAGTGACAACCAAGGCTGCTTGGTGGGACACGAGACATGGACTATTCCTCAGGGATTTTCAGAGGTCCTTGGGGAGAGAAACCTGATTAAGTGCGAGGCTTTCTTCCAGGTAAGCAATTTGAGGACTGGTGCTATCTGATTTGGAAGGCTGTAGAATTTGGAAACATTTAGGATCTTGACTACAGTTCTGGTATGAACTCTAAAGTCTTAGCCATTTGTTTCTGTAGAAGAATCATAGCCAATGAAAGATATCAAAGATCAGAACCAAAACAAGGACGAGGTAGATAGCAGTTTAGCCATGCTGCCCCCAACGTTGCAGTTGGACACTCACTGAGACAGTTCAAACTGGACAATTCCCGTGAGCTCATGCTTCATCCCCAGTGTTTCAGCTGCAGTCCTTGACCTGCTTCAGCTTCAACTCATTCACATCACTTTCCCTAACCTCCACCCTCAAATTATTACAAATAATTCTCATTGAATCCTGGGAAAATCTTGGAGTCCTTTTTTAAGGGGGGAAAAAAAACCAGGCAGGAAACCACATAGAATTATAGAAGAGCAACCCTTTCTTATTTCTAAGTAAATTTCATTTCAGTTGAAATATCAGCGTCTTTGCATGAGCCATACATTCCATGCCTACATTGGAATTTTTGCATTCTGTGCTGATGACACATCCCTCCCACAGCACATCAGGTAAGGTATTTAGTTACTGACACAAATTTAAATCTCACAGAAATAATTAAACTCATGCAAAAATTTTGATTCAAATTTTCATCACGAAACAAGAAAACTCCCAACTAATGATTGCATCCAATTAGAATTATATTAACAGAGCTCCAAATTTGTATTCCCGATTTCACTGATTGAATCCCCCAGTTTTCCCCCATCACTTTGCTGACAGACAGAGTGCCGGCCCCAAAGTGGGCTGAGTTTTCAGGAAAGTGGTCCTACCCACTTGGAACCCTCACGGTAGCGAACCTCCCTCCCTGGTGGCTTCTGAGCAGCTGCTCTGAGCACCCTGGAGCAGGAGGAGTTCCTCTGGGGGGCTGGGGAAGCCCCTCCAGATGGTGTTTCCTCTTTCCCTCTGGCAGAGTGCGGGGAGAGTCCCCAGGGTGACCGGCTCTAAAGCAGCTGTCCTTTGGAACTTGATCTCCTCTTTTCTCTTTGGCCTGCCGGTCCGCAAAGTCCTGGCTCTTTTCTCTAGCTGACAAATTTACAAGTGCCCCGTCCAGACATTCAGTGGGAGGTGGGACAGTGTAACGTCTGAGCACTGCCCTTGGCATCAGAGAGCCTGACTCAACTTTGCATAACCTTGTGCAAAGCGTCCACCTCGGGCCTGAACTACAGGATAACATGGGTGGTTGTGATGATCAATGAGGCGATGTCGACCCAGTGCCTGGCACATAGTAGGCATCCGACACACACCAGTTATTAATATCACTTCTTGCTGGAAAGGAAGGAAAGGGGAAATCATTAGTTGAGTCTAAAACATAAAATCAGTACTTTCATGTAAAATTCAATTAATCACAGCAATTGTTAGGCCAAGACCCTGATAGTTCTTATTTTTGGCGTGTCCTAGAGCAGAAACAGAATAAACAAGACTGAATTGTTAAGAACATATCAACTCCTAGTTAATCAATACATAACTAAGGTATTCTTTGAAGCAGGCCTGAAAGGCAAAGTAGGCATTTGTCTGGCACACAAAGGGCCAGCCAGGATGGCAAATGGGTAGCTGGTATCCTGTACGCCCCCCCACTCCCTGCCCTTGCTGCATTTCCCTTGCCTAGGGCAGACATCATTAATCAATCATAGCGTCTCATCTTGTTGAACCTGGATTCTGCCTATGCTAGTTTTCCTTCTCTTGTTTTTCTGTAGTAAAGTATTTTAAAGCAAATCTCAGATATTATGCCATTAAACTCCTGCAGGATACATTTCTAAAAAATATAGATGTTTTCTTACATAACAACAACAAGGTCACACCTAACAAAATTAACGAAAAATCTTTTGTATTGTCTATTACCCAGTTCATAATCAAATTTCCCCGATTGTCTCAAAATATTTAGGATTATGTTTAGCACAGCTGTATATCAATGGTCAGAGTTTTAAGCAGGAGAAGTGACTCATGGGTCAAAAGCAACTGCAGCCTGCCCTTTGGAGAATGGGAAGGAGGGCTCTCCTACCTCGGGATGGCTTCCTGCCTTCAAGGGATTTTTCCTGGCAGGTAGAAGCATCTGTTGTCTACCTTCCTTTCTGAGAATTGCTAGTTCCCTGAATCCTTTGTTCTGCCAGGAAGCAAGGGGGCTTTCTTGTAAACAGGACTCTGGGACTCTGGGGTCCCCAGGTTTTCCAGGAGTGACGCCAGCTGCTGAGTCTCTGCCCTGCCCTGAGTGGGTGAGTGATACAAGAAGAGGGTTTTAGGCGCCCTCGGGGCCCAGGAGGTTGCTGATCCTACCCTGGAAGGCTGACTGTGGGACTTAGACCTCCTCTACCCAGGCCATCCCGGGTCATCCGTTCCCCTCTGCACCCCAGGGAGCAGACGCTCTGTGTGCTTTGGAATCAGCTGCCAGCGTGCCAGCAGGGACTGGCATGGATTTTCCATTTCCTGTGCATGTCTTTGAGGAGATTGGAGACTCAATTTCAGGATGCCTGGGCCTGCACAAAGGCGGTGATGATGGCTATTGTCTGGGAAATGGCCCATTGTGGAGCTGGGGTGGAGGGGCAGCAAATTAGGGAGACAGTCTCCGATCAATTACTGTCAATTCCGTCCTCGGGGAGCTGAGAGTGTGCTTCCACAGACAAAGGTCTGATTTAGTGCAGGACACACTGAAGTCGGAGAGAATGTCCTGGGGGAAGCTGCAGAGGATTTCGACTGAGGTCCACAGTCCTTAGGGTCTTGTTGAGGTCAGGGCCTCAGGTGGCAGGGCAGGAACTGGAGCAGGGCAGCCTAGTAAGGGGTTGCAGGAGTTAATGGGAAACTCTGGGATGGAAAAAGAGAGCCGAGGATTTGCATGTTGACTTCACATTCTTTATGACACTGCCTTAGCCCTTCTAGGGGACTAGGACGTTGATCTTTCCTATTTCTCTCTCCTTTTTGTTTCTTTCCCTCCCTCCCTCCCTTTCTTTCATTTCCTCCTCCATTCATTTATTCACTCATTTATCCAATGACCAGTTATCAAGGGCCTTCCTATGTCAGCCACTGTGGCCAGGGCTTAGGATAAGACAGTGAAAAAGGCAGATCCCATGCCCTCATGGGATTTACAGGCACAAGGAGAGACAGAGCCCAACCAGGGGAACACATAGATAAATGCAATGATTACATGTTGTAGTGAGTATTATGAGAAAAATGAAAGTGCTGAGATAGGACATTAGACTGTCTCTTTCTTGCTCCCTCTCATGTTCTAGCTACTGGTCCACAGTGGCTGTTAAGCGCCGACCAGCTCCCTGCCCTTGTCCCTCTCTTCCTTCACGGCTGTGACTACCTATCTCCGTCCTGTGATTTCTTGGTTCCTGTTGAGCCAGCAGCCAGTGCTCCTCCCTGGTTTCAGGCAGAGGGACCTGAGGGCTCTGGTGCATCCCTCTGGGACTCTGTGTCAAGACTTCTTGGCTGCTGGTTAGGCCTTGACCTTGAGCCCCAGACCTATTTCTGTGCCAGAGATCCTGTCTTTTTTAATTTTAATTTCTACAAATAAAAATTTTAATTTTATTGAGATATGATTTATATAGTGAAACACAGATCTTTGGTTCTGTCAGTTTCATTTCATGTGTTTTAAAGGTCTGTTGTTAGATGTATACACATTTGGGATTGTTCTGTCTTCTTGATTATTTGACTCTTCTACCATATGAAAGGTCCCTCCTTACCTCTTGTCTTGAATCTATTTAGTCTGATATTAATATACCCACTTCAGCTCTCTTTCAATTAGTGTTTCCATGGTGTATCTTTTTTCCATCTTTCTGTTTTTAACATTTCTGTGTTTTTATACATAAAGTATATATTTTATAAAAGGATATAATTTGGTCTTGCTTTTTTATTGTCAGACAATTTCTGCCTTTTAATTGGAGTGTTTAGTCCACTTACATTTAATGTAATTATTGATGTAGTTGGATTGAAAAGTAACATTTGCTATTTGATGTCTATTTTTCCCTTCTGTTATCTTTTTATTTTCTTCTCTCCTTTCCTACTTTATTTGGGTTCTTGAGAATTTTTAGTATTCTATCTTATCTCATCTACTAGTTTTTTACCTACATCTCTTTTTTAAATAGTTGCTCTAGGAATTGCAATACGCATTCTTAAATGATCAAAGTCTACCCTGAATCATTATTATCCCACTTCGCATACAATGTAAGACTCTTGGAATAGTCAACGTCCATTTCTTCCCTCCTTTGTTCTATTTTTTGACATTTACTTATTTTTTACATTTAACTCCCACAGTGCAGTATTATTATTTTCACTTTAAACAGTCATTTTTCTTTTAAAGAAATTAAGAATTGAGGAAAAAGTCTTCCACATTGACTCATATATATTACCATTTCTGGTGCTCTTTATTCCTTGGTGAGGATCTTAGTTTCCATCTGGTACAATTCCTCCTCAGCCTGAAGAACTTTCTTTTGCGTTTCTTAAAATGCAGATCTGCTGATGAGTAATTCTCTCAGCTTTGGTTTATTTCAAAATGTCTCTGTTTTACCTTCATTTTGAAGGATTTTTTTTCTGAATAAAGACTGGGGGTGATGGATTATCTTGAGCATTTCTCTTCATATGCTTATTTACCATCTGTATATTATCTTTGGTGATGTGTCTGTTCAGATATTTTGCCCATATTAAATTGGGTTGTTTGTTTTCTTATTGTTGAGTTTTAAGATTTTTTTTTTGGTTTATTTTGGATAAGAGTCCTTTATCAGGTATGTCTTTTGCAAATATTTTCTCCCAGTCTGTGGCTTGTCTTCTCAATCTCTTGGCAGTAATTATTTTTTTCAAAAATTTTTTCAGACCCAATCTCTCTCTTTCCTTTCTTGGGCTCTGAGTCCGTTTATGTTAACTCCTTGGTATTGTTCCCCAGGCCACTGAGGTTCTGTTCTATTTTCCCACTCTTTTTTCTCTGTGTACTTCAGTTTTTGTGGTTCAAGTGCTGTGTTTCAAATTCGCTTATCTTTCTTTTACTTTCCAATCTATTGTCAAACTCATCTAGTTAATTTTTCATTCCAGATATTGCATTTTTCAGTTCTATAATGTCTATTTGGTTCCTTTTATCGTTTCCATTTTTCTGTTGAGATTCCCTGCTGGTTCACTCATTACATACATATTCTCCTTTAAATTATTAAACATATTTATAATGTCTGTTTTAAAGTCCTTTACTGCTAATTCCATCAATTGTGTCATCTTTAGGTCTGTTTCTACTGATAAATTTTTCTCCTGGTTATAGGTTACATTTTCCTGCATTTAAAAAATTGTATACTGGACACTGTGGATGCTGCATTGTTGAGATCTGGATTTTTATTGCCTTCCTTCGAAGAGTGCTGTATCTTTGCTCTGAGGGGTAGTTAATGTACTGATGGATCAGCTTGGTTTTGTCATGGCTTGGTTTTAGGCTTTGATAGGGTGGATGAAGACTAAACCTTAATGTGTGGCCTTCCTTGAGTCTCTGCTGAATGTCCAGGGTGTTCAGCAAGATCTCTCCGCTCTGGCTGGTCAGACTCCACCATCTCGCAGCGCTGTGTGACCTCCAAAATCTCTGTTTGGCTCACAGTACACCAGGGGCTGTTCTCTGCCGGGCAGCACAAAGTCTCCCTCTATACATGCACAGCTTAGTATCCAGTTGAAGACTTGGGGGAACCCCTAGGCAGATTCCCGGTGCCCTTTCTCTGTGCATCTTCCAACTCTCCAGTAACCTGCCCCACAAATTCCAGCTGCCCCTGCTGCCTCAAACTCCAGTCTCTGTTTCCTCCATCCAGCAAGACCTCTCCTCTCTCTTTGGGCTCCCCGTTCTATGCCAAGGTTTGGAAAGTGCCCAGTGGCAGAAAGCTGGGGTGAATGTCAAGCTCACTTCATGTGTTTTCCTTTTTCAAGGATAAAAACCAGTTAGGAGTTAGACTCTTGCTGACATAAAAGCCAGAGAAAACCGTGAAATCCTATTGAAACTCCATTTCCCTTATCCCTCCTCCACCCTTGGCTCTCCTGGGGCCATTTTCCTAGGGTTGCGGATGTGGGAGAGGAGCAGGGGGCCAAAGGGAGAAGGGGAACCTGGAGAAGGCATTTAGGGTATCGCCTGGTATATTTTGTTTACAGCTTCCCAGTGGGGCCCTAAAGAAGGAGGCAGCTGTGTGTTATTGAGCTCGTTGGAGAGGCATGGAGGGAGGGGGTGCTGACGAGTGCAATTAGCCAACAGTTTGAGACTGATGAAGTGGATAACGAGAGGTGCTAGGACAGATTTTCGTGCTAAAAAAAGGAGATGGAGGAGAGACTGTTGCACATTAACCTGCTCAGGCCTGATCTGTCAGGAACCAACTCCCTGCCAAGAGGCCAAGGATCAGAGGATTCCAAGGCTGGACCAGCACCTCCTTCCCAGACAGCCTCCTTGGGGATTCTTGTCATCATTATCTTCATCATCATTTACTGAGACCATATGGACCAGGTCTTGCGCCAAACAACTCTCGTGCTTCACCTCCTTCAATGTCCACAACCACTACGTGAAGTCGGTTTTATTATAACCCATTGTACAGGTGAGCAAACTGAGGTGCAAGAGATGAAGGAATTTCCTGAGTCACATTGAGGCTGACTTCCTCACCGTGACCTGACACCAGAGCCTGCTATGTGCAGCCTTGGCCTTGGTCTCACGGTGCAGGTGTATTTGTCCCCAAAGAGAAGGGACACACTTCCCCAAGGCCTGTGCGTGTGAGGTCTGAGCCAAGTGTGTTACATTTCTTTTCTTTTGTTTTGTTTTTCAATGATTTCTAATAACGTCCAATGAAGAGGGTACTATTTTCACCCCAATTTTACAGAGGAGGAAACTGACTGTTAGAGAAATTAAATACTTTGTCCAAAGAACCAGATCTAGCAAGTTGTGGAACGGTATTAAAATGTATTAAACTTTAGCCAACAATTCTATATGGAATGCCTACTATGTGCCAGGCTTTATTCCAGGTATTAGAGATAGAGCAAGGGACGGAACAGACAAAAATCCTGCCCTTGTGGAACTTGCATTTTAGGGAGGGGGAGCATCGGCAGACACTAAACAACAAGGCAGGTGGAGGTAAATGATATAGAGAAAGACAAGGCAGCGGAGGGGGGAAGGGAGGGTGCAGCGTGGAGGATGTAATTTTGCATAAAACTCGGGAAGGCTGCACTGTGAATATGACTTCTGAGCAAAAACCTGAAGGAGCTGAGGGCTCCAGCCCATGGATATCTTATGGTAGAGCATTCCAGGCTGAAGGAACAGCATGTGCAAAGATCCAGGGGCACAGAGCTGCCAGGTCACCCAGGTTTGTGGACAGCACTCGTGACAGCAACAGTGTGAATGGTATTTCCTGGGGTTGTGCAGCAAGGGGGCCTGGGAGAGGGCGGAGGCGGGGCAAGTGTGGCTGGAGCAGTGTTGGAAGGGGGAGAGGAGTGGCCAGGGGTCAGAGGGATAACTGTAGCCCAGTGTGTGGGCCCTTTTTGCTCATCACACGGACATAAAGTCTTCTCTGATGTGGTTGGAGAAGAGGGTTGAGAGATGATCCCTGGAAGGGCATGGTCAGCCACTTTGATAGCCTCCAATTTGCCCCCAAGTTTTGCCTTCCCATTGGGTTCTACCACCCTGATGCCTCCTGCCTCTTGGCTGAAGTGACCCCACTTTAATTACCAAGGTGACACAGTTCTTTCCCTTAGCCCAGGTGAGACAGCCTGACGCTGTGAAAACAACTTGCCCAGAACATGCGAGTGAAGAGGGAACACCACTCACCCTTCTGTGACTTTGGGCAAGCATCTGCTCTGGGCTGTATTTCCTCCACCTGTTCAGTGGGGGCCAGCGGAGCACCCACCTTTGAGTGCGGCTATAAGGCTTGAGTGAGGTGATGCCCACCCTGGGGCAGTGGCAGAAGGTCATCCTCTCACCCGTTCGCGAGGGCCCAGCCCTGTGATGCATAACCATTCCCTCTTCTTCTCCTGAGATCCCCCTGCTGGAGTTCCTCCTTCTCTCCACTCATCAAAATCCTATGTGCCAAATTTGAGGTCCTCCAAGAAGTCTTCCTTCCACCCTCACTGATTACATCTGCATGATGCCCAGACATCATGCTCCCTGGAGAGGCAGGAGAAGCATTTCAGCACCAGATGGCCCTGAGTTCTCAGCTTGCCTCTACCTCTGGGTGATTTCAGAAAAGTCACTGGACCGCTTGAATTCTCAGTTTCCTCACCTATCAATGAGAATCTTGTCCTGGAGGCATTTTGAGAATGGAATGAGATGATGCAAGGAAAGCACATAGCATGATTGGTTCAAGTCAAGGTCATTATGAGCACGTCCATATGGATCCTACAACTTGACCCTCAAATTGTCTGCCTAGAGTTTATCTAGACCAGAGGTCAGCTAATTTTTTTTTTGCAAAGGGTCAAATAATCAATATTTTAGGCTTTGAAGGTCATTTGCTCTCTGCTGTAGCGGGAAATCAGTCACAGACAATCCGTAAATGGATGGGTGTGGCTGTGTCCAATATGACTTCATTTACTAAACAGGCGACGGGCTGCATTTGGTCTGTGGGTCATAGTTTTCAGCTCCTGATTTAGACCAATCTTCTCACTTATCAAAAGAGGAGAAAGAAGTCCAGAGGCAACAAGTCACCCATCCCAGGGGGGCTGAGCCACACGAGCCTGGAGGGAGGACAGCCAGGCAGGAAGCCTGACTCTCGGGACTCTGTCCTGAATCGTTCTCTTATTGTTCCACGTGGGTAGCTTTCCCTCCCCTGTTGGTTTGTCCATTGCACACACGCTAGTTACTTATTAAATATTCATTTGATTGGTTTAATGTAACAAAACATCTTTGGCACCATCTTGGAAGCTTCTGGATTTGTCCTCTGGAGAAAGCTATGAAATCGGAGGAAGGAATCAAGGGCTGGCCCAAAGTCCCTGAGTGAGCCAGGAGTTCCCAGTACCCAGCCCTGGAGGACACTGTCAGCATGTCAAGGACAGCCTTACAGCACCAGTGTGGCAAGGCTCTGCAGCTGTGAAATTCTTCCTTTGGTTTCTCCAAGAAAACAATCCTCCAAAAAGAATCTCGTCTATTAATGTGATTATTAATCTGGAAAAAAACCCCACTTCTCAATAAAATGAATCTATGACAAGACAGATGTAATAAACCTGGTTAGGATTTATGATGTGCCCAGGCAGCGTTTTGCAAAAGATAATGTTCCCCTGTAATGTTGATTTGCCGGATGAGAACCATGTAATTTATTCTGTCAATGCACATAAGAAATGTTATCTGTGTGGGGAATGACTGATGGCCTCATGAAAGCTGGCAGGGAAACAAATAAAACAATTTCGGCCTTAAAAGTATAATCACCTAAAGATCAGGTCCCAGTGTTTGTGACGGGAGGGCAGGACGGGGAGCTGTGGCTGCTGTGAGTGGCCATCCAAACTGAGACCATTTCCCCTTGAGCTTGGCACCAGAGGGCAGCAGGGAGCCCTGAGAAGCTCTCTTGACTGTCCAGATTCCTCCCTCTGGGCCTTTGCTCTCCTGGCTGTTCCTCCACTTATCCTTCAAGGTCTGGCTCAGCGGGTCTCTCCTCCACGGTGAGCTTCTGTTCCGGTAGCTCCCCAAACACACACCCTCCAACAACAGGGATTTTCCCTTCGTGGACTCCTGCATCCACCCTCTGGGCCTCTTTGACGCGGCTCAGCACTCGCTCCCTTGGAATTTAGTGATTGCTGTCATCTCCTCTTTGAGACTGGGGCCCATCTTGCTTCAACATCCTCCATAAGAAGGATCATTCCGTGAGTGCTCATGAGTGTTTGCTGAGTGAATTAGTACTCAGCGGTAGAGCTACCATTTATCGAACTTGAAATGCGTCAGGCGCTCTGCTGGGTGCCTTACAACGTGGTCACGTTAATGGAACCACCCTGGGAGGAAGGCGTCATCGCTGTTCCTTTTACTGTAGTGGGAACCGGGGCTCAGAGCCCTCCTAGCTTGTCCGAGGTCACGAATCCAGCAAGCGGAGGAGCTGGCTTCCAAATCCAGACTGCAGAGTGGACCATGACTGGATACCGAGAGCGCTCCTCACCCTGTTTTCCCTCTCCGTGCTGTCCGCCCCTCCTTGGGAGCCTTTCTTCTTTTGGTCTCCATGAACTACACTCTCCTGCTTTTCCTCCCACTTTTCTACCACTCCTCATTTTTCTTTCCAGAACTTTCTTCCTTACATGTTGGTGTCCATCAGGCTCTGTGCTCAGCCTTCCTTCCTCACTCAGTGGTGTGTCTTGTTCACCCCTTGGCTTTCACAGTGGAGTCTTGACTCTCAGCTCTCTACCTGTGTCCCAATCCCTCCATCTACGGTGCACTCCCAAGTGGACATTCCCAAGGCTCTTCAAACCCAATATGTCTAAAACTGAATTCACCGTCACTGCCCCCACACCTGGCTGCGTCCTAAACATTCCCCTCCTTCCATGTTCCTCTTCTCAGAGACTGGTAGCGCTTCCATCCGCCTAAATGCCCAGGTCAGAACCGGAGAGGCACCTTGACCAGCCCCCCTACTTATCCCTCAAAGGCTGCTACATCACCGTGCCCTGGAGAGTCTCCCCTTGTCAACCACTTCTGGACTCTTTTGTTTGCCACTGTCCCCACTGTGACCACTCTGGTCCAGGCTGCTCTTATCTGCTGGATCGTTGAGTCTTAGTGTGGACATCACCTCCCCCAGGAAGCTTTGTCATCTTTCCTGGCTGAATTCAGTGCCCCTCCACCTGCTTCCGTTTTGCCTTAGGGCACTTGTCATTCTGTATTGTAACGGTCTGTTAATAGGCCTTTCTCCCCTTGACTCTGAGCTTCCTGGGGGCAGGGGCCTGGTCTGACTCACTCAGGATCCATGTGCGCTGTGCAGAGCCGGGCCTGGTACAGAGAAGGTGCTCAGAGAATCTTTGCTGAGTGAGTGAGTCAGTGGGGGATGCAGCCTGGAGGGGAGCACATAGAGCCCTGTCCCAGAGTGAGCTGAACAGACAAGATGAAGACCTCAGGCATGATGCAGCCCGGGTTCCAGGCACCTCTGGTCACCAAACAAGGCCCAGAACCCTTGGGAAGGGCAGGAGCCTAAGACAGCCACAGGGGACACCTTCCTTGCAATGCCCTGGGGCACTGGGTGAAGAGTCCATGTGGGGCCAGCAAAGGGTATGGAAAGGGCACATTAGGGAAGTGTCCAAGCCAAGGCCATATGGAGGCCTAGGCCATGAGGACATGAGGCTGTCTCTGGCCTGGACAACATGGGGCTTTGAGGAGAGGTCAGAGTGCAGGACTGAGGACCAGGCAGGGCCTCTCACTAGGGCAAGGCCAGCTGGAGAGTTTCTGGGCAGCAACAGCCAGTCCTGGGGATGATGTGATAGTCAAGGTGCCAGAGGTGGGGCAGGAAAGGCTACATCTCAAAGACAGCCAGGTGCAAGACCTGGTAGAGGACCTTGTATCTGGGGGACATCATGGGGCCTAGACAGGCAGGCTTAACGCCAGCCACCATGGCTGGCCACTGGACCTTGAGTCTGGGGAATGTGACTATATCATTCGGGGTCTGGAGAGAAACAATTCATCTTGGATGATTTGAATGAAGAAATTCTCATGGGGGGACTACTTATAGAGGTGTGGGCAGAATGAAAGAATCAACCACCCAGAGAGGCACAGCAGCAGGGAGCAGGCACCACCTCTAGGTGAGGAGACAAAGGGAGGAAGTAAGGTTACCGGGGCCCAGTGAGGGCTGGAGCCAGAGGGGAGGGCTGGTGAGAGCTGGTAGGCACAGAGGGAGGGATCCACTGCCAGAGACATGGCCCCGTAGCAGGACAGAGTGGAGAAGAAATGACCCAACCTCTCTCTTCCTACTCTGCCAGTGTACTCCCGTTGAATCTGACCCATGCAGGGTCAGATTCCTGGATCTGGGAGCAGATTAGAAAAGAAAAGAGTTGATGTAGGGGCAAGTGGGAACCTACCAGCACAGTGACTCGTTATGGAGTCCCCCCAGTTGGTTTGCTGAGGACGTATCTGGAACCTCAGTGCAGAACTGACTCATATACTGGCTGGTCTACAGGTGGGGCCCTGAGAGGATCCTGCTTTGGGATCTGGGAGGGCAGAGGCAGGAGGAAGATGGGCAGCCCCCCATGGAGACGGATCCCTAGTTGGCCTTCTCTCCTTGTCTTGTTTGAATTTCAAGCAGGGATTGAACATGGAGTCTAGGCTGTGACCAGGCTGAGACCACGACTTGAGGACATAGTTTTCCTAAGAGTAGAGTGGTGGCATTAGATCAAAGCAGAGATCCTCAAGTGGGTTCCAGGGAGCTCCAGAGCTGAGTGGGAATGCCTCGGGGGTGGGTGGGTATGTGGAGGGAGGCCAAGAGAGTGGGTGGAGGGAGCCGTAATGAATGCTCATACAGCCGGCTAGTGCAGGAAGTCTTCCTTGCGTTTGACCTCAGGCGAGAAGCTCAGATGAGCTGGATTTGGAGCTCTGAATCTGAATTTTTCAGCCCGAATCTGACTAATGCCAGGGAAGGAGGTGTGGTAATTATAAAGGCTTTTGGCAAGCCTGAAGTGTGGTCAATGATCCACAACAGGCAAGCTATTGGGAGGCAGTTAGGGTGGATCCCAGGCATGGCCTGGAGGATGCTATGGACCAAGTTGAGGAGCCAGGGGGAGAGAGAGGAAATCCAAGGATCATTCAGTGAGGGAAAAGATAGAAACATGTCCGACCAAGCATATTTCTTTGAGGATCTCCTGGCTGACCCCTAAGTTCACTTGCCGGATGTGACTGTGTCTTCAGACACAGATGGAGATGCCTTCAAAATAGGTTGAGAGGGACAAGTTCTAACCAAATTCTTTGATGCATGGGGACCCTCAGGGAGACCACCTGCTAGCCAGCTCAGAGCATCCCAGGCCTCCTTAGCACTCTCCCTGGTCCTGAATAAGGTCTTGAGAGGATTTTCCCTAATGGCTGGAATCTCCTGGTCTCTGCGTGTTTGTGCTTGAGTCCTGAGTAGTTCAACTCAGCAACTGTGGCCTTTGCCAGCCTGTCTCTGGCCTCTACCTCTTGGATCCTTTCTTCATCCTTATTCTGTAAATGTCACCGTGTTAGTCTCTCCCAGGGCTGACACCTTCCTTGGGGTCCTGTCCTGAGCAACACAAACCCCAGTTTAAAAGATCACTTTTGACCCCAGGTCTTAGGCCTCCCGACCTCCCACATAAGTTTGCCCACCCCTCCTTCCAGGACCTGCCTGGTTCTTAGCACAGGCCCCCAGTTATAAACACAAAGGGATCGCTCTCTGCTGCAATGTGCATGGAAAGAAACAATTGAAGAAAAGTTAACCAACACCTTTGCATGTACAAGGTAGTGTAATTAGTTTGAATGTAGCTTACAATCATAATAATACCTAACATTTATTGAGCAATTACAATGTGCCAGACACAGTGCTAAGTTCTTCACACAAGTTATTTCAGCCCTCTGAGGTTGTGTTTTTATTATCCTTGATTATACAAATGAAGAAACTCAGGCTCGGAGGGGAAGTGCCTTGCCCAAGGTCACACAGCTAAGAAGCGACGGGGTCTGGGTCTTCCTGTTGGAGCCTGTGTGCTGAGAAACTCTGCTCACTCTTGTTTTGAGTTTGGGAAGGGAAACGAACAGTCCCTCCAAACCTCTGAAAGGGCCCTTCTCAGCCACAAATTAAGCAAATGATACAAAACTGCAGACAAGCGACCCAGAAAGGCTGATCAATAGTACCATCTCCAAGAGGCAGAGCAAATAGGTGAGGAAATGGAATTGCTTTCCTGTCTCTAAAATAATGGGTTTATGTTAATTTAAAAATATTTTCACTTCATTGTCCATGATAAGAGATCCAAGTTTGATTCCTTCTGCTTGGATCGCTCTTCCTCGTCTCCTTGCTTGGTTGCTCTTTTCTCATCCTTCAGCTCTTGGCTTGAATGTCACCTCCTCAGAGAAGCCTTCCATGACCCTCCAAACATAAGGGAGGTCGTCCCTATGGTTCTCTGCTGGCCTCCTGTTTCCTTTGTAGCAGCTATTTGCACAGCACCATTTGCAATTGCGTGCGTGTGTATGTGAGATTGTTCTGTCTCCTCCACTGGACTATAAGCTTGGTGAGGCTAGGGACCACCTCCCATGCATTCATCCCTGTAGACCCTGCACCCAGCATCATGTCTGATACGTAGCAAGTGCCTGGCAAGCGTTTGTTGAAAAGATAGATGAATAAGTGTGGTGTACTTTTATTTACCAGAGTTCAGAAATCCATTTTTATGTTCTCTGACCTGATTTAATAACATATCACTTAAGAACAATTTGATATCCATTGCAACATGTAAACTGGGAAACCATGTAAATGTGACTATTACTTTCTGGCTATCAATGATGCCTTTGTACTCTTGGAAGGGAGAGAAACAGAAGAAGAGAAAGTGCATTGCACAGGGAGTTGGGAGATCTGGGTACAAGCCCTGGCTTTGCTGCTTACTGGCTGTGTGACCTTGAACATGACCTTTTCCCTCTCTGGTCCTGAGTTTCCTCAGCTGTAAAATGAGCTTGGACCAGCCACTCTCTAAGGGCTCTTTCAGCTGTAAAAGTTTAAACTCTGAGAGTTACATAAGATGAGCTTGTATGTGGGTGAAATGATTGGATTTGGGGCACCAAAGCATGTTTTGGTTTGCTGTAGAACTGGGATAGCATTTCATGCGGATCCAGTCCCAACCTCAAGTCTGGATGGCTTCTTGTGTCACCTTCAGTGTGGAGGGAGCCTCCCAACCTTCTCTGTGTGGTGCTGGGAGCGGTGGTGGAGGGCAGAGCTCCTCCATTTCCTTTCCAATTGGGCTCCTCCTTTATCTGCCCCATCCTGAGAAGCCCTGTGAAGTGAAGCCTGGTAAGAAAGAAATTGCAAAAAAAGCAATAACATCCAATGTCACCCCAGTAAAAAATAAAAATAAAAATAAAGGAATAACAATTCTCCTCTTTTTCTCCTCCCATCCCCATCTCCTCATCCTCAGACCACAAAGCATCCAATTGCTACTTGGCGACTGGGATGGAATGAGAGTTGGAGAAGAAGCAACTGAGAGTTTCCAGGCACCATGGGCCGAGGAGCCCCGAGGAGCCCGGGGGTCACGGGGTCTCCCTGGGCCAGTGCTGCAATGCCTATTAATCGGTATTTAAGTGGGTTCATCAACGTGGAGCAGCTGCCGCTGCTGCTGAGCTCAGCCTGGATCCAAGGAGCCAGGAGCTGGGTTAATAACACCTTATTTAGCAGAAAATTCCACTCCACTGGAGCATGTTTCAGAGGAGTTTGATTTGAATGAGGATTGATATCAATCCTGCAAGGCAAAGGCGTCTGAAGCTGCCGCCGCAGCCACACTATAAAACAAGCCATTTGTGGTGACCGCAGGGAGGCATGCAGAATGTGGCAGCACCCCACGTCCCCCCTCCCCCTCCCAGCAGTGCAGGCACGGGGCTGGTCCATCCTGGATGGGTAGAATGGACGGGCCTTAGAGGCCAGTGGGAACTTGGTGCTTGGGAGATTCCTGGGCATGTTTTCAGCTTTGGAGCCAAGACCAGGGTTCACATTTGGAGCTGCTAGTTCTTAGCTGTGTGACCTCAGGCAACTTGTGTAACATCTCATAGTCTTGGTTGACGCGTGCCCACAAGGGAGATATTGACACCCGCCTCCGAAAGCTGATGTGAGGATGAAAGGGGCTGGTATGTGGTGGGTCATGGAACAACACACTTGCTGTCATGGGGTTGATCTTGTGTCCATTTGAGATCCCATCTCACTCCTGTCCCAGGCCCAGGTGGGGAAATGGGGGGGGGGGAGTGGGAGGAGTGTAGATTCAGGAGAAAGTTTAGGAGAGGCCCTTCCGCCTCCCCCCGGTGAGGGGGAGATTCACTCTGACTCACCTCCAAGGCTTTTGCTCCAACCTGTGGTTTATGGGCTCCCTTGGACTTAGGATTAATGAAGAATGAGACCCTGTCTGCCCTCAACTCTCAGAGGTAGGGCTGGATGGTTCCAGGTCCAGGGGTGTCCTCGGAGGTCCAGATTAGAGATGGTATGGTTGGATGCCTGCTCTCCATAGATCTGTCTGGGAAAGGGTGATAAGCAATGAAATCTCTTTCTTTCGTCAGCTTCTTTCCCTCTGCTCTTGCTGTGATCCTCATCTTGCATTTTACAGCCTCTGCACATGCAGTGTGCTATTGCAGAAAGAGGTCTAGAGGGGGAGTCAGGAGGCCTGTGTCCTAACCTTTCTGGACTGCCTGGCTCACTCTGAGGCCTTGGACCCTCCTTTCCTTGTTGGCCTCAGGGACCCCATGAAAGACACAAAACTATGGTCTCTAACAGCCATAAGCTTCCCAGATTTTGAGTCTGAGCAGGAGAGGAGCTCTGCGCCATTGTCTTCACAGCCCTGGCGGGAGTCACAGTCCCCTCTGAAGAGCCGAGGTCACATGTTTTGCAGCTGCAGGGAAATAGGGCCTTGAGAGCGGGTGCATGGCTCCATGTGTCTCCCCTGAAGGACTTTGCGAGCACCTCTGCATGGGGCCCAAAGCGGTTTTCATGTTTATTTTAAAATCTCTTTGGGCTTGCTGTTCTTAGCAGTGCTGGGTTTAATTCTTCTCCTTCTCCGGTCCTTTCATACGGGCTGGGTGACAAGGTATGGGCATGATTGTGTTTGCCCAAGTGTGGATAAGATCAGTCTTGGCAGATCCGCCGAGCCCGAGTTCCCAAAGAGAAATGGAACATAATAAACAGGTACCGGGGGGATAAATAGGGAGGATTAAATCTGAACAAAGGCAGAAACATCTGGGACGTACAAAAGCTTGTTCAGAGAATGTCTTGGGAGAGAAAGAAATGAAGAAGAATGCAGTCCACTTCCCTTTCACCTGGCTCCTCTACTGGGCTCCAGGAACACAATGCACCAGGGGAGCCTCTTGAGAGGGGTGGGTGAGGACGGAGCAGAGCAGAATCTGTGCTCCTGGAGGAGCCCAGCTGGCAAAGCTCTGGTGGGCCTCCCAGCTGTCCCTGTGGCAGAGGCCAAGGAATGCCCAGGCCCACAGCCCCCCATGTCAGCCCTCATTGCCCCTCCCCAAGACTTACTTCACCTTCCATTGGGGATCTCCTGAATCTCCTCTCTCACAAAGCCTTCTTAGACTGCCCAGAGATAAGTGAGCAGGCTCTGCTCTTCCCTGCATTGTGTCTGGGCTGATTCCCTCTGGACCTACGTGTCTGATAGAGTGTGAGCCCTACTTCAACCCCTGGTTGACTGAGAGGACCAGGGGAAAGAGTTTAGTTTAAAAATATATCTTATACGAGTCTCCTGGACTGGTCTACTTCTCTGCAGCCACACTCCTACTGCCCTGCTTCTGGAAGCCACCACTTCTCCCCAGTTAAGATTCTCTTGTCTTCTCACTGCTTGTCTCATCCCTCCAATCTGTTCTTAATGCCGAGGCCTTACAGGTCCTAACAAAACGAAGATATGACCATTTTAGGCCCCAGTTAAAACTCTTCATGGGAGGGAAGCACTTCTGGAACAGCAGTGTAAGAACCTCTAAAAATCTGCTCCTCCATAAAAGCAATGAGAACACTGGAAAAATTGTCAACATCAACATTTTCAGAACTCTGGAAACTAATCAAAGTCTTGCAACAATCCAAACAGTGTTTATTCAAGAAAAAGGGCTTATTCTCAGCAAGAACAGTAAAACTCGTGGCATTTTAACTTGTCCTATTCCCACACCTCTTTCCCCAGCTCTGTGGTAGCCTTGAGAACCAGCAGCATCACAATTATTGTACTGTGAAAATCAGCAGCCTAGCAGTCACTGGATGGGGAAGAATAAGTTTGGAGCTCCCCCAAAGCTCCATCTTCAGAGAATTGTCACTATCTGACCTACACGGCAGCTCCCTAAAAAAGCCCCATGCACAGGGCTTGTCTTTATCTGATCTGACTCGAGCTTGTTCAGTGAGACACTTTATCTGCAGAGCATTTGTCCAAAACAATCACAGGTAATTGCTTAATATCAGTTACCTGAGGTGGAGACATCTGTCAGGGCAAACAAGAGGCTGGGCCCAAAACTTAAAACTGGTGAATGAGATGTCCCTTGGGGATTTAGAAAGCTGATGTATTCCTGGGGATCTGGAAGACCACACGCACATGCAGAGCTGTGCGCATGCCCAGGAAAGATTTAAGAAGGCCCTAGTATCTCACCTCTGGCTGATCCTGGGACTCTACACAAGCAGGAAATGAAGGCTCAGGTACAGCTATAAATCGCCACAGTCTTGAAGGTGTGCCCCCTCCCCCACACGGAGCCCCTCAGAAAGAGATGGGAAACTTACTAGTGTAAAGCATTTAAGGAAAATCTCTTTTTGATCGTTAGATAATTACTATGCTAACTGAGCAGAAACCTCAATGGCTGCACACCACAAAGAATACAGACTTTACAGAATTAGTTCAGAAAAGTCACTAAATAAGCAGCAACAAGAGCAACAAACAACAGCAATGACAAACCCTGGAGTGGGAGGGAACCTGATTTCCAGAGTTGGCACATTGTATTATTTAAAATGCTTAGTTTTCAACAAAAAATTATGATACGTGCAAAGAAACAGGAAAATGTGGTCCATGCACAGGAAAAAAAGCAGTCAATAGAAATTCTCCCTGAGGAAGCCCAGATGTTGGATTTACTAGACAAAGACTTTAAATATTCTATTATAAAATGTTCAAAGAACTAAAGAAAAATACATCCAAAGAATTAAATCAAAGTATGAGAACACTGTATTACCAAATAGAGAATATCAACAAAGAGATAGAGATAAAAAAAAAAAAAAAAAAAGAAAAGAACCAAATAAAAATTCTGGAGTTGAAAAGTACAATGATTGAAATGAAAAATTCCCTAGATGATCTTGACAGCAGATTTGAATTGGTATAAGAAAAGATTGGTGAACTTAAAGATAAGTCAATTGAGATTATCTAGTCTGAGGGACAGAAAGAAAAAGAATGAAAAAAATGAGCAGAGCCTTAGAGACCCATGGGACACCATCCAAGCATACCAACATATGCATAATGGGAGTCCCAGAAGGAGAAGAGAGAGAGAAAGGGGGAGAAAGAATATTTGAATAAATAATGGCCTAAAACTTCCCAAATTTGATTAAAAAATTAATTTACACGTCCAAGAAGCTCAACAAATTCCAAGCAGAATAAATTCAAAGAGATCCACACTTAGAAACATCATAGGCAAATGATCAAAAGTCAAAGTCAAAGAGAGAATCCTGAAATCAGCAAGAGAAAATGACTCATCATGTGCTAGGGATCCTCAATAAGATTAAGAGCTGACACCTTGTCAGAAACCATGGAGGCCAGAAGGCAGTGAGATGACTTATTCAAGATGCTGAAAGAAAAAGGTCAACCAAGATATTCCAGAAAAACCACACTTCAAAAATGAAGGATATATTAACACATTCCCAGATAAACAAAACCTGAGAATTTTGGCAATAGACTTGCCCTGCAAGATACACTAATGGGAGTCTTTCAGGCTGAAGTGAAAGGACACTAGACAATAACTCAAATCCACACAAAGGAATAAAGAGCACAAGTAAAGGTAACTATATAGGCTAATATAAAAAATATATAAATATGTTTTTGTCTGTAATGCTTTTATTCTTCTATCTGATTTAAAACACAACTGTGTAAGGCAATAATTATAAAACTGTGTTGATGAGCTTATAATGTATAAAGATCTAATTTGTACAACAATATAACAAAGGAGGAGGGAACAGAGATATATTGGAACAAAGTTTTTACATATTATTGAAGTTAAGTTGGTATTAATCCAAACTAAATTGTTTTAAGTTAAGATGTTAACTGCAATTCCCAGGGAAACCACTAAGAAAGTAACAAAAAATATGATAAAAGAAACAATACTAAATTAAAATAGTACACTTGAAAATATCTACTTAACATAAATGGAAGGATAGAGGGCCAAAAAACATAAGATATAACATAACACAACAAAAACATAATGTATAGAAAACAAATAGCAAATGCCAGATGTAAATCATACCTTATGAGCAATTACATTAAATGTGAATGAACTAACACTCCAATAAAAGGCTGAGATTGGCAAAATGGATTAAAAAGCATGATCCAAGTATATGCTATCTACAAGAGACACACTTTAGATTCAAAGACACAAATAGGTTGAAAGTAAAAGGTTGGAAAAAGATATACCATGCCAACATTAACCACATGAGACCTGGAGGGGCTATACTAATATCAGACAAGTAGACTTTCAGACAAAAACTGTTATAGAGACAGAGAAGGACATTTTATAATGATGGAAGTGTCAATTCCTCAGAAAGACATAACAATTGTAAACATACATACACCCGACAAAGCCCTAAAATACATGAAGCAAAACCTGATAGAATTGAAGAGAGAAATAGACAATTCCATATTAACAGTTGGGGACTTCAATACCTCACTTTCAACGATGGATAGAACTAGGCAGAAGATCAACAAGAAAATAGAAGACTTGAACAACACTATAAAGCAGTCATCTGCAGAACACTTTGCCCAGTAACAGCAGAATACACCTCTTCTTAAGTGCACATGAAACATTCTCCAGGATAGACCACATATTAAGCCATAAAACAAGCCTCAATAAATTCAAAAGGATTGAAATCATGTGACATATGCTCTTTGATCACAATGGAATGAAATTAGAAATCAATAACAGAAGGAAATGTGAGAAACTCACAAATATGTGGAAATTAACACATTCCCAAGTAACCAATGGATCAAAGAAAAAAATCGCAAGAGAAATTAGAAAATAAAGAAATTTAATGATATCAAAAGTTAGTTCTTTTAAAATATCAACAAAGTTGACACACCTTTAGGTAAACTGGCCAAGAAAAAAAGAGAGTAGATTCAAATTATTAAAATCAAGAATGAAAGAGGGGACATCACTACAGACCTCACAGAAATAAAAAGGATTACAGTAATACTATGAACAACTGTGTGCCAACAAATAAGATAATCTAGGTGAAATGAACAAGTTCCTAGACAGGTACAAACTACTGAAACTGACTTAAGAAGAAATGGAAAACCTGAATAGATCTATTATAAGTAAAGAGATTGAATTAGTTAAAAACAAAAACACTTTCAACAAATAAAATCCCAGTTCATATGGCTTTACTGGAGACTTCTATCTAACATTTAAAGAAGAATTAATACCAATTTTTCACAAACCTTTCTAAGAAATAGAAGAGGAGGAAACCCGTCCCAACTCATTCTATAAAGCCACTATTACCCTAATACCAAAACCAGACAAAAACATCACAAAAAAGAAAACTACCACCCAAAATCCCTTGTGAATATAGACACAAAATCCTCAACAAAATACTAGCAAAATGAACCAAGCAATATATAAAAATGATTATACACCATGACTAAGTGGGATTTATTCCAGGAATGCAAAGCTGTTTTAACATCCAAAAATCAATCGATACAATGCATCATATTAATAGAATGAAGAATAAAACTACATGATCATCTCAATAGATGCAGAAAAAGTATCTAACAAAACCCAATTCTTTTTCAAGGTAAAGGCACTGAATGAAAAAGGAATAGTAGAGATCGTCCTCAACTTGATAAAAGTCATCTACAAAAACCCCACAGCTAACATTATGAAAGACTGATTACTTTCCCTCTAAGATTAGCAGCAAGAAAAGGATGTCCACTCTCACTACTTCTATTTAACACTGTAATGGAGGTTCTAGCCAGGGCAAATAGGCAAGTAAAAGAAAAATAAAGACAACCATATTGGAAAAGAAGAAGTAAAATTCTATTGCAGATGATATGACATCATATACCGAAAATTCTAAGGAATACACATACACATAAACCATTAGAATGGGTCCAGCATAATTGCAGATTATAAGATTAAAAGAAAAATCAATTATATTTCTACACACTATCAATAAACTATCTGAAATGAAATTATGAAAAAATTCCATACATGATAGCAAACAAAGAATAAAACATTTAGGAATAAATTTAACAAGAGTGCAAGCCTGCAGCTGAAAATTATTGTCAAAGAGTTAAAGAAGACCTAAATAAATGGAAAGACATTTGATATTCATGATCAGAATACTTAATATTGTTAAGATTGCAATACTCCTCAAATTGATCTGTAGATTAAATGTAATCCATATCAGAATCTAAGCTGACTTCTTTATTGAAACTGACAAGCTGATTCCAAAATTCACATAGAATTACAAGGGACCCATAAAGGCCAAAATTATCTTGAAAAACAAGACCAAAGTAGAAGTACTCACACTTCCTGATTTCAAAACCTACTACAAAGCAACAGTAATCAAGACAGTGTGGTACTGGAATAAGGATAGATGTGTAGATCAATGGAATAGAATTGAGTCCAGAAATAAACCCATGTATCAATGACCAATTGATTTTTGACAAGGATGTCAAGACAATTCAACAAGGAAAAGAATAGTTTTTTTCAACAAATGGTGCTGGACATTGGACAGCCACATGCAAAAGAATGAAGTTGGAGTCCTACCTCAATCATACACATAAATTAACTAAAAATGAGTCAAAGACCTAAATGTAAGAGCTAAAACTATAGAACTCCTAGAAAGAAAATAGAGAAAATCTCCATGATCTTGGATTTGGCAATGGTCTCTTAGATTTGACCAAAAGCACAAGTGACAAAACAAAACAAAAAATAGATAAATGGGACTTCATCAAAATTAAAACTTTTTGTGCTTCAAAGGACACCATAAAGAAAGCAAAAAGACAACCTACGTAATAGAAGAAAATATACACAAAGCATATATCTGTTAAGGGACTTGTATCCAGAATATGTAAAGAACTCTTACAACTCAACAATAACAAGATAAATAACTCAATTTTAAAAATAGGCAAACAATTTGAACAGGTTTATCTCCAAATAAGATATACAAATGGCCAATAAACACATACTCAACACCATTAGTCACTAGGGAAGTGCAAATTGAAACCATGATAAGATATGACTGTACATCCATTGGGATTGCCAAAATAAAAAAGACAGACAATGACAAGCATTGACAAGGATGTGCAGAAATTATTACCTTGATACATTGCTTGTTGAATTGTAAAATCATGCAGCCACTTTTTGAACAGCGTGGTAGTTCCCCAAAAAGTTAAACATAGAGTTACTGTATGATCCAGCAATTCCACTCCTAGATATATACCCAAGAGAAATGAAAACCCATGTTCACACAAATACTTGTACACAGTGTTCATGTCAGCATTATTCATAATAGCCAAAAAGTGGAAACACCATAAATGTCCACCAGCTGATGAAAGGGTAAACAGAATATGATATATCCATATGATGGAATATTATTTGGCCATATAAAGGAATGAAGTACTGACGTATGTTACAACATCAATGAACCTTGAAAATATTATGCTTAATGAAAGAAGCCAGTCACAAAAGATCACATATTATGTGATTCCATTTAAATGAAATGTCCAGAATAGACAGATCCATTGAGACAGAAAGTGGATTAATGGTTGCCAGGAGTTGGGAGGGGGGTGAGTATGAAAGGGTATGGGTTTTCATTTTGGGGTGATTAAAATGTTCTAAAATTAGATAGATAGTTACACAACTCAGTGAATTTACTGAAAATCACTGAATTGTATGCTTTAAAGGGTAAATTTCATGGTGTGTGAATTACATCTCAATAAAAGTGCTATTTTTAAAAACTTCATGGTTCCCCCATTGCTCTCAGGATGAATTCCACCTCTATCGATCCCACTAGGGTCCTGTGGGATGTGTCTCCTGCTGTCCCCCTCAGGCTCATCTCTTGCTCCCTCCTCACTTAAGCATTCAACGCTCTAGACTAATGATGGATCCCTGACCATGCCTCCCAAGCCCTTACCTCTGCACGTTAGAGCTTGCTGTACACACAGTGTAGAGGGTTTGAGCAGGGGCCTGGGGGTCAGGCAGGTCTGGGTTCACATGCTAGCTTTGCAGCCTCTGCTGTTTCTTGAACCATGCAGCCTCCTTGCCCTACAAAGACCAGATCAATTTGGGCTCCATCTCTGAGCCCTGAAGAATGCACTAAAAGGCTCAGTGACATCTTGCACTAGATATCCCAGGACTTGCCTTTCCCATAGGCTTTGCTAGAGATCCCAGGTTTACTAGATATTGGGAACTTAATCTAGGAGACACAAAAACTGGTTGGTCGGTGGTGGGCTTTTAAGTTGAGAAGCCAGGTAGAATCAGGGGCACGGGATAAGTATCCAAAAGAAGCTGGCCAGGAGAGAGGGAGAGCACTCAAGAATGGCAGTGAGAGAAAGAGGAGAGACCAAGCAGCCCTGAGATGGACAGAGGAGGTCCAGGTTCTGCTGCATTTCTGAGCCTTCGTTCTGAGATGCCCTGTATCTTTTTCATAATGTCCCTCTCTTCATATGAGCTTCCTGTTTTTTGCAAACCAAGCCGACCTCCCAGATACCCTTCTTAAACACTGAGAACATTCTTTCCTGCCCTTGAACACCCCAATGGGCCTCTGCCTTCCAGGTGTGTATTTAGCCTTTTCTGCCAGAACCATGGACAGAAGCTCTGCGGCTTAGTCTCAGCGTGTAGTAACACACATTCTGCTATTATTTGTTCCACTTCCTCTTTGAGCTTCTAAGGTCTGGGATTGGGCAGGCAATTTTCAAGCTCTAGCTCTCCTGCTGGAGAACTCTCCTGGATGACAGTCTGGGCCTTTAAATCCTGTATGTCCTGAATTGCATTACTCATCTTTCCCTTCCTTACGAGTCCTTCTAAACCAGCCACATGCCATCACCCTGCACTTTGAGGTTGTCATCACTGGCCTGCCAGTCACCCAGGTGGGAATTCTGGTTGTCAGCCTGACTCCTCCTTCTATCTCAGCTCCCAACAGTGCACCTTTCCTCCAAGGGTCTCTCCACCCAGATGCCTCTCCACTGGCCTCCCCACCTCCAGCCTCTCCCCCTTGTCTGTTGCTCTGCACACAGTTGCTATATGACACTCCCAAATACTGCCTTGACATAGCTAAACCAAGTCACATGTGTCAAACACCTACTGCAGATTTGTATACTGTGCCAAGAACCTTACATTTTAATTCATTCTCACAACAATCTCAAGAGGAGTCTTCCATTTTTTCATTTTATAAATGAGAAATTTGAGGTTCAGAGAGGTTAAGTAACTTTCCATTCTATCCCTCACTCTGTACAATAAGTCACAACTTAAACTCGGGTCTTTCCGGCCCCTGCTCTTTCAAGTACACTGGACTGGGTCAGGTCATTCCCCTGTTCAAAGACCTTCCATATGTTTAGGTCCTGGAGATAAAGTCCAAAGTTTTTTCCTTGCTATTCAATGCCCTCCGTGAGCTGGCCCCAATCTGGATCTCCAACTGAATTGGCTAGCTGGTTGCTCATGTTTTCTTTTGTTTCTCTGAATTTTCACTTGGCTTTTTCACCTTACATAGAAAAGTTCTCCTTCTTCTAGCAGGAATGGTCTCTGAAGTAACGCCTGTTGTGGGCTTTCCCACAGTACAAATTGAATAGCTCCCTTTTGCTCTGCAATAGGAAAAGGGGTTTAGCAAATCCAGAAGATGCTTCTTGCATGAGAGGGGCAGGGGATCGGGGCAGGAGGGAAGTAATTGAACCCAGTAATTATTATTGGGAATGATTAGGATGTCAATATAATTTATGATCCAAACCAAAACACTTTTGAGAGTCCAAAGGGTACTATTAATAATTATATGGGACAACAGGAACAACCTGAGACTCCCCTAGGAAACTAGGATGTATGAGCACCCTGGTAATTATCCCTTTTATGAAACCCGGCTTCCCAAGAGAGAACTCACTCTGCCCGCCTCTGTGCTAGCTACTGGGTAGGCACGTGACCTGGGACCCTGCGATCAGCCACATCTGTGAGAGGCTTTAGTTCAGAAGAGAACACGTGGAGAAGGGAGGGGCCATGTGGAAGCCACGTGTTAGCAAGGGGGTGGAGGGCGGTGGAGGGCCATCGAGCTTTCACAGGCAACAGTGACAGAGGTCCTGGGATGGCATTCCATACTCCAGGTCTACAGAGCAAGCTTCAGTACCTGCACCCTGGACAGCGGGACTGTATCTGCCAGTGGCCCAGCCATAGGACTTGAGCTTTGTTCCCGGCAGTGTAGACCGGCTCTCTGGGCTTCTTTGAAATTCTTTGAGTTGTCTAATAACTTTTGATACATGTACTTTCTTTTTAAAGCCAGTTAGAGTGGGTTGTGGGTTCTGACTCATGCAACAGGGAAATGTGTAGGTTTTTGTTGTTGTTGGCTTGTTTGATTTGTGAGAGTGCGTGTGTGTGAAAGAAGGAAAATTTCCAGAACGTAGAAGGTGGCAGCCTCGAGGCTGTAGGTAATAGAGTTAAAACACTAGTGTTCACAGCCCTGGGCATTCCTACAGGGCTTCTGCAGATGCTCAGGCAGCAGTCTGCTGTTACAGGATGAGCAACTGACTTGGGCCCAGCAGAGCCTGTGGCCTCACAAAACTCACCCTCCATCTCACTTTCCTGTCTCTGGCCTGCTCCTATATCTTCTTTCTTATCTTGTTATTCTGAGAACTCTCTGTCAACCCCTGGTGGGAGCCTCCTTGAGGGCAGGGCCTCTTCAGGGCCCTGGCCCAGCCCCCGTATGCCTCCAACCCTGGACAAAGCTAACAGAGCCTTCCCGGTCTCAGTGCCCCAGGGCAGCCATGCTCAGTATCAGCTTAATTTGGCCCTTGCCACATCCTTCAAAACCTGATTCAAATTCCTCCTTCTGCTCCAAGGCTTCCTTGCTCATCCACCTCAGTGACACCCTCAACCTGCTTCCACCCCTGCCCTCTAATAGCTCCCATCGTCCACTTTAGCAATTAATCTCATTGTCTTATTTGGAATTGTACTGCTATCTCTTCTTTCAAAATGATCGAGTTTGCCACATGATTCTGTTTGGTTTCCCTGACTACATAGCAAGCTCTTTGAGGGAAGAGATGCTGACTTTGACTCCTCATTTGCCCTCCTTATTTTCCTTTGTAGCGTTAACTGAGGGTCTTCCTTGTAGGAGATGTGGGAAAATATTTGTTGGAAACAAAAATAAACCGAACCAATATGAAGTAGAAAGAATGAAGTGAGAAGAGCTTCTAAACTGTTTGCTTTGGTTATCTCTGCTTAGTCCATTATTGGCTGTTTTCAGGTACTCAGAGGCCCACTGTTTACATATCGTGTCAGGGCCAGTTTCTGCACGTGAGCACGTGGGGAAGGCTCATCTCCCATGAAGTCACAAGTCACCAGTCAGGGACGCGCTCTCCTCCACTCCTCCTGGGAATAGCCACTCTTGGGAGCAAGCCCAGGCCCATCTCCCGTGGCACACTCCACATCAAAGGCAGTGTGGTCTACAGTTGGTGAGCAGGGGCTCCAGAGCCAGGCCCCCTGGGTCTGATTCCCAGCTCTTCCACTTTTAGCTGTTACGCTTTAGGCAAGTTATTTAATCTCTCCGTGCCTCAGTTTCCCCGTGTGTAAAATGGTGATGATAATACTATCTACCTTACAGGATTGTCGTGAGGTAGATTAGCTGTGATATGTGAAACACTTAGAAGGCACTTATAAAAGTGCAGCTATGGTTATTATTAAAAAATGATAATGTGAGTAGAGAAAGCAAAAATTTGTGTGAGCAAGTGTCAAATAGAAAGATCACGTAACAATGCAGAAATTACAAAATTCTCCACACGTGCGTGCACCTAACGCCAACCTGAGAGAGAGGCAAGAAGCCTGGTGTCGGGGGCATGGAGGTCAATCCACTTTCCCGGCATTTCAAGACTCGGTACTGAATGACCTTCCAGTACTGAGTGCCTGGACCCTTCGTTGTGCACCAGCCGGATCCATGTTCATCATAAAACAAGTGTGTTTTGGTCCCAAGTCACATTGGCTCATCCAACAGAAAAGCAGCTCTATTTTTCCTTCGGGCAGTTCTTTGGTGTCTCATCCATCTTGCCATGGCTCTTTGCTGTGGATCCTCCCCCGTCTCTTTTTCTTTTGCTAGAGAGAACTCCCTTCTGACTTCAGGCCCATGGCGGACATTGCTAGTGCCAGTCCCCATCCAGTCCTGCTTCCCCGCCCGAGCGCACAGAAGACCACGCTTCCTACCATCTTTGCTGTTGTGTGGAGACGTGTGGCTGGTTCCGGCCGATGGGATGAGAGAAGAGGTGACAAAGTGCAGAGGAGTATGTGCGGTCTCACCGTGCTCTTCCCCGCCTGCCACAGTGACTAAGAAGACCAGGATCCAGAGGGCGGTACCTCTGTCAGCCTGGGTCCCTGAGTGACTGTGAGGAGCAGAGACCCCGGGCTAACCCACAATGAGCACGCAGCGTGAGCAAGAAAGGAAATATTGTTTATGAAACCACTGCGGCTTGGGGTTTAATTTGGTGCTGTGGCATAGCCTACCCTGTCCTGACTAATACAAGGATCTTTGGAGGACTCTCTAGGAATTCTCAGACAAGAACATCCTCCGTGTCCCAGGTCATGGTAACTCCCTGTGGGACCAGCAGTGTCCACCGTCTGCAATAGCAACTGAAGCTGAGACTGTGCTGGCTATTTCCTTCCTACTGAACTAGGGATTGTATTTGCTCTGTTATTACCTTGCTCCCTTATGATCCATTCTTCACCCAGCAGCCAAAGTGATGCTTGAAAAAAACACAAAATCAAGTCAGACCGTGTCACTCTCTTGCTTAAAGCCAGTCAACTCCCCTCCCCCAAACCATGACGCTCAGAACCGAATGCAGACTGCTTGCAATGGCTCATAGACCCCGCCCACTCCTCTGACCTGGTCTCCTGCAGCCTCCAGCCACACCTGTTCACACTTTAGAGTTTCCTCACCTGGCTATTCTCTCTGCTGCTTGTTCTTCCCTCTTCTTAATGTCCAGGTTTTAGCTCACAGGTCTCAGAGGGGTCTTCCCTGACGATGGTAGCTAAAATGCCCCTCACCCACACTCTGGCTGCTCTATCGAGTCTCTCTGTTGAATGCCTTGCCAGTGCTGACCACCATCTGAAAGCATCTTGCTTAATGATTTATTTATGTTGTTGTCCCCACTAGAACATAAGCTCATTGAGGGCGTGGACCTGTCTGGACCTGTCTTGTCTCGTTCACCATCACTCCCCCGTGGCTGGCGCAGTACCTGATGCAGAGTGGATGCTCCATAAATATTTCTTCAATGAACGGATGAATAAAGGACTGGATCATTATCACTTCAAGGCTGATAAACCCCTCCTCTGTGAAGCTGCCTGCCTTTGAACTCGACCTCTTTGGTGGAACAGCTAGTTTCTTTTTTATCTTTCTGACCCAATGAGCCTTCAGAAGAGTTGCAACTCTGCTTCCTATGAGCTGAAGAAAGGACCAAGAGCAGTGGGTGAAAAAGCCCCCCCTTTCTTGGGGAGGAAAGCCCCTTCTTGTCACAGCTGTCTCCCCTGGCATGTTCAGTCCCCGGGATTTGGAGGGTAATTTGTTACTCTGGCATAACCCGGGCTGTCCTGACTGATAGAACTTCAAGGGGATTCTCTTCTCCCTGGATAAGAGTGTGCTCTCTGTGCCATTAGGTTGTAGATGGATAAACAACTCTAACAATCACAGAGTCTTAGTGCCAGAGGGGAACTGAAAGACTACCATGGTTTACTTTTGCAGATAAGGAAACTGAGGCAGCCACAAGGGAGGGGAATTGCCTGAGGCCCTTGGCTTATGGATTCATTCATTTGATCATTGTGGTAGAGGTTTCCACTCTTGTGAACTACTCAGCATGTGAACCCCACTCCTAGGAATTCCCCACCCAATGACTCTTGATGGGAAACAGAGCCCATCCCCCACTCAAGAAAATGAAAATGCCAAGGACTCCTTTTCCCAGGATCCCTTGCAGCTAGGGTGTGGGCACATGACCCAGGCTCTGCCGAGCAGGCCACCAGCCTCAGTCTGTCAGTCACGAGTTAATAACGTGAAGAAGCAGAGTGGGGGGCAGCAAGTTCAAGTTCCCAGAGGAACAGGGGCAGCACTGTTGCTGGAGGGGTCAAGGGCCTGTGGTCGGGGGCTGGTGGTGGTCTCAGCTGCAGGGGTTGCTCTCACGGAAGGTGGCGGTGGTGTCCTCACCAAACCAGTCCTGCTGCGTGACTGGCCATTGTTCTGCTCTGTGACCCCGAGCCCCGTTTTCCACAACTCACTGTGATTCTGTGGGCTGCTCGATAGCCCTCTAATAAATTGCTTTTCTCCTTAAATCAGGCATGATTGGTTTCATCGTTTGCAACCAAGAATCCTGGCTGGTTTGTTTATTCATTCAGTTATGCAGTATATGCTTTTAGAACTCCTACTGTGTGCCAGGCACGGTGCTGGGTGGCAGAGAAATAATGGTGAGCAAGACAGACAAGTGCAGGCCTCTTAAAGCTTACATTGTAGATTGTTAGACGATTGAACAAGGAAAATACATTAAATTGCAACACATGTTCCACTAGAGGCCATCCGTGATATGGGGGCATTAACAACCTGACCTTATCGAGGGGTGATGACAATAGAATACTTCCTGGAGGAAGTGACATTTAGGCTGAAGGATGAGTAAGGGTTTTCTGGGCAAAGAGGGAGGAAAAAGACAGCCCCGGGGACTTCTATGAGGGCCAGAGGTAGGAGAGAGAGCGCAGCCTTCATTGTGGCTGGAGTGGAGCATTCATAAGAAGAGCACTACACGAGAAATGGCTGAGCCCTGATGGTGCAGGATCTTGTCCCCCATCTTAAGGATTTTGGAAGTCATCTTAAGGGCAAAAGGATCCACTGAAGGTTTTTAAACAGGTTGATGACAAAGCTGGGATTAGAACCCAGGTATCCTGTCCCCCAGTCAGCTCCTTCCCCTGCACCAATTGCCTTCAACTTTTTAACAAAACGGAATCTTGGTCCTGAAAGACACAGCTAAGGCAGTTCGACCCCAAAGTGGCAAGTCACCCGCGCTTCACAATGGTCTTGGAGGAAATGCAATTTCTCTGCCTATTTTTCCCTGTGACTGCAGGACGGCTGTGCCTTGCAGTCCAAGGTGACACTGCCAGTGCTGAGAAAATGTGGTGACATCGGGAGGAAGATTGAGGGGCACCGTGGCTGCCTCTGAAGGATGGTCCAGGGAGAGGTGGTGAACAGCCGTCCTCCGTGCCTGCCGGGAGCCAGGAGGAGGGACAAGGCTGAGAGGACGAGACGGGGCAGCGGGCCCCTCTGGGGAGACAGGCGAACTATCCCCAGTGCTGGGCCGTGACCTGCCGGGGCCTCTTCCACAAAGCCAGCGGACACGGGGGGAGGTGAGGGCCGCGAATGTGGGCCTTGGAGGGACAGTCCACCGTCTAAGGGCTTGAGCCCAACACTGTGTAGCAAATATGAGCTTAGTTCAGGGAATATCGGTGTAAAGCAAAAGCTTTGGAGTCAGTCTGCCCTATGTTCAAATTCCAGCACAGCCGGCACTTACTGTGTGACATCGGGCGACTCACTTAACCCCTCTGATCTCATTTTCCTCTTCTATAACATGGGTATAATAATAATAATAGCACCCACTTCAAAGGGTTGTTGCACAGTTTAAATGAGATAACCGTGTAAAGCACTTGGCTCTTTGCTCCTGTGACCTTGAGGGTGGGGCCAGGCAGCCAGAGTCAAGGGACCCAGGTGTGCAGCCGGAGCTCCAGCCAGGGGGCATCAGCATCTTGGCAATGATCCGATCAGTCCCTCTGCAACTGGCAATGGGCCCTACGGGGACCAGGACACAGCTGTCTGCTCTGCCCAAGAGGGGGGACAGGAAAGGGCTTGGTAGCTCCCAGAGCCTCAGTCAAGAAGGGCAGAGTTTGGGGCAGGCAGGCTCCTTGTCTAAGGAGGGAAACTGAGGTACAGATGGAGCAGACCTGAGAGGAGGTGAGGGAGGACTGTGCCACACACTAGGTGAGGAGCCTTTAGCCACAGCCTCTCCTTCCTTCCTTCCTTCCTTCCTTCCTTCATTCGGAATAAATTAACTGAGCCCCTGCCACATACAGTGTCTGGGCTGGCACTGGAGAGATGACGGTGAACAAGAGACCCCAGCTCCTGCCCCTGAAGCTTCCACTCTAGTGGAGAAGAGTAAATCGCAATTACGTGAGGGGACAGCTGCGCCAAGGGAAGTAAAAGGTGCCACGGAGCAGGGGGACCCAACGGGGTCTGGGAGTCAGGGAAGGCTTCCTGGAGGAGGTGACGTTTCAGTGGAGAGCTGAAGGAGGAGTAGAGCTGGCCCGAGGAGGTGGGGAGGGACGGGCGGAGAGTGTTGCAGGCAGAGAGCATAGCATGTGGGGAACACATGGCCAGAGGAAACATGCTTCTTTGGGAAAGGGACAGAAATCTATGAGGTCAGAGCTAGAGATGAGGGGGAAGAAGCTGAGGTGGCTGGACAGGAGGGCCAGGCAGGGCCCTGGCAGCCACGCTGAAGAGTTTGGACGTTGTCTGCACGCAATGGGACAGTTGTCAAGAACTGATTCTAAATGACAAGTGAGTACCACTAATGAGGACACATTCCCTACGGTTGTGCAGTGAGCAAAAAGCACAACTGTATTCGGTGGTCCTAGTGACCCAGTGGGGCAGACCTTCTGAGTGTCCTTCCTGCCTAGGTCACGATGTGCTCAGGGCATAGGCGTGGTCGGAAGGGCAGTGAGGGGCTCCTTGGACCCTCCAGAAGAGAGGCTGACAGCCACACAAGGCAGGAGGTGGTCCTCGCGTGCCCCTCTGAAGAACTGGAAGGTCCCTCTCCTTGAGGCAGTCACTGCTGGGCTGCGGGCAGGAGGGGAGCTGGGAGGGGGCGTGGGAAATCAGCTCCCCCGGAACCCCGTGGTCCTGCAGTGGCGCCAGTGGAAGTTGCTATGACGCTCGAGGTGATTGACTTCCGGGATCAAGACATTTCTCAGTTTGAAACCCAGTTAAAAAAAGAAATCAATGTTTCACATTCAGCGGTGTTTGGTTAAAAAAAGAAAAATAGCTGCAGCCTGTGCTTTCACGGCAGAAAAGAGTGAGCGCCATCAATTACAGCGGGGAAAACAACAGTGTCTCGCGGCAGTTTTGTTCCTTCTCCAAAAATATTAAGTCATTTAGCCCTACAAACCGTCCACTTGGCGAGCGGCGATGTCTTCATTTGAAAAGCACGGTTCCAGGGCCCTGAGGGCCCGTGTACTTTCTCCCATACCCGGAATGTCGGGGAGCCCTGCTTCTCGGGGACCAGCCACCCGCCTGACCTGGGAGCCCCTCTGAGGGAACCCAGAGTTGTCCCCAGGGCCTGACCTACGTGCTCCTCCCAGGCCACTGACCCCAGACCCGGGGAGGCGCCCCTCTGTGCCCCGCAGCCTTTAGTGTCAACTTCCAGTCCAGCCCTTAGGAAGTGACAGGGTGTCCATTCCTTCAGCCTCACCCCAGGTTCACGGGCGGCTCACACTAGCGTGCTCAACCAGTGCCCACTGGACTCGTCTCTGATGCTCAGGCCAACTCCAGACCCACTAAGTCAGAATGTCTGGGGGTTAGACCTGTGCACTGGTATTTTTTTAAGTTTCTTAGTTAAGTCCAATATGCAGCCATGGGCGGGAACTAAACAATGCAGAAATCTCCTAGAGGGCCTATTCAGAGTCACGTTCCACCCTTCAAGTGTTCCAATTACTCCTTCTCCCAAGCCCCGTTTGCCCTGGCGAAGTTGAGAATGTGAGATGATGATGTCAGAGATGTCAGATGATGATGTGACTGTTCTGGATGGCTCTCATTAGTGGCCATACTTTGACCAGGACACCAGGATTCAGCCCTACGGGTTCAGATACTCCATATGCCTGCAGGAGATGAGACTCAGGGAGCCAACTCAAACTGACTAGACTCACAGGAGCCTGATGTACAAGCCAGTCATCACTTACTATGGAGGGATTGTTTATTTCTGTGACCAGAAACCTTAAATTTGCCATCCCAGAGAAACTTCTTTATGGCAAAACAAAACAAAACAAAACCTAGTGTGTATTTCCTTGCTTCCTTTATTTTTCCCATATACATTTTTCTTTTTAACAAACTATAGTCAAAAAATTCTTACAGTTTATTCAATCTTAAATGATTTCCTATGTAACTATATAACATTCATAATCATTGAGCAAAAGTTCCATCAAGGAATTATACCATAGTTACTTAGCCATTACATTTTTAGATATTTTACTATCATATTTTAGATGTGACAACATATGTGTAGTTATTCCCAAGCTAAGCACACCTTCCTGAGGCGTGATCCCCAGAGGTAGGACTCCTGAGTTGGAGACGTGGTTATCTCTGGGACCGCCCCACATCTTGAATCTTCTCCCACCATTGTACGTGATGTGTGTGAGATACATTTGACTAGATCAGTGATTTTCTAATGTTCCAGAAGGTGTAAATAGATGTTCCTGAAGGGGATGGGGGAAGCTCCACGGTCGAAGTCAAAATACAAAGTTAGGTTAAACAAAGTTATAATAAGTTTCTTTATATTGGAACTTCTGTGAGGATACAAAGTTGAGTTAAACAGCTTTAAGATAAGAACTTTCCAGCAGGGCCTGTTCAGACATTTCTTATGCTGATGTGCGTCCTGAGTCTTCAGGACGGGGCTCCAGAGCTGGGCATTTCCAAAGCTAACTTGACCCTGGTTGTCTCCCTAGTGCAGCCCCTTATGGGGCCAGTTATCCAGGGAAAGCATTTTGGGAAAAGCCAGACTAGGAGATATTGAAGATTCTTTTACACTCTGAGGTTCTGAGATTTTTGATGCAAGTGCCAAATCCAGTTTCTGCTGCCCCCTCGTAACGCCAGGGCTCATTCTTTCAGTCCATTTGCCCTGACACTGTCCTACGCCAGGCCTTCATTCTCTCTCACTTGAGTTACTCCTGCAGCCTGGTCTCCCGCCGCCACCTCTTCTGCTCTGCTCCGTCCTCTGCAGCTTGGCAGACCCACCTCTTCAGACTCTGCTCTGATCATGTCGTTCCCCCCGCTCACGGGATCATGTCCCACCTCCCCACCCAGCCGTCCTAACCTGCCTTCTCTGTGCAAGTCTGCCCTATTCCCACCGTACACTCAGTTAACACGTGGGCCTGCAGGTGGTGCCAGGACCTCCATCCAAAGGAGAGCTGGCCTCTGGCTGCCCAGAGAAGTCCTGAAGGTGAGTGGGGGGCAGTGAGGAAGCAAGGGGGAGATGAGGCAAGAGCGGTGCAAAGTCTCCCCCTCCATACCCTCTTAAACTGGGTAAAATCAAGAGGAGCAGATGCTGTCCCTGATGGAGACCAGTGCCCTGGGCCCATGCTCTCCCATCTCCATGGCAACCAGTGTGTGAGGCCAAAGTGATGGAGTTGGCAGGTGGGGGCCTGGGGTCTCCCACCTTTTCTCCTGGAACCTGAGCACCTGAGGGCTTCTAGGCCTGCCTCTGGCATTTACACTTCCCTCTCCTTTCTCTTCCGTCCCTGCTGCGTTTACCCATCGAGACGTCATTATTGAGCCTCTCCAAGCGTGGTTCCTCAACTTGAAGGCCAGAAAATGGCGTGGGCCTGGTCTTCTGGTCTCAGCTGGGCATTTTTGAGGGGCTCCCACAACACACGTAGATCAGAGCAGTAATACCAGAGCCCACTGATTGCATCCCCACCGTGTTCTGGGCCTCTTTCATGTATATTACTTTATTTACTCATAAATCATAAAATGTCAGAGCTAGAAGGAGCCTTAGGGACGATCGTTCCAGCAGTTTTCAAACTTGCTGTTGGCCCTGAACTTTTCCTGAGGGAAACTTTTGTGTAGAAGCTCTATATACAAAGCAGGTACAAGACGGGCTGCTTTGGTTGAAGCGGGGTGGCACAGAGCTCAAATCTTTGGTCCTTGGCCTCCCCTTTGCCTGTAGGGGACACTAGGGCCCATGGAAACCACTGATCTAGCTGCATTCCTCATTCATGGGGGAGACCTGAGGCCTAGAGAAGGGAGAGCACTTCCAAGGTCACACGGGGAGTGAAGGCTGCCTGTTCTCAGCCCGGAGTCTCCTGACCCCCAGTGCGGTGCGTTTCACGCTTTTCCACCCTGCCTGGACTGTGCGCCTGTGTGGGCAGAGCTCTGGCTCCTCTGTTTGGCTGCAGAGGCAGAAGCCGGGCCTTCTGTTTACACTGTGACCCAGTTGTGCACAAGATGGAGAGAGGCCCATTGAGCAGACGGCGTGGGCAGCCCTGAAGATGCCACTGGGATTGACCAGGTGTGAGGGCACCAGATGCCCTCATGGGGTAGCCTCTTGTGCCACCCTCGTCCACCCGATACAAGGCTGCAGCAACTCTGAACGTTTCCAGCATCTCCTGGGAGAGGGGCCTCCCTCACATCCCCAGCACAGGCAGCCTCGCATTATGCAAGGATGGGAACGAGCTGCTCTTTGCCCTGGAAGTGGCTGACCCTGGAGGAGATGCGGGCCACTGGGAAGTCCAGATTCCGTGTCCTGCCTGGGGGAGGCCCACTCAACAGGAGCTCCCTCACCGAGCTGAGCTGACGTGTTCACCAGGCCTCCTCTGGAGAAACGTCTGCTGGCCGTGCGTGTTGAGAGGAGAGAGCCGGGAAGTGTCAGAGTGGGAGGGAGGTGGATCCTTTGCTCATCTCAAGGAAACAGCTTTCTTCTCGGGCTCACCGAAAGGGTGCCCACGCCACTCACGTGGGAGGAGTGAAGGACAGCCAGACCCGATTCTGCTGCAAGGCTGACTCGTGTTTGGGTGAAGTCAGATTTGAGACTGGCTATAGAGGTGGGATGATTGTGGCTGGAAGGGTGGAGCAGGTGATGGAGAGGTGACAAGAAGCATTCCTTAGTCACTCCACAAACATGACCAGAGAAGCTTCTGTGTGTTAGACACCGCAAGGCACTGGGAACATAGACAGACATAGATCCTTCCCTCAAGGGGCTTCCTTGAAGCTTTTCCTGAACCCCAAGTCCAGGTCAAGAGCCCCATTATTTCCTATCAGGGACCGCTGTGCTTTTCCTTCATATCACATGCCGCAGTGTGTAATTAGGTATTTGTGTAATTATTTGGTTTCCACCTGTGTCTACTTCTAAACTGCAAGCTTTGCTCACTACTGTATCCTCAGGCCAAGTACAGTGCATAGGACATACTAGGTGCTCACAAAATATTTATTGGATGAAAAAAGAGAGTCAATGATAATGTGGGTTCCCTTCAAAGTCTCAAAATTTACTCTTTAGAGTAAAGATTGCATGCGAACAGATCAGGCATGGCACAGGGCTGGTCAGGGGCACCGTTGGCTGACGGGGTACAAGATGGTTGAATGCTGAGGAGTCGGGTGGGGCAGCATTGATGGCAGAGCCGTGGGGTAGGTGGACAGCTAAGGAGGAGGGGCTGTGGGTCTTACCAAATGGGCTTTCTGGCTCTTCTGCCTCCAGTCAGATCTCAACAAGAGATTCGAGGGTGGGAACAGGAGGTGGACGTGTCAGGAAGCCGTAGCAAGTTATCTTGCTCATTTGAACTTTAAGGGAGAGTTGGGGAAACTGAGGTCTCAACCCAGTAGATCATGCCCCATTGGCATGCAGATTCTCGGATGTGGGTGGGGCATAAGATTGGCACCATAACTGACCTGGCAGGGAGCAAGAAATCCTCCTGTCCAACGAGGAAAGCCATGTGCCTGTGGTGTCCACTGTGGTGCCTAGCTCCAGAACCTTCCCCCTCCGGCTGCTTCTTACCTCCAGAGCCTGCAGAGAGCCTGCTGTGAGGATGGGGGTGGAGCAGGGGTGGGGGAGCCCTCCTCAGGTGGCTCTTGGCAGCGACTTCCTAACCCCGGAAGCTCGAGGAAGCATTGAGACAGACATTTTGAGACGAAGTGTGACACCTGGATATTACACACTGTAATGGAACCAGCCAAGTGGTAAATGTAGCTTTTAAATAGGTTTTGTGTTCCCCATTAACCGCCCTGATGTTGATTATCCCTGACAGCCTAGGAGCAGGGGCTGGTCAGCATCTTTCCCCTGACAAGGCCCTCTGGCTCCCCAGGGCTGTGAGACCTCAGCCTACCAATTTGGCCAGGTACTGGAAATTGCATGGACATGCTGGGGGCAGGGAGGCAGGGTGCCTTCTGGAAGGAATCTGGTGGGCGGGCGTGGCCCCAGGCTCCTATGCTCTTTCCACCCCTTTCTCTACTCCTGTACTTCAAGTAGAGTTGACTGTGGAGATTTGGAACCAGGTGTGGGGGGAGGACCGTCCTTTACTATACAGGTGTGGAAAGATGGCCACACTACTGAAGGAGTTGCTCAGTCTGGAGGTGCCCTGGGAACAGGATTACCCTCTGGAGTTTGAAGCGCTTGAATGGCCAACAGATTCTGATCTATTTCATGGGCTTCTCTAGATGCACCTTCAGACTTGATGCTGGAGAGAGGAAGGTCCACCCTCAAGAGGCAAGGAGGACACAGGGGGGTCACCTAAGAGCCCAAGGACTATCCCACCAGGATGCCATGTTCTCTAAAGCAAGGGCAATGACTGAAACCATAGAAGATTCTAGAATTCCATGGCTTACCTATCCTCATGGAGCAGCAGAAGAGATTATAATAGAGGAGGCTGTGGCATTATCCTTGGGAAGAAGGAGGCAGGAGGAGCTGGGGAAATTGAGTCCTGTCTGGTAGCTATGATCAAGGCTCATAGGTATGTTAGTGGCTCCAGAAGATGGAGGAAGCAGGACATGTCCTTGGGCTTGCAAGAATAAGGAGTTCAGAGAAAGTTGATCTGTGGCAGAGAAGGGGCACAGGGTTCTAACGCTAGGATATTGAGCCCAGAAGAATGGGGGGGGGGGGGGGACGTGTTTCTAAGCTTCCTACTCTCATCATACATCTTCAAAGGAGATTTTTGTCAGCTGATCTCATACACATATTGCCTCGTTCAGGCCCCGGGTCCAGAGTATTTTACGAAAGGAGAAACATCGCCTTTACGTTCCTTCCTCTGGGTGAACTGCTTTTGCTCAGCCCTGGACTTGAGGAGGCAAAGCTGTAAAGTCATGAAAGTTTATCAGTACCTCCTCTGTGGGTCGCCCACCTGTGCCTTACAATCCTTTACCCCACGGCTCCGGCAAAGTCCACTCCCCCCACCCCCAAGATGAACACCTCTGAGAACTCTTTCAACTCACTAGAGGTAAATTGCAGGACTGAGTTTTAACTCTATTATGTCTGACCCCAGGCTTGTGCTCTTCCTATCACCCCATGTGGTTTTCACATAAAAATGCTCATCATAGCACAATCTATGAAATAAAAAACTGGAAATAACCTAAATGTTCAACAGTTAGGGGTTGTTTAGTAAATCATGGTGCATCCATTTGTTAGAACATTATACAGACATTAAAAGTGATCATTACAGAGACTGTATAGCGACTTGGGGAAAGGTTTATGATAAGACACTAAGTGAAAATACAAGGCAAATACTACAATTGCTTTGATTGCAATGATGGAAAATATGTCACTGTGTCAACAAAGGCTGAAAGATAATATGCAGAAGTGAAAAATGGCTGGGTTAGGGTGGAGGAGCTATGGGATTTTTTTTTCTTTTAAAATGAGTTGCTTCTCTTTTACTCTTTTTGCTTAGTCTTTTCTCCCTCTGAGAGGATTTTTTTGGGTTGGTGTAGAGCATATGGAATATAAGATCAGACAAGGCCAGAATCTGAGAAATTTCCACAATGGGAAACCCCCTAAACTGGTGACACTGACTCTCTTTGGGTTAAGGGGCCCCAGGCAGGACCGAGAGCCTCTATATTGTGGCTAAGAGCATGGGTGTTGGAGTCAGATAGACATGGATCAGAATTGCAAGTCTGTTATTACTAGCTGTACCATCCCGAGCCTGGCCCAGAGCAAACGTCCCTAACTTTGCAAAAGTCAGTGCAACCAGAAGCAGAAGATAAACTTCTCAATACATTTTGACTCCGTAGAATGTCTTACCAACTCCTCCTTCATAATCCATCGTCAGTACTAAGTGTTTAAATTTCCCTCCTCTCCACCAGAGCAAAACCTAACAGGCTTTTTGGGAGGGCAGGCCTGGCCGTCGCTGTCCATGGTTCTGAACCAGCACTTCACAAAACTACGTGGTTATTTCTCCGGGAACTTGTGAGTCCTAATATTCCCTGGGCCCTATTCCATTCCTCCTTGAAACTAGATTTATACTACCAACTTCAATGCGGTCTTCATTAGCAGGAGACTGAAAAACATTGGGATTTCTGAAGGAAAGGGAATTAGAACAAGTTATAGGTCAGGGACAGGGAAGGTAGATGAGATGTCAGCCCTGACTGAGTTATGATCCTGTTTAATGGCAGCAAGACATATCATATGTTGGGCAGAAAGTGAAAGTTTTAAGTCCTAGTGGACTTTGTAAGCATTGAAACCAGGAATTAAAAGCTACAGGACCAACAGTTGGTGCTGGTGCCACTTCCCCAACCTGCAGTTGTCACAGAGTCTTAGTTCATTTTATTAGGTGTAAAAAAGTGGCTTTGATGATTTGTCCCATAGACTATCTTCAAAATGTTTCTTGATAGCAGCCAGCAAACAGCCACCCTGATAGGAAATAATCTGTGCCCAGTCTATCTCTGTCTCTGTCATATTCTTTCTCTACTTATCTCTGTCTTTCTTTGTGCTCAGGTATCCTCTCTCCCTCTCTCTCTCTCTCTCCTCCATCCCTCCTCCCTTTCTCCCCTCAATCTATTTTTGCTTGCCAGAAAAACACCATGTAATTTTCCTTAAAAATTAATTCTACTCTACAAAATATGTCTAAAATATTCAAGAGGGAAAAAGTTTCCTTTAAGAGTAGCTTGCATTAGAACTGTTTCTTCCAGCATAATCGAGTTAATGAGTACTCCCTTAGAATTTAATGCAAAGTAACTTTCACACTGGTGGTGAGCCTCAAAGATGTGTAAATAGATAACTAATAGCATGGTTCCCCTTGGCAACCAAAGTAGACTTTGATCCCGATTGGGTAAAAACAGTCAAGGAAGGGATGGAATTGAGTACAAACATCCATATTTGTCATCAGTGCTCTTTGAAGCAATGAGAAGAGAAGAAAGGCAATAACAGAAGGTGGAAGAGGGTAGGGATGGGTTGTGAACCTGAAGTTAGTTGCAGTTTTCTTTTTGGACTGTGGGATTTGGTCTGGACCTAACTGGAGAAACTAGAAGGCAGGAGTGACACTCAATTCTCTTGGTTTTACAAGAGCAAGCAAAAATTATTTTCAGTGTGTTTGAATAGAGAGACTGGTCAATCTGTGACGTGCTGGAGCAGGACATCAGATAGAGGTGAGTCCACTGCTGCTCATTAGCCTTGAAAACCAGAGTTCAAGGCAAGAGCCAATACAACCCAGGAAGGCTGCTGACATGAGGACATGTCCAGAGAAAACTTGCAACCCAGTCAGTCTTTGAAGCATGGAGATTCTTTCTACTTAACATCATTTTAATTCATCCATTTTCTCCACCCTCACTGCCTACACTCAAGCCTTTATCGTGTCTCACCGGAACTCCTGTAGTATCCTCCTGACTTGTTTCTGCATTGGCCAGGAGCGTTGTACTTACCACTCAAATCCAGTCACACCATTCCTTACTTAAATCTCTTCAAAGGGGTAGAGATCCTTAACACAACATAAGGACTCATGATATGAACTCTCTAGTATTGAATACAAGGCCCTTCATGATCTCACTCCACTTCCCCTCACCAGCCAGCCACACCTCTCATCTCTCCTCTACACTACTCCACCATGCGGTCTATTATTAGACATTCTCAACAACCTGCCATTCCACTGATTTTTGTGTCATGCTTTGCCTTTCCTCCAGGTTAGTTGTTCTGACTGAAATTCTCTCTTACCCTTTTCCAACTACCTCATGCCCTTCAGGATTCAGGTGAGGTACTACCCCTGCCTTCCCTGACTATCACCTCCTTCAAAGTCTTGGCTGACTGCCCTTACTACGTATTTCCCAAACACTCAGCACATATCTCTATTTTAACACCTATCATCTTGTCTTATAGCTGTTTATTTACCTGTCTCTCTGTCTTTACCATAGGCTCCTAGATAGCAGGGACTATATCTGTTTCTTGTGGCACCCAAGCTCTTAGCATGGTGCCTGGCATGTGATAGGCACTCGGGAAATGTTTGTTGAATGAAAAAATGAACCCAAGATTTCCAAGTAGAAATTAATTATAAACAAGGTTGAAGTGAGAAGGGAATAAATCTGTCCCTTGACGCTACATTTATTTAAGTCTTTCTTCAAGTAGAATTTTCTCCTAATTTTAACATACAATTGGAGAGTTAATGTCACCCATATTTGTGAAATTTCATGCTTTCAATAGAAGAAAAATAGCACCTGTGCACAAGCAGCAACTATAAGTGAAATATAGATGGTGATAAGATGAAGTACTCTGGGAGAACAGAGGAGAGAGAAAGAAGGTTGCTATCGAGCATGAGGATGGGGAGGCCTCTTGCAGTAGTTAGAAATTTTCTGCCCTGATCCTGTGCCTTTAACTCACATGGTGCCCACTGATGCACCACGACTGGTGGCTAAAACACTGATTTGAGAACCTCAACTCTGGCCATGGCAGTGGAGGAGTATCTTATTTTGTCCCACCCCTATTCTCATTCCTGGTTTGTCCCAATGTCTCTCTGGCTTCTGATCCTTCTGGCTTGGTCTTTTCCTCCTGGTTTTACACTTGCCTAGGAGGTATACTCTCTATGCTTGTTTTCTTGGAGTCCTCTAGGATTTAGCTCTATCTCCCTGCTCCTGGATGTGTTGGGGAACCCCTGAGATCTTACACGTATTATCCAACTGGCTCCCTGCAACAGGGGATAGGGAGGAAGTGAGCCTTAAAGGATGATGGGAGCTTAATAGGCAGAAATGGAAGGTGGGGCAAAAACTTTTCAAAGAGAGGGAGAGAGAGAGTAAATGCATGAGTGGGAGATCAGCAATAGAGTGCCGATTTGGGCATTGTGTCTGTTTCAACCACAGCTGGTGTTCAGAGGGAGGGCACGATGTAAGGAGGGCAGCTGTTGGGAGCAGTGGACAACACCTTGGTGAGTGGCCACCACTGAAGACACTGGCAGAAAAATACAAGCCAGCAGACAAGGCAGTGAGCTGCAGGAAGGACCTGAAAGAACACCATGATGGGAGTCAAGTGAGACACCAAACCAAGGACAACCCAACTCGGGGTCAGAGCCCAGGAAGTTGTTATGTACCAACTTCAAACCAAGTTCTTCCCATAGGTACAGAGTTGGGGCAAGGCCAGGGTCACAGACCAGGATGACACAGTAAGAAACACCAATCTCCAGAGGTCATTTTAGGGCTCAAATTTGACAGGGGCAGCCAAGAGACAAAGACCAAGAGGGATGAGTGGTTGGCCTCAGGCGGGGTTGTTCTGGGATGCCTGTGACCACCCTCACTGGCACACAGACAAATCCACATTCTCCCTAAAGTCTTCTGGACCCGAGTCTAGCATCTAAAAACTTCACATGGGAGGGTTGTGCCCACAAGGCTATATGTTAAGACACTTGAATTTGAAAAAGTTGTTGACTTGAGCAATTTGGAAGACAATGGAGGACTTTCAGAGAATTGTTTGAGAAAAATAAGAGAAATGGCCCAGGTCATAGGAGGTCAGAAGAAAAGAAATATCCTCCCTTGACAAGCCTGGCTGTGGAGGAACCAGGACGGCAGCTAGAGGGCTAAATGGAGGCTTTTGCACTGTTACTTTAATAGTTATGCTTTGCATGTAAAAGGCTACCCGGAGAGATGGTGTGCATCCATTTCTGGCCATGCACTCCCAAGGAAGGAACTCACCCTAACCAGGACCTCAGCTCAGGTAGCGCAGCCCAGAGCTGGGCAGGGTGAAGGAACTTCCTAGGACTGTCATCTGAAATCCGGGCCCCTGGATCCGCAGGCATCTGTGAAGACAGCAGGGCCTCTCTTTGTGTCCCTTGAACTATTGTCAACATCTCCCAAAACTCAACAGAAATGATACGTTTACCTGTGATCAGGCGGCCCAATGCTCATCAAAGCTCAACTGGCAGATATCTTTGCTTTGGCTGAAAGTACAACAACTCAGTGTGGCCACAGGAGCGAGCTCCTGCTGCTCTGATTGCCAGTTATAGACGTCTTTGATGAATAAAAAATGGGAAAGCGAATTAATTATTACTTATGCAACGCAGATTGTTTGGTAGACAAATATCTTTTAAACTCTGCGGCCCATCAGGGAGGATAACAAACATTAACAGTGAGAAGATGATGAGAAGGTTGGAGTTTGTGGGTTCAGGGACAGCTCTGCAAACCCAGCTCCATAAGTGATGGTGCCAGCCTCCCTGTCTCTCTCTCTCTGTCCCTCTGTCTCTGTCTCCAGGTTTCTGTCCAGCGTTTCTGTCTTCCCGACTCTAGGTTTCTCATTGTCTCTGCTTACTCCTTTCTCGTTCTGTTGCTCTCTTCAGCCTCCCTGATTCAAGGCACGACTCTGTGGTCTTTGTCTGCTCTCTCACTTTGTCTTGGTTTCTCAGGATTCACAACTGTTGGCATCTCTCACAGCCTCTGCATCTCCTGGTTTCTCTGGTGTCATTTTTCTTGTGGTTTCTTTACCTTTATCACCTGAATTACTCTCTCTCTCTCTGTCTCCCTTCTCCTCCTCCTCCCCCTCTTTCTCTTTCTCCTACTCCTCCACCTTCTCCTCCTTTTTCTTCTCTCTCTCCCCTCCCCCTCCCCTTGTTCTCTCTCTCTCTCTCCCCTTCTTGTCCTACCCCTTCTCCCCCTTCTTCTCCTCCTCCTTCTCTTCCACCTCCTTCTCCTCCTTCCTAACCTCTCCCTCCTGCTCCTCCTATTCCCTTCTTGTCCTATTTTTGTCCTCCCCCTCCTCCTTCCCCTCCTCCTCTTCCCCGCCCCCCCTTCCCTCCCACTCTCCTTGGTCTACTACGGTCCCTATGACATTCCCTGCCTCTTCCCTGGTATCTCAGTCTCCTTGGTTCTCAGTTTTTCTATCACGTCACCCAATTTTATTTTCTTATTGCTCTCTGAAATAATCACGTTTGGGGGCTTCCTTGCAGATGGTCTGTCTCTCTCACCCAAACCGCTGCTCCACTAGACAGGAAGCTCCATGAGAGCAGGCCTTTGTCTTGCTCACGTCTGTATCCTCGGTGCCTAGAACAGTGCCTGGTAAGCAGGGCGGGGGGGTCGATGAATATTTGTTAATTGCCTGGGCTCTATGTCTCTCAGGCCTCTGCCCTCATTTTAATTTTTCTGTCTAGGTCTCTGTGACTCTTGGGTCTCTCTTGATCTCTACCTACGTCTTTATCTCTTCTGGGCTCTCTGTCTCTCTGTCATGGCATCTCTTTCACTCTAACTCATGAATCTTTCTCACGGTCTGTCTCTGTCTGACCTGGCGTTTCCCTTGTGGTCTCCAGCTCTCTCCTCTCTCAGCAGCACAAGGTGAAGCTAGAGGGCAGCCTGGGCCAGTGCAGACACCAGACCCGCCTCCTGCACAGCCTGCTGATGGGCCTCTCCCCAGGATCCGCCGACAGGAACAACAGAAAGAGAAGACTCGGTTCCTAACAGTGGTGGCCCCTGATAAGACAGATAAGGTGCCTCTGGTTTGAGTAGCCCCCCTCCCTCCCCACTCCGCAGCTCTGACCAGTGAAGAGTTCTGAAGAGCAGTCCGGGCAGTGACTGCAGCTGGCTTGTCCCTGGCTGGGTTGTGGTGTCAGCGCCACTTTCCTGGCAAGTCCTTCCTGCTTGTGGGCTGAATCATAGATGGATAAAGTCATTGCTGGAACTAGCAGCTGTCTCTCTGGACCCATAGGTGCTTGTTGGTTTCAGCCAAACATACTGCAGGGGTCCAAACTCTGGGGAAGGGTCAGGCCCGGAGCAATGACACTTGTGCGTTGAGGCTCTCCGCCGTCGGGGTTGAGAGCATGAGTTGCACAGACTGGGTGAAAATCCCAGTTAAGCCACTACCCTTGTGTCTCAGTTTTTGCATCTGTAATATGGGAGTGGCAGCCTTTATTTTGTTGGGTGGTTGGTGGATTAAATGTGATCATACATGCCAAGCACAGTGGTAAACACTCAATAAACAGTAGCATCAGAAATGGTGGAAGGCAGAGGAGGTCTCCTGCTGAAGAAAGGAGGCATGACAGCTGTGTGTATTTTTAGCAGGGATACGTCTAGAGTTGAAGAATTCAAGAGGGTGGAGGAGCCTCGACTGACCATCTGGTCCAGCCCTCTGCCTCAGGCAGACGACTTTGCAGACCACTCAGGGCCCAGATGCAAGATGTTCTCTTCTGGAAGTTCCCCAGGGGCAGATGCACCGCAGCCTCCCTCTGTCACCCACCTCCAGCTTTACTTCCTTAACAGTCAAGATGAGCTTCCTTATGTCCTTGTGTAAAGCCTCTTGCTTTCACACAGACCTGCTGGCTTGTGGCAAGTGCTCCACAGACCTGAAGAAGAACCCTTGTGCTGTCAGCCGTCACGGTGGCCCTTCAGAGAGCGTGTCTCCCAGGCTGCGGCTGGGACTTCAGACGGGGGCCTTCACAGTCCCCCATTTCAGCAAATTACAGGAAGTCACAGATGACACAGAGTCTGTAGTACAGAGCCAAGAACTCACTCGAAAATATCTCCAAGACCTTTTCCAATTTCCTGGAAATTGGTCAGTGTTTCCAAGACTCAGCCTCTGCGACTGGGCCGGGCTGGGCCCTGCCTTCCTCTCCACCACCCCTAAACCTGCGAGCCCACCCCACCCCCGAGCCAACCCCCACCGTGGTTCTTCACCACCCCTGGGCCCACTCCCGTGGCTCTTCGATGTGGTTCCGTGGATCTCGGCCCTGCAGATGCTGGCAGAGGGGAAGAGAGATTCGGGCGGGATTTGTTCCCATCTTCGCTTCAGATGACTCATCACCTGCCTTAGCTTTTCTCTTCCCGTTGTTACGTAATCCTGACTCCAGGATTAAAAATACTGCACTGACTACCTCGTCCATCTGTCATTCTCTCTCTCTCTCTCTCGTATGTATGTACGATCTTATTTTAAAAATACTTCGGAAAGAGCACTTCCATCATTCAAATTGTACCAGAGATGGGTTTCTGAGTCAGCACCGGCTTCCTCCAGAACAGTAGTCCTGGAGGAGTGAGATTTCCCCGAATCTCCAGGATTCTGGTCTGTTTCATGCCTTCACTTCCTAACAGGCTCGCCTCACTCAAAGGACCCATCTTGGGATCCGCCCAGCACTTCCTCAGAGCAGCTCCTCGGTCCTTCCCACAGCCTGGGCTGGCATTTGACATGGGGGTGTCTTCCACCTGGGAGTCAGAGGAAGTGGTGATCTGGGTCGTCTGGCCCAACTCGTGGTCCAGGTAACAGACAGCTTGAGTCCAGTCACCAGGACAGGAGCCCCTGCTCCCTGCTCTGCCCCTACCTCCTGACCCGGCTCCCCCTGCCTCCATATACCAAGAATTATCCCAGGATTAATGGAGAGAAACACAAGGGCTGACCTCTGTTGTCCTCACTGTGATACCACCGGGGGGCTATCTAGAGCCGGAGAGGACCGACACCCGTGACTGGACACTCACTCATTCACTCATTCGCTCATTCTTCACGTACTTATCAGGGCTCAGCATGCACCTGGTGGGTCAGACAGACACAGTACCTGCCAAGAGGGTGCAGCCCAGGTAGGGGAGACAGCTGGTGTGGATCAGAGAATTTAGAGTCACAGGACGTGGGTTCGAGTCTGGTCTCTGTCAGATGCCAGTTATGTGACAATCATTGGCACTCCCAGAGCCTCAGGGTCATCATCTGTGCCCTGTAATTCTGTATAATTACAACCGATATACTTTATCTATATCTATATCATCTACATAACCGCTATAATCTATGTAATTGCATCTATATTAATATGTATATAACGGGCACTATTAATTCTGTCTCCCAGGGCTGGCGTGGCACCAATGGGAATGACAGTGCCTTGTCCTTCGATGTGCCTGCTTACACAGCCTAAGGCTCCTGTCGAAGGAAAAGATGCCCGTGGAGCTGCCCCCTCATGAGCCTGCCTCCAGCCTCGCCCCCCCAACCCACCCTCCGCACGGGCCACTAGGGGGTTGCTTTCAGAGCTTAGACTGATCTTTCCCCGCTGCCACGGCATCCAGTTTAAACTCCTCAGAAGGACGCTCAACGGTGTCCTCCATGTCTCCCCGGGGCTGGAGGCCTGGCTGAATACGCGCTGCTCTTTCTGATATGTGTGCTCACGGTCCGGTGATTGCTTCTGTGTCTCAGTTTCCTCATCTGCAAAATGGGGCAAGTGGGAGTGTATACCCAGAGCGTAAATGAGCAACTACATGGAAAGCTCTTAGATCAATGTCCGGCACACGAGAAACCGTCAACAAGGGCTTGTTGTTAGTGGTAGTCATGCTGGCAGCTCACCCTTGGGGCCTTTGAAAATGCTGTTTCCTGTGCCTGGAATATTCTATGTCCACTACCCACTACCCCTGATCCAGGGAACTCCCACTCGCTTCAAGATTCTCTTTGAAAGATAATGTCTGTGGTCCTGGCCCTTGTGATGCTCTGGTTCTCAGACGCCGTCAGGGCTCTGCTTCCTCTGAACTTGTGTACGTGTCCAGTGTCTCTGTGTGTGTCCTTCACAAACGCTTACCGAGCACTTGTCACACGACAGGCACCGAGCCCTCGTCGCACGCCAGGCACCGAGCCCTCCATGCCCACCTTCCTCATCCTCTAGTGCTTACTACATTCAGATTCTGAGCCCAGTAATCGTCTCCTCTTCGGCAAGCCTGGGTTGAGCCCTGTTTCCCTGGGCTCGTGGGCTCCCACCATGGACCAGGAGATGGATGTGACACCTCCCAGTAATCCTGAGAGATTGCGCCCACTGCCCAGATGAGGAAAGTGGAGGCCAAGTGAACTAACAACCACCCCGTGATGCTGATGCTGACTTGCTTTGGCTTCAGAATCAGGCAAGGGCCTCCTGCCTGCATGCTCCTGACCTCCCATCCCTGGTGTGCCCAGACTGGCCTTCCCCATTCCTGTCCCAAACGGAAAGGCCAGCAGGAACCATGCCCAGCTCCATGGCCTGGGCAGGGCAGGGAGAGGAGGGCAGACCAGGGCAGACCCCTGTGGCTCTCTCTTGGCCTCAGCCAGACCACATGTCTGTCCCCAGAGCAGGACCTGCACCCAGACAAATCTGAGGAGGGTCACTGAGCCCAGGGACTTCCCCTCTGCTGCCCGCATGACCTGGACACACCCTGGCTGCCCATGCGGGGCCGGCCTTGGCTCTCTGGGGAGGTCCAGAGGAAAAGCAGAAGAGGAGGAAAATTGCTTTTTCGCTGCCCTAACTACAATTGCCTCCAGGCTGTTATGTAATCAATAAAATATCAGTGCCTGTGAGCGTGTGCCGTGCCTCGCGCCCCCGGGGAGGCTGCGCTCTGTCGCGGAGTCTGCTCCGTGATTGCTACTCAGCTGGCTGGGACGGCTTTCAGGACGGCTGGCAGTGGAAGGCGGCCAACGTGCCCACTCCCCCAACGTGTGAGCTCCTGCCTCGTCTTCCCCTTCCAGCAGCCTCTCCCCCCACCCCCTTCCTGTCCTTCCTGCCACCAAAGTCACCTACGGCCAATCTGAAGCACAGCCTTGATTGTGCCATTTGTTGTGGGGTGGGACTCGCATGGCTGACGGAGCCAGCGTGCGCACAGGTACACACCCTTAAACCCACTCAGATGCTCACACGCACACACATGCCCTCCCTGGGCACACACAGCCATACACTCACACACAAAGAGGCAGCCCGTCTCCCGCACTCCTTCTGAAATTTACAGTTCCTCTCACGCACGCATGCACACACAGTCTCACAAACCCACCATGGGCTTATAGACACACTTACACTTCCTCCCCCTTAGAGACCCTCACCTCCCTCTCTCTCTCTCTCTCTCTCTCTCTCTCACACACACACACAAATGCACATTCTCTCCTAAACATGGAGCTATTTCTTTTTTCCTTTATTTCCGTCTCCCTCTCTTTCCAGTGTGCTCTCTCTCTCTCTCTCTCTCTCTCTCTGTTGGAGATGAGGGGAATTTGGCAGCAACATCGCTTTGTCTCTGACTTGTTCTCCGTCGGCCTCTCCGGCTCGCAGCGTCTGCACACACAGGCACGCGGGGGCACGAGAGGCTGCACACGCACTCCCTCTCACACGCAGACGTGCAGGCCTCGGTGGCAGGGGCTCTGACTGGGGGTGGGCAGTGAGGGATTCCACGGGGGCGGTCCAATTCAGAGGCCTGGCAGCTGGCCTTGGTGTTAGGACGTCTGACAATAGGAGCAGCAACACCCAGAATGGAAACGACACGTCCACACAGAAGGTGGAGGCAGTGTGGTGACAGAACAGACTCTCAAGCCAGCCTCCCTTGGTTTGAATGTGTGGCTCTGCCACTTACTAGCTGTGTAGCTTTGGGCAACTTCCATAACCTCTCTGAGCCTTGGTTTCAGTGTCTGTAAAGTGGGAGTATACCAGCACCCACCTCGTAGGGTGGTCATGAGTTAAATGAGCTAACATGTAAAATGCTCAGAACACCAAACCTGTTAGCTAGCATCACGGCCCCGTGTACTAGGCACTGTATAAGCACCATATGTGGGTGATCATATTTCATTCTCCCATCGCCCCTGTAAAGCAGGTATTTCCCCACAGAGGTCAGACGAGCTGCTCAAGGCCCACGGTTACGAGGGGGAGCTAGACTTAGAACCCAAGTCACTGATTCATCAGCTGCCTACCGTGCTCTCCCCCTCCATGGAGCTTTCCCTTCCAGAGGCAGAATGTGGGGAAGGGGACAGAGGGCAGCACTGGGGAAGGACAGTCACAGAGGCGAGGTAGGAACTGAGACTGCACCAATGACCAAGGTTGGAAACTCTAGGTGGATGTAAGGCTGGAAATCAAGGCAGAAGCCCAACAGAGTTGACCGGCCAATAGGGAGTGGAAGGCAGGCTTGGGCCAATGCGGGGGCTGGGAGGGCTCTGGTCCAGAGACTGGCCAGTGGGGAGGGGAAGGGAAGATGCCAGTTTAGGGACGTGAAGGCTCCTGGGGCCAGCTTTGGGCTGCCTGGCTGGGTCAGGTTGGCGTGGAGAGTCTTAGGGCTGCCCACAGGAGTCCCTCAGGCTGCTGTGTCAGGGCAGGACAAGGCGTCATCCTGCTACTCTTCCTTCTGGGGACAGGGTGGGAACCAGGGTGGGCCTGACCCTGCAGGGGCAGGATCAAACATCAGCAGGGGCAGGTAAAGGGCAAAGGAAGGACACGATGCTCCCTGAGGCGTACTGAGCCTGCTTGCATGTAATCTCATTGAATACTTACCAGACCCTCCCCCTCCCCCCTTGTGGGCATTCTCATTTCCATTTGCAAAAGCAGAAACCATGGCTTAGGCAGCTTATGCTTGCCTGAGAGTGCCCAGTGGGCTATACTTGGGCCTTTGGAATCCCCGCCTATGGCAGGACTGGGGCCAGGACTTGGTCATGGGACAGCCAAGCAGTTTCCAAGTAGCCACAACCATGAGAAGCAGGGGCACAGGGCAGGGGACCAGGCGCAGCATGTCACAAAGGGACATCAAGAGTCACAGCATCCACCTTTGGCACCTATGCACCCTGGTCCCGAGCCCCAATGGCAGCAGTGTGGGGCTGGGACAGGAATAAAGGTGGTTTTGTGTTTATTGAGTGAACACACATCTCCTCCCCCTGTGGTGGGCAATGTTTTCTTTTGTTCCCTTCCAACAGTGGGCAGTGAACTCTCTTCCCCCAGGTGGCAGGAAAAGTCCAGTTCCACTGGGCAGTGTGAGGAGAGGGGTGAGTGGTGGGCAGGAGGGCCGGGTTGCCTGCCTCAGCTACTGGGCACAGGGTGCAAGTCTGGGTGGATCAACTTCCGGGCTAATTAACATCTTTTTCTAATTAATATTTCACATGGAAAAGCAGGGCTTCCAGGGGTGGCAGTGCCCCTGGTCTGGCCTGGGAGGGAAATGGGTCTCCCGGCTGTTTAGCTCCGCGTAAGTGGGGTGACAGGCGGGGGGTGCTGGGAGGGCAATGCGAGGACGGGGCTAGTGGCTCCCTGGGTGACGGGGACTGAGAAGACACACTCTGGGGGCCTGTGGTGCTGGCAGTAATGATCCCACAGCCTGGCTGCATGTGGGGAGCTCCTCTAACTGTTCAAAGCAACTTCATGTTCGCCCGCTCAGGGCAGGGACTGTGTGTCTGTCTACATAGCACATGAGGTCCTACTATGTGCTCACGGCACCAGCTGCTTTGATCCCTGTCCCTACAGAGCTTATAAGCTGGGAGGGGGAACAACCCACAGCAATAATAAGCTATACGTTCCATCACACAGAAATCTGGGAGCTGTGGACACACGTAGCAGACACACAGCTCTACGTCCCGGGGCCAGGCTGTATGCTCCTGAGGGCAGGGACCATGTCGATCTCATTCCCACCAAATCCCCAGCATCTAGCACAGTACTTTGCACATTTTAAAGGTCAAAAGATATGTGTGAGATTAATGAAGGAATGAATGAATGACATTAAGCCGAGACCTGAATATGAGGAACTGGCCAGGTGAAGGAGAGTGGAAATGGTGTTCCAGGCAGAGGGAATAGCAAATGCAAAGGCTGCGAGGCAAGAAAGAGCATAGCATTGGTTTAGCAGCTCTAGAGGAGTGGAGGTGGGTGTGGGGTGGGCCGGGAGGGGAAGAGAAGCAGGAGAGGAGGCTCCAGAGGTGAACAGGGCAGGTCACGATGGGCTCGTGGCCACGTTGGGGCAATGAGAAAGGAGGAAAGCATGAGCAATGGGATTGAGTCGCCTTTGTGTGGAGGTGGATTGGACTGGGGTGGTCTGAGGACAGGGAGACCCCCACGGGGCCATGGAGGTGCCTGAGATGGGAGGGAATGGTGGTCTGCCTGGGGGAGGAGTGTGGCAGTGGGGATGGAAAGAAGGGATGGAAGGGACAGGCCCTGGAGGTAGACTGCACACAGGGGGAAGCAGGGGAGCAGAGACGTGGGGATTCCCAGCTTCTGGTTAAGACCGTTGGGCAGAGGTGGTGTCCTTTCCTGAAATAGAAAACGAAAGTAGAGGAAGAGCATGCAGCGGGCACGAGGAGCACTTTTGTTGAGTGGATTAAACAGAAATGTCTCGGGACCAAGGATTGGACTGAGACGCAGCTCTACTCAGGTCTCCTCACATGCCCCACCCCCCCACTTCTTCTCCATGTAGAGCCCAGGGGGATCCCTCTAAAACACAAATCTGACCACGTCACCCCTCATCAACAACCCTCAGTGACTCCCCAGTGCTCCTACAATGAAATCTAAAATCCTTACCATGGCCTCTAAGACCCTGCATGATATGGCCAAGCTCACTGCTCGGCTCTCGTCTCAGACTCTTTCTCCTTGCTCAGTATGTGGCAACCACGTGGGCCCGGTTCCATTTCCCCCTCATCCCAAGCTCCTCTCTGCCTCAGGTCCTTGCAGATGCTGTTCCCTCTGGTGGCATGCTTTTCCCCCTACTTCCTTTCTTAGCCAACTCCTGCTCATTCTTTAAATCTCAGCTTAAAAGTCACTTCATCGGAGAAACCGTCCTTCACTTGCAGACCAAAGTTACTTCCCTCAGGTAGAGCACCACATCCTTTCTCTCCTCTTTAATCTCCACAACTGTAGGTAAGCCAGTATTTGTATAATTGCACCTGCCCTCCCCCCGACTCTAAGCTCCCGAGGGCAGCCACTGTGTCTGTTTCATTGGCCCCTGTAGTCCTGGTGCCTGGCACATAGTGGGGACTCTGTCAGTAATTGTCAGTGAATGAACGTGATATGTGATATATTTAGGATTATTTGTATCATGATGAATGTTTACCAACAGCTAATTTCCAACATTAGTCAAGTCAACTGAGACCAAAATAGCAGAAGTATTCCACTTTAAATATAAACCTCTACGGAGAAGACTCCCAAGCCTGCACCTCCAGCCGAGAATCTTGCCCTACTTCCAACCTCTGTCTTCAGCTGCCTGCTGGACATCTGCCCCTTTGTTGAAAAATGCCTCAAGACACTTTGCTGCTTTCTTGCTTTGGTCACTGGCCTATGTTTGTTTTTCTGGCCAAACTAGGGCTGAGCCTGACCCCCTTGGGTCCCCAGATGCCTTCCAGGGATGGAATTGATGACCTCACACCATGGGGTCTTCCTTCCAGTCTCTTTCACGCACTTTCCCTGGGGGAGGTGGGATGTGTGGGGCCGGCCATGGAGATTCCAAGCAGCAGAGAGTGGCTGAGAGACTGGTTAGTATTCCGCGAAGGAGTCTGGGGTCTGGGCAGGGTCACAAGGCCAAAGCAGGGGACCAGGCAGAGATGCAACTAAGGAGACAAACGGGTCTGCGGCCAGAGGCAGGGATCAAGTAGAAAGGCAAAAGCACAGGCTGAAGTGCGTTCATTTATTTCTCCATAATTTATGATCCTGCCTGTATCCAAAAATGATGCCAGGTCACTTGCTACAAAAGTACTGATAAAAGCCAACAGGGAGGATCAAAATAGATGGGAGGGAGATCAGCAATGAGATAGATGAAGGGGAAGAAAGTGGCATCAGACACAGGAGCGTCGTCTCCTATTAGAACAGTGCTCACAGTCTGCCAGGCTTGGTCGTGACAGTCCGGGCCTTGTTTGATCCCTACGGTCTCCTCGCATTCTACAGATGGCCAGAGAGGCAAAGCCACTTGCCCAAAGTCACTCAGCCGGCCAGTGGCAGGGAGTGGTGACTGTAGCCCAGGGAGAAGGGTCGGATGGGGCATCTCCAGGAGTGCCCCTTCTCTTCATTTTCTTGGCATCTCCTCCCAGCTCCCTGTGCAAGCCTCTGCTTTGCAGAAATGTCCTGCATTCTCGTCCACCTTGGAGCAGCCTGTACGGTGGGACCAGATTCATCTCCTTCAGCCAACGGCCCTCTGCCGCCTGCAGAAGAATCCACACTCCCTATGTCAGCATCTCTGCTCAGGCCCCACCTGGAGGGTCAGCCTCAGGTCCTGGTCCCCTTCCTTTCCCACCAGGTAGCAGCCACAGCGGAATCTGAACCCATTCCAAATCCAGTCTGGACTTTCCCACCACTTGTCCCTTTCCACTTGGAGAGGGAATGTAGCAGAATGGTCAGACACACGGACCCTGGAGCCAGACCACCTGTGCTCAGATTCCAGGTCTGCTCCCTTAGCTGTGCAACCTTGGACAAGTTTCTTCACCTCTCTGCTCTTAGGCTTCCTCATCTGTCAAATCGCCTCCCTCATAGGTGCCTCTCTCTTAGGGTTGTTGTGAGGATTAAGTGAGGAAGGAACATATGTTGTGGAAATTAGTAAAAGAAACCTTAAGTAAATTGGGTTGGGAAGGCCTCTAAGGGGCGCTCTCACACCCTATCACACATCATCAATTACACCAAACAGGAAGAGACTCAAGCTTGCATCTTCACAGGAAGTAAAGCTATTTTACTACTGCAGGAAGATTTCTCTCCCCAGCCAGCAACAGCCCAGCCAACGAGAAACACCACAGCCAATGAGAAACGCTGTGGCTCAGCCAATGAGAAACAGCACAGCCCAGCCAATGAGAAACAGCACAGCCCAGCCAATGAGAAACGCTGTGGCTCAGCCAATGAGAAACAGCACAGCCCAGCCAATGAGAAACGCTGTGGCTCAGCCAATGAGAAACAGCACAGCCCAGCCAATGAGAAACAGCACAGCCCAGCCAATGAGAAACGCTGTGGCTCAGTCAATGAGAAACATTGCTGTCCCCGAGCTGTTACTTTCCCCCAATGGACTTTCATTTAGAATGGCCCCTTCCTGCTCCCCCTTTTTCTCTATAAAGGCAGCTCCCCTTCTCTTTTTTGCCACATTTGCCCGTGGTTTGCCCATAGCATGATTGTCTCAAATTGCAATTCTTTTGGCTATTCCTGAATAAACTCATTTTGAGATAAAATAGCAGACAAAATTTCTTTCTAAGTTGACAATGTAAAGGGCTTAGACTCGTGCCTGGCACTACTAAGCACCGTTAGTATGAGCTATTCTTACTCATTCCACTTCCCTGGTTTGGGACCCCCAACTACCTCCCAGTCACATCAACCGCTAAAATCCTAAAATCCTAAGCAAAGCTTCCAGTCGGACTCCCCCCTCCTGCTTCCGTGCCCCCTGAGCATTCTTTTCAGTCAGAGGATGCTGCCTTTGATCATGAGTGTTTTTCTCTCTCTTTCTGAGAGGGTCTTAATCCCAGCAAGAAGGTGAACTCCCAGGGCAGGGACCCCCTCTCATTTCCGAGAAAGTCACAGTAGGTGCTGTGCAAACACTTGTTAGGTTTACATTTCGTAACACAAGCCCCCTCCTGCCCTGGTCAATCACTCTGCTCACTCTTAAAGGGGGGTTCTCTGGGCTGGGGGTTGAGGCAGTGGACAGTCTCTTAAAGACATTGTCATACGTATGCTGTTATGAGCCAGGCAATGCAGTGGCGGGGAGGAGGGGGTGAAAACTGAACCAGGTTTGGAGCAGGCTGCCGGCCGGGAGTCAGATGGCAGGAGAGCAGCCTTCCAGACCCAGAGGGTAACACTGGCCGGAAGGGAGGGCCGAGGCCGGCCGGGGCAGGTCATCTCAGTCAAGGACAAGCGCAGACATGGGAGATGGGGGCCGAAGGCTGGCCCAAGGGAAAGAGCTGACCATGACTGGGGAAGGAGGAAACGAGATGGTCATCTCTTATTGTTCCGATCTCTTTACTTTCTTCTTTCATATTGGGTGCTCCACCCCCGCAAAGATTTCTCTCTCTCTCTCTCTCCCTCTCTCTCTCTCTCTGTCTCTGTTTCTCTCTCATCAAGCAGACCTGTTGCAGCCCAGGCTTGCCACCTCCTGGTTGCTGGCCTTGAGAAAGCCCCACCTGTGTAAGGGGACTTACAAGCCTCTCTTTGTGACATTCTGGTGGAAAGTGGGAAAGTGCTGGTTCCCAAGCCTAGCTGGAAGGGGAAAACCCCAGGGGTCGCCTACAAAGGCAGGTGCCAGGCCCCACCTTAGTCCAACTGAATCAGCATCTCCATGGCAAGGAGCTCAAGAATCTGTAGTTTAAAAAAAAAATTCCACAAGCGTTCTCATGCAGCTGGTCCAGAGACGGTGTTTGCGAACCACTTAAAAAAAAAGAAACATGTCACAGTAAGTTCTTAATCAAGGTTAATATCATTTCTTCTTTCCTTTTTCCTTCCTTCCTTATTAACAGGGAGGGTCGCCAGGCTAACTTAATGAAAAGTCCCCAGTACCCAGTGGTTTGAAAGAATTACTGCTTGATTGCCGCGAGGGAGCCGGCCCACGGTGACAGCACCTCCTGGTAAGGCTGTCGGAAATGCTCTCAGCCCTAGGGGTGAGTCCGCAAATGTCGGGGGGCGTTTAGGAAATGAGCGTCTTGAAACGTTTGCCCCTCTGCAGTAATTCACAGCTTCCGGCCATGATTTGTTTTTACCCTATGTATTTGCTTAACAAGCTCCTTCATTTGTTTCACAAGCACGGAGCATCTCCTAGGCACCAGGCTGGGTGAGGTACTGGGACTCAGAGATTCAAAAACGAACAGCACACACTTAGTCCCTGCTCCACGATCTAGTGGGGGAGACGGAGCCATGTAAGTGGGTCACGGAAGTGAAAGCAACTGATCCTGCTGGAGCCGGCTGGGGCCTGTGGGATCCCAGAGGAGGGAAGGTCAGACTTGCCGTGGAGCCCATTCAGAAAGTCTCCCAGAGGAGGTGCTGTTTGAGTGGATGTGTTGCTTAGTGGCCTCTGGAGCCAGGGCACTGGCTTCAAACCCCAGCGCTGTTGGCTGTGTGTCATTAAGCAAGTTATTCAACCTCTCTGTTCCTGGATTTCCTCCCCTGTACAATGAGGATGATGATCTTTATTTTATAGGATTGTTGTATTAGACAAGTTAACATATGTAAACACTTAAAGCGATGCCTGGCATACAGAAAAAAAATTTTAAATGTACACACGCACACACTATTGTTATTATTATTCTGAGAATGCATGAGACCTTGCCACACAGAGAAAGGGAAGGCATTCTGGGCAGGGGGAAAATCACATGGAAAGGCAGCGAGGTGAGAAAGCAGGATGAGCTGAGACGGTGAGCAGTCTGGTGGGGCTGGGCGGCAGGTCAGGGGTGGGGCCGCATCTAGAGATGAGGTTCCTGGGACGCAGACATCTTCATGGATGGTGGTAAAAGGGTTTCTCTCCCAGTGCCTGTCCATATTATCACCAACTGTGAACCAGTCAAACCCACATTAACCGGATTTGATGGTGATCTGAATGCACATCACTCCATTGGGTAAGGACCGTGGTCACTTATGGACCGCCACCCTGAGTCCCTCCCCCAGCTCTCACCACAGTGACGAGTCGTCTACCCTCCCCCCAACCCCCACCCCCCAGAAGGCCCTTATACTGGACAGAACTCCTTCACACCACCGCCTCATCTGATCCGGTCAAGGGCAGGCTCTCAGTCAGACTGCCTGGTGTGAATCCCGGTGGGGAGCAGGCGTTTTTCTTCTTTTTGGCCGTGTGGATCCTTGGACCGTCCTCCTATGTTTGAATAGCTTCCAGTCCCGCAGATGCTCTGCGTCTCCGAGAGAGAACTCAGAATTCTCGCTTTCCCAGCCCTCTTTGCAGCCAGGGAGTTGGCAGATGACCCAGGCTCCACCAGCCAAACTCACTTGACCAGACTCTCTGAGAAAATTGTGAGAAAATCGGGAATTGGGGCTGCTCTGGAATGCATTTTGCTGTTGAGCAGGACTGTCAAGGCTGCTGGCTCTGGGGGGCGGCAGGGGCACAGGATGGAATTCCTGGGGCAGAAGTAGCACTGGCGCTGGAGTCAGGAGCAGGTGCACAAAATGTTCCTGGCCGTGGTGTAGACAGCATGGCCTGGTGCTTGGCAGCGGCAGAGGGGGCAGAGGTGTCTTCCTCATCTGTGGCGCGGGTTTGGAAGCTTAGCCTCGAGCTGGTTCTCTGGCCACTCACCACCCTTTGCACGACCATCTTTTCTGCTGAGACATCTAGAGTCAGTTTCTGTTGCTTGCAACTAAAAGCGCTCTTGAAACACAGCTCTGCCACTTACTGGCTGTGTGTCCTTGGGCAAGTCACTCAGCCATTCTGTGCCTCAGATCCCTCCTCTACAGAATGAAACACTAACAGTGTCTACCTTGTAGGTTCATTACTAAGATTCAGTGAGACACTCTGCACATTCCTTAACACATGAATTAAAGCCGCAATAAACATTATTTTCACTAAATCTGAGAAAGATAAGGAAAATAGCTTTGATAACTAAAGAGGCACAAAGTGAGCAGGGGAGAAGTTCTCTGGCCTCCAAAACCCAGATTCTTTCCTCTCTCCTGCAGCCGCCTCGCCATGCGTATGTATGTGTGTATGCACGCACGTTCTTTATTGCATAAAGCCACTGTATTATGTGTGCTGTCAGATATCCTATTAAAAAGAAAAGTGGAGAAAACAGTGAGCAGTCTTCCTCTGCCTGCGCTTCCACTGATTACAAAATTAAATTAAGTGTCGTGGCTTGCTGCTGCTGTTTGATGGGGAACACAATGAATTGCTCTTCGCCTGCCCGTAAGAAGTCCCGGAGAACAGTGCTGGGGGAGCATGGCCCAAGACAGTATTTCTTCCTCCCAATGCCCCGGGGGCAGAGCCTTCTTCTCTCCAGAAATGTTAAGCCCCTGAACCAGGCTGCCTTTTTATTAGGTTAATAAAACACCAGGCCCATCAAGTCTTGGGCTCGTAAAGGTCAGTGAGTCATGTCTGAGTGCAGGGGAGAGCTGGTAGGGCAGCGGCCTGCTCCCCAGGGCCTGTGGGAGGAAGGAAGCTCTCCCCTCAGGCCAGCGCTGAATCTGGGGCCAGGATGAAAGATGCAGGCAGGGCCGTGAAGGCAAGATAGACAGGGATCCCCATGTGCCCCATGGGCTTTAGAGGCCTCAGCCGAGCTGGGTCCCCAGGGAAGGGTCTTCCATCAGGAGGGGCTGATGGAAGTCAGGGCCGGTAGGAGAGTGGGACCCAAGTTTGAGAGACGGGCAGGCAGATGGGCAGGAGAGTTAAACCAGGGCACCAGCCATCAGAGAGGCTTTGGTGTTACAGAGCATGGTGGATAGGAGCGGGGTCTCGGCCTCACTGAGTTCTGGGTTCAAACCCTGTCTCTCCATCTGCATTTGCCCACCTTCAATCTGTTCTCCATGTGTCAGCTATCTACTGCTGTGTAACAAACAGCCCCCAAACTTAAACAAACTTAGGACAGCAACACACATTTGTCTCTCAAAGGTCTGTGGGGTGACTGGGCTCAGCTCCGCGCGTCTTCTGCTCCACGTGGTGTTGACTGGGCTGCCTTGTCCGAGGCATGGCCTGGCTGGCAGAGGGAAGCTCAGCCAGCACCCTTAACTGGAATGCCCCCGTTTTCCACATGCCTCTCCGTGTGGCGTGGGCTTCTCACAAAGCCGTCTGGGTTTCAACAGGGGGCATTCCAAGCGGCAAAAACGGAAGCTGTGGGTCTTCAAAGGCCCAGTCTTAGAAATTACACAGCACAGCTTCTGCTGCATTCTGTTGGTCAAAATAGGTCAAGGGCCAGATTCGAGGGGCACAGCTATGGATGAGAGCAGCAGCAAAGAACCAGTGGCGGGCTTTGATCCACCACGCCCCAAGGCAACTGTGATCTCCTTCAAATGTAAACGAGGCTGTATAACTGTCCCGTTCTTGCCCATTGGCTTCCCTTTACCCTGATGGCCTCCAGGGATCTGACCCCTACTTACATCTCTAGACCTCATCTCATGCTGCTCATTACCCTGCTCCACGTGCTCCAGCCTCGCTGGCCTCCCTTCAGTTCCTCCAACATGCCAAACTCTTCCCACCTCGGGGCCTTTGCACATGCTGTTCACTCTCCCCAGAGCTGGCTAGCTTTCTCATTCCTCAGGTGTCAGCAAAATGATACCATGTGACCTCCTTTTTCATTTAGTCAGTCAGAAAATATTTACTGTGTGCCTACTATGTGCTAGGTACCCATCTAGGCCCCATGAAGAATAGATCCTGTATTACTCTCTACTTTAGCATTCTCCCCTGTTTTTTGCTCTAATTAAAGCCTGCAATAATCTTGTTTTATTTATTTTTCCAGTTCATTATCTACCTTCCCCACTAGAATGAGGGCAGGTCTGTCTGGCTCACCACGGTTTTCCTTAGCAGAGACCTCGACACGGAGTAAATGCTCAACAAATATGTGTTGAATGAATGAACGTTACTTACCTGGGCTTGTGACCTTGGCCAAGTGACTTGACCTCTCTGTCTCAATGTCTCCATTTGTAACAGGGAGCTATCAAGACTAACTTCCTCACAGGAGCATTATGAGGATGAAGATAAGATGATGCAGGGAGAGCACTCACAGTGTCTGGCATATAGTAAGTCCTCAATAAAACGGTCCCTGACACTGTTACAGTTGCTACTATTATTACTTTATTAAAGCCAGATTTTGGCTCTGCTGCGGTGAAAACGAGCCTGTGAGCTCCACGAGGGTGAGGGGACCCTGCTGGCTGCTTCTCGTTGTGTGTGAGGACCTAGCACAGTGTCTGGCTCCTGCAAGGTGCCCAGTTACCACTGGTTAAACGACATTTAACCAAGGAATTTAGCCAATGAATGGACGCCCTGTGCTGGCTGTGTCTTCTGTCCTACAGCAGTACTTCTGGCTAGTGTCTAACATCGTCCTCTTATACCGGGTAATGTCCAACACAATTCAGACTCCAGAAAAATCCACCAGCAGATGGATGCCCTTCCTCTGTGGAGCTGTTTGGTCACCATGTGGTCCCTCAGGACAGGCTATGGAGGGGCTGTGTGTATCTTACCCTCTTCATAGTTATCACTAAGAAAGGACAATAGTCATCGTTCACTCGGTCTCACTGTGTGCCAAGGACTGTTACTGCTTTCTCGTATATCAACTTAGGCCAATAAGCTATTATCCTGGTTGAAGCTCAGAGAGGGTGAGTAACTTGTCCAAGGTCCAACAGTCAGGATCTGTTTGATTCTATGTCCTAGCTCTTGTCCACTATACTGCACCACATTCCTAGTCCCTGGTCTGATCCTCCCTCAGCAGTCCCACGGCCTCTATAAACACCTCTATTATCACATTGGCCTGTAGCCATAGGGCAGAACTGGTGTCATGGGCAAGCACCCTGTGCTGTCACAGAGGCCCTGAGCTCAGATGGTCCTCGCGCTTGGTGTAATGATCTGTTGTAATATTCTTGAAACCTTTAATAATTTTTAAACAAGAGGCCCACATTTTCATTTTGTGGTGCCTCCCCAGTTATCTGGCCAGTCCTGCCGTGGGGCATTCATCTCTCCCTCTCCCCCACTGAGCTGTGAAATCTTACAGGACGAGGCAGGGGTTTAGTTTCCCCTTTTGATCTCCAGCATCTTGCACGCGGCCTGGCCCCAAGTTCAGGGGTGCTGGGCCAACGTAAGACAGACATAAGGGGTAATGCCTTTGGCTAAGACACTCCCCTGAGAAGATGATGTGAGACTTGGCTCCACCACAACTTGCTGTGTGACTTCTGGAATGTCACTTCACCTCTCTGGGCCTCAGCTGTCAGAAGGAAACAGGAACTGCTGCCTTCCTGTTTTCCAGGGCAGTTGTGAGTCAAGGCAACAGCAGGACACAGTGCTCTGGGGACACAGTGCTGTACGATCTTGGCTGCCTGGGGCTGGTGGGGACACTGAGTGTGTGGGAGGGGGTGTCGGGTACCCACTCTTCCTCCACCACAGCTGGCCCCCGGGTGGAAGGGCCCAGGCAGGCACCCCTCCCTGGAGTCCATGTCCACCTTCCCAGACCCACCTGGGCTTGCTGGTGGTCCTCGGAGGCAACAGCGATGTTGGCCCCCCGGAGAGAGAGGAGATACGATGTGAAAATCCTCGTAGGTTCCTCCGGCCTGGCCCAGCCGGAGGCTTGGCTCTCCTCCTTAGCTGGTCCGCCCGCCTCGGGCGCTAAGATAGCTTCCCTCCTCCGCCCGCGTGTGTAAATGTTAAGGGCTGCACAGGGCAAACACGTTCAGGAAGCCCCGGCTGCCTTTCCGTTTACCTTCCCCTCCGCCAGAGATCAGCCCGCCCAGGAGACTGGATGCAAATTTCAGCCACAGGGTCTGCACGGGAGAGGGATGCCGGGGGGGGGGGGGGGGGGGGGGGGGCCCAGAGGCTTTGGCTCAGTGAGGAGGAGCAGGGACAGACCCTATGCTTTTGGAAACAGAAGGGACCCCTGCCTGGGCCGAATGCGGGAGAACTAGGTTTGGGGCGTGCACCTCAATCCAGGCGCCCTTTTCCAAGTTCTGCAAAGCATGTACAACAGAAGTGTCCTTCTGTGGGCTGTGACAGTTCCTCTCCTGTGTACAAGCCTCATACTTATACTCACATTATTTCAGCTGGGCTTTGGGGGCATCCTTTAGGGTTGTCACATACTGTTGGTCAGATGGGGAAACTGAGGCTGCCGTGCCCAAGGGCTGGAAGCTGGAAGTGGCTCTTCCTCCTGTGCTCTTTGCATCACATCACGGCTTCAACTCAAGACGGGGCACAGGCGGAAAATACGGCTAGGGAGAGAGAATTTAGATAAATGCCTCATAACTGACCATTTGGGCTAATCATATGGCGTATCTAGTCCTGGGCAGTGCTTTTAGGAATAAATATTCTAGAATGCCCTCTAGAGTTGGGGGGTCTGGGGCGGGGGCGAGGAGGAGGAGGGAGAATGGACGGGAAGGTGCCTTGTGGACTGTAAATGCCCCACGCGTAGGAAGGCGTGTTATTCTTAAGAACCGCAAGTTCCCTGCAAACGACATTTCAAAGGTCAGTGTGGAAAGGAAATTCTTTCTGAATCTTTGCTGCCTGCGCCTCTCTCCCAGGTGTCCCTCCCTGTCCATCTCCGCGTGTGCGCCTGTCCACGTTTCTATGCCTCTCTCTCCAGCACCATCTCTCTCGGTCTTTTCTCTCGTCTCTTCCATCTGTCTGTTTCATCTCTGATCTGTCCTGTCTGCTGTCTGTCTGTCTGTCTGTCCTTCCTCTCTCCCAGGCCCCTCACCGTCCCTCTTGCCATTTCCTCTGCCAGCTGCTGTTTCCAAGGCTGTACACAGGTTTTTCCCGTCCCTAGTGATTTACGGACCTGGCTCAGCCCGAGAAATGCTGAGTGGAGCCTCTGCTGTTCCAGGAGCTGGTGCCTGCGAGGCAGCCTCCACCCTCGGTCCCCAGGCACCTATCTCTGGGACACGTTCTACTTTCTTTGGATGGCTTGGGCCCCCACCCTGGTAACCACCCTGACAGATGCCCAGGCTCTGAGCTGCCCCCTCTCTGGCTGTCCCTGCTCTGCCTCTACTCCTCTGATGTAACTTCTGGCTCTGCTCCCACGTGTCTCTGCTTTTAGCTCAGTTTCTGTCTCTCTCTGTCTCTACATTCTCTCTCTTTGTAAGTCTGTCTCCATCTCTGACCTTGACCTATGCCGCCACACACCCATGTCTCTCTATCTGGCCGTGTGTCTTTATATTTCTGTTCCTGTCCCTCCCTGATTTAGCACGCAGCATTTACGTGATGCCAAAGGCTGCAAGGAAAACCTGCGAGTGTGTTCTCCCAGCCAGATACCCTCAGACAGCTTGGACCTAACGCGGGACCCTGGGCCACGCGGCCCGCCCCTGCCCCCCCCGCCTTTGTCTTTCATGTCATGTCGAGGAAGTTTCCTGAACTCCCGGTGACACTGCTGTCGGGGCCCGACTTACCAGAAGAGCATGAATAATTAAAAGCTGTAGCTGTGGCTTGTTCCGACTTAAACTGTATTAATGTTGCCAACTGTCCTGACCCACTTAATATTCATGCCATTCTTGGCTCCCTTAAAGAGAGGGGAGTTTGCTACCTGATTTAAATTGCGGCTGTCAGTTTCGATTAAAGATCAGGTTGACCACAGTTGCAGGGAAATTAAATGAACATTCTCTTAAGCAATATCATAGAATTTAATGTAGCAATTAATATCTATTGCAACGTGCTGCTGTAAGAGCTGTTTGCAGTATAATCTCGGGCTCATGGGGGCGAGGCCAGCAGTGCCCCAAAGCCTCATTCTCCAGAAATGGGGCCCCAGGTGGGTCTGGTCTTTAACTGGCTTCTTCCTCCAGGAGGAACAGGAAGCACAGGGAACAGCTGTAGTTCTTTAGGGCTTGGGGCAGATCGTGCCGCCTTTTGTTCAGTTCACATTTGGGGAAACTGAGGCACGAGGTGTCAGAGGTTTGTTCAAGGCCAGTTTCGATTTGTAACAGAGTGGAGCACTGTCCAGAGGGAGGACCAGCCCCTCGGGGCCAGGAGCGCCCAGGTGGCACTTAGGCGGTGTCCATAGCCAGGGGAGAGGTGGAGGAAGACAGGCAGAGCTCTTTCAGACAGAAGGGCCGGGAGGGCCTCTGAGGACCCGCAGAAGCAGAGGTCATTTACAGCTGAGGGGCGGCAAACAGGTTTCAAGGCGTGGGTCGACTCCGATTAATTAATGGCACCTGCCTGCAGTGGGGTACCTGAGTCCGTGTCATGATCTGTCCGCCAGGTCTGCCATGGGCCTGGTCAAGGAAGCAGTATACGAATGTGCTCCCTGCCCGCCAGAGGAGCCTTGGTTTCCTCTTCCGGAAGATGGGAATAATAACCTGCTCCTGGAAGGGCTGTGAGGGAAACGGGCCAACTGAGGTAAACCTCAGTGAGAGGCTGTGCTGCCCAGTGGTTAGAGATACAGGCTCGGGAGTCAGGTGGGCTGGGTGTGAATCTTGGCTCTGCCACCTGGTAGGTGCATCTCCTTGGGCAAGGTGACCTCCCTGACTCAGTTTCCCCATCTGCAAAATGCAGTTAATAACAGAACCTCACCTCATAGGGTTTTCATGGAGGTTGAAGATGTTAATACACATAGAGTGTTCAGAGCAGAGGGTCCAAAGGGTCACACGAATGTTTGCTGATATCACTGTGTGGTCAGGACTCAACGGACAAACAGCATGGGGATTTGTGGCTATTACTCTTACGTGAAATTGCTTGTATGACGCTATACAAGAATAAGGTGTTTTATTTTCTTTTTCTCTCTTTTTATTTCATCTGATTCATATAAAAGCTTATATGTGTGTATATATATGTATATATGTGTGTATATAAATATGTATGTTATGAAGATAATATAATGAACACCAATGTTCCCACCCCAACCTAAGAACTATAACATTCCCAAACCACTGCAACTCTGGTGTATTCCTCCCTAAGGAGTACACCTTGCCTGCTACCAAAGGTAACTCTATCTGGATTTTGTATTTATCATTCCATTGTTTTCTTTAAAAACATAAAGTCTGGGTTTTGTTTTATTGGTAAACAGAAAAGGGTGCTATTTTACAACTTTTTTGCTCAACCTTATTTTCTAAGATTCCTTCAAGCTGTTTGCACAGCTGCGGTCCACTCATTTTCAGTGCTGTATAGTACTCCACAGTGTGGCTATAACACAGCTTGCTCATCCAGTTTTTGGTTTTATGATCACCATTTCTGTGAATATTCCTGGCCGTGTCTCCAGGTGCACAGGGCCAGTGTCTTTCTAAGGCGTGAACTTGGGAGAGAACCGCTGGGTCCTGGGGTGGGACAGCCTCAATGTTAATGACTTATCAAGTCCCTGGATGCATCTGAGATCACAGTGAAATCAGACCAGGTCGGTCTTGGTCCTGCTGGAGGATGAGGATGGGTCATGGACATGACCTCTCGGGGCTCCGGGATTCTGTAGAACCCGTGCCAACGCTTTTGCTTCTGCCCTATTTGTCGCTCTTTCACACTGACCACTGCATAGAGCTCCGCGGGACATAAGCTCTTTGGGAGGTGAGACCAGGTGAGTCCATAGGCTGCTGCTGATTAGCAGCCTCGGTCTCCGCCAAGAGTTGGGGGTGGGGGGCGCTGCATCTGCCTCTCCTACCTCTTAGCACCAGGGAGAGAAAAAGCGGCATTAGAGGAGAGATGGAAGGATTATTGATACCTTACCAGCGAGAGCTCTGGTCAGTGTATGTAAACCCTGCGGCTCAACTTCCGCATCTGTTCAATGGGATGATAATACCTGCTTCGTGGATTGTTGAGAGGGTTAATGAGTCCATACAGAACAGTGCCTAGAACAGCACCTGGCATGCAGCAAGCACCCAATAAATGTTAGCTGCTATATTATCACACACACATCTGTGCACCAGAACACACACACACACACACGCAGTAACATCTTCCATTCATTTCACTCATATAACCTTTATAACAACCTGTGATAGAGGGATTACTGTTCCCATTTCATAGATATGGAAACTGAGGCCACACAGTCAGTAACTGACAATTCAAATCGAGGCTTCTCAGTCCTCAAAATGCAGGCTCTTAATCCCCATGCTCTCCTCCCTCTCCTCCCACAAACGTACCTGGTCGTTCACAAACATCACACTTGGAGCACCTCGTTCAAGTCATTTGACAACATTTTATTGGGCACCCTCTATGTGGGGTAAGGCTTGGGGCTGTCAAATTATGTGTGTCATGTAGCCATCACATCTGTGGTGGTGATTATTTTATAATAGGTGGTGATTATTTTATCCCCACTTGACAGGTGAGGACATCGCAGTTTGGAGAGATGGATGGTTTGCTCCATTTCAGTAAGTAAGACAGAGCTGGGACTGGAATCCATCTGGTGCCCCGGTGCCCATGTGGTCAGCAGACAGGGGGAGAAGGTGCCCTCACACCTTGAAGACAGGGGATAGTTCAGAGTCAACACGTGCAGCAGGTGTGTGCATCCCTCCCCCACCCACACCTGTGCTGGAGACGGATGGTAAGGGGATACGGAAGCACTGTGTGAATCCTCCTGGGACGGCCACAAGGGCATCACCTCATTCACCATGTTGGCTCCTGCCTGAGGAGTGGCTGGGGAAGGAGAAGGGGTGGCCTTCAGAGTCTAAAGAGAGTAGCTGCAGGAGCACGGTGTTGTTTAGCTGCTCCCAGCACGGTCCGGGGAAGAAGGAGCCCTAGGCGGTCTGTGCAGGACGTGTCCCAGACGAGTCTGTGGTGATGGCTGGGGGAGTCTCGGGCCACAAGGCTCGTGCTGAGACTTGAAGATGCCCTTTCTCAAATTCCTGGGGCTGATTCCAGGGCCCCAAGTGGTCTTCAGCTGGGAATTCAGTTTCTTTCATTTACATAAGGCCAAGGGAAAAGGCAGTCCTGGCCAGCTGACTCCAGGGCTCCCCTCTGCTCGACAGTTCTATTTCTCACCATAAAGTGATAAATTGGCTCCTGTGAGGGTGGTTGGACAGTGAGTGGTTCTGAAACTTCAGGGAGAATAAGAGTCACTAGACTGCTTGCTAAAGTGGTGGACTCTTGGGCCCTTCCCAGGATTTGTGGTTCCAGGTCCCCTGAGGTGGAGCCAAGAATGTGCAATTCTAACAAGCTTCTTGGGTGATTCTAATGCTGGTGGTCCCGGACCACCCTGGAGAGACACTAGGTCAACCTTCTGCAGTCAGGCTAGGCTGGGCTCTGCTGCATTAATAAATGCACTCCACATCTTGGAAGTTTAACACAGCAAAGGTTTTTGCTCATGTCATAGTCTGGTGTAGGTTGGACAGCATCCCTTGAACTTTCCTCCTAGTGGTGACTCAGGGTCCAGGCTCCTTCCATCTTGCGATGCTGCCATCCCCAACCCATGGCCTCCAAGGTCACTGACGAAGGGGAAGGAAGGGCGTGGATAATCACTCAGCCAGGGGGTTTTGTGGTCTGGCCTAGAGGTGAGGTATATCGATTCTGCTCATAACCATTGGCCAGACCCAGTCACATGACCTCAACTTGACTGCAAGGGAGGCTGGGAAATGTAGTCTTCCTGTGTGCCCAGAAAGCAGGAAATGAAATGGGATTTGGTAAACATATAGCATTGTCTCTGTCACAACGCTTGATCCGTTCTGGGCGCGTTAATAACACCAAGCTTCTGCCCCTGCAGTGCTGAGGAGAAGTGGCTGGTCTGCGTCTGCCCCTGGGAGGCCCTGCCAGCTTCTCCTCCATGTCTTTCAGCCCATTTCGAAAGAGGGTCAATCCCTGCTTAGGTTGGCCACAATTCACAGCATAGTCACCACTCACCCATCCCGTCCACAAGGCGAAGGACTGTCCTATAGGATTCGTCTTTGACTAAGTGCAATGTTGGGTGAAGAGGATATTTTGAAAGCCACATTTGGACTCAGTAAGTTCTGTGATTGAGTAGTGATGTCTGCCGTGGGATGGGAGGGGTGAGTGATGGCACGAACGCCACACTTTGCCATCCTTGTCATGGCTGTTATTAGGACTGACTCTGCACAGCCCCCGCCACTTCTACGAGTCCAAGTCTGTGCTGCTGGGGGAAGAGTTGATAATGTGTTAGCAGTGGCTTCTGGCACATAGTAAAAGATCAGCAAATGTTGCCTGTTATCCCAGGTGGCTTCTCTGCACTCAAGCTAGTCTTTGCATCCCTCTCATGGTGAGATTCCCCAGAGTTAAGTTCAACTTTGTAGATGTGGGCTGATCAAGACAGAGTAGAACAGGGTTTCCATCTCCCTCTTTCTACACTTGACCTCTATTAATACAGCCAAAGACTATGTTAGTGTTTTGGTGACATCACACTAGTGATGCACGTTGATTTATTTTCTAATCCCACAAATCTGTCTCATACACGTTGCAACCAAGCCCTGCGTCTCAGCCTCCTTGTCTTTGTTCAGATTTTCTTTACCCGAGATTAGGTCTGTGCATTTACTCCTGTTTCATTTCATCTTGTTCAATTCACCTTCCAGACTGTCAAGGTCTCCCTTTTTTTATGCCGTGAATGCTCTTTGTCTGCTCTTAAATTGACTTTTCACAAGCAGTGTGAAGACTGCGTTGGCTGGAAAGAACCCCAAGCTGTGAGAATAATAATAACACTCATCTATCCAGCACTTGCTGTGTGTCTAGTATAGTGTGTTTTACCTACATTATCTGATTCAAGCTTTTTAACAACATCGTGAGGCGCATGTGATAATTACACCATTTATAGGTGGAGAAACCAATCTCAGTCTCAAGGTCTCATTGGTAGAAAATGACAGGGCTGGGACTTGAACCGAGGTCTTTCTAAAGCCAGAGTTGATGCTCCTAACCACTGTACCACACTGCTAGAGTGGAGGGAGGACCAAGGCAGAACCTGGTGCCGTACTCAAGGGTCCTAGTTGCAGATGGAATCTACTCCGGCTGGTGTAAGTGGAATGGCGTTTCTTATAGGATCAGGTAGCACACAGGACTGCTGGGAAGGTCGGGAAGTGCAGCTAGGAGAAACGTCCTGCCACAACATAGAACTGTTCTCATGAAGCTCCATGTAAAGCTCCCGCTGCTCGGCGCCTCTGACCGGGGACTTCGCAGGGGACCCTTAGCCAAGGGTCTGTAGACAATCCCTTAGCTACCACTTCACCTGACTGATTTCCACCTTCCAGGTCTCATCCAGTCTGTCTGCTTGGCGAAACTGGGTCACATGCAAAAAGCCAGTTAGCGGATGGTGTCAGAGAAATGTAGCTCGTCGCTTTCTAGTCTCTATTGTACAGGAAGACATCTCTAACGGTGAGGGTGAGGTCCCTACCATACTTGGGACCCTCTGGGAATTTAAGGAAAATCCTGACCTTTTGTCCTCTGAATAAGCTCTTACTCAGCTCACATATCACTTCTTGGGTGAGCCTGCTCTAATCCCTCAGGCTGACTTACCACGCCTTCTGTGGCCTTCTAGAATCCTTTACACCTGCCTCTGTGGAAAATGACAGCACTGTATTCTATTTACACGTCTCTGTGCCCCACTAGCCTGAGCCTCCCTCGAGGCCAGGACCCCGCGTCTTTATCTGTATCTGAGGTGCCCAGCACGTGATCTCTCACACGTAGGGGCCAACAGCCCTACGCTGAAAGCATGGATGAGTACGCGGATGTTTGTGGAAGACCCTCCTATCCTAGCCGTGTTCAGAAGCGTGTGTCCTGCAGGGAACGGTGTGGGATGCACTGCTCTCCAGACATGCGGGCAGTGCAAAGATCTGGCCCTTCTTCCCAGAAATGCACTTGTCCCTCACTGTCCCCAGGATACTGCCCCACTCTTTAGAAACCCCGGAGCCAAGTAGAGAACATAGAGATCAGCCTGCCTCACAGAATCTTAAGACTCAACTGACTTCACGATGCCCAAGAATCATGGTGTAGGCAACGTGACCAACCCCCGCGAGTGAATTTCACAGAACGTAGAATTGTCCTCATCGCCTTCTCATTTGTGGCTCCCTGCCAGGTCAGGCTCTCCCCATCGCCATGACTACCCGCATCCCATGGTGGACAGTACAAGCCATCGTCCCGGGGAGCTTCTCATGTTTGCCTCCAGGAGTCCCACCCAGTGGTCTTGTCCTTCTCTCGTGGGTCTTTGTCGTGCACTGCTGTTGTTTATATGCCTGTGAATATGCACTGGGACAGGTTCCTGGTTGCAAGTGACAGAAGCTCAACTTCAAAAATGTAACCAAAAAGAGGAATTTGTTAGAAGGTTCTTGTGACTGTTGAAGGGATGTAGCTTGGCGCTGGGCAGAACTGGAACCAGGTTCTCCGTCTCTCATCTCTCTCTCTCATCTCTATCAATATCTCGAGCTCTCTCACCCTCCATCTCTCTCACTCCATCTTGCTCATCTTTAGGCATCAGCATTGTTCCCTCGGACCAACTTCATCCACATGTCAAGAAATGACAAGTGACATTTTCCATGCCTCGCGCTCCACAGTTTAGCCACCAGAGGAGACCAGGCCCTCTTCTCTCAAGACAGTTTCTGGGTCCAAAACTCTCAGGGAGGCCTCCACCTGGCCCGGCTCTGGTCTCTTGTCCAGGGTTAGTCTATGTCTGAAGTCAGTGCAGCTGTGGGGTAGGTACTGTGATTGGCAGCCCCCTGAAGCCACACTGGAGAGAGAAGAGGAGTTGTATACCAAAGAAGGGGCAGCTGCTCCCAGAAATGGAGGGATGGTGCTTGGCAGACAAAGCGTTAAATGCACCCCATCCAATCAGCACTCACTAAGGTCTGATGTGGATTGGGTGCTCCCAGCCATTGGGACCAAACTTACTGCTCAGAACCATAAATGTCCTCTCGAGTGCCCTGTGCTAGGACATCCAAGCTAAAGCAAATGCCAAGATGATCCTTCTTGGCCAGTAGTGGGGAGGTCAATAATTCCCATTCGGACCCAACTTAATCATAAAAGGAGCTTATAAAGCAGACTAGCAACTAAGTTTTATCTCATCTTCCATTGGTAGTGGCTGGCTGGAGCTCTGGGTTGAAGTAGTCTGAATCTACATCCTGCCTTAGCAAGAAAGAGTGCTATGATTGATTAGTGATGTCTGCCACAGGCAGAGGATGGAGGATGGTTGAGTGTGCCACTTCTGCTCTAAAATGCTCTATAATAGAAGGGAATGTGGGATGGGATGCCAAACACTGGCCAGAGTGGAGAAGCATGTTTGAGGTGTCTGTTGCTGACCTTTGCCCCCTCAGGTCAGTCTCTAGGTGCACAGCTCGCCACAGTCCCTTTCAAGGGTTCCTCTTTTTCAGGCTCCCTTATACTCTCAATGGCTGTTTCCCAGGCAGGATGGCAGCTTCAGGTCTGCACATGGATCTGTAGGTGCCTCATTATTTAAAGTCAGCCCATCACCTGCTGTCCCATAAATGACACTGAGATGATTTGGCTAATCATGTGGGCCCAGGCTCTGAGGACATCCTTAGTGGATGACTGTCTCTTCTGCTGCCCTAATTCATCCTGATGGCTGACTGGGGAGGGGCTAACACTGTTAAAACAGGAGCTCTTGTCAGGCCGAGCAGAAGCTCAAACGGTCTGTGTGTTTTGGAATAATTGGAATTATTTGGAATTCCAATTTGGAATAATTGTTTGTAATAGCACCTTGTTGGTGGTGCAGCTGCTAAAGAGAAACCCTGATTCCAGGCTTTCCTCTTAATCAGTTAAAAATATCCCTGAGTCTCTGATTAGATTTTTCCAGGAAAGTAAGCAGGCCAGGTGCTGGGTGGAGCTGACACCATGGCCTGGATCATTCAGTTTCCTGAGCAGCGGTTACGGCTCTTGGTGTGCTGGGCCCAAAGCTGGCACAGACAAGATGCAAAGATGTGGTCTCTGTCCTATCCTGTTCTCTGTGGGCTCAGAGCTTGAACAGTGGCCACTTGTGACCAGTGCCAGGAGAAGGAAGAAAATTGCACCAGATGATCTAATTGTCTCTTGAGCCAATGAATTGTGAAAGTATTTTAAGGCTCTGTTAGAGATTTGTCCTTGCCCTCCAGGGTCAAGTTCAGTCTGACCTTCCAAGCCCTCCACAATTTTCCTGCTGCTAGAGGCTGTGTCCACTGGGGGCCCAAGGCTCTCAGGGTGTGTGTTGTTCTGTAAAATAAAACCACCATCCAGCCTAATCAAGAAAGAGTGCCATGATTGATTAGTGATGTCTGCCACAGGCAGAGGATGAAGGATTGGTAAGTGTGCCATCAGCAGGGCTCCATCGCCTTGTCCCGAGCCCTCTGGACCTATCCTCGCCTACCTCCTGCTGAGGGAGTCAGGGTCCCTGCAATCAGGGGATCTCTGCCTTTTTTCCTGTCTCAGGTGGAGGAGAGAACTGACATACTCTTGGGCTCTGTCAGACAGTCTACTCAGGGGAGCCTGTAGGGTTTTAGCTCATTCTCTCTCTCTCTCCTCTTATCTCTGTCTGTCTGTCTGTCTCATTCCAACCCAGCTCAGGCCTCCAACCACAAGTGGCCCCAGAGTGACCGGCTCTCCCTTCCTCAGGCTAAGACCGCTGGGTGAGCAGTCCACAGACACCCCACCCAGCCTGCACACTGGGTTTGCTCGGCCCTGCTCTGGGGCAGTGGGCATGAGGGAAGCCGTGATGTCGCACCTGGGGCGTGGCAGGAAGCCTGGTCCCCAGAGGTGGGGCGGCCCTCGAGGAGGTTTCCAAGTCCTGTGCTCCATGGGCTGTGCAGTCAAGTTCATCTGAGTGCAAACCTGGGGTGGCCGTGCACGAGCTGTAGAGCCTCCTAAGTTCACGAGCTCCCTGTCGGTGGAGTCTGCAGGAAGCAACGTGGCAAATGGTCTCTCGGGGCTTTCTTGCCAGGCAGAGCCAAGTGCCCTGTCGTCTTGCGTGTGAAAGGGGCACAACGGTGTTGACCTCACAGACTGCGTGGGGATTAAACGACGGTGCTCAGCACACGCTGGGTCCCTCTGGTCTCTGAGAAGCTGGCCCCCCCTGCCCCCAAGTTCTGAGAGGTCCCCCACTCGGCAGGACTCTCCCAGGGCTCTTCCGGTTCTCGCCCCTGCAGAGCTTTACTTCACTGGCAGGGGACTTCTCCAGACCTCGTCTCCCGCGGTCAGGAACTCAGGCCCGGCTGCCTGTCCTCTCCTCCTGCTCATCACTTCCTCCCCTCCTCCAGGCCTTAATCCTTCACCCTCTGTTGTGCTTCTTCCCAATCTCCAGCCCACTCCCAATTTGCATTTATGACCAACCTCATCTACATAGAACACCCATCTTATGGCTCCTGGATAATGGGAACAGGTGCGCCCTCCTTCACGGGCCTCTGGGAAGGGGCTTTGCACCCCACTCTTTCCCAGCTCCTGGCGACTCACTTTCTTTACAGCAAAGTCCAGTTGGCTTGTTGGTATTTGTGTTAAAAAGATCTGAGAGACAGAGGGGATTAAAGCTTTACGTGAGCTGAGGGAGTGATGTGGCTGTGAGGCGGTGTCAATAGAGGTCTGATGACCAGAATGAGGGAGGAGATGGCCTGTTTTGGCCTTTCCCTTGACTGGGGTTTTGACACCACATTTGGGGGCATGTTGAGAGGAGGAGGATCACGCTTAGCATGGCAAGGGCGATTGCGGCCACCTTGGAAGGGAGGTACTGTCAGGGTCCCATTTTACAGATGGGGAAATAGAGACTTAGGGAGGTTCAGGTACCATGTCCAAGGTCACTAAGGTAGTAAGTGGCTGAGTCGGGATTTGAACCTGGGCAGTGTGATCCTGACCAGACTGGCTGGGGAGAGAGCTAGACAGGACTGGGCACCCTGAACCTCCATTTCTGGAAAACCCTGTTAGGAAAAGCACGGAGAGGTGCTGTGGAGTGCTTACTAATAGACAGACTGAGCTTCAAGTCCTCTCTGCCACTTCCCAGCTGGGTGACCTTGGGCAAGTTCCTTAACTTCTCAGTGCCATCATTTTTAAAATGTGGGTGATGTTAGTATGCACGTGTGGCTGTTTTGAGGCTTACGTGAGATAATGTGTGTCGAGTGACTGGTGCAAAGCCTGGTCCTGGAAGACGAGCTGCTGGGGTTGGAGGTTTGTGCCCGCACTGTCCCCTCCCACCACCGATGTTGAGGGGAGCTGAGAGCAGGAGCCAGAGCGGGGGAGGGAGCGAGGCCCAAGCTGACAGCTGCTTCTCCTTCTCCACGGAGCAGGCACCTGAAGGCGCGGGAAGCCGTCTGCCCTCCTCTGCGGGTCTGACAAGTGTGATCCCACAGCTCAGCCGTAACACCAGAGTCTCTGGGTTCAAGATTTGTCACCGCTGTGAGCAGGGCTGGCTGCGGGCACTGCCTCCAGAGGACACCTGTGGAAGACGTTCTCCTGGTCTCCAGCCCCCTCTCCCACCACTTCTCCCGTCTCCAGCGCCGGGGCTGGCTGGACTGGCTGCAGCAGGCTGGATGGGGTGAGCACTCTGAGCCCTCATGAACCGTTTCTGGAAAACCTTGGCAGGGAGAGTGCTGAGAGGGGCTACGGAGGGCCCGGAGCCAGTGGAGTGCTCTCGGGACCCTCTGGGGTCCTGGGCAAGTGTGGGAGGTACAGACAGCTCAGGCAGGGGCAGCTGTGACCTTCTGACCCCTAGTAAGTCAGGGAAGACACGGTGAGGTCCAGCGCAGGAGCCGCCCAGGACGAAATAACCTGGAGAAAAATCACCCCCCATGCCTCCTCCTCTCATTGGGGTCAGCTGACCACCTTGCCATTTATTTCCCTGAGAAAACAGAAGCAATCACCGTCTCCAGAGAGCTCCCTGGGCCCACGAGTCTGTCCTCTCTCCTGTGACCATGGAGGAGCCGCCCGGCTCCTGGGCAAGGCCAATCCCTGCGCTCGTCCACTAGACTTCATCCCCTTGAACCTACTCATGGACGCGGCCCTGCAGCGGTCCTCTGCATCGTCGCCTCGTCCCCTCGAAACGGGATCACTGCCATGGTAAACACAGTGCTGTAATTGTATATCTGATCTCTAAGAAACCCCTCTGTTGACCTCACCCTCCCCGACAGCTGCAGGCCTGTTTCTCTGCCGCCCTTGCAGCAGACTCCCAGGGAGCGTGCAGGTGCTTGTTGGGGCCAGCCTTCTCCTCACTTTCTCTCTTGAGCCCGTTCCACCAGGACGGCTCTGGTCCTGGCCCTCCTCCACCTGTGTGCTGCCCAACCCAACGTTCAGTCCTTCACTGACAGGTGACACGTCGGCTATGCCTCTTCCTTGAAGCCCTTTGTCACTGGGTTGCCTCCCCTGGCTGTTCCTCAGTCCCCTTTTGCAGGTTTCTCGTCATCTCCCAGCCTCTGAACATCAGGGGGCCCTGGGGTCCAGGCTTCAGACCATTCCTCTTCTCTGTCTGTACCCAGTCCCTGTGTCATCTTTTCCAGTCCATTGGGTCTCCCCGCCTACCCGCCAGAGGCTTCCCCAGATCACTCAGAATTAAATCCAAAGTCCCCACCGTGACCCACAGGCCACATGTGATCAGCCCCTCTCATGTCATCTCAAACACAAGTAGTTGTTAAATGGATGAACAGGTGAGCAACCGGGGCGACTGTGCTCATGGCCAAGTGGGAGCACCACCCTCTTTCCTCTCCAGGCCTGGAGCTGTCCTGCCTCTGTGCTCCTTGCCCCCCAGGGACTTCTCAGCCCCATCTCTTGTCCTTCGTGGGATCCACCTGACAACAGCCAGACCCAGCCCCCTCCCCAGCCTGGGGCCTGCTGGCCTCCTCAGCTACTTGGCTGCTCCTTTTCTCTCTCTTTCTTTCCGTGGGGGCCGGGGGTGCTTCTGTTTCTTGGCCAGGTCCGGCTTTTCCATACGCCTCCACCTTCGCACCTGCAGGTCTGCCTGGAGCTTCCTTTCTGTCCTTCACCCTGCTTACACCTCTTCTTCCTTCGAGACCCCACTCAGGCTGTGTCTCCTTCAGGACTCCTTCCCTGCAGCACCAAATTAAGGCGTGCTCCAGCCAAGCTGCTGCCTGAGGCTCCCTGTTGTAAGAGGCCCTAAATCATCATTGGAAACTTACAGATGTGGAGGAAACTTTGTTTAGCAGAACCTCTCTCAGGCAGAGTCCTGGGAGACGCCCTTTGATAAGCAGTGAGACCCTCAAAGGGAAAGGAGAATGGGAGGGTCTATTATCTTTTGGGCTTTTGTTTTGCGAGGTGGGTTGCCAATGTGAGAGCAGAGCTGAATTGCTCAATACCTAGAGGACAGGCTGAGCCCCTAATCAAAACAGATCAATAATATTGGTTTGAATAGTCACCAGATTATGTCTTCTGTGGACGTCCAGTTGGCTCTGCTTGCCTGACCTCCCCGGTCTGGGCTGGAAGCCCCCAATTCTCCATTCACTTAGCAACTTCATATCCCAGCAAGAACTGCCATGCACTGTGACCTTCTGTCCACGTGTCTGTGTCTCCCCCAGATTGCGGCCCCAAGGTCTTTTCTATCTTTACGATCTGAGCTACTAGCATAGGAGACCGGCACACAGTAAGTATTAATGAACGTTTGTTGATCGGGTGGCTGGATCTTTTTCCTTTCCACCCGCTGATCTCTTCCCATGCCTGAGACTTGAGGGCCAGAATCCATCCTGAGCTGTGCGTGTGCAGGTGCACAGATGCCACCATGCATATGTCACAGGGTCTTCAAGGGCCCTGAGAGGATGCACTGGGTTTGGGTTCAGGAAACACAGGGTCCTCCTCACTGCGTGGTCTTGATTCGGTCATTTTCCTCCACAGACCTACCGTCCCATGAGAAAGCAGTTGGAGTAGCGGATCTCAGAAGTCCTTCCCACTCTGAGAGAAGCTGTGGGGATAGCGGAGGGCTCCTGAGATTTGGAGTCAAAAGAGCTGGCGCATCCTCTACGGACCTCAGTTTTCCCATCCCTAAAATGGGGGCAATGGTGAGGATTTAACAACCTAGCAGATGGGAACACGCTTGGGAAGCTACGTGGGGTGATGTCCATGGAACGGATTGCAGGCAAAGGTTGCCACGTGTGATCTCCATCCCATGTCTAGCAGCTGCCATCTGCCTTGTCATCTAACCCTGATCCATGTCCCTAAAGACCTTGGGGACCTTCATTCATACTCTCATTGTGTCCTCTGTATCCTCGTTCATTCGTTCAACATTTTTATCGAGTGCCCACCATGTGTAGGGTCTCGGGCTGTAATTGTGCAAAATTGAATGAAACTAAGTGTAGCTCCAGCCCTTAGGGCGGATGGTCCAGAGGGTTGTAATTTATTACCATTTATTGAGGCTTCTCTGCCAGGCACTGAGTTGGGGGCTTCCACCATGATGCTCTCATTTCATCTTCACATATTACTGTGTCCATTTTGTAGATGTGCAAACTGAGGGGCAGAGAGGGTGAATCACTTGCTCAGCTGGGATGGTGGAGATAGGATTAGAATCCAGGTCGTTTGGATAAAAGCCTGAGCATCCCCTCCCCCACCTCCATTAAGCGGTACCACCTTGCTGGGCCCAGGTGCACACCTGGCTGCTGATGGAGGAGCAGGTGACATCTGCCTGGAGCTCATGTCCCCCACCCCCAGAGGGAGTGAGGAGGGCCCAGCCCAGCCCAGGGGCAGACATCACATGGGGCCCCCTGTTGGGTCAGCCTTACTGAGCATTTGGACATCTGCTGACTTGGGTGAACTGCCCAGTGAGAGCAGGGAGTGAGGGGACCAAGGGCTGGGGGCTGTGCCCTTCCGACGCCCCTTCGAATGGAGCAGCACCCCCCTGCCCCACCCACGCTGCTTCTGCAGCTCCTTTGTTCTTGCTCCCAAGTCACAAGGTGACAGCCTGTTCCTCCTTCCTGAGGAAGCTGCGATCTGAATCCACACTAGATTTTTGAGCCACATATGGTCTCTGCTACATATTCTTCCTTGTTTGTGTGTTGTTTCTTTGTTCCAACTTTTTGAATATGTAAAACTCGTTTGTAGCTTGGCAGCCACACAAAAACAGGCTGTGGGCTGGATGGGGTCCTCGGAGGGCCAGATAAACACACTAGTTAAAAATGTATGTTAGGGGCTGGCCCAGTGGCCTAGTGGTTAAGTTCATGTGTTTTGCTTCAGCGGCGCAGGGTTCGCAGGTTCGGATCCCGGGCGTAGACCTACAAGCTGCTCATCAAGCCATGCTGTGGCCGTGTCCCACGTACAAATAGAGGAAAACTCGCACAGACGTTAGCTCAGGGCCAATCTTCTTCACCAAAAAAAAAAAAGTATGTCGAATAACTGTTATCAAGGCTATGAGTGAGAACACCGCGTGGCTTTGGGGCAGGAATCTCAGGTACTTGAAGGCATTTCCCCTCACACCAGTGAGAGGTTGTGTTTCCAGGGCTTCTAGACTCCTGATCGCTTCCGTAGTGTGGTGTGACTGCCACCAGCGAACGTTCCCTCAGCACCGATTATGTGTGAGCCGTGGTCCAGGTGCCTTCCCATAACTGATCTCACTGATTCCCAAACAACCCTCGGGGGTGGAAATTCTCATGCCCATTTTACCCAGGGGGTCAGGGCTGACGTTCCAACTCTGCTCACTTCACTGCAAGCCATCCCAGCCGAGAGGGCCCCCGTGAGCACTGGAGGAGGGACAGGGAGAGGGGAGGTGGGGGTGGGGGGAGGAAGAGAGAGCACAGATGCTCTTTCAGCCCCTGTCCTAGATTATAAAACTGACTAAATAGCACAGTGGGTTTTTGGAAAGTGTTTTAAAATTTTTTTTAAATGATACCTGTTCATTATTATAAAAATCAGTCACAGAAAGGAACCAAGAAGAAAGTAAAAAAAAGTCACCCGAAATCCGACTCCCACAAACCACCCCGGTCCCATTTTGGTGAACATTCTCAGACAATTCTGTCTGATTGTAAACACATATGTACACAGTTTTAAATGAACAGGAGCAGACTCCGCATGCTGTTGTGTAAAATGTTTTTTTTCTCTCGACAATATGTTGTGGACGTCTTTCCACGTCAATAAATATAGAACGGCAGCTTCGTGTTAATTGGCTGCATAATCAATTGCATGTACAAACAGGACTTTTAAATGCAAAAGAGGCATTCGGTCCCGTGCGGCTCCCAAAGTGGGTATTAGTGGGACTGTGCTTAGATGCCCGACACCCTGACTGCCAGGGTCAGGGGTCTCCGACTTGTTGCCTTAGAGACCAAGTCACTCCAGCAACCTTAGAGCCCAGGGAGCAGCCTCGAGCAGGGCTGGCCAAGAGGACTGGTGGTGCCCAGCTCGCTCTGCAGAAAGGCGTTGCCGTCAGGATGGACCCGGCTCCCTTGGGGTCTCATTGGAAGTGCCCAGTCAGCGTGGCAGACATCTCATTTTATGCAGAGGCTGTGATAATCCAAACCCACACATCAGAAAAAGGAAGATGACTATTCCTTGGGGGAGTGTGGTGAGTGAGTAACAGCAGCTCACTTTTGCGATCCTGGGCAAGTTGTTGAATCCCAGTGACGCTGTTTCCCCCTCTGTAAACTGGGGATAAAAACAGTCCCTCAAGCATAGAGCTGTTGTGAGGATAAGTGAGTCGATGGAAACAAACTCGGAATACTCTGTCCGTCTGGCGTATGTAGGTGTTCTGTCAGTGTCGGCTCCCCTCCCCCCCAGCCGTCCGCTCCTCCTCCTCTTCGTCCTCTCTGGACACCTACAGCTTTTCTCCGACGCCAGCCTAGACAAACGAAGGGCAGAGAGAAGACTCTCCGTACAGGGATGGGCTCTCTGAGGAATGGCTGGGGGTCCTGGGGGTCAGACAGAAGAGAAGACGTGGGCGGGGGGTCTTGGTTCCCCAGTCTCTACAGGGAGCAAATGAGTGGGGAGGGGGGAGGGACTCAGGATCAGACTTCATCCAAGGGGGAGGATGCTGGGACACCCAGGATGGGTCAATAAGGGCAGAAGTTTCCAGTGGGAGAGCTTTAGTGAGCTACCTCGAAGGGTAATAAGCGCCCATCGCTGCAGGGCCGTGGGCATAGGTGGGGATGACCTGAGAGAAGTCTTTCCAGGTCGGAGGCTGTGAGAACAGAGGTCAGCGGGTGCTCCCCAGCTTGCTGGGAGGCCGAGGGCAGAGGGGTGGAGGTGCAGCTTCTCACCTGCTCCCCAGGGGACAGGCGGGGCCCCAGCTGCCGCCTCTGCGATTTGCATTCAGCCCTCATCCGTGACAAACTCTGCATGCTGCAGCCTGCTCCCAGAGATGTGCTATTTTAAGTGCTTCCCCTCCGCCCCTAAGGGTGCCATGTGTTTATCTTGCTTTCGAGTTAAAAGGGAAAATCAATTTCACTCTTACCTTAGGAAGGTTTGGGGTGGGAGCCGTGGGGTGGCTTCACTGCGTTAAAATAAAAGTAGGAGGGGGGCAGGAAGGGCTTCAGATCCCCCTCCCCATGGCCAGTTATGAATAAACAATAGCCTGGGTCCACAGTCTGCTTCCCTCCCTGGTCAGCCCAGACTACGGGGGCCCAGGAGACTGGGGTTTGCCTGCAATGGGCATGGTACTGTGGGAGAGCGGGAGGGACAGAGGAGCCAAGGTCATCACTGCTCTGTGTGTGTGTGTGTGTGTGTGTGTGTGAGAGAGAGAGATTGAGAAAAGAAGGGAGGAGGGAGAGAGAGAGGGAAACAGAAGGAGGAGAGATGTCTTTGGTTCCCTAAATGCCTGTTTAGAGAACCAATTCAACATCTATTGAGCACCTGTTGCCTTCCAGGCACTGGACTAAGCACAGGAAATCTGACAGTGGACAATTTGCATCCCTGCCCTTGAAGAACTGTCTGGGAGAGAAGAAGAAAGAGAAATAATGAAAAAAAAAAATAAATAGAGAGAAAATAATGACTGAGCTCCCAACGTGTGCCTGGATGTCCTGACATTCAGAATTACGACCTCATTCGATCCTTGGGGCACGAGTACCTCCGTAGTCAATGTAAGGAAATTGGGCTGCGTGCTCCCTGGGGAGGACAAGTTCTCTCCTGTTTGTGGCTGGAGCTCTAGCTCCTGCAATAGTGTCTGACACGTGTGCTGGTGCATCAGAACAAGAGAAGATGGGCGGAGAAGTCACCCTGTGTGTGTTACCTCGTATCACCTTACTGCTGCCCAGAGAGGTGGGTCCTGTCATCCTTATTTCACAGATGAGGAAACCGAGGTTCAGAGAGGTGAGTTGCCTGGCCCAAGGTCACGCAGCTGAAGTGGCTGGACTCTGAGGGCCGTTGCTTGAGGAAGCCTGGGCCAGGCCGTGGCTGAGGGAGGAACGCAGTGATGGGTGATGTTCAGGCAATCCCTTTGCAGCACACTGAGAACCAGCTCCAGACTCAAGAGTTAGGACTGCCGAGGGGGAGGCTGGGGGCCTGGGCTGGAGGGGCAGGGGCTGTAGAACGTGAGTGGTGAGGGCCAGGGTTTGGATCTGGACCTCCAGGCCCTGTGTCACATTTCTACACCTCCCCCTGCAGGAGGAAAGGCGTGACTCTGCGTGGGGGGGGGGGCATGGTTTGGCTAGTCCAAGTGTGTATGTGTATATGGGCCTGACGTGCCTCTGAGCTCTGGGCTCCATTCTACTCAACGGACAAGGGCCCTGGCCTAGTCTCCAGGTCTTGGCTGGGCTGTTGCAGGCTCAGCTGGGCTTGGCTGGGTCGGGCCGCCCTCCTCGCCCTCCCCTTTTATGGCCACCCCCTTAGTGGTGTGCATTTCCACCAGCGATCTCCTCAGCAGCTGCCGGGGAATCCCAGCCCCAGCCTTTGGTCCAAGTTGCAGCTCAGACTGCCTCCTGCTCGGAGACCTGGGGAGGCTGGGTTGCTCCAGAGAGAAGCTGAGTCAGCCAGTAGAACTTTCCATCTGTAGAGCAGAGGTGCCCGACCAGAGAAGGGCCAACCAGAGGTCCCTCTTTCTGCCTCTGGAAATTTTCAATGAGAAGAAACTTTGGATTTGAAGATTTAGAGAGAGAGGCTTCTTGGAGGAATTCTGGAGATGGAAGACTGGAGATGGAGTCTTCCTACAGAGCAGTAAACCTAGGAGTAAAAGGTAGGTCGTAAATCTACCTTCCCAAAGACCCAACACCGGGGTCTTCAGTGGAAGCAGACCGAAGGCCGCTGGGGTAAGAGCTTGGGTTTGTCGACTGCTTTTCTTTCCCATCCATCCACTTTTTAAACTAACATTTACTGAGAAGCCTTAGATTCCAAGCTATTTAAAAAAACCCCATACCTTCCAGTTGAATGACACGTCCCATGCACTGGGCTGGTGGAAAGCACAGCAATAAACCAGACGAGGTTCCTGTCCTCGGGAGCTGGAGATCCAAAGGGGACCAGACACGGGAGCAGACTCAGCAAGGTGGGTGCTCTGATGGAGACACAAGCAAAATGCTGGGGGAGTGACGATTCATCTTGATGGAGACCTGCAGGGGACAGGCTGGCGGAAGAGGTGGGGTTGGAGCTGTCCCTGAAAGGATGAGCAAGGATGGAAAAGGTACCGAAGCTGGTGAGGAGTGACCCAGCCTGGGGGAACGGCCTTGACAGGTGTGCGGTGAGCTGATGTGCGTGGTGGCTGGGGGCAGTGAGTGGGCTGGAGCCAGGTGGGGGTGGGGTGGGGATATGCACCTGAACCATGGTGTCCCGAGGCCACAGGGGGCTCAGCACTCTGCTAGAGACTTCACAACTCATTTGTCCTCATGGCTATCCTTCAAGGTCAGCACGATCATCCCCAATTTATAGGTCAGGATACTGAGGCCCAAAGAGGACAAGTGATTTGCCCAAGGTCAGAGAGATAGCAAGTGGCAGAGCCAGGATTCAAACCTGAGTCTATCTGATCCGAGAGGTTGTGCAGCCAGAAACAACAGGCTTAGGCATATGAGGTTTATGGTGGAGGCAATGGGGAGGGGCTGGGGGTCTTGAAGGTTTTCGAGAAGAGGAATGGAATGGTCTCAACCGCTGCCTTAAGAAGAACACTCTGTAAGGGTGGCAGGGGGTGCATTGCCCCAGGGGGAGGGGACAGGCTCAGAGGGCTGTCAGTAGGCTATTGAAACAGCCTAGGCTGGAGAGAAGGAGAGATGGCAACGGGCATGGAGGGTACTAGAAGGATGCGAGAAGCAGGGCTTGGTGACAGCAGGATAGGGAGGGGGGTGTTTATAGAGCTGACACTGGGCAGGGCTCTCACCATCATCTCACAGATCCCATGGGCTGGAAGTCCACAGGGTCGTGTGATCCACACTCCTGCCCCCGCCCCTGATGCTTGAATTCCCTTGTTAACTACCTGGGCTTTGGGAATCCAGTGAACGACTCCACCAGAATTCAAAAACACCTCAGCATCCTATCACACTCCTCCAGCATAGAGGTGTTCACTTCTTTCCGGTTCTTGGATGCTACCAGCTGTCAGAAAGATCTCCTTTCAATGGAAATGCAACTTGCCTCTCCGCAGCCTCCACCCGACCAGTCCAATTCTGTCTCTTGGGACAAGACAGAAAGGGTCTGATGCATATTTCATATGCCCAATCATCAGACATCATGCCAATTCTCATGTCTTCCCAAACTCTTTTCATCTCTAGGCTATATAGAAATAATGGTAATGATGTGCACATTTATTGTGTTTTTCCTGTTCCAGGCACTCCGCTGAGAGCTTTGCACATGCTCTCTCAGGGGCTGGATCATGAGTAGCTTTGAAATGTCTTTGCAAGGAGTTCCATTGTAATCCCAAAGACATGAGGGCTTATTGCAGCATTTTGAGTAGGAGAGAGGATATTTTAGGAAGACCACTGAGGTGGCCGGTGTGAAGAGTGCCCTGGTGGGAGTGAGAATGAGGCAGGCAAGCTGCTGGAATAATCCAGGTGAGAAATGAATAGGATCTGACTTCAGCAGTGGTGGCGACAGGGGATAAGTTGAGAGACGTTCAAGGGTGAAATCAATAGAACCTGCAGAGTAGTTGGACACGGGAGGTGAAGGAGAAAGAAGAATCCAGGGTGTCTTCAAATTTTTGTCCTGGGTGGATTCTGTGAGACAGAGAGTCTAAGAAGACTATCTGGATCATTTTGGGGGTGGTGAGAAGGAGGGATTACATTTAATTCTGAACAGATGGAGTTGTAGGTGTCAACGGGATACCATTCATTGACGTGTTCATCTGTTCATTCATTTAACAAGACTTTATTGAAGATTAACTATGTAAGAGACAATCCACTAGGTGCTAAGGTCATGAAAACTTGGTCACCCCTCTTTCTGAAGGGCTTACTATCTAGTAGAGGGAGACAGATATGTAAATTGACAAGGGTAAAAAATTTGTACTACAAGATGTCCTTCAGTAGGTGAATGGATAAATAAACTGTAGTACATCCATACAATGGAATACTATTCAGTGCTAAAAAGAAATGAGCTATCAAGCCATGAAAAGACATGGAGGGACTTTAAATGTATATTACTAAGTGAAAGAAGCCAATCTGAAAAGGTTACATACTGTATAATTCCAACGATTGGACATTCTGGACAAGGCACAACTATGGAAACAGTAAAAAGATCAAGGTTGCCAGAGTTAAGAGAGAGGCACGAATGAGTAGGTAGAGCAAAGAGGACTTTTAAGCAATGAAACTACTCTGTGTGATACTATAATGGTGGATACATGTCATTATGCATTTGTCAAAACTCTTAGAATGTACAACACCAAAGTGAACCCTAATGTAAACGATGGGCTTTGGGTGATAATGGTTTGTCAACGTAGGTTCATCAGTTGTGACAAATGCACCATTCTGGTGGGAGAGGTTGATATAGGGGAGGCTGTGTATGTGTGGGGACAGTGGATATATGGAAACTATCAGTACTTTCTTCTTAATTGAGCAGTGAACCAAAACTGCTCTAAAAATAAAGTCTATTTTAAAAACAGTATAAGATGCTAAGATTGACATCTGTATAGGGAATAGAATTCTGAAGGAGGGGTGGTCAGGAAGAGCTTCATCATGGAGGTGACCCTTGACTGGTGAAAGATGTTAAATGAAGGTACTGGATCTACCAGTCTGTAGCTCAGGAGAGGCTCTAGGTGGGTGGTGATGATTCAGAATTCATCAGATGGTCAGTGAACACCGTGGAAGCCAAGGGAACCCAGAGAGGAGTGTGTCAAGTTCAAAAGAAAAGAGGCACAAATGTGGGATGCCAGCTATGCCAATGCCTGAGGGGAGGCAGGGCCTTGGAGGAGATGAGAAGGCATGTCCTGAAAGGGAGGCGAGAAGTGAGAAGAGAGAAACACCGGGCAAAGGGAGAATATTGGAAAGTGGCGAGAGAGGCTGATTCTGTGTGAGCGTGGCCCTGGGGAAGTCAGCAATGAGAGAAATAGATAAGCCTCTGAGAGTCAATTTGAATCAATGGACTAGAGCAGAGATATGCTGGGTCATCTAAAAACGAAAAACAGTCTGGCGGTCAGGAGTACTGGACTATAGCCTCTTCTATATGTCTAGGAAAGCTAAAATAAGAATGTGTTGGTCAGAAGGGAGCCGGTCACAGAGCAGAAGAAAGTGAGAGAGTCCCCAGAGCAAAGATGTGCAGTGCCCATGCCAGCACTGTCTGGAAGATTGAAAGTCTTGACCTTTAGTCTTGGAACATTCTGTCCCTAAGGACAGATACAGAGGGTTCAAGCCATAAGACTCTGAGTTGTCTGGTCCCGATGGCAAGACCGTCTCAAGGGCAAGATGGATGGATGCAGAAGGCTCAGGTGGCCTCTAGTCCCTGCATTCAGCCAGCCTCCTTTGTTCTGAGTCTGTTCACCAAGAGCCTTCTAGCACCCGTGTAGATCTGCTCCTAAGAAGCCAGGTCCTGAGCCTGGCCTTTCCCAGTGGAGACTAAGAAATTGGAATTTCAGTATTTGTCTCAAGCTGCTCACCAAATCCCCCACATGCCGCTTCTTTTTCTCACCTGGACTCATACTTCATTGACAAGATGAAACTCCCTCTCCTTTGCCCCTCCAATCTACTAACCTGCCGATATCCGGTATCTCAACCAACACTTGGTGTCTTCCCTTCTGTTACATGGATGAAGGACTCCTGTGCTTATGTTCAAACCCTCCATTTATGCCCTGGACTCCTCCCCAGCTCACCTTCTCAAGGACTTTGCTCGTTCCATTCTTCCCTTCCCCTCTACTAGATCATCCTCATCTGCAGATGTGCACGTTCTGGAATAACCCATCTTTTAAAAACTCCATTGACCAGACATCTCCCTCCAGGTATTGTCCCATTTCCCTGCTTCTCTGCACAACAAGACATTTCAAATAAATAACTGTCTACAGTCACCATAATCACTTCTCCACCCCGATTCTCCCCTTGACCTTTTCAACCCAGGCTTCCATTCCCACCAAAACTCCTCTTGTCAAGATTACCCTTGATCCCCATCTTGCCAAATCCAACAGTTGCTCCTCATTGACACCAAACCCTGACATCTCCCTTTTCCTAAAACAGCTCCTCTCTTAGCTTCTGGGACACTGACTCCCTTTATTCCCTCCCACTTCTTGGGCCTCTCTTCAGTGTCTTTTCCAGGCTCCTCATCCTCTATTTGTTGGAGGACCAGCAGCTCCCAAACTATGTCTTCAGCCTTGACCTTCACTGAGCCCCCTAGGCACCTGTCACACTGCCCAGTTGACAGTGCCCTGTGGATGTCTATTGGGCCTCTCGGATGGCACATGGCCAATGAAGTCTTAATTTCCTCACAAAAATCTGTGCCCCATCTCAGGAAATGGCACCACCATTTACCCCAGTGCTCAGGCCAGACACCCAAGAGTCACCTTTGATTCCTTCCATGTTCTTCTCTCCTACAACCAGACCAATGATGAGTTCCACTGGTTCTGCTTAGAAGTTATATTCTGATGCTGCCCAATTCTCTACATTTCTCTGGCTACCCCCTGTCGTAGATGCCGTGGTGTGCCCAGGCACTCGTTCCCCCAGCTGCTGAGTCCTTCTCCAGGAATCCCCCTCAGCTGAAGAGAACCCCCTTGCCCGAGGCTATCCCCCCCTCCCCAGGGCCACATCCCACATCCAGTGACTGGTTGATTCTAGGGTATGGAAGCCTGGCCCTCTTGCCTCAATTCAGGACAGCTCCGAGGGACTCTCCCAGCTCTGGAGCTCCCCGTGGGGTGGGCTGAGGGCTCTGTTGCAACTTCTTCACAGTTCAGTCTCTCCCTCTGCCCAGTCCTACTGTCCTCACTCCCCCACAGGTGGTGTTCCTGAGTGCACTCTGCAGAAAATTACCTGCATGCAGAATTTCAGAGTCTGTCTCCTGGGAAACCTGACCGACAACACTCTAGCAAAATCCTCCATGATTTCTCCTCCACACCACTACAATAGCCAGCCAGCTAGTCTCCCTGCTTTGGCTTTGTCTCCCTATAATCTATTCTCCGTGTAGCAACCAGAGTGATCCTCATAGAACAAAAACTGCATCATTGACTCCCCTGCTTTAAACCTCTACTGATTCACTGTTACACTTGGAGTAAAATTCAGACTCCCCATCCCAGCCTACAGGCCCTGTGTACCCCAGCCCTGCTCATGTCTCTGACCTCGTCTCCCACTACTTGCCTGCTCGTTCAGCTCAGCTCCAGCCACACCGGCCTTCTTTCCGTTCCTTGGACACCCCAAGATTTTTCCCACTTTAGAGCCTTTGCATTAACTGTTCCCCTGGCCTAGAAAACTCTTCCCCCAGATGTCCCATGGCTGTCTCCTTATTTTCATTCAGACCCCAGCTCAAGAGTCACCCTCCTAGAGAATCCCTCTTCAACCACCCAGTCTACTGTGCTAATGCTACCACCCAATGTCACTTCATCCTGTCTTATTGTCATCATAATCCTTACCATTCTCTGAAATCTTACTGCTGGTCTATTCATTGGCTTAGTTTAGCCTGTGCCCCGATGCCTAGAATGAAATCTCCATCGAGAGTAGGGCCTGTGTCTGCATTACTGAATGCTTTAGTATTACGTCTGTGGCCCCCCGAAGTGAGCAAGTGTGTGAATGGATGAATGGATGAATGAATGGATGAATGAATGAGTGAAAGTCTCCAGGAGCCAGCCCGTTAGAGTCTGATCACTCTTGCGTCCTCCCGAAAGAGGTTTAGATTCAGTGAGTGTCTCCTTGGGACGAAACTCTCAGCCACTTCAGTCACCAACATCACAGTCCACAGACAAGTCAAGTGCAGGAAGAACCCAAACCATCCATCAGATTTAGTAACTGGGAGATGACTGGTGACCTCGAGGACGACAGCTTCAGTGGAGCAGAGGAATTAAATTGCAGCAAAGTGGGGTTAATAGAAGGGCAAGAAGTGAATTCAGAAAACTCGTGGAAGGAGTTTGTCAGGGAAGGAAAATAAAGAAGGCTCACTTGTTTCTGCTGATTTCTTGAGATGGACTTTGCTTGGTTATAATCTAAGGGAAAATTGCTGATCTGGTACCATCACAAGCGTCAGCTAACACTCATAGTCTGCTGGCTGTGCCAGGCTTTCTTCTAAGCTCTTTACGTGTGTATTCATTTTTTATTACTATGTAACAAATTACTACAAATTTAGCGGTTAAAACAGCACACATTTATTATCTCACAGTTTCTGTGGCTCAGGAGTCCTGATGTGGCTTAGCTCGGTCCTCTGCTTGGGGTCTCACAACCTACAATCAAGGTGTCAGCTGGGCTGTATTCTCATCTGAAGGCTCAGCTGGGGCAGAATTCAATTCTAAACCCACTCAGATTGTTGGTAGAATTCACTTCCTTGCGGTGGTAGCACTGAGGGCCTTGGCTTCTTGCTGGCTGTTGGTGAGAGGCTTCCCTGAGGTCCCAGAGGCCACCTACGGTTCCTAGAGGCCACTTGCAATTGCTACAGGCCACCTGCAGTCCATAGAGGATGCCTAGAGTTTCCCCATGTGGCTGCTTGCTTCATCAAGCCAGCAAGGAGAGGCTATTTCTCCAGTCTTCTAAGACAGAGTCTTAAATAGTGTGACATAATCATGGGAGTGACATCTCACCATCTTTGCCATATTCTATTGGTTAGAAGCAAGTCACAGGTCCTCCTGTCCACACTCATGGGAGGGGATTATACAAATGTCTAAACAGCAGGAGGTAGGGATCATGCAGACCACCCTAGAGTCTGTCCATTTTAATGTGTATTAACTCACTTAATCCTCACAAAGACACTACAAGGTGGGTCTTATTGTTATACCCATTTTATGGAGAAGAATGCTGATGATAAGAGAGAAGGGGTGACTGATGGAGCAAGACCCCCTCAGGCAACAGGGAGGGAGACAATGCAGAGCACAGCCAAAGAATTCTCCTGTAATTGGAGGAGAGACACATTCTCCAATTGGTTGATGCTGGAGAGGAAGGAGGGAGGGATTCAGATTAGCTTGTGAGATTGGGCTAATATCCTAGGTATCTGGCCAAGAGAAATTGAAATATATTTCCCTGCAAAGATGTGTATGCAAATGTTCGTAGCAGCATTATTCATAACAGCCAAAAGTGGAAACAACTCAAATGTCCATCAACTGGTGAATAGATAAACAAAATGTGTTATATCCATGCAATGGAATACTATTCCACAATAAAAAGGAACTAACTACCGTTGCACGCTACAACATGGGTGAGCCTCGAAAACATTAGGCTAAGTGAAAGAAGTCAGACACAAAGATTATATATTGCATGACTCCATTTATATGAAATATCCAGAAAAGGCAGATCTATAGAGAGTGGATTCGTGGTTGCCTAGGGCTGGGAGTGGGAATGGAGAGAGACTGCAAATGGGCACAGGATTTCTTTTTGAGATGATGGAAATGTTCTAAGATTAGAATGTGGTGATGGTTGCACAACTCTGTCGATACACTAAAAATCATTGAATTGTACACTTCAGATGGATGGATTTTATGGTATGTAAATTACACCTCATAAAGCTGTTAAAAAAAAGATTGGGGCAATAAGTTGACAGAGTACCTCCCCCGCCCCCTGCAAGTTGACCTTTTTCTCTCCGATGGAGGAAAGGTCATGTGCTGAGAGTGAGGAGTGTGGCCCTGGGTGAGGGGGCTTGTCAAGAAGGGATGAGGATTGAAAAAGTCAGTAGCGGGGAGTGTAGACAAGGCTGATGTGTGGAAGGTCATTGCCGGCAGAGTTGGGGGTCCGGTCCAGGGTGGAGACTGTGAACTGGTCGTGTCACCAGTTAAGTATAATATTTTCCAATCTTGCTCCCCTCGGAAACCCAAGTCCCTAAGGAAAAGAAAAAAATGGTTGAATCAAACCAGACTTGGCATTTTGCTGGATGGGATGGAAACAAAAGACAAGGAGGTTGAGAGTGTTGGCAAGACTGGGATCAATATTGCAAGGGCATCTCTGCTGGGCAGGAAAGGAGCAGTGCTGGGTGCCAGGGAGGAGCCGATGGTCTGAGGCCGAGGACAGTTCAGAGAGAAGCGTTTCAAGAAGGTCAAGGGCTGGGCACAGTGGGAGTGACGGTCTGCAGGGACAGTCAGAGGGGACATTGCATGTGCTGGTTCCTTCAATCTTCATGTCTTCAACTGTCAATGCTCTTCTGGAAGCATGGTGCACAGGCCTGAGCATCCCATCCCAGTGGACTGTGGCCTGAGCGGGGCAGAACAGATGGTCACCTCTCTTGGGATAGGAGTTAGGCTTCTGCTAAAGCAGTCCAAGCTTCAGTAGTCTTTTTGGCAGCTTGGAGCAGCCTGAGCAATGGGCTTCGCAGCCAGCTTGTCTATTTCAAATCCTGCTTCCACCACTCTCTAGGTGTGGGCCTCGGAAAAGTCGCTGAACTGCTGTCTGCATTAGTTTCCTCATCTGTCCACTAGGGATGATAATAGTGTGTATCTCGTAGGGCCACTGTGAGGATCAGATGAGGACATTGCCATGGTGCCTGGCCTGAAGAACGCTCTCTCGTAAAGTGTGTGCTGTTACCGATACCCACAGCAGGGAACGGACGGAGGCTGAGCTCGCTCTTAACTCACAGCCCTAGAGCTATGCAGTGGGGGCTGCTGTAAGCCAGCAGCTGGATTTGGGACCCAAGGGCAAAACTGCATATTTACACTGATGACACTTCATCTTGTAAATCTCAGCCTGAGGATATCTGATCCCACCTCGGCAGGGTCTCCCCTGTCCCCTGCAGTGTATACTGTGTACCTGTCTTCAAGTAGGTGTCTTTTGATGATCTCTAAGTCACTGGTGGAAAGGCAGGCTCCTGGGCCACCAAGTTCCTCATGCAGCCTGTAGCCGGGGCCCTGGGATCATTCACCAAGGACGGAAAACACAAAAATTCAAGTGTTTGGGTCTTCAAACACTTGCTTGGGGAGTGGGACCGGGGGTGGGGGTGGGGTCCAATCTCTTTTATCGGTGCCCCCAGGGGCTCAGAACCTCCCGTTCCTCAACCAGCCTGGCCCCTCGGAGGTGAAGGAGATTGCACCCCAGCCTGCCTCCTGGGGCACCTTCCATTCATGCTCCGAGTACCACAGGAAGGAGGATCGATGCTTTCTGTGTCTCCCGGAGACAGACCGCGCCTTCCTGCAGGACTATTGACAGCCTGGCCTCTCTCATATCTTCCATACTTCATTTGTGAAAAGAACTGTAATTACCCTCGAGGAGTCATAGGAGAAAAGTGTACAAATTGAAAAGGACTGGAAATGGGCACCTCTGGCTGCGGAGAAAACACTTTCGATATTGAGCGGTTCTCTCCCGGGTCTGTGTGTTCCCATTCTGCTCGGCGCTTAGCGTTTCTGCCGCAAACCGAGGCGGGCTTCGTGCCCACCCTGACAATGGGCGTTTGACGTGGAGGGCAGCGAGATTAATGAAAGACCAGAGTTTTCCATTTCTTCCTTCAACAGCTAACTACTTTCTTTTCAACTGCTACTGCTAAATAGCTTGGACAATTAATAAAGCTTTGGTTGTACTTCGGGTTTTTTTTCCCTCTTTTTTCCTTTTCTTCCTACACAGTTGGTTGTTTATGCTGCCTTAACCTGACCGGCCAGTGGCCTTGTTAAATGGTCCGAGACTTCGATCTTGCCAAGTGTGGAGACTTCTGGCATTTGGGGAAGAAAAGATCCCTGTTACGGGGCAGTTATCTGAGGACAGGATGCTGGAGGCTTTGTCCCAGGCCCTGAAAGGTGACCCTGGGCTAGGGCCAACCTCTGAGCTCACCGTCCAGCTGCCTGCTCTGATGGGGCCTCTTGGCCTCAAGGTTTGTGGGTCTTGGGAGCTGTATTCGTGTCCTAGGGCTGCCGTGACAAATGACCCCAAACCTGGTGGTCTCCAACAACAGAAATGTATTCTCCCACAGTTCTGGAGGCCAGAGCTCCCGAGTCAAGGTGTCAGCAGGGTTGGTTCCCCCTGGAGGTTCTGAGGGAGAATCTGCTCCATGCCTCTCTCCTGGCGTCAGGTTGCTGTCTGCAATCCTTGGCTTGTAGCTGCATCGCTCCCATCTCTGCCTCCGTCATCACATGACCTGCCCCTCTCTGCCTCTCTGTGTCTCTTCCTTTTCCATCTCTTATGAAGATGCTGCTGCTGGATTTAGGGCCCACCCTGATCTAAAATGATGATCGTTACCTTAATTACATCTGCAAAGCCCCTTATTCCAAATAAGGTCACGTTTGGAGGTTGTAGGTGGACATATCGTTTGGGGGACACAATTCAAACCATTACAGGACCCAACAGAACTCTTGTGCCGCCTGGAACTCAGAGCTTGGGCTGCTTCAAATCCCATTCTCTGCCCAGTGCCGGAGGCTGAATCTCATCCTGTGCCCACAGCAGCTGTCATGGGGCAAGAGGGGGCAGGCGGGGAAGAAGGAGAGTGAGCACAAACCGCTGCAGCGATGCACTGCGGGGGGGTCCCCCCACTCGCCTGCTCCCTGGCTGTCCACCCTACATAAAGTGAACCCTCAAATTCCAGGGGGTTTGAGGAAACTGGTTAGGATCCCTTCCCCTCAACCCATTTCCTCTTCATCTCGCCTCCCCTGAACTCTCAACTCTAGGTCACTGAATTCAACCTCGCCTTGGGCCCCTCCCCTTGTTTCCGTCCTTGGCCCTCTGTTCCCGCACAGACTGTGCTAGGCTCCCTCCCGTAGCCCTGGCTCCTCCTGCTGTCCTGGATGACAATCAGCGTTAATAGCACACATTCATAGTGCTTATTCTGTGCCAAGCACCGTCTCTAAGCACTCTATCCACATTACTCCATTTAATCTTCACAGCAGCCCTGTGAGGAGGGTACTGTTAGTGCCGTCCCCATTTCACAGACGAAGAAACTGAGGCACAGAAGTGATCAGGAATTTGCCTAAGGCAGGGTTTCTCAACCTCATCATTGTTGAGATCTGGGGCGATAACTCTCAGTCATGGGGGCTGTCCTGGGTATTGTAGGATGTTTAGCAGCATCCCTGGCCTCTGCCCACTAGACGCCAGTAACACTCCACCCCATCAATTGTGACAACCAAAACTGTCTCCAGATATTGCCAAAGTCTCTTTGGGGGCAAAATCACCCCCAGTTGACCACTGGGCTAAGGTCATGTGGTCCTGAGTGGGAAAGCCGAGAGTAGAGCTTGGGCGGTCTGCACCTGGCCCTCTCCCTCCCTCTACCTGATGCCCATTCTGGGTTTTAAGCTGTCACTGCAATTCAAAGTTAGGGCTAAAACTTTAGCCTATACCCCATGAAATCTAATGTCCATCTTGGCCTTTCACTCACTGCCAAGCCAGGCTAACCAGGCCCTGGGAGGAGGGGTGCACAGTTTCTAGAACAACCGTGGGGTCTCTCCAACCCTGCACAGCTCCTGGCTGTGGCTGTGCCTCCTAGCTGCTTGGCCAGGTTCCGCAGTTGAGCCTGAACACCATGGCTCCATGGGCACTGTGACCCTGGATTCACAAGTATGCCCCAGGATTCTCCCCAGTCGCCTGTTCTCAGGACAGGGGGTTTAGGGAATTCACCCCCCAAATGGTTTCCTAGGGAAAGTGCAAGAATTCTGCCTTCTCTTTAAGAACGTGAGAGATTCCCACTTGTGCTACCGGGGGAGGGGATGACCTTCTAGGTCTTTTCAAATCTGGCTGGTTGATTTAAAAAATGGTGTTTTGGACTCTGCAGAGAAGGACTAGTAATTAAAATGCCGAGTTAATTGCCCCTGGTGGTCATGGCTACTGCCCTTGGCTTGTGGCCATCTCTTCTTCTACAAAGAAGGAAAGAAGGTATTAAACTAGTAGAGCCAGAGAGCGTGGTTCGTTCTGTGTTCTCTCTCTTACACACACACACACACACGTGTGTGTATATAGTGATTTGAAAAGTTCTGCATTTCTTTAACAAGAGCTCCTCTCTGCCTGAGTCCGTAATGAACGAGGAAGGACCCGATGGTGTCGTTCTCGAGGGAAATGTATCTGCTCTTTCTAAACATACAGCGGCTCCAAGCCACTAGCTGCGTTTCATTGTCTGCTATAATCGCTCGTTTTTTATTGGCACATAAAAAGGCTTCCTGTAAAACATATTAAAGCTTCCAATTCTGAATGAAAAGCGCTTGATGTAAAATCTCTCCATGAACAGGAACCGTAGTCAGTGCAGGGCTGATGGCGTCTCCCCTGCGTGGAAGGGACGTTGCAGCCTCGAGCACGGTCCGGCAGACCCCTCCAGGGAGCTGGGGCTGAGGAACCATCCCGGGGAGGGCGCGGCCTGGCCGGGTCCTCCAGGAATCTGGGCGTCTGCTCCTTCTACGGCTGAGCCCTCCGCAGATGTGTTTAGACACGTACCAAGGAGGATCCAAAGCCCCAGGCAAACATGAAACATGGCTCCCAGAGGCCTGTTTTATTAGAAGATTCGGGGAAAAAAATGTTATTATCTTCATGTGCAAACAAACATGGCACTATTAGGGAGTGGAATATAAAATGCGTGCATTTTTATGACTAAAATACAGGGTTTCAGAGGAAACTGCCTGGCTCTGAGGAATGGTCCCTTCTAGCCGGGGTCTTCTAGCGGAAAAGTTTGAGCAGCCTTAACGTTGGGACCCAAGCCCTAATGCCTCAGAATTCAGAATCCTTCATGATCTGGTCCCATCACTGGAGTGAAAAAGTCTACCCGCCTAGAACATAAACTCTCTGAATGCAGGCCGTATTTTCCCCAGGTGAGAGAACTAGGCTCAGAGGGGGAAATTGATTCCCCCAGCGTCACACAGCTAGCAGCAGGAGCATCGGAACTCAACGACTCACCCCCATGCTGCCTCTGCAGGTTGCTGCCCTCACTGAGGCCTCCTGTCATAGGTCACCAGCCCCGTCTTCACCAGGCAGTGTCGTGGTTAGGGCCACAGGAGCTAGCTGTAGCTCCCATTTACTCCCTGTGTGAACATGGCAATGACTGTATTCGCTCATGTTTATCAAGTGTTTGCCGTGTGCCAGGCGCTCTTCTAAGAGCTTTGTGTGTGTTAATTTATTTGCTCTTGGTAATAGCCCTATGAGGGAGTTAACATTATCATGTCCATTTTACAGATGGAGAAGCTGAGGCACAGAGTAGTTAAGCAACTTGCCCAAGGTCACACAGCCAGGAAGTGGAGGAATTCAGGATCTGAACCCAGGCATCTTGCTGCTGAACAAGCACACAACCACACACAACTTCACTGTACCTACTTTTCTTTAGACCAGTGCTCAAAGACTAGTCCCCAGACCAGCAGCATCAGCATCACCTGGGAACTGCTTAGAAATGCACATTCTCAGGCCGCACCCTGGGCCTCCTGAATCAGAAACTCTGGGGCTGGGGTGTAGGGGGTCTGTGATTTAGAAAGCCTTCCAGGTGATTCTGAATCATGCTCAAGTTTGAGAATCACTGCTGTAGAGGGTTACAGCGAAATAATGTTTGTAAATTCTTAGCACAGCATTCAACAAATGTTAGCTATTATCATGACCAGCTTTGTTTGATAAGAGTAAAAAAACTGTTGTGGGGAATATAAAAAAAACACCTGCCTCCTTGGTAAAGTGCCATGTAAAGCAACTTAAACTGGCAAAAACAGAAAAAAAAGTATTCAAGCAAGGAAGAGTGATATTCACAAAACCTCCACGACATAGCTGGCAGCTGGCACTTGATCCAGTCCAAGTGGATGCAGCCACCTGAAGGGGCAGAGCCCATTTTGTCGTTTGAAGGACGCTGTTGCCTCCTCCACAAACCCAATACGGTTTGGTTAATATGCTGGCCAGCTGGTTCATGGGCTGGCTTCAGAGCTAGACCCAACCCCAGTCCCCCTCGGGCACCCCAATCATTGTCCACATGGCCTCCTGGCTCAAAAACAAGGATGCCACAGCCCCCGGCCTCCTATGCCTGCTCAAGTATCACAGAGACACTTCCCTTCAGGTGTGACCTGCCCCCTTGCCACTACATGTCACCCTCAGTGGTGACGTGCCTTCCCATGCTGGGGCCGGGTGTGTAATTGGCTTGGCATTACCCAGAAGTCTCCAGGGAATTGTTTCTGTCAGGAGTGGAAGGAGCTTATCTGTTTAGCCTGAATTATGTCACCATGTGCTCCATGTAAATCTGACCGCCTTCCCGAAGCATGGGGCCTGGATGGATTTGTGAATAATTTCGCCACCACAATTATTTTACAATTTTGAATCTTCGCTGGCAACTTAATGCGTAGTTTGCAGAGAGAAGCTGCATAAATCAGGACTTCAAACAAAGGCTCTCCAATCAGGCGAGTTGCTCCCAGTCACCGGAGAGAGGCTGGTGAGCCCATTACCGGGGGTGGATGGGGAAGGCTGGGCTTCCCGCCCCCACCCCACCCGGGCCACGCCCCCAGCTTGGAGCTTGCATCTGCACAGGGGCCTTTGCAGAGCCCTCCAGGCTAGTTTTTTCTCATTATCGTAGTGTTTTCGTTGATTTCCACCTTTATAAATGGGAGTGGAGGGTGATGGCGGCGTCACTCTCTTCCTGCGTCTAGAGCCCCCCTCCTCAATCTCTGCACCCTCCAGAGCATCTGTGGACCCACACACATTAACTAAGTAGGATCCCAGGATGTCTGAGCTAGCAGGGCCCCTAGAAATCGTCTATTCCAGCATTTTTCAACGTCTGTTCCTCGAGGTCCCAGAGGGACCTTGGGGGCTGCCTTGGGGGGCAGCGGATGAGTGAGGGAGAGGCTCTGGGGTCTGCCCAGTGTCAATCACAGCTGCTCCCTTTTTATTTATTTTACACATTGGGGTTCTGTTTGAATAAAAGGGTTCAGCCACTAAAAAATTTGGAACACTTGTCTAATCTAACCCCTTCGCTTTACAGAATGGGAATTTGAGGTTCAGAGAAAAGTGGCATTGCCAAGTAAAGTCACCGTAGAGCATGCTGGTTGGAAACTCAAGCTCTGGAACAGGTCCCCAAATCCGCCTTCTTTTATTCACTGGCTCATGTGACTTTGAGCTAAGGCTACTTAACCCCCCCAAGCCTCAGTTTCCTCATCTATTAAATGAGAATAATAGTAGATTTCTTCTGTAGATGAAATGGGGTTGTGTGTCAAGTGCCCAGCCCAGCATCTGGCGCATGGTAAGTCTCAATGAATCCACGTATTTGCTAATGTTATGAACTTGGGTCTGCTGAATCCCAGCAGTGAGAACACACACCAGAAAGTATTTTGGGTAGAGTCTGTCTGTAAGGAAAGAAGAAACAGGTGTGGCCTGAGCCCCTAATACCTGCCAGCCTCTTATCATTTCATCTTCATAATCAGCCTGGGGGGCTTCTCACCTGCATTCTGCAGGGAGTGAAACTGCAGACCCGAGTAGCCGACTGACCTGGGCAACCTCCCTGTTGTTCTTCCACCTTCCTTAGACCAGACACTGGCTGGCCAGGGGCTTCTATAGCCATTTTAGCTAAAAGGATTCTGCTGGCACTCAGACTGGGCTATTAGCAGGTTCTTTAAACCATGTTAGCTGTTTTCCCTGAAGCGCGTCTTATTAGCAGACTTCAGTCTCTTGCTGCCTTTGTGCTCACTTTTGTAGCATTCTGTTCCTGCAGTCTGTTGTTCTATGAGCTGACCGTTTCTCCCCCTAGTTTTGTTTTGTTTGGGTTTTTCCCTCTCTGCACTTTTATAAGTGAGGAAAGAGACTTATAAGGGGCCTCTCACTGGGGAGGGAGCACACAGGACAGTGGATGGTGCAGTTCTTTGCAAGCTTTAAGTCTGTAGACAAATGGAAGTTGTTCTTTCTCTGTCCATATCGGGGAGGGACTGGGCATCCCTTTGTTCCGTCCACTGCTTCACTGATATTCATCAGCACCTCCAGGCGGTGAGGGTGCAGCAGTGGACAAGACAGACCTGGTCTCTTCCCCTGTGGAGCTCGGAGTCAGATGGGGGAAGGCAGGTGGACTGACCATGGGAAGACTGAATGTTGCTGCCACGAGTAGGCAGGTCTTTGTTGTGGCTCGTGGGGGCCCCACCCAGCACCCAGCTCAGCACATGGCCCAGAGGAGGTCTCAGTAAAGATGCTGAATGAGCATCAGTGGCATTGGCCCATCACTCCAGTCCTTTCCCTGGGGTCCACAGCCAGTATCTGCTCAGACCTGCAGTTACCCCGAGGAGGGTCTCCACCACCAGGGGTACCAGGCAGCCCTTTGGTGTTGCTCTACTTGCCTTCAGGACAGTGTCCCCTTCCAGACCATTCTGGGGACCCCAGCTTTCCTTCCCTGGAGTCCATCCAGGACCTGAGAGATCCCAGCTGGGGCAGAGATGAGCAGACAAAATAAAACTCCTGCCATTTTTAATCCATGCAGTCACACACCTACACATGTGTCCAGGTACCTACCATACACACCTACGCACAGACTTGTTCACACAGATAGGTGTGGGCCTCCCTGCTCAGAGGTACATGGCCAGCGTGTGTGTGCACACACACACACAGAGGGCATAGATTCCTCCAGTCACTAAATACTTGTTGAAACCTACCATATATGAGATGTCATGCAAGGCACAGAGGACAGCAGGGTACTCCCTACCCTCACGGAGACAGAGAATAGACAAGTTAACACACAAGCAAATACACAATGGCAAATGGAAACAATGCATGGAAGGAAAATAACTAGACACTGTGAGTAAAAATAAAGGGGACTATGTTCTTTAAGTTGGGTGAGGAGGTGAATAGCAGGGGAACGTTTCAAGCATGGGAGCAACAGGGAGAGGCCTGGAGGAAGGAAAGAGCTCCACACATTCAGGGAAACAAAAGACGGAATCAACGTTCACATGAACACAGATCGTACATACATACACACGGAGGAATCTACACAGACGAGCGTGTGCACCAAGCACACATACCACATGCACATAGATGGGGCACGGAGCACTCGCACTAACTCTGAGGCACATATACCCGTGTGGACGAGCACACGCACACGCACATACGTAAACACGCAGAGCAGTACGCCGCAGTACGTGGAGCCACGTGCGTCCCGATGGCCTTGGTGGAGACAAATACAAATGAACGGGACGGTGCACGGAGAGGCACCCGCACACAGATGGGCGTGGACACACACAAATACACATTGGCCCATATGCACACAGACCCAAGATGAGTCTGTGCACACTCACCCTCCCCACGTGGCACACACATACACACAGGGTACGTGCAAGGAAGCAGCGTGTGCTCCAGAGCACCGGAAAGCTCAGTGATTCCCGAGCCGGGATCATGAATGTCAACGGCTGTTTAGTAGCTAATCCCTCGTTCAATTCTCTGAACGTTTGGGGTCATAATCCGTAGCCTCCTCCGTTTCTGCGCAGCTTTGAAAGGATCCTGGAGGTGAGGACAGGCGGAAGAGATGGGGGTCTTAGAGTCCTCCAGGATGTTAAGCCTTCCTGCGCGGGGCTCCTCCCCCGGGGTATGCAGATGCTGATCTTCGGCTCAGGAATCCGTTTTCCTCTGCCTTTCTTTGGAGATTAGACAAGTGTCCTGCTGGCCTCAAGGCTGCCAGGGCTCCCCGGGGCCTGAATGCTTGCTTTTTCCAGTCGGAGAGGGTCTGGACATCCCTCTCCACTGTGGGGTGAGCAAGGGAGGGTCTGGGCGCCCTGCTCTCCAGGGACACGTGGCCCAGCCAAGGGGCCAAGAGATTTAGCCAAATGTAATTAATTAATCAACTTAAATGAACATTAACACCATCACGGGAGGTCCATTTGGGAGCCATGTGAGCTAAGCATCAGCTGAGTAGCCCAGACGGAGAGTCGCCTAATGTTTCTGATTCCCAGATTTGTCATCTGTAAAATGGGTCTTGTTATCTGAGACTTTGGCTCCCGCCTCCCTGGGAAGTTTGGAAGACAAATGAGATTGTGGACCTCCAGGTTCTTCACTGGACCTTTGAAGCCCCTCCATGGCCCGACGCCTCTTATTGCCCTCCCCAACCCCATCGCTGGCCTCTCTCTCCCCGCCAGCCCCCTCCCATGCTGCGGTCCGGTCACTCTGAACAGCTTAACATTCTGCCAAGCCTCCTGCTGTTTCTTCCCGCTGCAGCTTCGCCTGTGCTGTTTTCTCCCCTTGGAATGCTCTTTCCTCACTTGTTTCCTCCAAACACGTCTTCTGACTTCAAGACCCCCCGAGGTGTGGCCTCCTCCACAGAACCTTCCCTGAACACACCAGCAGTTTCCTTCTCTGCTATCCTATAGTTCCTTGCTCAGGCCCCTGGTAAAACATCTCCCCTTTGCTATAGCGGTGTCACCACATTCTCCTGCCCCACTTGGAACCCTGTAAGGACAGGGACCAGGTCCTGGCCATCTCCACATCCCCAGGTGTTGTCAGATGCTCATGGATGATAGAGTGCAATAAAAATGTGAGGTCAGGTAGATTTTTAAAAGACAGAAACTTTTTTTATAAGCCAGATGTGGAATTCCTCTTTGGGAAAGAACTGCCTTCATTTAGGAGGGACCTTAAAGACTTTTTAGGAGTAAAAGGTGAAGCCCACTGCAGTTGTCCCATCTCAACACGTGGCCAGAATAATCTGGAAAGAGAAAGAGAAAGAAAAGAGGTGAACTGCTATACAAAACTGAGTGGAAGAATTATAGTTTCAGGAACAGCTGGGAGAGAGGAATCTAGGAGCCAGGAATGGGGAGACGATAAGGCTGGGGAGAAAGGATGTAGCAATACAGTGGGGCACTGGCGTTCCCAGGAGGGATACCCCCAAGTCTTTCTGACTTTTAAGAGTGGACTTTCAATTTGTGCACTGTGCTGGCCACCATGTAATGCCCTCTATTCCCACCTCCCAAACTTGAGTCAAGTCGGTGACACACAAATGCCTTGTGTGGGTGGTGCTTAGAGGAAACCAAAGAAAGGAGGGAGAAGCCGGCCGTTCCAGAAGAGAGATGCCAGGCAGAACCGAGTTCAGCAGGAAATCAGAGGGAGAGGTGGCCGTGAAAATCTGTCTCCACGAACTGGCGGGGAACCAGGAGCAGGCACCGACCTCTACAGAAGGTGGGTGGGACACAAGTGAGCGACCAGCCTGGAGGCCTTGGGGACACTGGGCAGCTGAGAGGTCGATCAGCGTGATAATAGGAATCAGTGGTCTGAAGAAGCCCTGTGGCCCGGGGAGAGGGAGTGAGGTGAGGGGAGCGGGGGAGATTTCCCGAGGGCCGTGGGCCCTGGATTAGTGCTCAGAGAGGAGGAGGATTTGGAGAAACACTGCAATACATGAAAACCTGGAGGGGGGATTGGCCAAGCTGGGTTGCAGATAATGGGGCTTGCCAGGGGACAAAGGGGAGCCATGCCAGGGACCTGCAGATCCAGAGGAGGGGCAGCCTGCCAGGGCCGAGCCCACACCTCCCCCCTGGCCAAAGTGGGCTGACACTCCGATGAGGCAGCTCTGACCCGCGCAGGGGCCTCTGCTGCAGCCTCTCTGACGCTGCCTCCCTCCCCAGGGCGCACATGGTGAGCAGGAGGCTGCAAACATGCCCATCACGCCTGCCCCTGGGGAGGCCGAGCAGAGTTCACTCGACGCAGCCATTCGGCACGTCTATTAAATTAGATTGAGCAATTACGCGCGGTTTGGAGGCAGAGTGACGGAGCGGGAGAAGGCATGTCGGGGAAGGGGAATGCAAATGTGTCACTCAGGTTCCACGTGCTGATCCTTACTTACACAGCCGGCTCCTGACTGCAAAGGCCCTGCTCACAACCACTGAGCAATCCTGCTTCCCCTGACCGGGGAGCTCTGAGGTCCCAGGCAGCTGGAGAGAGAACGCTCAGAAAAGAGAGAGCGAGAAGACAGGAGCAACGGAGGGAGACAGCTGGAGGATTTGACTCTGGTTGATCAGAGAGGAAAGCGTAAGGAGGGCGCACAGCATATGGAGCTGTTTAGGAGAAACTCCTTAGGGACCGGGTTCCCAGGGAAGGGAAGGGAAACAGCTCGTTCATTCATTCAACAAATGTAACTGGGCACCTGCTAGGTACTAGTTCTCAGCCTTCGTGGGAGAGTTCGGGAGAGCAATTAGGTTGGAATTGAAATGTCTGCCCAAAGAGCAGAGACCTGAACCTGAATAGTGAGCTTGGGGTCCCAAGTTCAAGTGCTCTTATTTCCTCTTGATCAGGACAGCAAGGATCCTTGGCTTGACAGGGAAGTGGGGACAGGGAGAGAAGCCAAGGGTGGAAGCAGGAAACGAACTTGGAGATGTCTGTGGCAGCCTGACTGATGAGCCTTCGGTGCCAACCCAGCAGAAGTGCCTGTGCCTGTGGCTGGTGCCAGCTACCTCTGCAGACAGTGATGGAGCCCTTTGCGCTCCGACCAGCTGGGCGAGACCGTGTGTGTGCCGAAGGTGGCAGGAGGAGAGGACTGGGGGAAAGTAAGAGGAGAGGGTCGGACCGCAGGTTCACTCGGGCAGTGGCAGCAAGATGAAGGCAGGGCCTGTGCGCCTGTGGGGAGCCTGGGGCAGTGTCCAGGGAGAGCGCCAGTCTGGGGGTGAGGACCTGGTGTCTGCTTCCGGCTGTGCTGCTCCAGAGTGTTTGGGGTGGGCCCAGCGAGCAGCCAGAGGGAAGGCAGGGGGCTCAGCTCCTGGGCAGGAGTGGAAGCATCCAGAAAAGCTGGCTGAGATGCAGGGCAGGCACAGTAGACACAGCTGAGCACACCCCTCGTGTGGATGGGTTCCTGATCTCCGTCCTGCCTCCGCCAGGTCTGAGGTCAGGCCGGGGTCAGGGACCTGGTGAGTGAGCGAGCAGAAGGAGCCCAGGAAAGCCAGGCAGACTGGGGGAAGAGATGTGGCAGAAACAAAAAAACAGAGCAAAATGGGTCTTTCCCCAAATGATGCTGTATAGACAGCCTGTAGATGAGACAGGAGCACTCTCTCTCTCTCTCTCTGGAAGAGGCTTTGGCCCATTTTCATGAAAATATCTATTTGGATTGAGGAGGGTATGATGGTGACCTGGGAAGAGGGACCACATACGGCTCCAGGAGAGGAGGGGAGGAGGAGAGGAAGAAAGGCCCCGTACGGCCAGAAGAGGAGTGGGGGGCATTTTTCAAGGCAGCCCGCACTAGGGTTGTGGGGTCATTTGGGGCCCATTTTGGATCAAGGATTGAGGGCCGAGTTTGGCAGTTCTTGTTAAGTATTAGAAAAACGAACTCAGACACCCCACCCCCGGGTTGAGGGCAGAACCACGAAGGTGGAAGGAACCGTGAAGATTCGGGGGAAGACCACAACATACCATCATTTATGCCTATTAGACTGGTGAAAACCAAGGAGCCTAATGATACCATGTGTGGAAGAGGATGTGGGCTGATGCGGCCTCAAACCTTGCTAGAAGTCCAGATTGGCACAACTGCCCTGGAAAACAGTTTGACATTGTCTTGTAAAATTGAACAACTGAAATACCCTCTGCCCCAGACCCTGGCCTCTGTGCCCCGGGAGACGCATACACAAAGACTCAGAACAGCAGTATTCATAAAAGTGAACATGAAGACACAGAAATCTGGAAACAACCCAAGTGTGCAATGCTGGAAGAATGGCTACATAAATTGTGGTAAAGCTCATACTACAGAATGATACAAAGCAATGAGAAATGAATGAACTGCAGCTACAAACAGTGACCCGGATAAAACCTGGTTACATAGGGTGAAAGAGCAGGTCTCGGAAGACCATGATCCACTGATGACTCGCGTATGAGGATCAGAAAGAAGGCAAAGTACACAGTGATTGTTTAGGTGTGCACCATGTGTGAAAGCTGAGGGAGGCAGGGAGGGATGGGGGAAGGGATGGAGGAAGGGGGGAGAGAAATAGAGAGGGAGAGAGGGAAAGAAAGAGAGAGAGAAGAAAAGAAAGAGGAGAGAAGGAAGGAAGGAAGAAAAAAGAGAGAAAGAAACTCATGTGGTAGTTATTTGAAAGCAGAGGGCAGGACGAGAGGATTAGGGAGAAGCACATGGGTAGATGTAAGTTCTAATTTGTGGGCTGAGTGGTGGGTTCATGGTTGGTTGTTACATTATTAAACCAAACTGAAAAATACATAAATCAGGGGCGGGCTGGTGGCGTAGTGGTTAAGTTCACGCGCTCTGCTTTGGCAGTCTGGGGTTCTCAGATTCGGATCCCGTGTGCAGACCAATGCACTGCCTGTCAGCCATGCCGTGGCGGCGTCCCATACAAAGTAGAGGAAGATGGGCACAGATGTTAGCCTGGGGCCAGTCTTCCTCAGCAAAAAGAGGAGGATTGGCAACGGATATTAGCTCAGGGCTGGTCTTCCTCACAAATAAATCAATAAAAGAGGGTCGTGACGAAACAGAAGGTGACACGAACAAGAATTACTAATAGGATTCTGTGCTCTGAGGGACAGAAAAAGTGTGGAACCCCTTGGAGACCCCTTTTAAGAGCTTCCGCCAGCTGTCCCAGTGTCCGTTTTCTCCTGTCACCTCCCTCCTACCATCGCCCCGTCACTTCCTCTGGGCATTTCTCTGAGCTCAGCCTGGAGGGAGTGCTGAGGAAGCAGGACCATGGAAAGGGGAGCCCCGAGATGAGGGGCTGGTGCTGTCGGAGTCGCTGCTGCATCCCGTGAATGATATAAGAGGAGCCAGTGACATGGCTGGGGCAGGGACCGGGGTGGGGCGGGGAGGCGTTCTGTTACTTCTGAGCCTATAGATCTTTGACGGTAAGTTCCCCCCACCCCACCAGGAGCAGAAGGGGGCAGCAAGGGGGGTCAGGAAGTTGCCAAGAGTGTGAGAAGGGCAAGGACCCAAATCAGACCCAGAATCAGCCATTCCTTCTCCGCTCTTTGCTGGATGCCCAGCAGCTGTTCCCTGTGCCTGACCCACAGGCACTGTCAAATGAATGAATGAATGAATGAATGCACAAAGAACAAGAGAGTGTCAGCTTGCTGGTCTGACACGTGGTGCCTCTGCATGATCCATGGGTCCCGTAACTACAGGCACATTTTCAGAAGTGTCTTCTACAGACAGTGGCCCATCGCCCATGTGAGGTCTATGGAGGGGACCTGAGCTCGGGTGGAAATTGATGAGAGGGACATGCAGGGCAGGAGGCGGAGGTAGAGTTGGGTTCAGGGCTCTTGTGCTGACACCACCCTCCCCTGCAGCTGTCTCCGCAGAGGCCTGGCTCCTGGGCAAAGACAGCCCCCATTCCCCAGAGGTCTGCTGGGTCTCCTTGCTGTCTCTTTCAGTGGTTTGGTCCAGCCCAGTGGTTTTTGTAAAGTCGTGGAACCCTCTAATGAACCCTCCCCTGGGGTAGGGAGTGGAGGGGAGAGAATCGCCAGGGCCATGGACCCCAGGCTCCACAGACCACAGTGGGAGGATGGCGGTGTCCCCAGAGTTGGGTCAGGGACTGGCTGCATTCAACAACACAGCTTCCCAGGCTGCACCCCGGAGACTCTGAGTCCATAGGTCTTTACCTAATGGGTAAGCCCTTGGTCTCGGGTTTCCAGGTTTCCAATCCTGTTCCCTAAAGTCTGGGATTTGGGCAAAGCTGTCACCCTCTCCAGGCCTCAGCTTCCTCCTGCTGTAACGATGAGGATTCTGCAAGTGCCTGGTTTGTAGACGAGGATTCATGAAGACAAAGCACCGAAAGCTGTGACTGTTCTCTCTTGTGACTGCCAAAAGGCTTCTCCAAGCGGAGCCAGGTTTGGGGACAAGTAGCCGGGAGGTCACCACCCTGAGGACGCCATTGTTGAAGGATTCTATTGAGCTCTTCCCCCATCCTCTCTGTGTTCAAGCACTTTCCAGGCAGCTGCGACTGTCTGCCTCTCCCCTCGCCCCACCTCCTCCCCTCCCTCCCTGCCTCTCACCTGCCCGCTGTCAGCTCCCACCCTGGACCCTGGAGAGGGATGCAACCTTTCAGCACAGCATCACCTGAGAGACTAGCAGGTGCTATGGGGACAATGGACTTCAGGCGAGTCCCCCCCTTCCTGCAGCCTCTCAGAAATTGGGGACAGCTTCTGAAGATGCTGTTTTTGGCCCAGGCACCACCAGCCCAAACAAAGGCATTTTCTATGGCTGCTGGGAAGGGGACAATTGTTTCCATTTAGCAAACGTTTGCTGCCAGCGCTAGTGTTTCTCTTGGAAGCCAACGTTTGGTTGCAAAGACAATGCCAAGCTAAATATTTTCTCTGCATAAAAATCCCTTTAATTTTTTAATCATTTGGCAAACATCTCCTTCCTCCCTCCCCTCGCCCTTCTGTTGCTCTTCTGTCCCTTGCTCTATCTCTGGCTGGGTCTCTGCGACACCCAACATCTGGGCAGGAAGGGAGGGGTTGGGTGGGCCACACAAATGTTTCCAGGCCTACAAATGGTGGGCTTTGTGCAGGCACACACCTGGTGGTTTTGGGGGGATGTTTTGTCTGGTATTAGGGGGTGATGTAGATATGACTCTTTAGCCCCTGCCCTATCCTAGTCCCATTCCAGCTGCTTACATTAGCCCCTGGTAATGTAGAGAGGCCACCCAGACGTGATGAAACCAGCAAACAGCCGTTGATGATCAAGCAGCTAGTAACTAGGGGGGATTGGAATTGGCCACCCCAAAATATGTCTGCCTGCTGGAGAGACACTTTGACCCCCACCCCCACTAATTGATCAAAAGAGTTTGGGATGGGAGGCCTGCCCCGAGAACAGGCCATCACTGTAGACATCTTCAGGTATCTGGGAGGATCCTTTGTAAGAGATATTTACATTTGTAAGGAAATCTCCATTTGTAAAGTATCTTCTTCCCTGTACCAGGAAGAGAGGGGGGATGGCCTTGCCTAGAAACTTGTCAGAATGGAAGGAGAGGACTTAAATCTGCATGACAAACTTACCCATTGTTAATTGTGCTGTCTGGGCAATATCCTAGCTGACTCCCACTAGGTTCCTATAGACAACATCTCCCTGGGGGCTGGGTCACCGTGGTAATGAATTTTTGACCTATTTTTTCAGGAGCCACCCTTCTGTGGACAGGCAGCCTGCGAGGAGCCACGAGGCCTGACTACACCTGCGCAGATCATCAATCACCTCATCTCTCCTCACCTCCAATCATTTCAGACCACCTTGCCCCCTACCCCATAAATATCCCTGAGTCCCTGTTTTCACAAAAGCGGATTTGAGATTCATTCTCTCATTTGCTCACATGGCTGCCTTGTGATTAAACTCTCTCTCTGCTGCAATCTCGTCAACTCGGTGTTTGGCTTTCCAGGTGGTGGGCGAAAATGGACCTGGTGTGGTAACAGTGATGAGGGGCCCTAAGCCTCCATCCAGCGCCAGGGCATAACACTAATTCTCCACCACCCTAGGGCCAACCAGCCCCTCTTGCTTCCTGAGTACCCCTCAAGGAGGATGCCCCATCTTACTCTATGTGCCAGGGTCCAAAGTTACTCAGAACTTTGGACCTCCAAATTCCCTAGGTCCAGGAGGGAGAGCTCCCTACCTTGTGCCCCACTGTGCCTCCTTCCCAAGAGCACCACAGCTTGGGGCTGGACCACTCTCCCACTCCATCATGGTGCCAGCCCCTTCTGAAGCTGCCCTCCCATTACACCAGCTGGGGCCAGGCCTCCTCCCCACCCCCTTTGGGTGCTAATGAATTCCCAGAATACCTCAGTGTGGACTTGACCCAGGTCCGTGTCTTTGGAAACTTGAATTTCCATACCACCCCTTAGAGGGTGAAGCGTATCTGGGCGGGACTTGCAGAGTGAATGGATAATGGATAAATAAATCAATGAATGGATGGGTGGATGAGTGAGTGAGCACGGGAACCAGTGAATGGGTGAGTGAATGAGTGACTGAATGTGTGAGAGACCGAGTGAATAAATGAACTCATCCCCACATCTGTGCCCAAGGGAATGGCATGCGCACTGACACTGGAAGCAAGTCCAATAAATGTGAAATTGTATGGAGAGAGTCTCCATGGAGCACTGTACTGGTAACGGGTGATTGTGACTATTCCTCGTGTACCATGAAAGCTCTGCCACCCGCAGGAAGAGCACCAGCCTGGGGACTCAGCTGTCCATCTGGGTGTGATGCCTGGCTTTGTCATTTCTTGGCTTGTGACCGTGAGCAGGTGGCTTCACTTCTCGAAGCCTCGGTTTCCTCATCTGTAAGATGGGGTGAATGGGTACCTATCCTCTGGGTTGTTAGGAGAATTGGGGGATTGAACATAAGACACTTGATTATTAATGCTCGTCTCCCTGAAGTAGGGTGAGGGTTCAGGTCACTGGAAAACATAACTTTTGGGGCCAGACGAGGAGTGGCCAAACGTTGCCTGGCAGCACAGTGGGCAAAGGCCACCTCTGGGCTCCAAAGGAACATCTCCTCTCTCTGTGGAAGGACACGGGGTACAAGGACTCAGCAGGCACGTGGACACCCAGACAACACTGCCAGACTCCTCTGCCTTTCCCATCCCTGTCCTAGCTCTGGTGAATGGTTTTTTTGTCTTTTAAAAAATTAATTAATAGGCTTTATTTTGTAGAGATGTTTTAGAGCCACAGAAGATTGAGCTGAAAGTACTTAGAGTTTCCATATTACCTCCCCCAACTCTGCCCCATTTCCCCCTATTATTAGCATCTTGTGTTAGTGGGGTACATTTGCTGCAATTGATGAGCCAGTATTGATATGTTATCATTAACTAAAGTCCATGGCATACATTAGGGCTCACTCTTGGTTTTGTAGTTCTACGGGTTTTGACAAACGTGAAGTCACACGTATCTACTATGACAGTATCAATAGTTTCACTGCCTTAAAAACCGGTGTGCTCCCTCTTTTCTCTTCTCGAACCCCTGTCGACCACTGATCTTTCTACTGTCCCTATAGTTTTGCCTTTTCCAGAATGTCATATAGTTGGAATCCTATAGTACATAGGCTTTTCAGACAGGCTTCTTTGACTGAGCAATATACATTTTAAGGTTCCTCCATGTCTTTTTGTGGCTTGACAGCTCATTTCTTTTCATCACCATGTAATATTCCACTGTATGGATATACCACAGTTTGTTTATCCATTCACCTATTGAATGATGTCTTTGTTGCTCCCAATTATTGGCAGTTATGAATTAGGCTGCCACTGCCTTGTGTGCAGGTTTTTGTGTGGACCTAAGTTTTCAACTCATTTGGGTAAATGCCAAGGAGCAAGGTTGCTGGATTGTATGGTAAGAGTGCGTTTAGCCTTGTAAGAAACTGCCAGACTATCTTCCATACTGTCCATACCATTTTGCACTCCCATCAGCAATGGATGAGAGTTCCTGTTGCTCCACACCCTCACACCATTTGGTGTTGTCAGTGTGCTGGGTTTTGGCCGTTCTAATTGGTGTGTAGTGGCATCTCATTGTTTTAATTTGCCTTTTCCTGATGACATAGGATGTGGAGCATCTTTTCATATGCCTATTTGCCATCTGTATACCTTCTTTGGTGAGATCTTTTGCCCATTTTTTGTTTATTTTTCTTTTCTTATTGCTGAGTTTTAAGAGTTCTTTGTATATTTTGGATACCAGTCCTTTATCCGATACGTGTTTTGCAAATATTTCCTCCCAATCTCTGGTATGACTTTTCATTCTCTTAATGGTTCCACCTTTTTTTTCCCTGGTAAGTGTTTTACATCACATAGATCAGGCCAGGGTGGGTGGATTCAGGAAAAATCCTTCTTGGTATGTAAGAGGGAACTTCCTAGGAAGAATCACTACTGAATACTAGCAGGGGCAGAGCAGAGGGAATGTTCATGGGGTACTGAGCATATTGATCACCAGGGCCAACAACCACTGCGAACCAGAGACCAGGCAATGATACAAAGTCAGGACGACACCGAGGAGGGACTTACTGGCTGTGGCCTTGGCCATGTTATGTAACCTATGTGCCTGTTTCCTCAACTGTTTGATAGCAAAATAGCATCTACCTCAATGCTTGGAATAGACCTGACACAGTGAGCAATATATAAATGTTAGCTGTTACATGGATTGAATTATGGCCCCCAACTGTTTGTTCCCTCTCCCTGCAAGAGTATTATACAACCTCTCCCCATTGACCGTGGGCTTGGCCGTGTGACTTACTTTGACCGATGGAATATAGGTGGGTGGGACAGTGTTCTAGTTCCCAGCTTTTAAGAAGCATCCTCTGCTTGTTCTCTTTCTCCAGCATCCTGCTGAATATGAGAGCAGCACTTCTAGGTAATGGTTGTTTCTTCAGCCTAGGACCTGGGACGAAAAGACACATGGAGCTCAGCCAAATTTGGCCAAGTGCAGGCGAGCTGCAGCCCTTACGAAATGAGAACAAGAAATAAATGCTTGTTAGTGTGGGCCGGAGATATGGTGGTGGTTGTTACTACAGCAAAAGCTGACCAATGCCACTATTATTACTGTCATTACCTTCATTTTATAGATGAGGAAACGGAGGTTCCAAGAGGTTAAGTTACTTGCTCGTAGTTACACAGTAACTAAGGGGTACAGATGGAATTCAAACTCAGAATCACTCACTCATTCAGCAGTCAGTGGCAGGCAGTGAAAAGACAGAGAGGGCCCTGCTCTCATGGAGCTTACGTTCGAGTGGGCGGAAATAGAGAAACACAAGTCAACCAGTAAATAAGATTTCAGGCAGTCATCAATGAAGGATGTAAAATAGGGTGACATGATCATGACTGGGGAGGGGTGAGGGACTAGCTTAGAAAGGATAGTCAGAGAGGACCCCCTGGGGAAGTAACATTTGCATCGAGATGTCAAGGATGAGAAGGAGCCAGCCGTGGAAGGAGACGGGAAAAGAGCCCGGCAAGCAGAGGGAACAGCAGATGCAAAGGGCCAGGGGCTGGAACAGACATGGTGCTCCAGGATCAGAAAGGGGCCCACTGAGGTTGGAGGGAAGTGAGAGGCAGAGAGTAGAAGAGGAGAGCACAGAGTAAGAAAGGCAGGGTAACACATGGCTTTGTTGTCCATGCTATGTAAGAAGTCTGGAATTTATTCTAAGTGCATCGATGATTTTAAGCAGGAGGGATGTATCTGGATTTCTATTTCAGAATTGGCATTACTTTATCTGGAGAAGGATTGCAGGAGGCCCGCTGGAGATATGGCAGTAGTAAGGGAGGGAAATGGTGGCTAGGCCCCGGGGTGGTCGGGGCAGAAAAGAGCAAAGCAAACTGACTTGAGATATACTGTAGAGGGAGAGACCACATACTCCTTGGAGCTTTGGAGGTGGGAATGAGACAAAGAGATGACTCAAGGATGACCTTCATGTGACCTTGGGTGGGGTGGTACCAGACTCCGAGCTAGGGAAAGCTGACACTGGGATAGGTCTGGGGAGAAAGCAGGAGTTTTGCGTTAGACACTCACGTTGAGAGACCTATTAATCACCCAAGCATCTGTTGAGCAGGCCACGGGCTGTCCTGGGCTAGAGGCATAGGTGTGGGCCTCATCAGCACACAAGTATGATTTGAAGGGACAGGATGCAATCACCTAAGGAGCGAGGAAGAGGGCGCAGGGCTGAGTTCTGGACACCGTGGCATTTGGAAGTCAGTTGGAAATAGAGGAGCCGATAAAACAGTCTGAGAAGAAATCAGCAGGTGCCTCTGTCCAGTTCCAGAGCCAGAGCCCGAGCCCGTTATTAAAGAAGCTCCATGAGCCTGGAAGGCTGAGACCATGCTGCACGAGATGGTGGCCACCAGACACGTGTGGCCACTGAGCACTTGCAACGTGGCTGGTGCACGTGGACACGCGCTGTAACTATAACACACACGCTCGATTCCAAAGTCTTAGTGTGAAAAACACAAAGTAGAATATCTCATTAGTAATTTTTATATTGATTACATGTTGAAATGACAATACTTCAGATATATTGGATTAAATAAAATAGAGTGATAAAATCAATTTTAACTATTTCTTTTTACTTTTAAAAATGTAGTTACTAGAAAATCTAAGATTACTCTGGGGCTCACATTTGTGGTTCTCACTGTGTTTCTATTGGGCAGCAATAGAAGGACCACAATAGGGTGTCACCCCCACATGACGTAATTGCTGAAGCACTGCCCAGAGCTGTCCCCTAGGGTCCCTGGGCTTCCCCATCGAAGAATAAGTGTCAGATTTCTCTGCAGAGGCTCGACTGACAGGTTTTCACTCCAGCCCATCCGGACCTGTTTTTGCCTAGAAACCACACACAGTCTTCATCGGAAAAAATACATACAACATGAAACTAAAGAAAGGAGCAAAATTTCCCTAACGCACTGCCAAGCAACTGTTCCATTTTCCACAACGCCCTGCAGTTTCTTTAAACACAAAGACGTTTGCCACATGGTCAATGAAATCTTTTGGGAAAGTATCAAAAGACCAGACGTGGCTTTGGGGAGGCTGGCAGCCATGAGATTTCCCCGTTCCCCACAGTGGCCTCGGAGCTGTTCACCTGTCTCCCCAGCTCCGGGCTCCCCTGGAGGTGGTCCTTGAGACCACAGACCTGTAGATCCACAGCCCCACGGGCCCTGCACCCACAAGATTGCAGCTGTGGGTCTGCGTGGGCCCTGGGGGCTCCCCGCAGACTCTGAGCAATTATCGTTTCTCCTTCATGGAGGGTATTGGAACTCAGCGGGGTCAGGCAGTTTTGGGAAAGTGTCGTCTTCCCCTGCCTGGCCACCGCCCAGATGGGGTACGCACCATGCCCTGGGGTCATTAAACCAGGTGGACCCTCAGGAGAGCAAGAGGAAGAACCTAGAGCTACAGAGAACCCAAAGAGAGAGCCTGGAGACAGAGACAACAGAGAACACAGAGCAATGAGGAGGCCTTGGGTACCCAGGGGGGCAGGCCTGAAGGAAGCTCAGAAGAAGGGAGTGCATTTGTTCATTCATTCATTTATTCATTCATTCATGAAGACATAACTGAGTACATTCTGTGTGCAGGGCACTGTGCTAGGCATGGGTACCATGACGGTGAGTGTAGCAGATCTGGTGTCTGCCCTCGTGGGCTTATGGGCCCTGGGAAGACATTAAACAACAAATGTGTGAATACATTTATAATGAAAACTACAGGTGCTGTGAAGGACAGGGGTATGATGTGGTGAAATCCCCACCAGATATTTGAGCTAAGTTGGGAGACCAGGAAAGCCTTCCTTGAGGAAATGACATTTGAGCTGAGATCTTGAGGTTAAGTGCACAAAAGGGAAACAGCATGTCGAGCAGAGGAAACAGCATGTGCAAAGGCCCTGTGGCAGAGGCAGCAGAGTGAATTTGAGGAATGGAGAGCAGTGTGGTTAGAATAGAGATAGCCAAGGAAAGCTTGGTAGGCAATGAGTCTGGAGAGTAAGGCAGAGGCCAGACCACATGCGGCCTCATGGAGACTTCAGAGTCAGGTCCAGAAGTAGAGTTGAGACTCTGAAGCCAGAAGCTATAAGAGCAGGAGACTCATTCATTGCCAAGGAGAGCAGGTGCATGGTGACGCATGGTGGAGGCAGTGACAGAGGATGGTACTGAACCATGAGTGGGTCGCACCTGGAGTCAACCAGATCTGGGTTCACACCCCCAAGATAATTTTTACTCTATGTGGGTATCATGAAGATTAAATGGAACAATACCTGGGACGTGCTTAGCAGAACATTGGCACGTGGGGAGTGAATGCATGATAAAGCTATTATTAGTCTACTATTAACATTGTGGAGATGGGGTGGGAGTCCCACAGCAGAGCTGGGACTTGGGGACAGAAAGGCTTTGTCCATGGAGGACCAGGGCTGGTGAGAGACAGAGCAGGACTCAGGGAAAGCATCCGGGCCAGGGCACGGCCAGGCTCCCCCAAGCCCTGCCACCACAGTCCAGGGACCGCGATTCCCCTCTCTCCTCCCACCTGCCAGGCAGGCAGGTGGGCACCAGTGGTTGGGCTGTTGGCTGGTGTTTCCCAGGAGGGGCTGAACAGAGGGGGCATCCTGGGCCTCTGTCCTGGTGCCCCCCTCCCTCTAACGACCTCAGCTTCGGAGCTTAGAGAAGACCCTTGTTCCTCTTGTGGCGACCCTGGCACCAGCTTCCAAGGTCTCCTCCGTGGAATCCAGTCACCCTGGGCGGAGCCTTCAAGGGGGCCCGGGAGATTAGCATCCAAGGACCACAGACTGCAGGGTGGGAACGACAGAGTTTAGGGGATTTTAGGCTTCTCAAAGATCCCAAACTTTTAATCTGCCTCTACAAATAAATTTTTTTACTTTCAAAGGTTTGGGGTTGTTTTTTAAGTGCTGCCTATGTCTGAAGAAATCCGAAAAAAAGAACTTGGGGATTTGGAAGGTAATTAGTATACATGTAATATTTAACTGGTTTTCTTAATTATAAAAAGAACATATGCCCAATGTGAAAATTTGTAAAACACAGAAAAAAATTTTTTAATTGACCCAAACCCGCTATCCACAGATACTCACTGTTAATAGTATTAATGTATAGTATATATATTTTTTGAGCTCTTCTTATACTATATACCAGCCACTGTGTTCAGCTTTTCACACACGATCTCATTTTGTCCTCAAAATAACCCTACACGGTGTACTATCATTATTCCCATTTCACAGACGAGGAAAGTGAAGCTTAGAGCGGCTACACAGTTTGTTCAAAGTCATTCACACCAGGTGAGAAGGAGCAGAGCTGGAATCCCAACACACGCCTGTGACCCTGAGCCCACCCAGACCACCTGCACGCACCTTCCTTCTTGGTCACACTCTAGGAGTCTTCCCTTCGATGAGAAATACGCATTTACACTCAGGTTTACCCTCACACTGACTGTATCACCCAGATGTTTTGCAACCCACCTTTTCCACTTTGCAACGTATCATGTATATGTTCTCAATCCAACACAGATTCTTCCACAACAGTATTTTTAATGTCTGCATAGTATTCCGTAGTTTAGACTAGTATTGGTTCTCAAACATTAGTTCCAGCATCATCTGGGAACTTGTTGGAAATGCACATTCTCGGGCTCTACCCCAGAGCTATAGCATCAGATATTCTGTGGGTGGAGCCCAGAAATCCGTGTTTTAACAAGCCCTCCGGTGGTTCTGATGAAGCTCACGGTAGAGGAAGATGGGCACGGATGTTAGCCCAGGGCCAGTCTTCCTCAGCAAAAAGAGGAGGATTGGCGACGGATGTTAGCTCAGGGCTGGTCTTCCTCACAAAAAAAAAAAAAAAAAAAAAAAAACAGGTCCTTTAGACGTTCTATATTTTTCTGAACTAATCCCCTGTAATTGGTACGTTTAGATTGTTTTGGCCATCAAAAACAAGGCAAAATGAGCATCCTCATTTGCGCATATCTGTGAAGATCAAGAAAGTGGTTTTGACATAACGCGTGTTGAAACCAAATCAAAACAAACAAACCAACATAAATTAATAAATGTTTTATTTTTAAAAGGAAACTAAAGAAAAGGAGGAGAGATTTTGGTCAGACCTAAGGGAGCACTTCCCTGGCAGGACCACCTGGCAGGAGGGATGTCTCTGGAGCACCCGAAGCCACCTGTGGGGACAGCTCAGTCCTGTGGGCAGCCCGGGAGGGCCCCCAGCACTGCTGATGAGCTCCAGGCCTTTTCTTGCTGTTTCTGGGCTTTAGAGCATAAAGGCTGAGAAGTTTATTAAAGAGACAGCTGCTGCCTGGGCCCACCCAGCAGGGGGAGGGCAGAGGGGCTCGGAGACGGATCTAGAGGGCAGCTGGCTGCTCACCTCCCAGCTGGATATTTCATTAATCAGGGGGGCCTGCTGAGAGGGCTCTGCCCTGCTCCTCACAGTTGCCCTACCAGGCCGCGTGGTTGTTAGCCTGAGGCCAAGCCCAGACCTCTGAAATAAACTCCAGGCTGTTCCCCAGGGTCTTGAAAGACACCCTCCATCTGACGCCGAGTGGAGAGTTGTCGACAGGGCATCTTGCTGCCTGTTCTGGAGCCCAGGCCATCACTAACGCCTGCCAGTTCTCATTTCCCCGCCAGCTCTCGGCCTGTCTGTTGGCAGAAAATCTTTCCTGGAACCTGAGGGCCTGAGGATTGCCTCAACAAAGAATTGAGAAAAGCCATTTTAACTTTCTGGCATACGTCAGTTTTCTTGCCTGTAAAATGGAAGTAACAATTCCTGTCCAGTGAGAAAGGGACCGAATGTGGGTTGTAAATGGTAAGTCTTACATCTTGGACGGATGTTTGATATTGTTGCTGTGGTTTTGATTCTGGAAGCTGCTGCTGCTGCTGGTTCATAAGGAGAGCCTAGGTCTTCGGGGACGTACTGGCCTGGTTCAGATCATAGCTCTTCCGCTTAGTGACTGCGCGACTGTGGTGAGTCACATCTCCTTTCTGAGCTCCCGTTTCCCCATCAGGGAAGAGGAGGCAATGATATTACTTCACCAGGTGAACGTGAGAACAGCGCGGGCCGGCAGGGGAGAGACGGTCCAGCACGGTGCCTGGCGCACGTTGGCGGCTCAACCAGTGTTGGTCGAACCCGGGTCTCCATCGTCCCTGCTTTGAAGAGCTCTTCTGCCTCCCTGCCAGGAAGACGGGGCAGGGCAGCAATCTGTCCTTCGACGTCAGACACCTGCCAATCTGGGTCCTGGCTTTTCCGTTTCAGGTGTGGCCTTGGGCACGTCACCTCCCTGTGCCTCAGTTTCCTTATCTGTAAAATGGGGAAATGAGAGCACCTGCTTTATAGGGCTCTTGAGAGAATAAAATAAAATCACATTCTTAAAACAGGAGTGATTGTTAGGTACCATTATGACCGTTTTTCCAGATGTGGCAAAGCCCGAGTCTCTGTGCCGTTGAACATCTGGAAATGGGAAATGCCAGAGAGTCAGCTGCTTTTCAGTTTTGACTGAGCATTCAGTTGGCAGATAATTATTGAGCAACTGTGGGGCAGGCCACTGACCGGCCCCTCGGTCCCTTGAGTTTGGAGTTTGTGGAGGATTTTATGCACGACAGGGAGGCCCCGGGACTGGAGGGGCGGGAGGGCGGAGGGGCCGCTGTGAAGGTCAGAGGACACGGACAGCCCTTTACCCCCTTCCAGTGAGGAAGCCAATTTCTCGGCTCGTGTGGATGCCTCTCAGAACAGTGGCCATCCCCGACAGCCCGTCTCCCACAACCTCCAGAGAAGCAAGACCTTGAGATATTTCAGGTTAAAAAGCAGCCCTCAAATTCCACCGTTGGTTACTCAAAGGGGAAAAAGAATAAAAATCAATGCGAACCCCATCCCCGGTTCTGAGGAGCAGCTGCATCTTGTTTGTAACCTGAAGGGATCAATAAGAGATGCTTCTTCTGGTCCATTTTTAAGCTCGATAGCATGGATGCAATTTGGTTGACAATTATGAACAATCAGTTATCTTGTACAGACTCGCTCCCACCGCCAGCCGCCCGTTGGAGCAATCATGAGCTATTACCGAGGAGGTGGTCCTGGCGAGGGGCTGGCTCCGACAACTCGCTCACCAATGATGGCTCAGAAGTAAATGGAATTTGCCGATCAATTGAGTCATTGGGATGGAGAAGTTATGAATGCTCCGACGCAGAAGCCTGGCTTCTCGAGTTTTCGGACCCATTAGCCAGGACGTAGGTTACCATTGATTAAATCATCTGTCTTCCTGGCATTGGCGGTCACAGGGGCCAAGTGTCTAGGTTAGGACTTGCAAGAGTTCAGAAAATCAAGTGCCCCTGGCTGCCTTCAAGAATGCAGAGGGGGGACTGTTTTCACAACACAGACATCTGAGTTGGGTGGATAAAAATCTGTGGGGCGCCCCTGGGCGTTAGGTGCCCCAGAGACAGGCCTGAGCTAGAGCCTGGCAGTTCCCGTGTGGGGAACATTCCTCCAAGATTCTCGGCATGTGGTCACTTTGCTGTAGGAACCCACAGGAGCAGCCTTCTGCAGAGGGGCTGAGCGCTGGGCACCTCAACCCTCTCAGGGTCACGGACCGCTTTGAGAAACTGGTGCAGGCTCTTCGTCCTTTCTCTAGAAAATTGCTCAGATACCCCAAGTTTTGCATTTCATTTTAGGGGGGCCTGTGAAGCCTGGGATAAGAATGTAAAGCCAAGGGTTTTGGAATCAGATGAATCTTAATTCCTTACCATTTGCAAGTTGCGTGATCCTGGGCGAGTAACCGAAGCTCTCCGCGTGGCAGTTTCCCCCCTGTAATGGGAATACTAACAGTATCAACCTAATAGAATTGCAGGAGGATCCGTGTGAAACAGTAATCCCTATACCGAGCATGTAGTAAGTGCTTAATAAACATTAAACAGTATCATTATTAACGTGAATAATAACTGTTGGTAGGAAGTAGCTATAAATCATGTAATTGCTCTATGCTGCATCTGTAAAATGAGCATTTAATAGGACCTACTTCACAGACACATTTAAGAAAGTGTTACTTAAAAGGATGTGTGGGAAGCACTTAGCCCAGACCTAGCACATAAATAGTAGCTGTTTATTGTGATTAAGGTTGTTTATATTTTTTTGCTAGTGAGTATTACTGGTTGTTTCCTGGGCACCTCCCATCTGGCCGGGACTGGGCTGGGGCTGAGGGGGATTCTGACGAAAGGCCTTGGGAGTAGGCTAGTGACAAAGATCGTGGTGTTCATGATGGACTGTGGGCTGTGGGAGATGGTGAGGCCACAAAGCAACCACGTGATAAAAGCTGCCCCACCCCAACTCTCTAATGGCTATGCTGTGTGACCTTAGCTGAGCCTCTTTCCCTATCTGGGTAGCACTTTCTCCAAACGTATAGTGGGAAATTGAACTCAATGATCTCCAGTGGTCTAGACTCTAGTTGGTTCAACCCATCTAGTTAATTGCTGGAGAGATTTCCCGTAGCTGACGCTGGGTCTGGACAGGTGTGGCTTGATGCCCAGGGTAGACCAGGAGGAAGCTACAGCTTGGGCAGAGGCAAAGAGCCCTCCTCCTTTGCTTTCTCCTCTCCCTTGGAAAAGTAGGGCTTACTGACTATGGGTGTTTCCTGAAAACCGCTGGCCGTTGTGGATCATCTCCTTCCATCACATCTAGAAGCTGCAAGTTGGGCCAAGATTGCCGACTGTCACTGTCCAGCAGGCCAGGCAGCCAGGGTCATCTCTGCCTCCTTCCCCAGCCTTGCCTGAGCCCAGACCGTGTGCTGCCTCCTGCTGGATGCCGTGGCCGGGTGGTGGGAGGCCCAGCCTGTCCTGCCTCCCCCATCTGCTTAGAGATCTCTCTGAGCCTTACTTTCTCCTTCTGTGGAATGGGATAATAGCCCTTGCCTCGTTTTACCCCTGCAGCAGGAGGGCAGGACCTCTCCATGTAGAGCAGGGACTGCGATGTAGCCACCAACAAAGCCATTGTCCCCTCACCAGCCCTTTGAGCAAGCTGGTCCACCCCACAACATATCCTCGTGGCCCTTATGGAGGAACTGCTGATGCCTGCGGGTGGGGGAGACAGTCGTTTCCCATCCCGGATTTGCCCCTCCCTCTCCTCCGGTGCCCGCCTCCTTCCCTCGAGTGCTTCTCCCCAGTTCCAAATGTCTGATGCCCTCTCCCCACCTTTCTCCTCCACCTCCATGCCAACCCTTGATTCGGTGTTCCTCCGACCCTTTCCTGACATTGCCTCAGCTCCCACACTGTTCCTGTTGACCAGCTCCTGGCTGACTCTGTCCCTTCCTCTCAGGACCCCCAGCTCCAGCCCCAGGTCCTTCCTCTGGCACTATTTTCATTCTTATTCACAGCCAGTGTCACAGCCTGTCTTCCTAGGGAAAGTGGCAGTAAGAGGGACTGGGGTGACTTCTAAAATCCTGGGATGCATTATTAGAAGCATAGTATTTAGGAGGAGGGAGGTGACAGTCCTCTTTATGTCCCTGCCAGGCTATCCAGGTGTTTTATTCAGTTCAGGTCCCCTGTTTTCACTCCCGGAGAACTGGGTGACCTTCCTTTAGAGCACACTTCTCACTGTTTGTAATTACCCATGTATTTATGTGACTATCTGTTCATGTCTAACTTCCTCACCAGACTGCTCCATGAGGCCAGGGGCCGTGTGGACTGGTTTAGTTCACCCTTGTATTTACAGCTCCTGCCCACGTGCTGCCACATAGCAGGTCCTCAATATCGACTTACTGAATATATGAATGGATGAACGGACGATTAGATGGATGGATGGAGAGGTTAAGAGGGAAGGGAAAGACTTTCTAGAGAGCCAGCCCCTTACAGGTGTGAGTTCAAAGGCAGTTAGAAGGGGGAGGAGCCCTGTATCCAGAGGTCAGCGTTCCATACGTGTCTGGGAGGCACCCCATCTCTGAATCAGAACCCAGGTCCTCTCCCAGCCCAGGGCATGGTCAGTAGGAACAGGCTGGACCACGGGGTCCTGGGCACGCCCCTGCCCTTTTCCTCTGTCCTTCTTCCCATCAGATGGCAGCCTTGTGCTCTTATCTGCCTGGCCCCAACCCATCTTGCTCTCAGAAGATGATCTGATCCTTTCAGGAGCACCTGAGACTTAACTGGATTCCATTCTTAGGATTATTTGCATTTTAATAACCAGGAAAAAAACCATTTAAGTCCAAGGGGTGGTGCAGACCTGGTGAGACAGCCAGCCCCGTGGAGAGGCTCTTCAGGGTGCAGAGAGAGAAGGGCTCTGGGGAAGGAGGGCTTGGACCTGCTGCCTGACGTCCCACTGGCAGGTTTGTGGGCACACAGCTGCTCCTCCCACCTCCACCCGCAGCATCTACTGTTCCAGAAACGTTCTTTGTTTCCAGATTAGGGCTGCGCTTTCTCAATGGTGGGCATCCTGGCAGCCTTTCAGAACCCAGCCACAGTCTCTCCTTACCCCCTCTCCCCGGCCTAGGGTCCCTCTACCTGCCCAGGCCACCCAGCCTGGCTGGAAGCCCCGCTTCAGCACCTCTTGGAGATGTAGCTTCTGCAGAAGTGGGACTGGAACAGCCAGGCTGCTAAGAGGCCAGAACGGGGTTTGCAGGCAACCCCCAGACCCTGGCTGTAATTAGGTAGGCGCAGGCGGGAGGGGGAGGGGAGGGAGAGCAGGCAGGCGGCACCAGAACAGCCGCAGGAAGTGCCTGCAGATTCTCCACTGTCCGTTTAAACAGCCTCCCAGAAGTCCCAAATGGCTGTCAGCGACCCCAAAGAGAACCCTGGTGGGGGAAGGGATGGGGGGAGACGGGTGGAGAGGAAAAGGGCCTTTTCCCAGCCTCCCCGGTGGGGAATTGCTTTCCCAGTGAAAAGCAGGCCCACTTTAGCCTAAGTGGCTGGTCCATGCAGCGCATTCATCTGGTATTCACGAGCCTGGCATTAACTAATGGCGAGGCCCCCGGGCCCTGGCTGTGATACTCAGCACGGCCTTGCGGTCCCTTCCCCGCCACTCTGTGATTTCCCCTTACTGAAAGGAACGCAGACGACAGGAGCCTGGACTGTCAGGCACAGGCACACACGTGCGCGCACACATGTCTGCACATGCAGACACGCTGGGCTGGGTTCTGACCCCAGGCCTGGAAAGGCACTTCCAAACCCAGCGAAAGATCCTCAGGGGTCTCCTACGTCACAGAATGCTAGAGAGCACCAGAGGGAGAGCACCGAGCGGAAGTCAAGAGACCCGGTTCACGTCCCAGATGAGAGCTAAGATGTGCGCAGAGCCACCCCAGTGCTGGCACCGCGCCCTGTGCGGTGTGCACCTTGCCTCCTCAAGTTCTCCCAACACATGCTCAAGTAGATACTATTATCCCCTTGCACAGGTCGGGAAACTGAGATCAAGTAACTTGCTTGACATCCTGCAGCTAAGAGGCAAAGCTGGGATTCAAACCAGATCTGTCAGAGTCCAGCCAAAACAGACGCTCTGCTGTCCCTCTGCTGCTTACTCATCTCATGACCTTCTCGGAGCCTCAGTTTCCTCATCTGCAAAACGGAAGCTCACACCCCTCCTACTCCCCACGCAGGATTGTTGTGAGGCTGGCAGGTTACACGCACACTCGTGCACACATACTCACTGAGATTTTTAAGCTCTTGGTCCATGTTGGATTCTAGACGGGAGGTTCAGACTGGCTGGGTTAGCAAGAGTGTTCTGGTTACTCTCACTGTGAAGACCCCGCGCCCATCACGTGAGCAATGTTCTCCTGCGAGAAAGAGTGGATCTGTTGTGGAAGAGCCCAGACTCGGCGATGCCTAGAAGGACTCAAGGGGATGAATTTCCAAGAACTTTCACCTTGGCCTCCCTGTTTCGTGCGTGGCCTTGAGGGCAGAGGAAAGAGCCAGTGAGAGGGGGTCCGAGGCATCTGACCCTTCAGCCCCAGGCTCTCGACCACAAAGAAAGCATTAGAGCCAGCCGTCCCTTCCTGCCTCTCACCACCTTTGTCCTGTTGACGGTCTCCCAGGTCAGTTCTCCTGGGACTTAGACCAAAGGACATTTTCTTTGTTTGTACCTGAGTCAGAGACCCCCGAGAAAGCATGAGTGGGCTTTCAGAGGAGAGGGACTGGGCAGTCAGGAAGCTGATTTTCCTCCGCCTCGGAGGCCTGGACACACGACAGCTGAAGCCACCAGGTCTAGGCTGATCTGGTAAGACAGGCAGCAGAATTCCCATTCCAAACAGCATCCTTCTCCTTCCATCATCCTACGTATGAGCAACGCTGCAGCCATGCGCATGGCGGGGTTGGAGGGGTGCCCAGCTTGCCAGTCTGTCACCTCCACACTGAAATGTCCCAGCTATGGGCACAAGGGGACGTGTGCATTCCAAGTGAGAAAGGCGCTGGGAGACATGGTCAGGTGGTGAAGTTGTTCTGCTGGGCCCTTCATCCCAGAACCGAGGAGGCCACCAGAGAGACGAGAGCAGGGTCCTGGAGAAAGAAGGGCTTACTGGGAGCCACCGTTCGGTTGAAGCTCCCTCACACCCCTCTCTTTCTGCTCAGGCCCCAGGACCAGAGGAGCCAAGGGCCTCCTTCCCTCACTTCATCTGCAAGCCTCTTCTCACCACTGTTGTGAGAGATTCTGCCCCAAGCCCTCATCTGGTCACATCTGGTTGTATGAGTCAGTGTACATTTATAAAGAGGTGTGTGTATGCATACATATATCCATGTACTTGTATCTGTGTGTGCACATGTATATGCATACGTGAGCATCTTGATGTGTGTGTATAACACATAAGTATGTGTGCATGCCTACAAGTGTTTAATGCAAGCACGAGCCCACGTGTTTGCACACGCGTGTGCATTCTCAGCCCGCCCTCCTCCCAACCCCTTTCCCTGCCTGGGCGATGGGGCCTCCTAGGCCCTGTTCTAGCTTCTTCTCTCCGAGTCCACACTCTCATGGGGGATCTCATTCTTGTTCATAGCTTCCTTTCTTTCCCTATGAGGTTAAAACTCCTAAATCTATGCCTCCAACCTCTGACCTCTTACCCAAGCTCTAAAGACTTGTTTCCAATGGATGATCTGCACACATCCAAACCCATCAGTCCCAAATTGTCACTTACCACCCTTTTCCCCAAACCAGCTTTCCCTCCAGTCCTAGCCCTGCCTGAGACTGGCATCGCTGCCCTCCCAGCCTCCTGCGTCTGTCGTCTCTGGTTACAGAGGCCCGTGGTCCCTGTGAGGCATCACCCTCTCTACGTTCACCCCCACATCCCAGGCTGGGCCTATCGCCACACACCCATCCACTCACCAGCCCTAACTGGTCTCCCCGCATTCAGGCTCTCTGGTCCCAGTGCACCCAATTCAGGGAGAGTGGAGCCCATTTTAAAGGCATGAGGTGGATCATAACACTACCCATTCTAAACCTTCTGCTGGCTTCCTATGGACTTTAGAGCCAGCTCCACCTGAACCCAAATCTCCCCTCTGATGCCTGCTGCCTGGGGGACCCTGGCCCGGTTACCAGACCTCTCTGAACCACACCAGGGTTTTCACAGACTTGTGATGAAAACTGAGCAAGACAACATGGGAAAATACCGCACAGCGTCTTTTATGTAATGTATGCTTTATAAATATGTTTATGCAGAGAGTATAAATATGTATAAGTATTGTATGAAATATGTATTTCTTAATTTCAGTTCCTTGGTTTTGGGGGTGAAGTAGTGTTTGTGAGTGTGAATTTGCAAATTTGTAGAAAAATGAGTGTTGCATATAACTGCATGCATAGAAATACTTTTATTTATCTATCTTGTTATTCATTCATTCAGCATCTGTTGACCCCACTGTGTACCATGCATTGGGTCAAATGTATAGAAAGACCCAAGTTCTAGCCATTAAGAATTTGGCATCACATATAAACTTCCTCTCAGGTCATAAGCCCTGAGAAAAGTCCAGATTCCTCTGTCAAATACTAATTTCCTTGTTCGGTCAGAGTTCATGGGGGGTCATGATGTTTTTGGGGAGGCCTGGCTGGCCCCGTCCCCCCATCGCTGAGGGATCCCTCACTGCAGTTCTTTGCCCAGGAGATTCCCAGGCCCCACGAGTCCTTTTGCAACACGGCAGGCTTGTCCTCTGTCCTGCATTGCCCCACCGAGTGTGAGGCCCTGGTCAGTGCAGATGGCGGCCTGGGCAGTGGGGCAGAGGTGGGGCAGGGCCCCTGTACACAGATCCTGGGAGAGCCATGCTTGCCTCTCTGGGGAGCAGGGAGGCGGAGGTCGACGAGGCTCCATCACACTGAAGTCTCTCCAATTTACTTTCAGGAAGGAGCTCCATTAACACAAGCGTTTGGGGAAAAAAACAAAAACACTCATCACCATCCGAAATGTACATGCTATTTCCCATCTGGCGTGCGGAATTGGATCATCTCGGGAGTCTCGGGAAGATGAGCAGATGGGCTGGGTTTGGAGCTCGTCTCCCCACAGGCAGCAGGGAGAGGAGGAAGAGACTTGGCACGGGAGCGGGCCTGTGTGAGGGATTGTGGGCCCCGCAGGGTCCCCATCAACTGGGTCCTGGAGGAACCCTCCCCACTGTCAGATGCCTGGTGCTGCCAGAGCAGCTGTGTTGGCTGCCCCTGTGGCTTCTGGTCCATTCTGGGAAGCGGCAGCTCATGCTCTCGGTTTGCGGAAACTCTACTCAGGCTGCAGGGGTGCCAGGAAAGAGGGGAGGGCATAAGATGCTTGCTGATACTGCTTCCTGGCTGTGCAGTTCGGGCTGGTCACTCACCAAGGATCATAGTTGGTGCCTCCCAGAGTCACCAAGAGGCTCGATGAGGTCACTGGGAAGCACCTAGCACTGGGCCTGCACGTGTTACTACTTGGTTTGGATGCCCCCAAGCAAGAGATTTGGGGGTGCCCAGAGAAGATGGGAGCATAATGATAGACCTCTGCTGGGGAGGAGGAGTCCCCCTCAAGCTTATGGCCTACCAAGCCGGGGGACGGGGTGTCCAGGGTCCCCATGCTGCCCCACTGCAAAGGGGCATGTGTGTGTTGTGACTTCTGAGTGGACTCAGAAAGGAGAGGGGTTTGTGCAGCAGGCGGGAGGCTGGAACAGCTCCCAGCAAGTGGAAAGAGAGAAACTGGAAGAGAAAGAGCCAGGTGGAAAACAAAGACCCTGGAGAGAAGGACCACAGAGACAGAGGGGGTGAACAATGCTCTCGGAGTTCTCTGCTCGCAGGGTCCCTTCTAGAGAAGGGACGGCCCCCTCCTCCTCCTCCATCTGACCCCCACAGATGACTGCTGTCCTATCAGATGGCAAGGTGCCACCAACACCTTTCTTCTCTGCAGTGACTTTGAGTCCCCCTCCCTGGGGCACCCCTCCCCTCAACATCTAATTAAAGGGAGGAAAGTAATTAAGGAAGGGCATGTAACATTCCCTATAACACCGAACTTAATGAAGGCCCCCCCGGCCCCTCCCCCACTTCCGATCCATAAATATGACATGCAGAACAACTTGCTACAACACCAAATTGTTTATTGCTTGCTAAGCTGGAAAGCACTTGAATTAACCTCCTGCATAAGTGGAGTTAGGAAAGATCCAGGCGTCTTGAAGTGGAGAGAGGACGTGAGCCAGAGTCCTTGTCGGGGAACCCAGCGGGTGGGTCCTCCCCCCGTCCCTCCCTCGCTCATTTACACAAGACTTTGCTGAGTGCCCACTACGCGACAGAGGGTTCGGTAGTGCACAGGATCTGGAGGAGAAGGAAGCAACATCGCTTCCGCAGTTTGAGACATGTTGTCCTTTGAAATTTTAAGAGTGGCAGCTGTGACCCAGTGAGGGGAGGGCTTGCTGTACCGGGAGAGGATCCTTCCAGGGCTGGGGCTAAAATGAGATGGTAGGACAGCGTCTCAGTCCTGGCTGGACCTTCGCTGTTCAACAAGGCTGTTATACACACAGGCACCCTGCGGTACAGAGATAAAGCAGACGCTGCCTCCGACCAAGAGAACCTCCCAGTCGAGCTGAGAGACGGACTGGGACCCCGGAGAAATCGCAGCAGTAAGAGAGCCACTCCTTAATTGAGATGTGCACCAGGTGCTGGGAGGACACGGGGACAGGAACAGTTAGCTTTGCCTGGGGGAGTTCTAGAAAGGATCACAAAGGAGCTGACACTGAAATTGGGTTTTGAAGCATAACTAGGAATTCCCAATGGAGAAGAGGGTGCAGGAAAATCTAGGTAGGAGGAAAGTCTTGTGTAGATGGCCTGTTTGGGCTGAAGTGGGGAGGGGTGGGGACAGGTGGGGGAGGGGAGGAAGCCACGGAGATAACATCGGAGAGGAAGATAACGCACAACCCTCCAAGTAAGATACGGTCTAGAGGTCGGGCTGCCTGGATTCAAAAACCGGTTCCACACTTCCTAGCTGTGTCCCAGTTTCCTCATCAGCAGAGTGGAAAGAATAATAGTACCTACCCAACAGGGTGACTGTGTGGATTAAGAGACTTACCACGCGAGAAGTGCCTAGAACCGAGCCTGGCACGTAGTAGCGATAAATGGCTCTGATTACTATTGACTTCTTATCACCATACGACCCTGACATACGCATCCAGGAGCCGCTGAAGGGTTCTGAGCAGAAGACCAGCACCCTCTCTTCACATGTTGCATTTTGGGAAGGTCCCTCCAACAGTGGTTGTGGATCCAGTATGTCCCCAAACACCACTGTCCCGGAATCCCCCCTGGAAATTTGTTCAAATACATAGTCCCAGGGCTGCTCCAGAACTGCTGAGTCAAAGTACCCCAGACAAGTGGTCACCAGAGATATTTTTGGGATGATGGAAATGTTCTTAAAAGTGGATCGTGGTGATGGTTGCACAACTCTGTAAATTGACTAAAAGTCATTGAATTGTACATTAAAATGGATGAGGTTGATGGTATGTAAATGACACCTCAATAAAGCCATTTAAACAATAACCCCCCAGGTGATCCTGTAAGACAGCCCAGCCTTGGAGACGGGGCATGCTGGGCCTGGAACTGGGAGCCTAACTCTGCAGGGCCTGTGGGCGAGGTGGGGGGAAGGGACAGAGATGGGGAGTAAATCCTGCATGCAGCTGGCTGGTGCAGTGCTCACCTGGATTTGAGGCTGCTTCGCTGGGCTTAGGCTGCTGTCTCATCTCTATCAAGGAAACCATTGGATTTCGCTGAGGGTTCTCCCTCCTCAGGGCCCCCACAGTGCCAGTGTCTGTCTGCCCGCCTTTACAGCACGTGGCCCCTTCCAGGCCTGTCTCTCTAGGGGTCCTGAGAGCTGCTCAAGAGCAGATACACAGGGGGGCACACAGTAGGTGGTCACCCAGCACACAGTGGGTGCTCTGTCCATACAGCATCACTGGCTTCCTCTGTGTGGGGTGTGGATGGTGCTTCAGAACCTAGGTGGGGCCCCAAGGATCTGGCCTGCAAACGTCCTTCCAGGAGCAGATGCTAAACTTGGCCTTCAATTCCTGGTTGCTCAGAAGCTACTCTTGGTAAGACACTTCTTCACCGCCTCCTTCTCCTCCTGACATCAGCCTTCATCTGTGTCCTTTCTCCTTTTCAAGGCTAGGAGCTGCTTATAGGGGAGAGTCTTCCTTTTGTGTCCCCAGGTCCCCAACCTTGTCCCCTCTGCTCTTCCCTGGTTCACCACACCTCCTACCTGTCCTCCTCCAACTCTTGCCTGGGTTCCAAGAGCTCCTACTTTGGATGATCCTTAGTTTGTCCCTTTGTCCCCTCTGTGTGTTCTCAAGTTCTCATCTGTCCCCTAAGACTCTCCACATAGTCCCTTTGTCCTTTTCTGTGGCCCCATGATCCCTCCCTACATCTCCTCTGTCACTACTTGTGCCCCTTGGCCTCCATCATTTATCCCCATGGATTCCACCTGTGACCCCATAGGTGTCCCCATGTCATCTCAGCCTTTCCTGGTCTCCCCGTGACAGTGGATCACCAGCAACACTTGTTGGAAAAGAATAAATGAACGGATGGGGGAAGCAGCTGTGCAGGTATTTGCAACTAGCTTCAAGTGTGATTGGGATAAAAGTGTTTTCCCTTGAATTATCCGGAAAATTGTTTCTATTTTTTGCTCAATGGTATGTGTGCAGACGCAGGCACAGCCCTCCGCTCCCCGCAGGGGCTGAGGAATTCTTGTCCATTCCCCTGCCCTTCTCACCTGGCCTCTGGCCCCAGGAGCAGAAATCAGCAAGGTAATAACCATCCAGCTAAGGGCTCCTGACTCCCTAGGGTACCCCCGACACGTTGGCTCTCTCAGGGGGCACCCAGGAGAGGAGTAGTGTAAAAAGTCATCAGGTGCCCAGTCCTGGGTGCTCTGTCATCAAAAGCCCAAGTACCCTGACCCAACGCACAGGGCACCTTCTGCACTTCGCAAAGAGAGCCAGTGGACCGTGTATCCCTGAAGAATGGCCATCAGAATCTTGTTCTCTGTCCCCATCCTCTGGTTCCCAGCTGTCCTCAAGATGCTTGGAGTTTCTCTGAGCTCCTCTGGGCTTCTCTGAGTGTCTCTGGGCACCCTGGTGCTTGGAAGGGACTTGTGTGCACGCTCGAGAGCAAAGTGGCTCGGCTGGCTGAGTCAATAGAGTGAAATGATGCCAAATCAGAGAAATGAGGCTGTGGCCACGGGCATCTGTTGCCGCCAGCTCATTCACCCAGCCCAGCCCAAGTGGAGGTGGGGAGCCTGGGATTGATGGATTGGCAGAACCTGGCTCCCCATAGCATGGTCCTCCTGGCGCCTCAGAGATAACACAGCGCTGGGGCTGGCTCCTACAGCCGAGCCCCCTCTGTCCCCCGTCCAGGGCTCCTGCCCAAGCCTCCTCCCCCTGCTGCCTTTCACAGCTGCATCCTTCCACCCTCCGGGAGGCACAGCAGCCTTCGGCAGCGAGGAGGCTGGGCCTCGGAGACTCGAGATTCCACCGCCCCCCCGCCCCCAGGCTTCCGAAGGCTCCCGGCTCCCGATTGATCGGGGTGGAGGGGGGTGTTCTCTTTCTAAGTGGGGTCTCCTGAACTGTTTCTCAAGCCAGAGAAACCCTGGGGATGAGAGGATCCTGGACTGAGATGCAGTGGGGGGAGGATGTAGGTACACCATGGAGGTCAGGACCAAGAGGAAGTCCAGGTGGGTAGGGATGGGGGCTTGATAGGGAGAAGGGAGCCTGCAGAAATGTCCAAACCTGGCAGCAGGTTTGGGGTGCAAGTCCTAGGGCTCCCTTCCCCTGAGGCTGCCAGCCAGGCTGCTGCATGAACCAGAGAGACCCCATCCCCACCCCAGCAACCCCACATCTTCTGAGGGCATGTTCCATGTAGTTGCTATGTGGGGGGTGGGGTAAAGGGACGGTTTGCTACCTTGTTCCTCCCCACCCCACTCACACACATCCCAGTGAACCCTGGAAGGCCTGGAGTGAGTGTGTATGCGCAGGCACGCAGGCATTCCTACTGGAGGCTTGCGGGAGAGAGGGTTTCCTCCTGGGTTCTGTTGAGGAGGCCACCATGTCCATGTAGCCAGGACAGTTATCCCCAAGTACAACGTGCCCTGACCGTGTGCCGGGCACTATTCTAAGCACATCACATGTATTAACTCATTTAATCCTCACAACAACACTGCCGGGCTGATACTATTATTATCCCCATCTTACAGACAGAAAACAGAGGCACAGAAAATTAGGTAAATTGCCCAGGGGTCCTCAGCTGGTAAGAGACAGGGCAGACGCGAAGCCAGCCTGCCTGCCTCCAGAGTTCCTGCTTCCACGGTCCCAGGTGGGTGCTAGTGGTTCTGCGTGTGTGTGGAATGTTCCTGTACCCGAGTGTTCGTGTGTGAAAAGCACAGCCCCGGGGGCAGGAGCCCTCTCATGCAGCCTGCCCAGCTCCATTCACTGCAGTCTTGAGGAGTTTGCCCCTTCTCCTCCCCTGAGAGGAACCTGTAGCTCTCCTCTGCCCAGGCTGCCCCTGCCCCTGACGGGTTCCTTGAGGCTGGCGCTCGGCCTCTCTGTGCCCTTGCTGCCTGCGGACGAGGCGCCAGGAGGAAGAGCAGCAACAAAGCAAAGCATTTGAAAGCGGAGGTGCTTGGGCGTGGGGTGGGCTCGATTCCCAGCACCTGCTGCAGCTGGAATTTTGGCCACCCCCAGCCCCATTCTGGGCACAAACAGCAGTACTTCCCTCCACGTTTGGCAGTTGCTGGAGGAAAATCTCCTCTCTCCAGAGCAAGGCGGGATAGGGGCTGTATCATCTGGGATCTGCTGTACCACGAGGTGGGGGCTGGGATGGTCCCAACCAGAGTCCAGGTCCGCATCATGGAGAGTCGGGGGCCCAGTGCCCACTCCCCTCTGGACCTGGGGCAGAGAGACAGCATCTCTTCCTCACAGCCTGCTGTTCCCATCTCCCCCTGGGTCCTCTTCCTGAGTGTCGCGGGCACGTGCTCCACTCCACTCCCAGCCTGGCTGCCTGCCACCTTGCCTGTCTTGCGGGCAGAGAAGCGCCATACCTGCGTGCCAGAGAGGCACAGGTGTGCCCACGCCGCTCACACAGTGTACCACCTGCTGGAATCTTGGCGGAGGGTGGACTTGGGATGGGATCCACGGGCGAGACAGTCTGTGGCATAATTAAGAGGGAGCAAAACACAAAACAAAACAATGTTTTCCTTCCTCTCTCTTTTCTACCACTTGCCCTAATTATTTTCCCACTTTAAAATTCTACATCAACTTTAATTAAGCTGGCCTCGGGCAGGGAAGTCTGGCAAACTTGGAGAAGTTCACTTGTTTATTTTCTTATCACTCCATGATTGGATTTTCGCGGCTCACTCCATCTCTCTCTCTAAGGAGGGATGACGGCAGCCTCCTGCCCGCGGGGGGACAGGTGCAGACGAGAACTGCTCGCTGCAGCCTCTGAGGGAGGCCCTCCTCCAGAAAAATCTACCGTTCACCAACTTATGCTCTAGCTTCGCCTCGCCTCCCCCTCCAACCCCTGCCCCCTGCGGCACGCTGCAAAGTCAGGGTGTGATAGAAAGGAGCTATTGTTAAGCAGCTGAGCGAGCACTGGACTTGGAGTCCAGAAACTCAGGTTAGAAGCTCAGTTTTGCCATTAATTTGTTGGGCACAGGTCATGCACACATTCATTCATTCATTAATTTGCTCGTTCTTTCATCTATTAATTCATGCATTCATTTATTCTCTCACTCATTATTCATTTGCTCATTCATCCACTCTCTGTCTGTCACACCGAGCCAGGAGGCATTTGCCTGCTTCTGCCCACCCCTCCCACCAGCAAGTCATTTGTGGGCAAGTTATTGGACTCCTCTGAGCCCATTTCTTCATCCCTGCATCCCTGGGGTTGTTACATGGACAAAGAGATCACATGAAACGGAAGCCAGTGTGGCTCCTGGCTCAGTGTGGTGGCATCGCGTAGCACCCCCATCATCAGACCCGGGCTCTGGGTCTTAGTGGGCCTTAGTCTTCGCTGGCAAGTCAAATGCCCAGACCATCTCCAGGGTCGGGGATGTTAGCCGAATTCTGAAGGTTGCTGGATGTTGTGATAAAGTGGAGGATACGAGAGCTGGGGGCTCTGAGGGAGCCGGGACACCTGGGCGGCTGACTGAGGAGCTCAGTGCATTGCTGGGGCCCCCGGGGCTGTACCACAAGGTCGGATGGTGTCTGAAGCTCAGCCTGAAACGTGGCTGAGGTGTGAGTGAGTGGGCGATCGAACAAAGGACTGAACACGTGAATGAAGACGTGAACAACTGAGGGATTGAATAAAAGAGTAGATGACTAAGTAAACGAATAAATGAGTGGATGAATGTGAGTGAATGAATGAGTGAGGGAGTAAGTGAGCAAATAATTACACCAAAGAGTGAATAAACGGCTGAATGAGTGAATGTCTGAGTGAATCGTTGAGTATCGGATGAATTCATTAATTAGGGAGTGACAGAATAAATGGACGAGTGGACAAATGGGTAAGGGACTGAGTAAATGAATCAATGAGTGAGTGAATAATTGAGTGGATGATCCCATGAACAAATGAACGAATGAATGTACGACTGAGTGATTGCACGAATAAATCAATTAGGGAATGACTGAATGACTTGAATAAGTGATTGGGTGACTCTGGTCCTCACCCCTGGTTACTGGGGGAAGGGGACCTGCTGCTGGGACTCCAGGTCTGGAAGAGATGGTTTCCTGGGGGCTGCTTCCTCTCCTCCTCTCCCCCACGGCAACAGAACCCCAGCAGCTTCCAGACCACCGGCGGCTGTTCCATTATGTACAGGTACAAACAGGACTGCCGTGTATCGTGTACTCCTCCACCAGAACTGTACCTGAGCTATTGAAACGCAGATGTCAGTAAAATAACATATCTCTGGTGGCTTGTCTACCTGTCTCCCTCACTGCTGAGAAATAACTCGCAGCAGAGGGTTAAGCTGACAGTAAACACAGGAATTGACTTCCGTGGGAATGAACTTGCTTGACTGTTGACAAAAATCTAAGGTGATGCAACCTTCGCTGGGTGTGTTGCTTGCTTGGGTGGCAGCTGGCCACTGCAATGCTTCTTCCTTCTTGGGACAGGGGTGAGGGACAAAGGCCCCAGGCAGACGAAAGGGTCTCTCTCCCTGGGCCCAGAGGCAGGTCGCAGTGTCCTGCGAAGCACTGAGGCTTGGCTTCTGTGGTTGGCACGAACTTTGCAGTGGAGAGAATGCTGTTAAGGCAAGAGTGGGCTGGCGGCTGCCTCCTTCTAGTCCTGGGCCCCCCCAGGGTGAGATGGGGGCAAGACAGCCTCCCCCCATTCTCACCAAGGCGCCCTGACTGCTGCGCAGCTGCCACACGCAGGCCAGTTGTGGGACCTTAGGGGAGCGGCCGGAGACCCGGGCTTCAGGGTCCAGCCACTGCCGGCAGCCTGCCCGCCGGGCAGCCGGAAGGGAGATGAAGGTAGGCAGGCTTCGGCAGAGGGCACTCAAGTCCTACGAATCTGCACTCAGTAACCGCACGCCTGTGCTCGGTGGTTCCCGGGGAAGCCGAGATCATGAATCTCGGTAACTCGAGCCCAGGGCCTCATCACTCACCGTGATTGTGGGGGGATAGAGAGCTGGAGTGGATCGGTCTAAACAAAACACACACACAAGGGGACGCGTCCAAATGAGCCCGCTTGGCTGCCACTGGGACCCCCGCCCGCCCTCGTAGAAACCAGAGCGGGGATGGGGAGGGGGCCGGCAGCCTAGGGCTTCTCTCCACCCCTACCCCCACCTGTGAGCTGGGGGAGACATGAATCTCACTGACAGCGGCTTGGGCCAGCTCAGCCGTTTTCAGGGATGTTAATGAAATGCAGGAGCACTTGTCCTTTCAGACAGCGGCCCCTTTTATTTTGGAATGAAAAGCTGCATTAGTCTGAATGAGGTTTGGAGGCCTCATGAATCCGGAGCTGCGTGCCTCGTGGGGGAGCCGAGGCCTGGCTGGTGGGTAGATGTGTTTACCAACAATTCGAAAAGCCAGGATTGGCGGCTCCCAATCCCTGGAGATGCAGCTTGAGACTGTGCCAGCCCTGGTGACTGCTGGTGGCAGGGCAGCCTGGAGAGGCGCACGACGATGACAGGGAGAGGGGTGCAGGTTTCTCCTCGTGAGTTGGGGGTGACGGATCTCCCCACTTTGCTCTAGCAAAGGGCTCAATCCTATTCTACTCTTAGCCTTTCTACAAGCAGCCAGAAGCCCCAGTGCAAGTCCAGCAGGTGACGAGGATCTTCTCCTAGAGCCTGTCCCCTGGTCAGCCCAGGCAGGACAGGACAAGGGTCAAGCCAGCAAGCTTAGGAGTCAGATGGGCCTGCATGTGGATCCTGGCTCCTCATAAACAGTGCGTGGCAAACAGTAACGGCCAATGAACAAGGAAGGAAGGAAGGAAGGGGGAAGGAAGGAAGGGGGAAGGTCACATACCAGCTGTGTGACTTGGGACCTCCTCATCTCGCTGAGGCTGAGTCTTCATCTGTAAAATGGAAAAATCACACAGACTATCACAGCAGGCTGTGGAGAAGGTTAGATGAAGTGATGCATGGAAGGTAGTGAGCACGCCGTCTGGAACACAGAAAACAAGTAAATACTAGCGGCCATTGTTATCATTGCTGTTGTTTTTGTGGTTGTAATGCGTCCCACCCTCCCCCAGACCGGGAGGGATCAGGCTGCTGTCAGCTTGGGGAGGCCTCTGTGCTACAGGATGGTTTACAGCTAGGTCCAGAATAAGGTCCGGTCCAGGGGTGAAGGCAGCCGGCTTCCCTCTGACCCCAGGGTTCCACCTGGGCCGCCAGGCCCAGTGGCCAAGCCCCACAGCCTCTGCAGCTGGAGGTTGTTTCCCACCGCAGCCAACGTGGCAGCAGAGGACAGCCTCTCTCTGCAGCGCTGGCTAACTCCCGCCCACTCTGGGATGCGGCAGGAGCAGGGCCCAGCCTGTGCTGCTGCTTCTTCGGGGGCGGTGAGGGGCCCACAGGTGACAGGGCCACACTCACAGGCCCTGGGGGCCTCCAATCCCTCCTCCCCCTTCATCCAGTCACTTCTCTAGTACCACTCTCTCTCGTGCTGGCTTTCTTGGAGGCTGTTCCTCCTCCTCCTGCTCCCCACGCATCATCCCTTCCTCCCACTGGCCTTTCCTAGGGTTCTGGTTTGGGGTGCAGATCTGCCCAATCCCTGGAGCCACACCTCTACCATTCTGCTTCTTCAGCTTCCCTGCCAGGCTATTTGTCTCCTGCACCCTGCCCCTCTCATAGCCAGAGGCTGCCGGCAAGACAACCAAAACAGAATGAGCCTCAGGTTCTCCCCTCCCCCCCATCTCGAACCATCCTTGGGCATTGTTGGTGATGCCTTTGAACCCTGCATCCTTGGCCTTGAGTTCACATCCTGCCAGTCTCCTTTCCATTTCCCCAACAGGGCACCGCAATTTTCTTCCTTTTGGAACAACTGGGACTTTTTGGTTCCTGGGAGCAACTAAACCAACTGTGGAAGCTTACAGGTGATAGGGATGGGGTGTCCAGTCTTGAATGAACAGGCTCCCCAGCTTTATACTGGAGGGTGGGGCCTTCTGCTCCCCTCTCCTGTGCCTCCTCCTTGCTGGTGCCCACTGGGGCCCATTACTCTTTATCAAGAGGTGGCAGCTGCTGCTTCTCTGGCTCTGGTCTGCATGTCCTTCCCTCTGGTCCCTTGGGCAACATTTTCCAGTGGCTGCTTGGGAAACCACCCACTCCTGCTCAAGGATGAGGAAGGCCCAAGTCCGGCAAAGACAGCCAGCCAGTAGCCTCCCTGTGCTGGTGGATCTTTGAGGATGGCCTCAAGACTGGCTTACCTCTTTCCCTTCTCAGGAGGAGAGCCCTGGGAATCTCTCTTCCTCACACAGCCACAGTCGCCTCCAGTTCAGGTGGGAGGGAAGCCCCTCCTAATGGGCAGGATTTGCCACACTGCAATACTCACATCCCCACACAGTGCACAGTCCCCTGTCCCAGACACGGAGGGAAAGAAAAGACCGGGAAATTAACAGGCTGGATGCAGCTCGACTCACAGTCTATTCGTAAGAAAATTAAAGATTTGCTTTTCAGATGTTGGGGGCCATGCTCTTACCAGACAGCTGGCAAATGGGAGAGATTGGAAATGATGGAATAGATCAAATTATTTAAATGAGAAAAATAAATTCACACACAGCCTAGCCGCTGCCGGGTGACAGATCCGTTTATTTATCTACTGTATCGGCGCCGCTTTGTCTCTGTCAAAAAGGTCATTAAACTTGCCTAACTGCGGAATTCGCAGCCTCCTGCTCTAGACTCTCTCCACAGCCCTTCCCTTCCCTCGACACCCAGCGCCACTTGAAAAAAAATTTATTATTGCTAATAAAGAAGGGTTTTTTTTTTAACCCTTTCTAACTTGCTCCCCCATGGGTCCTGCTCCATCCCACGGAAAATTATAATTTCTCTTTAGTCTTTCTCAGGAGGAACGGGAAGGGGGGCCAGCTCCTCCTGCATAGTTGGGGAAGAGGGATGCGAAATACCAGGGTTCATCTCAGACGCCCCTCTGAATCTAAGGATTTAGCCGTCTTCCTCCGAAGGCCCTGTAGTTGCAGGGAGCGGTCAAGTCTTGCCTTTCACAGCGGAGGGTCTGGCCTGGGCCCTCCCACCCCTCCCAGCTCCTGCAGCTCCCCTAGCCCAGCGTGGACAATTCTCTTTGAATTCTGTCTCCCCCGAGCCCCAGTCCCAACTGTGCTTCCACAAGGGATGGGGTTAGGGAGGGAAACCGGTTTCTGGGTCGGTCTCCGGCCGCCGCCGTCCAGCCAGCGCCGGCCGCGTGGGAGCCGGAAGGCGAGACTCCGCAGACGGCGGGCTCCGGTCCCCTTGCTGCAGGCGGGCGCGTCTCCTCCAGCTGGTCGGGCCACCAGACTGCCGCTGTCTCCCAGCTCGCGGTGCCAGCTCTCGTGCTCCACGCCCAGCTCCCAGGCTCCGTGCCCTCGCAGTTGAAGGGACTGGGGGTGGCAGGGTGGATGGGGACGTCTGGGAAGCGAGGAGAGTCCTCGTTCTCCCGGTGTCCCCCGAAACCGGGTCCAGGGTCCCCTTCCCCGCCCCCTGCGCAGGTGTGAGCGCGCGAGTGTACACCTCGGCGGGTGTGGGTGTGAAGTGTGTGTGCGCGGGGGAGTGAGCGGAGGGAGCGCGGGCGGCGGGCGGCGCGGGAGGCGGGAGGTAGGGCGCGGGGGAGGGGGCTGGGCGGGAGAGTGTGCGCGCGTGCAACTCCACTCCGGGGCTTTGTGCGAGCCCGGGCGATAGCATCGGCGGCGGCTGGAGGAGGAGCGGCCGGAGACGCGTGCAGCCCGCCCGCCAGCGCCCGGCAGCCCGGGCAGGTGGGAGCCCGCGCGGGAGCCTAGCCGACGCGAGCCGGAGCCGAGTCCGAGCGGAGCCCGGGCGGAGCCCAGGAGCCTTGCTCGCAGGCGGCCCGTGGGCGGCAGCCGGGCGGGGCGGGCGCCGGCGGGGCGGCCCCCCAGTAAGATGTGCGCGGCGCCGCGGGGCGCCCCCCACTCGCAGCGGCGCTCGGGAGCCGGGCAGCTGGGCCAGGCGGCGCCTCGGGGGCTGCTGCGCGCCCGCGCCTAGAGCTGCCGCCCCAGGGAGCCCGCCACGGCCGCGCCCCGGGCACGCTCGGCGGCGCCCAACGATGACCGCTCCCTGGCGGCGCCTCCGGAGTCTGGTTTGGGAATACTGGGCCGGGCTCCTCGTGTGCGCCTTCTGGATCCCGGACTCGCGCGGGATGCCCCACGTCATCCGGATCGGTAAGGGCTCCCCGGAGCCGGGGGTCTCCGTGCGCCCGGGCGGAGGCGGGAATGAGGGGCCTCTGAACGCGATCCCGAGAGATTTTCCCAACCTCTCTGGGCTGCCGGCGCCGGGTGACCACCAGGAGCTCGTCCCAGTGAGGACAAAGTTCCAAAGCCGGGGTCACGGGCCTTACTTATTGGGGAGGAGGCAGCTGGGCCGCGGCGGGCGAGGGCGAGGGGCCCTTGGCGCGCTCCTGGGAGGCCAGACCTGGTGGAGTGTGGCGAAGCGTTCCAGCGCCAGCCCGAGCCGCGGGCGCATTTCCCGGCGACTGCCAGAATGACCGGCCGCAGACCGAGTTCAGGGACCCGCTTCTCCGCGGAGCGGGAACCCTGGGGATGGCGCCAACTTCTCTTTCCTCCTCGCTCCCCGCGGGCCCCTCGCCCCCACCTGGGGCATGGCTCTGGCGGCCGCGGCGGGGACGCAGTGTGCGGCTTCGCATGACGGGGGTATCCGTTCTCCTCTCCCGGTGGCCGCCCATTCGTCCCCGTGGCGTGGGGCAGGGGAGGGGCAGCCCCCCGCTGTCGTTCCAGCAGTTCCTCGAGGCCGAGGCCTCTCCCCGGCCTGGGGCGGCGCAGGTGGGGGGAAGGGAGCAACGGAGCCTGCCCAGCGCAGCGAGCGATGGTGGCGAGAGGGATGCGAGTGGTTTTCAAAGTTAGCCGAAATCCTTCCGCAGCTGGCGGCGGCTGGCGGGGCTGCGCGCGGCTTTCTGGGGCTCTGGCGTCTCCGCGTCTCTTCTCGCCGGAGACTCTTACTCGGGGCTTTAACTTTGTTGTGGCCGCCCCAGGCACCGTGTAGGCAGCGCTCTGGGCTGTGCGGGGGGCCGTGCATGTCCCAGGCCCGCGACCGGCAGGGCTGGGTCCGGCCTGCCTATGCGGGAGCCGCCGCCACGCAGGCGCTGCGCCCGCCGCCAGGCCGGAGACCTGGGCCGCCTGGGTTCGCAAGGCGCCGCTACCAGCGTCTGGCACAAGGTGGGCAGAGCCCTGCTGAGCCAGGGCCACCTTCCTTCTCTGTGGGTCTTCTCCAGGCGCGGACCCTGGGCTGCGAGAGGCGTGAGGGGGTGCAGGGAACCAATGTCGGGCTTGATTTCCGTACTTGAGGTTTTCCTAGGAGGCGGTCAGAAATCCGGAGGAGTCTGCCTCCTCCGTGGCTCTCTCCTGGATCCCAGATCCTTTTGACCTCGACATCTGGATGGGAGCAGAGCACTGTCCTCAGCTCTGCCCAAGCTAGGATCTTTCAGTCCATGCCCAGGACTCTGGCAGGTGGACACACGGAGGCAGTGGAGTCCAGGCGTGGGACTCTAGGGACAGCCCTCATGGCCAGGCTTAACCGTTTGCAGCCCAGGCTGCGCCTGACAAGCCAAAAATATCTTCTCTATCGGCGCCTTTGCCTGTCCCAGCGCCCAGTCCTACCTTTCCAGGGACAGATGACCTCTGGGTAGTGGGCCAGCACTTCCTTTATTCCCTCCTTCCTTCCCTCTGTATTTTGGGGGGCCTGCATGGTAGGGGAGAAAAGAGGGGGGACCCAAAAGGTTCTTTGCCTTGTAGGTCCCTTTTCGTTGGTCCTTCCTCCACAGGGGTGGGATGGGCATGCTCCCAGCTCAGCCTCGGGGATGGAGGTCTTTGGGGACCCAGGAAGATAGGAACAGATGAGGAGAGCCCCAGAAGGATGAGCTGAGGAGGGGCAGTTTGATGTCCTGACTGCCCCCTCTTACTGTGAAATTGACTTGGACTGGGGGTGCCCCTCACTGCCTTGAGGGGAAGCCCCAAGCCTGCCCGCCCTTTCTTGGGTTTAGCGTGTAGTAATGCAATTAAGGATGGCAAAGCCCTCCTCTCTTCTAATCTTCTTTGTATTAAGCCCCAGGATTAATTAGCGTGTCGGTCCAGGCCATTTATATCGGAGAGCCCTGCCCCATTTGATTCTCAGCCCATGGACTGGGGTGCTGAGCCGATGCCAAATGTGACCGCAGGAGCTGTGCCAGCTTGGACGGAGGATGGGAAGGCTCTGAGACCCCTGGGCTTCTCTAGAGCTTCCTGGGGAGCTGAACTTCTGTCCTCTGAGCCCAGGCTCAAGCCTCAGCTGGAGCCAGGGGCTACAGTGGATGTGGCACACAGAGCATCTCATGCTGAAACGCAAACACACCACTGCCTTGCCTGGGCCTGATGCCATCTCCCTTTTCCCATCCTTCCCTACCCCTGGGATCTCAGGGCTCTGGCTGGGGCCGCAGGAACTGAGGCCCCAGAAATCGGGCTCCAGAGTCTGCTGGGTGCTTCTGGTTCCCAGACCGTCTGTGCTTGGAGCTGAATCGAATCCTTCTCCAACAGGCAGGCATCACCGGCCACCAGCCCGGGAGAGGGTTTCCCTGCGGGTGTGTGAGGGGCTCTCAGGGCTGGGCAGCAGCACACCCGCCCCTCTCTTTGTGCCTCTTTTGGGGGCTGAAATTTCCTCTTAGACAGGGAGATGGATAGCTCAGCAGTGTCACAGAGTGTTCAAACAATCCGTCTTGAATAGATGAATTGTATTGCTCTGTCTTTTTGTAATTGTGTCTATCAGAGGGAGAGGTCAAGGCATTGATTGCTTGGATGGTTTGCAAGTAACAAAGGAGAGTGAGGGAGAGAGCGAGGGAGAGAGAGTAATTGGATTGTAGTCTGCAGAAAAAAATGATCATTGATTATTTTATATGAATATATGGAAGATGTATTCTGCGTGTGATTACCAAGCGTTGCTCATTGAAGGTTTTCAAGGCATATTGTTCAGCATTTTATTATTACTGTTATCATCGTTATTGTTGTTCAGATGGATCCTGGTCTTAACTCATGGAAAGCAGTTTAATGCATGGGTCCTCTCAGGCAAATGCTTTTCAGTGACCTCATGTGGGGGCCTGGATTTCCTGGTTACACGACCTAGAAGCTGAAGTAGAGGGGCCCCGGGCCGGGAGTCAGGGGCCTGGATTTTCTGCTCTGTCTGCCTCCTGTTTACTGGGCCACGTTGCTGAAATCACGCTCTCCTCCCCACCTCAAGCCTCAGTTTCCCCATCTGTAAACTGTTGGGTTGGCTTTGATGGTTTGTGATATTCTGTGCTTTCAAAGTTCCTGTTAGTGCAGGCTGGGGGGGACTGTCAGTCCATTGTAGGTTTCACGTCACACCTTCTCTGGTGTTACGTACATACTGTCGGATTGAGGGCCAGCCTAGAATTTGAAAAGGGAGCCGGATGGTGGTGGCAGCAGCTGGGGAGCTCGAGTGGCTGGTGGGGGTCTCCAGCCAGCCAGTGTGGAGGTTCAGAGCCAGATGACTGCGGAGACACAAAGCAGGTGCGTGTACATGTGCAGGTGGGAGCGATGGGCTGGCTCTGGACTCTCTGAGCACCTACAGATGGAGCAGAATGGAGCTGCGAGGCCCTGAGCCTGGGCTGGGGGTGCCCAGGGGCAATGCCATCTGTCCCAGGGGAGTGAGGTCCCCTCCCCCAGAGTCCCCAAACCAGCCCTGTCGCATCTCCTCCCATCAGTTCCCCCAAATGGTCCTGGATGTTCGTCTCCTGAGTTTGGGAGCCGCTGTGTGTAAAACAATGAGAAATTTCTCGCAGTGACTGGTGATGCGCGGAAACATCGCGGCTGTGTAGGAGCAGACAGGAGCTGAATGAAGATCAATAGGGTTTTCCCCCCTGGAAGTAAATAGCTTCAGACAAGACCTGGGAGCCGCCCGAGGGGCCTTCGACAGCATTAACTTGAGGAATTTCTGCCTCCACTTTCTCGCCCAGCTGCTCCCGTCAGCCCGAGCTTCCCCCCTTCTCGAGCGGGAGTTTAATTTCTTGATGCCTGCCTTGCACTGCGCTAAACAGTCTTTCGACGTCAGGATGATATGGGGTTTTTTAGAGGTGGTTTAGGCAGGGTGAGCCAGGCACCATGTCCCCATCAGGCCTTTCCAAGGTCACTTGCGTCCCCCTGCCTCAGGCACCACAGCTGACTTCGGACGTCCAGCTGCTGTGCTGTTTTGAAAGGGTTTTGAGGGGCTGCTCCTTATCCCCCACCCTTTCAGGAATGCAAGGCTGCTTGGCTGCTTGTAGGATCCTTTGTGGGGTCCTTGAGGCTCCCGGAGTCCCCACATTCCCACAGCCACTCTCTATCCCTGCCTTGGGAAACAGAGCCCCTTCGTGGGGGAGGAGGCTCAGAGGCCCATCTGGGCACTGGAACAACCCCTTCTCTGGGGGAGGCACAAGGACATATGCAGGGGAGGCTGCAGGGCTGCTTGGGGTGCTCTTTTAGGGGGAGACCTGGTTGTGCTCAACAACTGGGACTGTTTCTGCTCTGCTGAGACCAAGCTTCCTCCGTCCTGTCACAGACAGCTGCCCCTGCCTCTGCCTCCCGCAGTTTCAGCCTGAGCCCCTCCTTGGTTGCTCAGGACCCTCCAGAGGGAACCGAGAGAGAGAGCCGATGCTTCAGTTGCTGGGCAGCTGCAGAGAGGAGCCCAGAGCTCCCCAGGCCCTGTCTGGCAACAGAGAGAACTGAAGCTCCAGGGGCAGGGCCCTTCCTATGAGGCCAGCCCCCAGCAGGCCCTGGCTGGTCCTCCTGAGGCTGGTGTGGTGGGGCTGGAGCTTTGGGTGGACGGGTGGGCCAAGGGCCTGGTGCAGATGGGCCATGGGCTTGTTGGCTGGACTAACTCTTCTCCCAGGCGCTGATTCCCTAGCAGCAGCACCAGGGGGCAGTGTGTATGTGCCGAGGTGGCCGCCAGGCTCCTGCCTGGGACCCCACCTGGGTCTGGAGCAAAATCAAAATAATAAAACAACATAAAAACAATACACTGGCCCCAGTTTATTGAGCACCAGTTAGCTGCAGGCACTGTGCTAAGTGCCTTTCATACTAGTGATGCGGGTGAATAGTAAGTGCTCAATAAATGTAGCTGTTGCGTTTTTAAAAATCATTTTATTTAGGCTTCACCATCCTGCAAGCATCATCCCCATTTTGCAGATGAAACGAGCTTGGTGAAGTCACTTACCCAAGATCGCACAGCCAGTGAGTGGTTGAGGCAGGTTAAGGACTCCCATCAGCCTGACTCCAGAGCCTGTGCTTTGAGCTGTCTGTGTGGATGGAAGATGGAAGGCAACGATTTTCACAGGCACGGAGCGCAACGCCCCCACCCCCGTGGTTCTGGGTGCTGAGCGTGGCATCCCTGGGCTGGGCTGTCTGGCCTGCTATGGGGGATGGCTGTGTGGACTCTGCGACATTTAACCCTACCAGTGCTGGTTTTCAGAGTCACACTGTCCTTGGCGATGAGCCATGTGGCAGATATGCTCCCTCTAGAGGAAAGTTACGCGTGGTCTTTCCCACCCCTCCTGCCAACACACATCCTTACACTGACTACACCCCGCCTGGTCCCGGCTTCTGGACTCTGCCCAAGGCTGTAATCCAAGCCCGAAATGAAGAATGGACTCTCCCTTGGGTGTGGCCAGTCCACCCACAGGAATCCCTGTGCTCTGGGGACTCCAGCCCACATGTCCCCCTGGCAGCCACTAGGCTTTCCTCAAAGACATCATCAGAGCCTTTCGGATACCCCGGGGCCCCATGTCTGTGTCTCCCTAGTGACCTGGCCAGAGCAGGTGGTCGGTGAATTAGCTCTTGTCCTTCCTTCCTTCCCTCCCCTCCTTTTTCCCTCCCCAATCCCTTCCCCTCTCTCCTCCGACATCCTTTCCAGGCTAATAGGTTTTACGGTCATTTTACTTTTAAGCAAGAGTCACATCTGACCTTCTAAATAGAGCCTACCTTGCCAGGAATTGAGTCTGGTGGACAATAGGAGGGTAGGGCCCGCCGATGCTGGGCCCTGGAATATGCGTTGCTGTCCCACAGACACTATGGGGAGGGTGTGGGGACCTGGGTGCCAGAGCTGCTCTGTCCACCCTTCCCAACGCCACCTCTACAGGAGCAAAGGCAAACCCAAGTTTACCCTTCTCGTCCACCACGTTCCTTTCCCCCACTCTGGAACTGGAGGAAACTGCACTGCCCAGAGTCCCTACAGAGGGGACAGATTTGGGACAAGCACCATCAGAGGGGCCATGTTATTTTCCAGGGCCTCAATTTCCCTGTCTGTGAAATGGGGATGATACTGCCTGCTTCAGAGAGTCAAATAGTGATGTCTTTTCAAAAACATTAAATGCCATCCAGAGATCAGCATTTCTTCGTGGGGTTGGAGGAGTCTGACTCCAGCACAGGGCGGGGACTAGGGTGAAGTGAGTGAGGAGTCTCTGGAGCAGAATTTAAGGAGGCTCTCAAGTGGTGGCCCGGCACTTGCGTGACTGACCATGAAAGTGAGCGCCTCCTTAAATTTTGTGCCACAGGTACCTCACTGGCCTGTCCCAGCCCCTGTGTTTGCTCATGGAGTCAACGTTTTCTTCTGCTTCTCTTTGTGCTCCAGAGACAAAATCCTAATTGAGTGTGATTGGGAGGGAGGAGACTGGATTGAGGGCCAGGGGACTGGGTCTGAGGACCACAGGTCATTCTGAATTTGCATTTGTGTCCCATTAGCCACATTAGCTGCATCTGCCCCCCCCCACCCCCCCCCGCCGCCTTGTTTTATTTCCTTTGGAATTGTCTCCAGGGTCCACACTACCTCCTGCTCCAGACTGGCACTGCCCTCTCCCCAAAGCTCACTTTCCCTTGTCCCTGTTCTGTTTCCTTTGACCTTTATACCTTTGACCTTAGCTGTAGTTATGCTCATGGCTGTGTCTAGGGCTGTCTCTAGTGCGTGTGTCCCACGCCTCTCCAGGTGGACAATTTGCTGCCCACAGGCGCCTAAGGCCGCCTCTTGCCTGTCACTACCAAGAGGCAGGATGATTTTTTTGGAGTCAAATGATGTGTTTCATTGATTCTAAGATGGACCCCCCCGCACATTTTCACGTCTCTGAAATCAGTTCTGTGTCTCACGTGTCATGTCCGAGTTCAGTTGCAGGATTGTTTTTCTTGGCTCCTCAAGACGTAACGATGGGTCTTGGGTTTGATGAAATGTGGTGGATCTGAGTTTGAGTGCAAGTCTAGCATGTACTTGCTGTGTGACCTTGGGCAAATCACTTCACTCTGAACCTCCATTTCCTCATCTAGATGATAGAAATATTAATATTAGGTTAAACTGTATTCATCTGTTTTTGACCTACAGAAATTTCATATGGTGAACCTTACAGTGTTGTCTTCATAGGGTTAGTGTGAGGATTAAAGGAGATAAAGTACTGTATATAAAGCTCTTGCACAGTGCCTGATGCTTAATAAATGTTAGAAGGAAAAGGATTCCCTGAGGGTGGGGGCCATGCTTCCACCATCAGGCTGTGAGCTCTGAGGCTGTCTGCTTCTCCTGTCCCCTTCTGCCTTGTGCTCAGTACTCCATGCAACTCAGTACATGGCATTTGCCCATTCCCCACATACCCGTGTGGCCTACAGTGGAATGGGTGGGTCCAGCAGCCTGTGACAATTACCCACCATGCTAGGGAGCAAGAGAGGTGCCCTCCCTAGGATGCTCCTGTATGTCAGCTCCCAGACTCCTCCTGGCTTGTTTTTTAGCATGCACCTGCAGCCCACGGGGTGCTGGTTCTTCCCTACTTTTGCAGTGTTTTAATTGAAGTGCATTTTGCATGTATTCAGAGCTGGGAAGATCCTGGTTATGGGATGCTCTTGAGGGATTGGTCCAGGGAGTCCTTATCAGTCCTTCTTAGATGGGGAGTCCAGTCTTGCTTCCTGGGCAGGCCAGTGTGGCCCAGAGAGAGTTTGTGGCTGGAGGCTTGGCCCTGGGGGATAGCCTCTGTTGGCTCTGCTGGGAGATACCAGATAATGAGGCCATAGCAAAAGCGGGGGAGGAGAGAGTCCCCATGGGGATCATACAGATCGGAGATAATGAGATGGAGTGAGATCCGGGGGGAGTGGCGGCTTCCACTCCAAATCCTTTGGTGCCATGCTGAATGGTGGTTAAGGAAGGCAGAGGGGAAAAAAGGAGTGAGAAGGAGCTAAGGGTCTAGTTTGTGTGAAGAGGGTTCCAATCCGTAGGAGACAATTAAGTCTCGCGCTGTTGAAGGGACTGATGCAGACAGACCGCCGATGGAAGGGGGTTTACAGAGTTCTCAGAACAACTGCAGGGATGAGCTCTTTAAATATGGGAACGAGGGAGACTTCTGCAAAGCCTTCCTGCATCTGCTTTGTGGGACCGAAATATGCTGTTCCAAAAAGCCTGCCCAATTGGGCGGAAAAGCAGGAGCAGAGAGCCAAGGACTTCCCAGGGCTCCAGGCATCACATTTTGTGTCGATGGTGAAGAATCACAGAATCCAGGCTGGAAAGAACCCCAGGGGTCATTCTAGGCCTCTGGTTCTCAAACATCAGCATGCAACAGAATCACCTGGAGCACTCATTAAAATCCAGATTGCTGGGCCCTACCACCAGAGCTTTTGATTCACTGGATCTGGAGTGAGGCCTGAGAATTTGCATTTTTAAGAGGTTTCTGGGTAAGGTTGATGCTGCTCATCTGGGACTACACTTTGAGAACCACTGTTCTAAGGCGCCAGAGGACCCGCCCTCCCGGTAGGTGGATATCTAGTCTCTGAATACCAACTGAAAGGGGAAGCTCACCACTTTCTGCCCCTGCTTTGTTCCTTATTGCAAATGTTTTGGCCCCCTCCAATCTTCGTTGAAAATTTCCCCGTACTATTTGTCTCCCCGCGGTTCAGGGAAAGGCAATGTAACCTGGACATTGAGAGAGCAGGTTCTAAAATCTATCCGTCTGAGTTTATGCTCTCATTCCCTCCCTCCCTCCCTCCAGCCATGTCACTTTGGGCGGCTCACTCAAGTTCTCCAAGCCTAGATTTCCTCACCTGTACAATGGGGATAAGAAGAGATTTGACCTCATGAGATCAGTGTGAGAATTACATGCTCAGCACAAAGGAAGTTCTCTGTAGGTTGTTGTAATCTAGCATTGTGGATAAGGTCACAGGTTCTGGAATCCTACAGCCTGAGTTTGAAGGCTGCCTCCATCACTTCCCATCTGTGTGATCTTGGGCAAATTCTTTAATCTCTTAAAATAATAATAATGATAGTACCTGCCTCACGGGGTTTTTGTAAGGATTAAATGTGTTAATGCACATACAGCGTTTAGACCACAGCCATGGTAAGCACTCAATAAATGTTATCCGTTACTGTTACTATTGTGATCACCCAGCCCACTGTTTCTGGTTCGGGTTTGCTCCCTGTGCCACAGTGTGGCTGTATGGAGATGTAAAGGCATTTCTCCGGATTAAAGATGCCCACTTCTTCCAGTGCGGTGTAGAGAGCTAACCACAGTACTGCTTGTGTATTGAAACCAATAAGCTCATCACCTCCTCAGATCTCAGCTTTAGTGTCTACTTATCCAACCCCAGATTATTTCAGCCTTTTCAGCAGCCAGTTCACTCTGTTGATTTATACTGAGCTGGTGGTCTCATGAGACCACGAGGTCTTTTCCACAGGAATCACTGCTGGTCTATAACTTCTCTCATCCCCTCTTTGGCAGTTGATCTTTTGAGCCTAAAGGCAGGACCTGTCATTTACTCCCAGTCAATCCTATCATTGAACCTTCAGGCAGTGATTCCTGCTGTCTGTTTCTGGACCACCAAAGCCTGTTCCCATTGCTCCATCCTCAAGAGTTCGGCATGAATTTCACCCTCTTCCTCCCTGGCCTCCCTCTGGGGGTCTGTGGTAGAGTTAAGTGGTTATTGGATTACAGTTTGGTTGGGGTTGGCAACCACTGCTCTGGACAACAAAGCTTTTGTGGGTCCCTTTCTGTTGTCTCGCATGCTTCATGCCATCTGAGCCTGGGATGAACATGCCTTCCCTCACTTCAGCTATGTCTGCCATCAACACAGTGTCAGAGTCTGTCAGCTTTCTTCAGTGGTCTTGCATCCGCTATCTTACACTTTAACCAGCTTCAAAATCCCGCTGGCTTCCTCATGCTTTCAGGCCCCTTGCGACCTGGCATGGTTGGCATCTCCAGACTCATGCACCGTCTCTCCTTGCCTCACACACACTCTCTGCTCCACTGTACTGAACATCCAAGTTCCCAGAGGGCACTGTCCCTTCCCCCACACTCTGGGCCTCTGCTCTTGCTATTCTTTCTGGCCAACTTCTAGTCATCCTTCAGGTCTCAGCAAGTATGTCTCTTCCTCCAGGAAGCCTTTCTTGACTCCCACCTCCTTCTATGAGTCCCCAAGGCGCTCTCTACTTCCCTTGTCACAGCACTTACTGTATTGTAATTCTTTGTTGCCTTAGAAATAATCGCTATACTACATGCACTGTAGCTGGCTTATTCACCACTTTATCCAGTGCATGTAGCGCAATGCACGGCAAATAGAAGGTGATTAATAACTATTTGTTGAATAAGTGAGTGCATTGATGAAGACAGTCGTTTGAATATAAGTCCACCTAACTGCCCTGTCATTCAGTTCAACACTTTTTCCATCTCGTCAACAAGGATTTCATGAAAGACATTGTTAGATCTTCAGTGAAGTCGATGTTCTACTGATGTCCGTGGTATTCTTATGATACATCATTCAGCACCTTCTATGCCAAGACCTTCCCCACGGAGTCTATTGGGTAGAGCTGGAGTCTTTAAGGGAGTAAGCCCAGGCCTAGGATTGGTCTTTACATCTGTTGTGTGGTGCATATCATGATGATTCTCCTCTTGAGAGAGACACAAGTTGTTTGCTTCTAGAAGAGACCGTGACCCTCTTGCCTTTCCTGACCTCACTCCTTTCTCCTTCCCATTTACTCCTCACTATCTCTGCCGCTCCCTCTGGGAGCCGAACCAAGGAAGAGAACTTCCTCTGGTCCATCCTTAATAAGCTGCTTGCTCAGGACAGCTGCCAAGCGGAACTGTAGCTGTGCCGCTTGCACTGCTGTCAGTCATAGGTCAAGCCTCCTCTTTTCCTGTCTTCACCACATCACTGGGTCCTGCTAGAATGTGCGGTCAACAGGTCTACATGACAGCTTTGGGTAAAGTGAGGTGTTAACAGCCTGGAGTTTCAGGCTGTATAGACAGTCAACCTGGGTCACTTAGCCCTGGGAGTGTATACATCATCCACATAGGGCTCTAGGGAGTGTGAATGTCTGTGCTTGTGTACTTGTAAGAGACGACCAATTGGAGATTTGCTTCTCGAGCACAGGCTTCCCAAATTGGGCCTCAACAGCTGTTTTTTATTCCAAGCCTGATGAGTGAATACAGTGACTTTCCTTTGAATCAGTGGGGAAACTGAGGTCTTAAGTGGTGGTTCCAATTTCTGACTGACTGGGCTGATCTATCTACTGTATTAGTGTTGCTGAGAGTGATGGAGGGACAGGTTTGTAATGGAGCCGTGAGCTTCCCCTCCTGAACGTGACAGGAGCAGACCCTCCCCTCTCTCTCTTCCCTCCCCAAGGAAACAGATGACACATTATGAGCAGAAAGAGCCTGTTGCCTACATGGCTGTTTTTCCTGCCCAGTTTAATAGAGGTGACAGCCGTCTATTTTACTTGTCTCGTAGCATCGAATCAGTAAATAAAATATGGGTGAACTCTCAAGTTTAGCTGAATTATGGCTGGTCCATGGGGACTGAGGACTGTGGGGGATGTTGAGCAGAGAGATTGAATCCCTGGCTTCTTGAGAGAGAAGTTGAACCCGTGTCTTCCTCTGGATCCAGAAAATCTTTCCGTGCTGGAGGAGGCCAGGCAGGGTCACCCTGTTTGACAGTCTCTGAGTCCATGGAAAAACCAGAACACAAGTGGAAGCACCCCAAATGTTGGGGCTGCAGGAGTCCCCATTCTTTTCTATTACAGATTAGGATACTGAGGACCGAAAAGGGGACATGACTTGTGCCACATCCGTTGGTGAGCCATGGGAAAAATCGGATGAAAACATGGGTTTCTGACCCCGAGTCTGTTAAGCAAATCCCATCCACTTCTCTATTACATACGCACACACACACACAGACACGCACATGTTTGAAGCTTTAAATTCACAGTCTTAAGAGAGATAAGGAGAGTAGGTTTTTCCAATGTGGCAAAACAGACCTATAAAACCTTTTTTCATATTGAGGGAGAAATACAAATCAGATTCATATATGTTTATAAAAGCTCGTAGATAGTGATACACCCTGTATAATTTGGTGAGAGGCAGGGAGGTTAAGATTCACCCCAACCTCTGCGTTCAGCACCAAGGAGAGCAGCCGGGCCCCAGGGTAGCGAGTGGGCGCCATCTGCATGCTGACTCTTCTAGTAGGGGCGATGTGGTTGCTGTAAGGTCTTGCTAAACAGGCATTCAGTTTCCAAATCCTATTCCTCCAGGACTCTGGTGTTCATCAACTGGACTGAGCAGGTACACAGTAGGCCAGTGTGAACTACTATTTGTGGTCGTTCAAATCGAGTAACTCATGGTAAAAGAAAATGAAGCGAATGGATAGAATTTTCTCCTTTCCCCTCCCCACCTAAATTGTTCTTAAACCTTTGGTGCTTGTACGGCTTGTCTGCTAGGGAGCAGTAGCAGATGACAAAACGAGTGAACATTCCATTGTCAAATATCACACCTGATACCAAGCATCTTTGCTCAGCTCGTCAGCATCATCTTTCACATTGCATTTGGTAAGTAGGCTTGTGTTATGTATTTTTATCCTGCTAAATGTGATTTCCTAAAAGTGTTTTCCTGAGTTGTGGAGCCCTGCATACCTATAATAGAGCCGTATTTTCTGCTAGTAAATAAAATTACTCCTTGTTCAGGTGGTGAGAATTAAATGTGTCGTGGCTTTGTTGCATTCTCCAAAGAGCCCCAGCAGTACCAGGTGCTCCACCACCTGGCTGTGTCTGAGAAGCCTTGTGATGAAGCTGGGCATTGACAAAGGTCTCTCTCAGACAGGAAAGTCATGCCATGAGTGACCTCAGCATGCCTCAGAGAAAGGGGGGGCTTTTGTCCATCACTGGGGTACTGGGAGTTGCCTGGAACACTGGACCAGAAGCCAAAGGGCATAGGTGGCTAAGAGTGTTAGAATGATAGAGTCAGAGGAATTGACATTCGTCTCTGAATAAGGAGTGAGGTTTAGGTAAATGGGCTCCAGGGATTTAGGAGGCAAGATGGTGCCTTTAAGTCTTACAGCAGATGGAAAGATCTGGAATGGGCAGAGAGGACATGGGCTATGGTGTCTACAAAGTACGGCTACTCTAGGCACCCTGGCTTGAGACATCTCAGTAGGAGGGGATTGGGGTTTTGGCTGCTTCTGCTTGGATTCACAGAATCAGAAAATATCTGCCTTGGAAATGTGGCTATTTTTATGCTGTTTGTAATTTAGTGTTTATTTCCTGTCTTTTTCACATGGACTCTGGGCTGACTCATTGATTCACCAAACATTTATGGAGCGCCCACTCTGTGTACTGCAGAGTACACAGGCAGGGGATTGCGGGGGTCTGGGGGGATGGAGCAGCAGCCCCAGACCTGGCGGCATCCGAACGGCCTCATGGCAGGTCCAAGCAGGTGACCCGCGGTGACAGCCATGGTGCCTTGAACATTTAGGTATGCACAGTTCAGATCAGAGCCTGCCATTGGATCTTCTTTGTCTTCCCATGTGCTGGGGAGGAGTAACGAGGCTCAGAGGGAGAAGAGATGGACTAAAAGTCACACAGTAGAGCCAGCTGGGAAGCGCATCTCCTCCCTTTCACCCTCCACTCCCACCCTTCTTCTTGTCCTGGCTCCTTCTAGATCATTCTATCACTTAGATTGTTCCAAGAGTTCTTTCACTCCTGAGCTGTCACATTCCATCCTCAAGCCCCATTCAAGGTTCATTTTGGCCAGTTCTCTGTCTCTTGGCAGAACTGAACCTTAACTTTTCTAGACGGAGTGGGTGCCATGTGTAAGTAGGAAGGGAAAAGGTAGGGGGAGGGGTTGGTATCCAATGTTTAAGTCTCCAAAGGATACGATTCTGTCTCCTTGGTGAGAAAGTTCTTCTTTCTGGCTAATTCAGATTCTTCCTGCTGCATTGTAAATCCGTCTCATCCGTGACATGACATGGCCATTCGTGGAGTTTGGGAAGGAACATCTAGATTGGAAGCCAGTAGCTTCAGGGACTTTTCTTTCTGGGGCTGTTGCGAAGAAGCTCTCAGACAATTAAACTGAAATGGCTACACTTTCGCTCACATGGGCTTGGACAGATTTATAATATTTTCTTTTTTAAAAAATTGCGATTTTTTTCATGGAGACAATGATTTATGGAATAATCAATTTCTTTATCTACCTAATACATTGGAGTGATCCGTCAGTGCAGACATCAATCTCCCCCAGAGGCTGGGGAGGGCAGACAGGCTTTCAGCCTGACTCACCCGGCAAAAGGCGGGTTTTTCTGTGAGCTACTTTGAGGCCAGAGACGGGATCTGAGGCCTGTAGTAAGGAAAGGCTGGGGCTCCTGCAGCCTCGCTCTTTGAGCAAAAATGCTAATGCTTTCTCCTTAACAGTCTTAGCCCCATCCAGAGAGGAGGAAGGGGAAGCAAGTGCTGTTCCCATTGTGCAGATATGGAGACTAAGACTGGAGCTTGGTGATGTGAAGGCGAGCGAGGTCATGTCCAAATACATCTCTGAAGGCTGCAGCATAGAGGAGGGAACAGACCTGGTCTCAGAGGTCCCAGAAGAGAGAACTGGGGCCAGTAGGGTGATGGTCCAGGGAGGCAGAATTCGATTCAACATCAGCTCTCTCATATTCAGTGCTATTTAAAGATTAACTAAGATATCTTGGGAGTAGTGAACTTCCTGTTATGGGAGATATTCAAGACAAGATTGGCCAGGGATGTTTCAGAGGGGCTCTGGATTCCTTTTACTACGAAATTCTAGGCATCCCCAACTGCGCAGCTAGAGATGCTGTAAAAATCCAGGCTTTCTAAGTTCCCTAAAAGGCCAGTGCCTGCTCTGGGTTACACAAACTCCACGAAGGCTGAGCCCAGCGTGGTGGTTGCAAGAAAAACTCTTAAAGTCAGACTCTTCTCTGCGTTTCTCCTACAGTGGTTCATCCCTTGGCAGTTCCCATGGGTCAGGAAAGAGGCTGGTGGCTTCAGCCAGCTCCAGGGAGGACTGTCAACATTTTTGAGCAGTTTAATGCCAAATACGTTGACATGCCTGCTGTCACGTAATTTGCACATCTCTCTGATGTAGGTATGATTACCTTCTTTTGCAGATGCAGTAGCTGACGTCTAAAGGAGATGGTCCAAGGTCATCCAGCGGGTCAGGAGTGGAGCTTTATCACTCACTCAACATGCAGTGGTTCACCCAGTGAGCCTTCACTGGGCACCAACTGTATGCCAGCCCTGTGCCAGGTGCTGGGACTACAAGGGTGAGCAAGCCAGACCTGATCCTTGTCCTCATGGAGCTTGCAATGTAGCAGGAAAGACAGACATCAAAGAGTCATTACAAGTTCAAAGTGTGTTACAGAAGAGAAGTGCCGGTGCCGGGGGCCCTCGGGAGAGGCTTCCCTGGGGAAGTGATGTTTGGGCTGAGATCTGGGGGAGAAGAAAGAGACAGTGAGGTGAAGGCAAGGGGGAGGAGTGAGGGATGTGTTCTAGGTGGAGGGAATGGCACCTGCAAACGGCCAAGGGGCAGACAGTTGTGTTAAGTTGAAACCATACGAGCTTTGTAGGTCAAACGTGATCAGATACCAGCAATTTCATATGTTTCAAACTAGTGTTTAAAAAACTCAAGGAAGTCCAGTATGGCTGGAGTGAACAGAGGGGGATGTGAAAAAGAAGGCCTAAGTAGTGGGCCTCATGGAAGGCCGTATAAGCCACGGTAAGGAAGCTAGACTTTATCCCAAGGGTAGTGGGGAGCCACTGAGGACTTTATGAAGGGGAGCAACATAACCAGACTCGTACCTTTGAAAAGTTGTCCTGGTGGCTGTGTGATGTGACTGCAGGGGGTAAGAGTGGATGCTGGGGGCCCCACCAGGAAGCTATTTAAGTAGTCCAGGTGAGAAAGGACGCGGGGAAGTGTAGACAGAATGGAGGGTTGGTTAGAGATCAAGTGTCCTGATTGCTGGTCCAGGGCTTTCCCCAGAAGCCTGGCTGTCCCCTTTGCCCAGGCCTGAGCACTGGAGGCCAGGCCATGACATGGAAGAGTGGACCCTTCCTGGAGCCACACATCTGTTTTCTGAGTCCCCCATCAATGGAGGCCACATCCGGCTGTCTGTGAGCTCAGCTGGGCCTCTAGCCCCATTTCACGGTTCCTGGTTTAACCAGAAAACTCTAGGTGTGTTCCGTCTCCCGGCTCCTGAGGCAGGGAGCACTCCTCGGGTGGTAGCTGCTCCCCCATAGCCTCCTCCAGCATGCAGACGGGGCCTGGATGTCCGGCTGCCCAACCAGGCCTTCTGCAAGTCCTACGTCCCTCTGACAACCTAGCAGGGAGGCCAGAGAAAGGGGCTCTGTCTCATCCTGGCCTTTTCTCTTAGAATTCTCCAAGGGGCCAGGAACTTCCCTGTGGCTGGACTGAAACCCCTTCTCCCATGGAGGGTGGAGCTGCCCTCTTTTCCTTGGCAGATGTGGTGGGAGGAGGGAGACCCCAACCTGCAGACAGGTGGAGGGTCCCTGATACCCAGCACTGTGGCAGCAGGGGCAGGAGTGACGGCCCCACCCAGACCTGGCTGGGCTGCGCTTCCCTTATGGTTTCAATTTCCGGTGCCCTGTGCTGACACAATGTCACTATATTCATAAAAATAACAACAGCAATCCCTTGAAGGCTTGCAGTGTGCCAGACTCGATGCTAAGCATCTTCCAGACATTCAGTCACTTAGTGCAGCAAATCTAAGAGGTAGGGGCTTTATCCCCACTTTATAGATGAGGAAACCGAGAACCTGGGATGATGCATGCAGAGAAAGCATTCCATAGATGTCAGCTGATACCATCATCATCATCATCATCATGATTTTTGTTATTTTAAACAACGGATACAAAGACCCATGACAGTGCCCGGCACATAGTAGGTGCTCACGAGTATTTGTTGAATCTGTTTATACAGATTTGGGCAGAAAATGGGGTGAGTGGGCTGGGTCTGGAAACCAGCTTAGGACAGTGCTCTTCACGGCTCCCAGGATCCCTGAGGATCTTTTGCTCCAGTCCCCTAGCCCAGGCCTTTCTTAGCCTGGTCCCTCCCCTTTCTCCTGCACCAAGCCTGTCCCCCACTCCTCTAGCCAGGGCACCTGGATTCTCTGCCCCCCCTCCCCGGCCCTTTCCTGGCAGATGGAAGGAGTGCAGGGACAGCCCCCGGTGTCCTCATTCTGGGTGGGGGGGCATTTTCAAGACCCCCATCTTTCAGGATTTCTCACTGCAGTTGTCTCCACTCAGTCCTCAGCCACTGGTCGACCCTCCCTTGGCCCAGCCCAGCCAGGACCCCACATAAACCGCCTCACAGAACCGCTGTCAACTCAAGGCAGGTAGGGCTGTTGCTGACTCCCACGCTTCTGCACTCTGAGCTTCCCACCTGGAATGCCCTGCCCTCTCTGGCCTCCTGCTGAATTTCTTCTTTCTCATACTTCATGTCCTGTCGTAAGTCTCACCTCCTCCAGGAAGCCTCCTGGGATGCACCCAGGCAGTGGGTCCTGACCTTCCCTGAGCCTCCCTGGAGCCTTGCTCTAGCCCCCTTTTCAGAGCACTTCTCATTGGCGCAGAAATGAGTGTGTCCTTCCCTATGGGTGTCCCTCATGACCCCAGAGCTCACAACGTTGAAGCTTGTGGGCCTCTTGCGTTTGCTTCAGACTATTTTTTTTTAAATCTTGTTATTGCAACAACAACAACAACACCGTTTGATGCTTCACTCTCTCGAAGACTAACTCTTCAGCCTATAATTCAAGGAATTCTCTTTCTCAACCCTATTTCTAGGCTCTGCCCTCCCCCACCCTCCCCCATCAATTTAAGCTGACTTCGTTTTTTAAGTTGAGTTAGCTGGCATTCAAAAATTGGGATGTTTTGCATAAAATTTTAGATTTCCAGCTTCTTTTCCCACATTCCCACGTCACAACCCCCACCTCTCCTTATAGCGCGCCCCCTGTGCCAGGGCCATTTCCTGTCATGCATGTGCTCTTTTTCTTGCAGTAGAGTTAAGAAGGAAAAGTAAAATATTTTGTGTACCTCTGTTTTTATGATCCAGAGTAAACAGAAGATAGACTCAGAAGGCCATTTATTTCACATGTTTTCCTCTCACCAGTTCTGCTTCACTTAACGGTTTCCTGTTGGCTCCTGCAGGCACTGAGTCCCTGCCCCCACGTGGACCAGCTTCTCAAAGGCAAGGACCTTATCTCATTTCTGTTTATCGTGATAATGACAGCTGTTGGTCATTGAGCCCTTTTCTGGTCTCCTTTACCACCCTTAGGTGAGTGCAGTTATTCTCACTTTCCAGACGAGGGGTCTGAGCCCTGGCGAGGTGAAGCCACCCCTTCAGTAAGTGGTGGTGTCACCAAGATTTGAACGCCAGTCTGCCTGGCTCCAACTTGATTACCCTGTGAATTTCCCCAGCTGCCCCAAGTGAGGCTTACAGTAGGCAATTAATAAGTGCCCGACAGATCAAACTGAATTCCAGAGTCACAGATGGGATGGAGTTCTAGGAAACCTCTACCCCGCGGTGAACAATGGCATGTTTAGGTTGCTCCTGGTTCTTCCTGTCCTCTTTTGGTGCCCAGCTGGCTCTGAGCTGGTCTGTATCTCTAGGGCGGCATTACCCAGAGCTGAGTTAACATGTGCTGGGCAGGAAACCTGCCGTGAGTCCCTTCGCATTACCATGTCTTTGAGGCTCCAGGACATGGTGCGGGCATCAGAGCTCTGCAGGGGCATTTTAACAACCTCTGTCCTTGTTTGCTCCCTGCAGTCCTCGCAGTGGCCGCAGGCCCGTCACTCTGACACGGTCCCAGCAACTAATTGGGCCTGGATAATAGGCCATGCAGACACATGCCCTTCCCCACCTGCCTCTGGGCTCTGGGGGGCGGGGATGCAAAGTAGGAGCCTCGCAGAGTCACCACTTCTGCTTGTTAGGGGGTGGAGGAGAATGGGGAGGAGCGGGGAGAGGCTGTGCCTCCACCCAGGCAGGCATGGGGCGCTGGGAACCCTTGCCTTGGCCAGGCTGTGGGTGGGGTCACCTACAGTGAGAGTGTGGACTGTCTGGTGTCAAGAGTCAGGAGGTGGCTGCAGAAGGAAGATTTAGCAAAGAACGAAGTGCCTACTCCCCGCCTAGAATAGTGTGTGTAAATCCTGCCTCGCTCAGATCCTGAGATCTCATTATTCTCTGGGCCCCTGGGGCCAGGTGGCAACGGGAAGCTTCAGATTAATTTGGGAGATGTTTTCTTTGCAGAACCTCCAGCTTTCTGTGCAAGTGGATTAAGTTTTGGACCGAATGGGGGCTCTTACTTTCTTGGTATTTGGGGCTCGCTTTGCCTTCCTGCCTGCTGGGATGTGCTTTGGGTATCTGGATTATCCCCCACATCCAGACTCGGGGATCTGAGATTCTAGACATCTGGCCTCTCTGGAAGTGGGTCCCCTCCCGGGGAGTGAGTACCCTAGACTGATGGTGTTGGATGTCGTGGCAGGAACGAGGCATGAGTGACTTGCTCCTGACCCCCCAGGAGGGTGCAGAGGCCTCCTGGGTGCACAGTTTAGGGCCACTTCCCTGGGCTGAGCTCAGACCTGCCCCACTGTGGGAACTGAAAGGTCTCGATGTCCTGGAAGTTGCAGTGGCCCTTAAGGTGAGATTGAAGGCTCAGCGTCCGGGAAAATCTGTCTGGGTGGCCTTCCTTCTTCCCAGCCCGGAGTAGGTCCTACTGGGGTCATCAGCCCCACCTGTGGGTCAGCAGACCTGGTGCCTCCACCTGGATGCTTAGAACCAAAGGGGGAGCGAGAAGATCCTGAAACCTGTGACTTCCCTCAGGCTCAGGGCTTCCTGTGCCACCTTGAGGTGACTTTCCAGTGCAGTCAGGGCGAGGCCCAGGCCCCCTTGCTGGGGCAGACCCCAGCCCCTCCAGGGTTTGAGAAGAGAAGAGTCCAGGCAGGGGCCCCCCAGAGTCCCACAGACTGCCTGTGCTGTCTGTCCCTTGAGGTCTCTGCTTTAGCACCTGATCTCCATGGAGATGGGGCTCCTCTCCCTCCCTCCCAGGCTGGAGGGCACCACCTTTCCTCATTGCCCCAACTCAGGAGACAGGCTCGCACGGGAAACAAGCCAACAAGCAAAAAGAGAACTAATACACTAAAGCCAGAAAAAAACTAGAGCCGGTATTTACTGAGCACTTGCTATACCACACAGTGTTCTCAGCACTTCCATGTGTTCATCCTCTAATCCTCACGGTGACCCCATGAGGTGGCACAGTCATCCCCATTCTGCAGATGAAGAAACTGTGGCTCAGAGAGGTGGAAGGACTTGTCTGAGGTCGCGTAGCCAGTAGGTGGCAGAGCCTGGATTCCATGCTAGAGGTCAGGCCTCAGAGCCGTGGCCCTTAGCCATTTCACTCTAGGACACCTCTACAGACTTAGAGAACACCCGAATTATTGTTGAATAGTAATTTTTCCAGATTTCTGAACCTAGAGTCCTGATAGAATCTGGGCAGCAGTTTCTTGGACTTCAGGATCCCTGGATGCTAAGACGGGAACAGGGTGTTTAGACTCTATTTTGACCCCACTGTTTCAACCCCTGAATGAACCAGTGTGGACGAATTCTTATTGAGAGATCAAGAGTGAGTCAGAAAGAGGAAGCCAGTGATTGAGACAGAGACACCCAGAGAAAAGGAGACAGAGAGAAGCAAAGAGATGAGAGAGAGAGAGGAAAGGGAGACTAAATGGGTTCTGGTACTGGGATGACCAAGCTCTCAAGTGCCTGATGGGATCCAAACATCCTCAAGGTCAAAATGGCAGGTTCAGATGTCCTAGACGCCCACTTGGAGTCGCTTCACTCTGATCCCCACTCATGTTTCTGGCCTCCTTGTCTAATCTCCAGCTTCCCAGCAAAGAGGTCACTGGATGGGGTTTATCTTCTATTGGAAGATGAGCACCATATTTAAAATACTTAAATATAAGTACTCAGCCTGGCACAGTGGGGTTCAGTGAGTTACCTGGTGGAGTTTTCCTGGAGGAACCAGATCATCTAAATGGGATCCATGTGAAGAGATGTCTGAGAATCAGCCAGAAAAGGAACTCTGTTGGTGGAGCACACCCATCCCTGCTGGCTCTCAGAGGCTGGTCTGCAGTTCATCTTGCCTGGCTTCTTTTCCCTCCCTCCTCCTCCCCCCGCCCACTTCTTTCCTTCCTTCCATAAATGCTGGTTGAGCACCTACTGTGTGCCGGGTGTACTAGGTGCTGGGTCTAGAGTGATGACCAAAGAGATGAGATTCCCTTCTTCCTGGGATCTTGTTGACTCTACTTGGGGTGACAAACAAGTAAACAAGAAGGTAAATACGTGGTTATGACTCAGAACAAATGCTGTCGTGAAAATAGTCGAGAGCCACTCTTTGGTTTGGGGGCAGGGAGGGCCTCCCTGAGGAGGTGGCATTTAGGCTGAGGCCTGAAGAATGGGAGGAACCTGCCGTGTGAAGCATGCAAGGGGGAGCATTCCAGGCAGAGGGAACAGCATGTGTGAGGGCCTGGAGGTGGGAAAGAGTGTGGGATGGTCAAAGAACAGAAAGAAGGCCCACATGGTTGGGGCTTGGTGTGCACGGGAGTGGGGCGTGGCATAAGATGCTGCAGGGGAGGAGGTTTCCCAGAGTCCTGCTCTGGCGTCATTTGGGGGCTCTTCTGAGCTGGCCCCCGTTCTGGTCTGAGGTACACGCCAGCGTCACATCGTGGACCATCGGTTCCTCTGGCCTTTTTAATCTTCGGGACTCAGCCTCATTTTCCCTCCTCGAATCCTTCCATGGAGGTCCTTTTGGTGAGTGACGTCCCCTCCAGCAAGGGGGCTTCCCCAAGAATGTGCTTGGCGTTGCACCACTGGGGGCCAGAGCTCTCTGCAGGGGAGGGGCTTCTCTTCCAGGGAGATTTGTGTCTCCTGGCAAATCCCCAGCATCCAGGTGAGTGAACCCACGGAGGCCTAAAGGTGCTGAATCATTGTGGGGGCAGGTGGGGAGTTAAACAGCAAAGCTTCTGATTGGCTCCTTCCATGAAGCACGTGTCAGAGTTTGAACCTCTGCGTGGCCCACACGTCTGGAGGAAGAGAGCACACGCTTTTCCAGGCACCCAGATGTTTCGAGGATGGGACTCCAGGCCATCTGGTTCAATCCACTGATGAATTACTCAACATGTGTTGGGGTCTGGGTCCAGGCTAGGCACTCTGGGGGACTCCAGGAAGAGAGACCATGTCTGCAGGAGTGGAATTCTCTTCCCTTCACCAAGTGCTTTCACGTCTGTGTCCTGTTCAATGCTCCCCACAGTGAGCTTGGCGGGCAGGGCAGGCCTGAGCTCCCCAATTTGCACTGAAGAAACTGGGGCTCAGTGAGGCCAAGTCACTTATACAAAGTCACGCTAGAGCTGGATCAGGAAAGTCCTGAAGTCAGATCTGAGTGTGACTCGTTCCTTCACTCTTTGGTTGCTCTGTGACCTTGGGAACACAGGCCAGCCTTGTTTTGCTCATCTGAAAACACAGAGAAACTTGGTAAGTGTCAAAACACTTAGCTCGGAGCTTGGCAAACAGTAGGTGCTTAGTAAACGTACAGCTCCATTTCCCTCTGGCCTTTGGACTCAACTCTGGGCCTGGGCGCCTTCTAACCCAACACCTTCTTCCCTGCCTTGAGGGTTTCTGGTTCATGGTTGTGACCTTGAACAGAGACATCTTGATATTTTGCTGCCAGGTTGACAAAACATCTGGAAGATTGGTCCATCTTTTTCTTCTCATCCCAACGTTTTGGTGTCACGAAGATAATGCCACAGAGACATAACTGCCAGGGCCCAGTTCCCAGAAGGCCATAAAACATGGACGATTCTGCCTGGGCCCGCTTGCTACAATCCAGTAAAGTGCTCCTTGCGTCCAACATGTGGTGATTTTTTACAAAATCGCTGAACTAGCCATGTTAGCTGTATTGATCAATAAATTACTTTGATGAAAACTCAATAGGCAGTGTCCCCTTGGCACTCATTTCCACACAAAGGAAGGGCTCTCCACTTTCTACATCTCGAAATCCTTGGGGCCATTTCTCATTGCATTTTTCTCCTCTGCGTACCCCTCCCAGGGGCGGCTGCCCTAGCCAGAACCTGCCTGGACAGGACTTGGAGATTTCTGGGACCACTGGCAGGGATTCTTCTGGGCCAGGGCATGGGGGCTCCATGGGAAGAGAGTTGGTCCATCAACTCAGGCCTCAAAGAACAGTTTCACTTTCCAGGGCACACTGGACCCACGGCCACCACTGCTGCTGGGTATCTCCCTTAGGTGTGGGAGACCCATCATTGGAGCCCTGCTGGGGGGATGATGGCCAGTTACAGCACCAGCCTCCCTGCCTGGAAGAACCAGGAGCCAGAACAAGCCCATGGTCGTCCCTTAAATTCACTCATTTATTAATTCATTAATTCATTCATGTAACTTTTTTGGGGCCCCTGCTCTCTGCTGGGAGCTCCATGTATAATCTTATCGAATGCTTGCTAAAGGGCGGGTGTTTGAAGTTAACTCTTCACGCCTTTAGGCATAACAACGTCCTGTATTGTAAGCTTAGAGAAGGCAAGTGCTCCGCTAAGCATACCTGAGTCGAATGAGGCAGCGGAGCGTGCTGGTTATGAACCCAGACCCTGGGGCCTCACTGCCCAGATTCAAATCCCGGCTCCAGACCTTGGGCAAATTCTGAACCTCTCTCTGCTTCAGTTTCTCCATCTGTAAAATGGGGATGAAAAAAGGTTGCAGAATAGATTGAGTTCCTATGGGTAAGTGCCACGCGCCTGGCACATCTGAGCATCCTATGAGTGTTGGCTGCTTTTAGCTGGTGAGGATTGAAGGAGCTAATGTGTGTCCAGTGCTTAGAACATTGTCTGATACATAGAGCTCCATGCATGTAGGTAATATCTTCATTGTTTCATTTAATCGTCACATGGATGCTATGAGGTGAGAACTCTTAGCCTCTCCATTTTACAGCTGAGAAAACTGAGGTCAAGCGGATCACCTGGGATCTCAGAACAGAGATTTAAACCTGGCTGGTCTGACTCCAGCCCCGGGCATTTTTCTCTAGTGCTGGACCACTTGGTGCAAACAATGTGCCTTGGACTTGGAAAGCACCTGGGAGCTGCCTGGACCAGCAGAATTGATGTGGTGCAGACGGGGAAACAGGCCTGGAAAGGTGAAGTGACTGAGAGGACACGGACAGTCGGTCAGGTCGGAGGACTCCTGGGTGATCCTGCGTGCTCCTGCGTGCATTATGGCTGGTGACGGCGCATCCTGCGGTTGTCTGGTTCTTCCTGGTTATGTCTGCTGTCCCGTGTAGGCGTGACGAGTGCCCCCTTCACCCCCAGAGCATCTTTAAGAGCTCTTTTAGCACAGCTGTTAAGCGAGTAGGCCCTTGAGTCTGACTTGCTGGGTTTGAACCCTGCATCCACCACTTCCCATCTGTCATGCTCGCTGTGCCTCAGTTTCCCTTGGCTTGTAGAAAGGATCGAGTGGGAGACGTTACCTCTTAGTTATTCTTCTCAAGAACAGACATTAAAACACAGAGAACAAATGTCCCTTTGTACAGCTCTAAACATATTTACAACTTGTCTGACCCGCAGACAGCTCTGGGAGATGGAACGGGTAGAGTTCGTCTTTCCTAATTTGTAGCTGAGCAAAGAGGGGTCCAGCCTGGGCGACTCGTCCAAGTCGCACAGCTGCCTGGGGAGAGAGGCAAGACTCGCGTGGGCTGATCCGCAGGGCTGCCTTCTCCCCTGCACTACAGCTGCCCCCCTTTTCAAAGGCCCCGCCACAGGGAAACCCAGCCGCACCCAAAGAAGCTGGTGCACAGCAGAGCTGGCTCTCTGGCGGTTTCTCCTCCCTTCCCAGGTGTAGGTGCGCTCTCTCAGCAAGCACGTGTGCTGCCATGTCACTGGGGTGGCCTGCCTTGCTTAACAGTCCCAGGACTTGCCTCCTCTTCTTTATTAGCGGGACATGGGTGGCCCTCTCCAAGCTCCGCCTCCCCCCAGAATCCTGGCCCTGCCCCTGCCCCCTCTCATCAACATCCTCAGGACTGTGGCTGCAGGCCAGGGGACATTTTTTCCAGTTACCACGATCGCCCAAGTTCCTGATTCAGCCTGGCCCGGCCCAGCCCCATTTGCATACCATTAGCTATGATGCCATGCATTATGGATTCATATTTAATTTTAGTACTTTGTGGAGGCAACTCTAACCTAATTAAAATCTCCTTCTCCAAGAACCTGACATTTCCCCAAACTCTGATAACATGGGCTCTGCACGAATGGACCACACACACGCACACACATGCGCGCGTGCGCGCACACACATGCGTGCGCACACGCGCACACACGCACCCCTCCAGCCACAGACACACACTGCCATGTCAGACCCAGCTCCAAGGATTCTTTTTTGAATCGAAAGGAAAAAATGAAAAAAAGTCCTTTTCCTCCAAGATGATTTGTATGCAGACTTAGCTCTATGAGCCCCCCGGGGCTTGTGCCTGGAGAGGCTGCCAGAGCCGGGCTCCGCAGAGGATCAGGCTGGGGGCATGAGGAGACCCGGCCTCCAGCCCAGCCTCAACCTGCCTCCCTCGGGGAGTCAGTAAGCTTGCCTGGGCCTCAGTTTCCCCTCGTGCTTGAGATCACTGCAAGATGAAAATCTCAAGTCCCACGTCACACCATTATCCTCAGCCTGTTTCCACTCGGGCAACCTGAACTGAAGTATGTGGAAATCTTTTTCCTTAATCAAATGAAAATGAAATAGCTGGGGGGAGGGAGGGATGACTAGATGGCACACAGGAGAGTTTTAGGGTGGTGAAACTCTTCTGTGCGATAGTACAGTGGCAGATATCTGTCTCCAGTTGTCCAAACCCATAGAGCGTACAATAACAATAATGTCAACTGTGGACTCTGGGTGATGATGATGTGTCAGTGTAGGTTCATCAATTGTGACAAATGTCCCACTCTGGTGGGGGATGTTGATAATGGGGGAGGCTGTGCGTGTGTGGGGCTAGGAAGTATATGAGAACTTTCTATACTTTCCACTCATTTTTTCTGTGAACGTAAAACCTCTTAAAAATAAGGTTTATTAAAAAATAAACAGAATAGCTTAACCTTTCTTGAGTGCTTACCATATGTCAAGCATTTTACATGTGTTAACTAATTCTCATGACAACAATTTGAAGTCGATGTTTTTGTTGTAATTATTACATCCCCACTTTGCAGATGAGGAAACAGGCTCAGGGGGATAAGTAGCTTGCCCAAGGTCACACAGCGAGTAAACGGTGGAGACTGGATTTGGACCCAGACAATCTGGCTTCAGAGCCCGTGGTCCTAACTATAACACAGCTGCCTCTTCTTTTTACCAAGGAAAAGAATCAGGGAGATGGGCTGGAATTAGTTCACTGTTCTAATTCTCTGGTAATGACTTAATTCTCGCCTGACTCAAGGGCTAGGTATGGGCCGCCATTCGTCTCCCTGATGTTTCTCAGAAATCGGCAGGTCGGAGTTGTCTGACTGTGCTGTACTGGAGCTGGTGGACCTCAGACCGCACCTGGGCAAGCCGGGCCATCCCTCGTCGGGGGTGGACGCAGGGAGAGCGCAGAGCTCCCCAGGGAAGGGGGACACCGGCCCAGGCCATCCCCAGGCTCTCACCAGAACCTGCCCAAACCCCTGTGTCTTTCCGCATGTGGAGTAGCCAGAAAGACGCAGCAAGGTGGGCTGCTTTGTCTGAGTTTGACCCTGGATTTGCAGTGTCAGGGGAAGAAGTTATGGTATTTATTTTTCCCAATATTTAGTGAAGAAAACATTTTAAATGTACAGAAAAGTTGCAAGAATTGTACAGTGACTGCCCGCACACTCACGTGGTGTTTCCTCAGTCCCATCTGCCTTGTGCTCTGGCACTGTCCTGGGTCACTGCTTTCCACAAGCATTTCAGTCCTCGCCCAGGCCCGGCGGAGTGGGGCTTTTCACTCCCATGTCACAGACGCGGATACTGAGGCTCAGAGGCACCAAGGAGCCTGTCCGGGGCCGCCCGGCTCGCCAGGGGCGGAGCCAGGAGTTGCACCCAGAGCTCTCTGACCCCACCCTCCAGGCTGCTCTTCTTGACAAGTCTGTCCTCTGTTACCCCCACGAGACTCTGGGAGTCCCCTTTACGGTGGCGGGCGAAGCCCTCCTCACCCAGGCCCCTCTGGGTGCTGGGAGGAGATGTGCGTAGTGGTCAGAGGATGGAAGGAGAAGTGGAGGTAAGATACGGGGTGTTTCTCTCGGGCAGGCTTGTGCTGGGCACGTTGACTGTCATGGCAATGGCCCTCATTTCCGGGGCTCCTGGCCCACATGGAGCCCAGAGCTCTGAAGAGCAGTGGAGCCCCCAGTACAGGCTGGGCGGCTGGGGCCCCAGGGTTCTCCCTGCCGGAGGTCCACCCCGGCTTCCTGCAGCTGCCTGCTTGCTTGGCTGCACAACGAAGGCTGGGTGAGGGCTGTGTCCCATTGCTGCGCTCCTCAGAAGCCTTTTATGGCTCCCACTGTGCTCAGCCCCTTGCCTGGGCCACCTCGGACAAGTCATTTCACCTCTTCCACAAAACCGCCGTTCTTCAGCTGTGTCGTGAAGAAGTAATCATTGGACCAACTGCATGTAGTTGACAGTGTTGAGAGAAGGCCTCGAAAGTTCTTAGCCCGGGGCCTGGGGCACAGTAGGCACACAGTACCGGAGCTGTTCTTGTGTCCTCCATCTGGAGCTTCCCAGTAAGATTTGTGCCCATGTCCCCAGCCAGATCTGATGGCTCCCAAATGCCACTGCACACTCAGGCCTCCTCACCTCTGTTCATCTGGTCTTCTCTGCCTGGAATGTGCCAGCATCCATCAAGGTCAGCTCCCACCTCCTCCAGAAGGTTCTCCAAAGCCCCCCAGTAGGAAGGACTCTTCCCTCCTCTCCCTCTCCCTGGCGCCTGTGCTCTGTGGTTAGAAGCGGAGTCTGGTGTAGGCTGTCTGGTGTGACTCTCAGCTCTGTCACTTACCGGCTGTGTGACCTTGGGTCAGTTGCCTATCTGTTCCATGCCTCAGTTTCCTCATCAGCAAAATGGGCATGATGATGGTACCTCCCTCGTGGTGAGACCTGTGTGTGTTACAGTATGAAAGAGCACTTGCGCAGTGCCTGCACGTGGCATCTCAGAGCCCTGCGCACAGTAGGGCCTCTCGTGCTTCTTTGCCAAGTTGACGTGACTCTGGGTTCAGCCTCCACGTGGGAGACTCAGTGAGGGGGAGACACTGCGGGCTGACGGGATGCTCTGAAAGGCAAAGCTCAGAGCTGCTGGCAGACTGGGGGTGGGAGTGGGCGTTCCACTGGGCTGAGGCAGGGGCTTCTATCTCGCATGGGGCATCTCAGTGAAAGGCGGGCATGTGGGGCTACAGTGCCAATGGTTAGGGGCTGTGGGACAGTGTCTTGGTCATAAGGAGTAGCTCTGGGGACAGGTAGGCCTGAGTTCGAATCCTGGCTGCACCGCTGGCTCACTACCCAGCCTTGGGCAAGATGCTCAGTCCCGCCCAGGCCTCAGTCTTGTCTCCTGGGAAGTGGAGACAGTCATGGTGCCCACCTCCTAAGGTGCCCAGCACAGCAAAGCCCCAGCCCTTCCAGCATTGTTCCATAGCTACTCTCAGTTCATCGCAGGCCTGGTCTTGACTGGCCTGCCTCCCTCACCCCGCAGCTCCCACCGGTGGCTGGAAACAGAGCTCCAACATCTAACCCCCGGGCCTGGTTTGCATGGAGACTGCCCTTTGTCCAGAGGGATTTAGATTTTTAATGAATAAGTTCATCTGAGTCCTGCGGGGCATTGACCGCAAAGGTCTTTGACTCGAACCTCCCGTTAGCTGCTCCTCCTCTCATGCTGAGGCTTTTGCAGAAAATCATTTAACGTTTTCTCTGTGTTTAAAGAAGGCTCCGCGTGCCCACCAGGCTCAGCCTGGCTGGTGTGATCTTGAAACAAAGTGTGGTCCCCAGTGGAACCGCCAACCTCACTCTTAAGTAAATTCAGGGGAGCGTTTCTGCACGTGGCCTGGCTGGCTATATTTAGGCCTCGCCCGGCCTTTGAGTTCTTCCCCCGCTGCATTATCAAGGTCACTGTGAGCACAAGAGGGCTACAGCCCTGAGGGTGGGGGAGCAGCCCCACCCCAGTGAGTTTGCCCTCCCTTGTCTGGAATTCATAGTTGGCTCTGACAGTTGTGCGTTAAGAGGCAGGAGACAGGGCCACAGACCCCAAGGAAGCAGATGGCCTTCCATGAAAGCAGGCTCCCCAGCCTCAGGCCTCCTGAGTCCACATCTCACTCCCGGCTGACTCACATCCACGCCCTTCTCTGCTGCTACATCTTTGTCCCTACCTTGGCCTTCGTCACCGTTCATGTCAGTCATTCTCACAGTCTCTGGTATGTCTCTGCCTGTCCCCTGACCCTCACTCTTACCCTCAAGGGCTTCCCCGTGCCTGCAGGATGAAGCCCAACCTCCTCAGCCTGGTATTCAAGGCTGTACGTGATCTGGCCCCCGCCTACCTTGTCATCCTCCTCGGCAGCCGTCAACCCCCTTGAGAGTGAACTCGGTGAGGACAGGGGCTTTATGCCCGGTGCCTTGAAGAGTGCCCGGATCATTGTAGGGGCTCAGTCAATATTTGCTGAATGAACGCTTGACTGAAGGATTGAATGACTAAGTGAATGAATGAATGATACAGTGATCTGCACAGCTTCCCCACTGTTGTGCTTTGGCTCTGATAGCTGTTTGCTGCCAGGCTAGCTCTCCCGCCCTCTGTGCCCACTGCCTTCTACCCTTTATGGCCCAGATCAGATCCTGCTTCCTCCGTGACACCCTCCCAGGTGGCTCAGCCCCTGCTGACCATCTGTTCTCAGACGCCCAGTGCCGTCCTGTGCTCTGGCTTTCTAGAGGCCGCATCGGCTCTTACACTTGGCTGCACACCCTGAGGTCTAGGGCGGGTCAGCGTGCCTCCCAGTGCCCTGCAGAGTTCCTCTACAGCTTTTAGTGGATGTGGGAGGCAAGAGTGGTTGGATAGGATGGGACTCAAGCTGCCCGGGAGGGCAGAGCCAGTCGCCGTGTGGGTTGAAGGGGTGGCAGAGATATAGGCGCAGGTACGGGACAGGGCCTGGTCCTTTCAGGGCAGAGCATCATGTCCAAGGGGCTGGCAGCTGACATCAGGTAGGGACCCAGGCAAGCAGGGCCACCAGAGAGGTACATCATGGGGCAGTGGAGTGGCCAGAAAGTGACAGAGCTCAGAGGAGGAACCCCAGGAGCATATAACATTCAGAGGTCCAGGGCAGCAGGGGGGATCCTGTCACTGGAGAAACTGTCCTTAGAGGGAAGAGACTGTTAGGCTGACGTCTGAGACCAGCTCTCAAGCCGAGGAGACCAGGCAGGCACCCTGTGCCCCACCCGGGCTGGAGGTCAGGGCTCAGCTGGCCAAGGGGCCCTGATGGTGGGCCCCCTCTCCGCAGTGCTGGCCGCCTGGTTAAGTCCCTCCTGCCTCAGCCGGGGTGGGGCCCAGAGACCCAGGGAGCCTCGACCTGCAAGTGGGAATCCAGTGGTCTCAGCGGGGAGGGAGATGGGGATGCTCCAATTGCACACAGTGGGTGCTTTGTAAATGCGGGCTTCGGCTACTGCAGATAATGGTTGTTCCCATTGCGGTCACCACGCCTAAGTCACACATGTGAAATCTCCTCCATTGGAAGCCTTTAGAGGACACACGTGTGCACAGACACACATGCGTGCATGCATACATGCCTACACACACGCACACAGCTACGCATATATGTGCACACATACACAGAGATGCACACACAGACACACATACAGAGATATGCACGGACAGAGACACATGACATACAGACACATATGCAGTTCAGTGACAAGAAAGGCACACCAGGCATACAGCATGAGGGGGGACCAGATGACCTCCCATTGACCTCTGGAGATCCCTCCTCTGAAGACTGCAGCCTGTTGATGCAGGGTACACACGAAGACAAAGGGAGTGGTGATTCCATTTGGGTGAGGGGCAGGGAGGTGGGGGCTGGGAGCCTCTTGGCCAGACCCCAGACCCCTGCCCCCTCCAGATCCCGAGGCTCAGTTTCTCCCTGGTTCTTCTGGGGTCACTTAGCTCTCAGAGGGAACAATTGCAGTAACAATTCTCTGCTTTGTGTGATTCTTTATCCTTTTCAAAGCCCCTTTGTGCACAGTTTTCCATTTGTGCACGCCCTGTGAGATAGGCTGGTATTCTTATCTCTGCTTTATAGATCAGGAAATTGAGGCTCAGAGAAGGTGCCGGCTGGTCCAAGCCCCCACGGAGGGCGGGCTGTGGAGCAGCTATGAGATCCGGGAGCCTGTGACTTTCCGCCCTGTCGCATTGTCCTCTGCATCCGATGTGTGGTCGTTTTGGAGAGCAACCTCCTCTGGCCTGCATGAGTTTTCTGGGGTGTGGGTGTGTGTGTCCTAGGGGGTGCTGAAGGTAGAGGGGGGCCAAGTGCTGCCTCAGGTCACACATGTGAAATCTCCTCCATTGGACGGCTTTAGAGGACACACATGTGCACACACACAGAGACACACACACATGTGCATGCATACGCACACATACACATATACAGACACGTGCACACGTAGACACACACATCTTTCCCCTCTTCGACCCTCCCTCAAGTTGGCTTTAGGGGTCCTCATGGGGGGCAGGGGCCATTCCCAGCTCCCTCCCTCCTCTGCCCGCCTGGGGCAGCATCAGGTGGAAGAGTGTGGGAGCTGGGGAGCCTACGGGGTGAGAAGGGTGGGAAGAGAGACTAGAGATGGCCCCATCAGCCCCAAAGGGTGGCTGCTGATGGGCTGGACTCAGAATTTGTCAGTATGGAGAGAGCAGAGAAGCAGAACAGCCCGGCTCTCTGGTAACCACTGAAGGGGTCTATCTTGGGACCCAACAGGACAAGTTTCAGAATAAGTTCAAAGGAGAGGTTAAAAGGAGTGTGGACAGAGATGTGGACTTATAGTCAGTTGCTCAGAAAGGCCAGGAGTTGATTCAAGGGTCCACATGAAGACAAAGGGAGGTGGGGATTCTGTTTGGGTGAGGGCCAGGAGGTGGTGGCTGGGAGCCTCTTGGCCAGACCCCAGACCCCTGCCCCCTCCAGGTCCCGAAGCCCAAGCACCTTTACCTTTTGAGGCTGATATCTTGGACGTTGAGCAAAGGACCTTTCTCCTTCTCGTGTCCCAGGGAGACTCAGCATCTGAAATACTATGGCACTAACCCAGGAGGGCATTGTCCATGTTTCATATTTGTGTCCAAATGTGCTATTTGGGTCATCTGCTGGGCTTAATTTTTAATTGATGAATTAATAACTACTCCATCTCATTCCACAAAAGTAATTTGAAATTGTTTACAAGAATTACATCTAACAATAGTTAACTTATCATTCAAAGAATTCAGGACCAGGAAAAATAGAAATTAGAAATAAAATGTTTCCTAGGAGGAAAAATAAAATGCTATGTTTAAGTCATAATGTCCACTACAGTTGCTATAATTGGGCCAAACATTTGACTCTGTGCTCCCCAGTGGCCAAAGGGAAAAGAGAAATACTACTGGTTATATAAATTTTACCTTTTCTATGTGGAAAAGTCACCCTGGTATCTCTGGGACAAAGTAAAGCTTCTATTAACCCTTCATTTTAAAATAATCTTTTCATCTGGGGCTGTATGTGGAAGATGCTGAGAAATGCAGCATCCTTCCAACAAATGGGAGTAGCAGATTTCCTAAGACTGTGTCTAGTTTTGTCTGTTCTCCACGTCAGCTGAAGGCATAATGACAAACATGAAATGACAAAACTAAGCCAGGAGCCTAAATACGCAGTCCAAGTGCACTGCTTGATCAAGGATACATCCCAGAATAGCTGGAGAAATAGGTGTGGCCTGCTCTCCTGCCCGTTCTCCAAATGCCATTTCTCTCCATGGGACTTGGGAGTCTTACTGGGCAGTAGCTGGCTGAGGCGACCATCTCCGGTAAGACCTGACAGCCAGGTGGTTGGTTGGTTGGGGGCAGCTCCCATTTAATTTAGAGCAGCGATCCCCAGGCTTCTTTGACTGATAACCATCACCCATTGGTAGTGAAGTTTAACATGTACCCTGATAAATATGATTTGTTCTTTATAGGTTGTCTACAAGTACACCCAGGTCCGTCTACTATGTACCTTATACATCATACGTGAAAATAAGTAATTAAGAGATGAGATTCTAATCATTGTAGGTAGAAGTTAATCTATCTTCCTCTTCCCAGTGGGTTGTCTTGTGCCCTCTTTAGGCTGGCACAGTCCCCTTTGGATTTCTCTGCAACCCCGGGCTGCTCACGGAGAATACCTGCGGCTCTAAGCTGGAGGGCGCATAGTGAATGCCACTTCCCACGACGGGCCAGGACTTGTCATTGCTCCCCCAGCTTCCTCTCCCCTCGGCTGGGATAACTCTGAGGCAGGTTCTGCACCATCTTGCAGGGGTCCCGGTGGCGGTGGCAGCGGTGGCTGGATTGGGCTCCAGACGTCCACAGCGGTAATTTACTAGCTGCCTTCCTTTCCCTGTCCGCCTCCCTCTCCCCAGCCAGTGTATCCTGAGCTCACCTCCCAGATACACTACTAGCACTCAACTCTTTATCTGGGGTTCTGCCTCCGGGGAAATCCAAGCCAAGACAGCTTTCCTTTGAGGGAACTGAGGAACCTAGGGAGACTCTTGTCTTCTCACTTCAGCACCGAGAAGGGCCCCGAGTTTCTTCTTCAAAACCAGTCCTGCATCTCTTCCCACAAACGAACAAATGGACAGTTCTATACCTGGTGTGATGATTCCAGCCTGAACCATTCCAGGCCCCCACCGTGAGCAGGGAGGAGCTCCGTAAGGCTCCCGAGGAGGGCCAGGGTTGGAGCCCCGTGGCTTCCTGCCAGGGGAATCGGTGCAGAATGTCCCCCAAGTAACTACGTTAAGCTCCCTGCTGTATAGAGTTATTGAATATAAACTCGTTAAATGTGAGAGGACAACTGCCAAATGCAATTGATTTTTGCTTTAGAACAATTGATCTCAGACAATTCTTTCTGACAATAGGCAGATGAAGGACTGCTGGTCTATCACAGCCACTCCTGGTTTGTGATAATAAAATGGAGCCGTTGGCCCAGGGGAGCTCATCTGTCTGAGTGCTCTGGGCAGGAGGGGTGGGGGACATGAACACACATTTGCAGCATCGAAAGATGTTTTGATTCTTTAAGTTATAAATAAAGATGACTGGTTGGTAATCCCAGGAATATCCTTGGACAGTTATTGACAGAAATTGAAGTAGAAACTGTACAACCTTATGCATTTTACTCCCTAACCTGTGCAGCCAGGGACCACTGCCAGCTCCCCGGGCTGAGGATTAAGTGAAACCAGGGCCCAGCCTAATGCTTTGGGTTATTCCAGGGAATGCTCGTTGAATGTGGATTTCAGAGTTGGAAGACTCCCCGTGGTCATTTGACCCAAGAAAGGAATTGGGATCTGGGCCACTGTTTTCAAGGCTCACCTTCTCTCCCTCTCTGATTTCAAGTCCCTCTGAAAGCCCGCTTCTGATGGGAAGCTTCCTGCCCAGGTGAACACGGGGGAAAGGAAGCTGAACTTGGATTCAGACAGATGTGAGGTTGAATCTGGGCTCTGCACTTTGCTACCTGTGTGACCTCTGAAATGTCACTGCATCTCTCTGGGCCTCAGTTTCCTTTTCTATAAAATAGAATTAAAGCCTCGTAAACTAGTTGTAAGCATTGAATGGTATGATCCGTGTAAAGCACTCAGCATGGTCCCTGGCACATGGCTGTGTGACCTTGGCCAAGTGACCTTACTTCTCTGAACTCCATTTTCCCCATCTGTCAAATTGGGTTAATAGCACTTACCTCCTAGGGTTGTTGTGAAGATGAAATTAATTAGATTTATGTGTGTGAAACATTTATCACAGGACCTGGCACATAGGAAGGGCTCAATAAAAGTTAGCTATTATTGCTGTGATTATTCATTCATCTATATGATGAAGGTAATAAAAATAACGCCTATCTTGCCAGCCTTAACCATAGGAGGGCTGAAAGATCGCATGAGACGATGGGTTTCCGAAGGTCACACATTCATCCATTCCACAAGTGTTTCTTGGGTGCATACAGTGCGCAGACACTGTCCTCAGCACTGGGGAGGGAGCAGAGAGCAAGACAGCTAAGACCAGAGTGTGCTGGATAAGCAAAGTACAGAGTGTGCCGGATACTAGTAAGTTCTTAGGAGACGGAACAAGCAGGGGTGAGGAATGGGAGGGGGAGGGGGTCCCCAGGGCCTCAGTAAAGCTGTGTGAGCAGAGACCTGGAACACGGCTGTGAAGCTGGTACATGTCATTCACACGAGAGGGACAGTGACTGGCCCCTGCCCTGCGGGTGCCTTCTGCCAGGAGTGTGCTGGGTGTGCTGCCCCGAGGCCTGGCCAAAGGACCCTGCCCTGGACTGTGATGGGCCCAGGCTTCTGGGGGAGGCAGGTGCAATATCCGGGCTGGGTGGGTGGATTAAGTGACCTTAAGACCCTTTCCAGCTGCCTCAGGCCTCTGTGGGTAGGGAGGGGGAGATAGACTTAGACTTAGGGGCTCAGGGTGCTTTCCAGAAATGACCTTTTTCAGAAGCAGCCCTGAAGGGTGGATGCTGAGTGCCGTGCTCTCTACCTGCCCTGGTGCTCACCTGGCTCCTCACACCTGGCTCCCCGCCTGGTTCCTGCTTTGCATTTTCCTTCCTTCTGAGAAAGCAGTGTCTGATCCTGGTCCGGGAGGGATGCTCTGCTCCTCCATCAGCCCCTGCAGCTGTCTCTCCCACCTCGGTGCACCTGAGTCCCTTCCCCAGGCCGTGCCCCTCAGCTCCCCAACTCTGTGCTCTGAACCTCCCTCCCCAGTTCCTGGGTTGTCCCTCCATGTGCAACTGGCTCACCTTCCCCCCACTTTGTGCACTCAGGCCCTCACCCGTGGGCACCTGGGCCTTCCACTCTCTACCCCATGTCCCATCAGTTCCCCTGAGCTGCCCTCCCAGGTGTGGTACCTGTGGGACCCTCATCCCTGCTCCTTCCCTCCCCCCCTGAACACACACACACATACACACCCCACTTCTGAAGTTCAGCAGAGTGGGGTAGGGCGAGGTTAGAGAGGTGTGATGGGAACTGCAAACCCTGCAGGTGGATGTCCAAGGACATAGCAGGAACCTCGGACACCCCTTGGGCTTTAGCCACTGGGAGGGGCCCTTCAGTAGTTCTGGGCGCCTGGAGACTTGCCTGCTCCCCTTACTGCCTTGAACTGAAATTCAGGCTCCTGTTTTCAGGCTGGGAGGGGGGCTCCCTGCAACACTAGGACGACAGGGAGCTTCGGGAGGAGCAACAGAGTGGAGTAGAGGGGGCTCCTCTGAGCTTGAAGCTATAAAATGGAGATGATAACCCCACGTTGCAAAGCCATCCTGAGATCTGGGTGAGAGGGTGGAAGCGAAGCACTGAGCACAGTGCTTGGCACGTGCTAGGGAGTCCCATAAATGACAGGCGAGGTGAAGATGCTGCTGGTACGTGCACATCAATCCTCTGTTCACTTATGAGTCCAAGAGACTTTTTTTTTTTTTGTGAGGAAGACCAGCCCTGAGCTAACATCCGTTGCCAATCCTCCTCTTTTTGCTGAGGAAGACTGGCCCTGGGCTAACATCCGTGCCCATCCTCCTCTACTTTATATGGGACGCTGCCACAGCATGGCTGACAAGCAGTGTGTCGGTCCGCGCCCAGGATCCGAACCCGCGAACCCTGGGCCGCCGAAGCGGAGTGCACGAACTTAACCACTACGCCAAATCTAGTCTAGGAGGAGCCAGGAGTGGCCATTTCCAGCCTGGGAGAAGCTAGGGGTGACCAGGTCCCTCCCTCCACTGCTCCTGGTGTGGCTTCAGCCTGCCCTCCCGGCCGGTGCTGTGGAGGGGGGGCGGCTCTCCCTCACTGTGTGTGGCAGTGAACTCTGAAATGATTTTTCCTGATTTAACAACTGCAAGTGTTTGCTGCAGCTTTACGCCACTGGGCTGGCCCCCCAGTAGACACTTATTAAGCGTCTTCTGCATCCAGGGCCTTGGCTGATGCTGGAGACACAGAGTGAAGTAGACATGGGGCTGGTCTTGGGGAGGCCACAGTCTTAGCGGAGAGGCAATATTGAGTTACAAGACCCTGGGGTCAGGCCCTAGCAGAGTGAGACAAGGTGCCGGGGGGACCAGCGGTAGGGCACAGTCACAGAAGGGTTCCTGCTTGAACCTGATGGAAAGGCTCCTAATGGCCAGGTTTTAGGCCACTTTCCCAGCAGGAGGCAACATTCCATCCCCAAATCAGGATCAGGTTAACAGGCACCCGTTATACTGGTGCCCTTGGGTCCTCCAGTTAGAACCCTGGGCTTGAGGGAGTGGCATGGCCAGCTTTAGCCCCTGTTAAGATGGGCCTGGACGCCACTGCCCCTCCCATTCACTCATGCAGCTGTGCCCACTGTGGGCCAGGCGTTCTGTGTTCTGAAGTCACAGCAGAGAACAAAGTAGATCCTGGTCCTTGGATTAATGGAGCTTCGATTCTAGTTGGAGGAGAGATAGCTAGTAAAATGGACCTGGTCACCCCTAGCTTCTCCCAGGCTGGGAATGGCCACTCCTGGCTCCTCCTAGACTCGATTTGGTCACATCCCTTCCAGGACCCAGGCTGGGCTTGGCCACCCTTGATACAGCCTAGGTTAGGCCCGGTCCTTCTTGGTCTCTCTTAGGACCCGGGCTGGGCCTGACCACCATGGAAACACTCAGGCTGGGTGTGGTCACCATTGGCCCCTTCCAGGCTGGGCCTGGCCACTCTCATTTTCTCCAGAAGCAGCCTGAGAGGCAGGAGCTGGCAAGGGCTTTGGATGGAGTCCCTCCGCCCAGGGGCACCTCCACCGCTCCTGGTGTGGCTGCAGCCTGCCCTCCTGGCCGGTGCCGTGGAGGGGGGCAGCTCCCTCTCACTGTGTGTGGCGGTTAACTCTGGAATGATTTTTCCTGATTTAACAACTGCAACTGTTTGCTGCAGCTTTACTGCCTTAAAAATGTTTTCTAATAATCCCCAGGTGTTTCTCTCGCATACAATAGCCTGGCTTGTTACAGCCCAATTAAATCCTTATTTGAGATGCTTAATTAAAACTCTGAACACAACAAGCCACAAAGCCTACTCCTTGCCAGCCTCATGCTGAAAGTGCCTGTGCCCACCTGCCACCCCTTTCCCAGTCTGGCCCCTGACATTTGCAACTTCCAGTTTTTACTTAGTGGGGGTAGGGGCATCCAGTTTCCTGCCCTGGGGGAGCTCATGTGTGCTGAACTCGGTTACCTGGAGATACAGGGATGGGCTCCTTGAACCCTTGGTTCCCCACCTGGAATCAGCTCTTCTGGCTCCCCCAGAGCAGAATTTCTCAGCATCGACACTGCTGACTTTTCAGGTCAGATATTTCTTTGTTGTGAGGGACTGTCCTGTGCATCGTAAGGTGTTTAGCAGCATCCCTGGCCTCTACCCGCAAGATGCCCGTAGCACCCTCCCCACAAGTTGTGACAACCAAAAATATCTCCAGACATTGCCAAATGTCCCCTGAGGGGCAAAAATGACCCCCTGTTGAGAGCCGCTGTCGTAGAAGGAAGTGTCCCAACACCACTGGTACCCAGGAGCCAGGGCCCAGCTGGGCAGCTAATTCCATGGAAGCTAATTCTCACCCCCATCCCTGACCAAGTTCTAAAAGAATGAGGAGGTACAGGTGACAGAGACACCTCTGTTTCCCCTCCAGGAGCAGGGATGCCCCAGGACACCAGAAAGTGACTGGTGGGGAAGCTAAGGGGAGGGCCCTGCCTTGGAGACACAAACCCACATCTCTGCCTGAAGAACCAACTTCTCTTTACATCTTCTTGCTCTTCCTCTCCTCTCCCACCCCCTGCTCAGCTTAGGACAAAATGGAGACAGGTCCCTTTGAGTAGCCCTGTCCTCCAGGTAGAACCTCAAAGTAGGGTGACCAGCTTGCCCCAATTTGCCGAGACTTTTCCAGTTTTAGCACTGAAAGTTTCAGGTCCTGGGAGACCCAGGCTGAGCAAACCAGGGTGGTGGGGAAGGCCTGTCCATTGTTCATCCCCCACAGTGGTCCCTGAGGGACTAAGAGCACCTGCCCTGGAAGAATGACTTGTTCCCGACAAGCCGTGTTCCCCACATGCATCGTCTCCTTCCATCCCGTAGCCCGGTGGACTCCATGCTGTCAGCTTCATTTTATGGGGGAAGAAACCGCGGCCCAGAGAGACTTGCTCACAGTGACACGGCAAGCAAGTGGAGAGCCAGGAGTCGAACAGGCCTGTCTCTTCCCACTCTGCTCTCAGAGGCCTTTTCCGTAAGATCCTGGAAAGGGAGGACTCGGACACTTTGGATTTATATCCACCAAGAGTCTCTCTTTGGCCTTGGCCTGGCCCTGGAGGAAGTGAAGCTGCTTTGCTGGTGCTGACCACAGGGGTGGTGATGGGCGAGCCGGACCTCCAGGCATCAGCCAGGAGTATCCTCGGCCCTGCGCAGAGCCTCCGATAAGTTCTTGACTTGCCTGGTCACAGTTTCAGCTTCCAGAACAAAGAGAATGTGACCGGAGGAGCTGCTGGCGACCTAATGCTGACCCAGAAGAAGGCGGCTGGTGAAGGGACACGATGGGAACCCGCTCTGTTTGTGATGTCTGGGAGGACGCAGCCTGAACTTTACCAAGTGACGTATTGAAGCTCGGAGGACGCACAAGCAGGGTTCTGTGGCCTGAGACAGAAAATTGGGAACTGGGAAAATCACTGGCTCCTGTTTCCAACAGTGTAGCTTCAAATTGACCCAAGGAACTAGAGGCGTGTGGAGAAGGAAACCTGCCTGGTTGCATAGGGAGCTCTCTGGAGAGTCAGATCTATTGTGGTCATAGTCCAAGGATGGAAAGAAGGGAAGTTAATCAAGAAGGTACATCAGAACGGATGTGATTCCTGGAACACATCGTTCTGCAGGAGGAGTTTCAAATGTGGAGACTTTCAGGCAGGATATAGAATATGCTTAGAGAAAATAACCATAAGTCACAATAATGGCTGTTGTTTATTGAGCGCTCACTGTGCGCCAGGTATGGTGCTAAACATTCCTCATGTAATTTCTCCAGTAGTTCTCACGACAGCCCAGGGGGTAGGAAGTATTGGTCGCCTTGTTTTTTCAGATGAGGAAACTGAGGCGGATCATGGCGCCTGCCCAAAGGTGCACGTGTCGTCAGTGGTGGGGGCAGGACTGAGAACCCACAGACCCGGGTTCAAGTTATGGTTTGGCCTCTTTCTTACTTGCTGTGTGGCCTTGGGTCAGTTTCAATTCCTCTTTTCTAGAAAGAAGGTTGTGAGACTTGAAAGAACCTGTCCACGTGATAGGTCAACACAGTGGTGGCGTGTAGCTTATGTCCAGTAAATAGGAGCTTCCTTCCCTTGAAGAGACCTGTGATCACAACGTCGTAATAATGTTGAGAGGAGAGCCTCTGAATGGGCGGTGGAATGGAAGAAGAGGGAGCAAAAGGAAGCCCAGAGGAGAGTAAAATCTTTTCAATTTCTATAAAGAAGAAGAAAAGGGTTTCACGTTGATGGGTAACAAGGGACACAGGTGACACTTCACTCCTGTTTTGCTTTTACCATTGAGGGGAAGGATTTGAGCCTGAAAGGGGCAGCCCAGACCTCAGAGAGAGAAACAGCCCCAGGGTGGGCGATACAGGAGCCCCCCACCTGGGCAGTAGGGCCACTTGCCGCGGAGATTCTTGAACTGCTGCTGGTGACTCCTGCAGAGCAGAGGGTGAGAGAGTCCTGGGGGACCGGGGATGGGCAGATTTCCAAAGGGAGAATAATTTCCAGAAACTACAGATCAAGCCTTGCTTGAGGCTGAGGTTAGTGAGCACCAAGTCCCAACACGTGTTCACCGTAAGCAAAATGCAAGCTTTCTGGAAGACCTACCATGTGTCACATGCTACGTTACATGTGAGGCCAAGTTCTGCCAGACTAAACTTTCTTTCTTGGACAGAGTCATGAAACTTCAGACCAGGGGAATATGTGTGCCTGAATTCAGCAGGGTGTTTGGGTCAGCTTCCCAAGCTCTCCTTGTGGACAAGATGGAGACGCGCAAATAACGAGCAGGACAGTTAGTGGATTAGTAACTGGCCCAGTGATTGTATTCCAAGGGTGCTTGCTTATTACCGGTTCTGTCCACACATAAAGGGGTTTCTGCTGGAGCACCACAGGGCTCTGCCCTTGGCTCACAGGCATACGGTATGGGTCATTAGGTACGTGTGTGTAGGACCCAGGAAAAGTGAAAGAACCAGGGCTCGGGCAGAGCAGAAGCTGATGGGTGGTTTGGGTCCAGGATGTCCCTGGGGACCTCAGCCTCAGGAGTGCCCCATAGAGAGGACTCAGGTTCCCCGGCTTCCGCCCTGCTTTCCTGACTACTCATTGCTTCCTCACCCTATTCTCTGCCTCAGAGCTCACACATTGTTCCTGACCCCTGTGCCTCTCACTTGCACGTGGTCTGTCATGGCCTCTCCATCCTCTCGAACCTCGTGGCCTTTCAGCTCCCTCTGCCAATCGCTTCGTGCTCAGCATCGCCTAGTTCAGATTCCCGTGAGAAGGCATCTGATGGGGCATCAACTTTTCACATGAGCCCATTGTTGTGGGCCTTGGCCAACGTGTGGGTGGGCTGCCAGTCTTCGCCGATCATTTGACGCCATGGGGGAGGAGGGCTGGGGGGTTCACAAGATGCAAAACAGAGGTACCCAAGGGCTGCCCTTCTGGGAGATGTGGTAGATTGAACGTGACCACCATAAACAATAATGATATTGTTGTTATTGATGGTGTGGCAGGTCTAAGTATGCTTATTAATTTCCCGTGTAATTGTGGGAAATTGCAATTACATTGGATAACAGAAGCAACATTTATAAGGATCTTGACGGCTCTGTCGTTTTTGTGAAACTGCTCCCTCCCTCTGGCGGGCATGTGTGCATCTCCGGTCTTCAGCACCTTTTTCTCCATCCCACCACTCTGCAAAGGTCACCGACGGTGACTATCTGTCTCATCTGTGAGTTCTCTCTGCTGTTCTATTTGTGAAGGGCTTTCGCCAGGCTGAACCAAATCGAACACGGCTGACTGTAACAGAGATGAAAGTGGGGCCTTGCACTCTGGCTCAGAATCCAACATGAGTCCAAGGCAAAGCCACGCCATGAGAGGATGTGTGAAAGAGTTTCAGGTGTGGTTTTTTTTCCCCAGGAATCTTCGAACGATGCTCAGTGTAGTGTGGCAGCTGAAAAGAATCATTTTCCAAAAATTTAGGGCAGTATTATTAGAAGTAAAGGACCTAAAACGGGAGGTGATAGGACCATGTTGCTCTGCGTGGAAGAGGCCACAGCCAATAGTATGGCCTTTAGTTCTTGGCACCAACGGATGAGAGAGTTTGGAAGATAATAGCTGACATTTATTGAGAGCCTAGTGCGTTTCAGACGCTGCTCTACGAGTGTCCCGTGGATTAAATCCATCTCCTCGCAGTAACTCTATGAGATGGATGCCATTTCATAGATAATAAAATGGAGGAACAGACAGATTATGTAGCTTGCTTAAGGTTGCTCAGCTTAAAATAGCTTGAAACACGGACATTTGTATAATTATTTGAGAAATTGGGAATGAGAAAATTTTATGGTCAAATGGTTTGAATGCAGAGCCCGTGGTATACACGAGGCAGACCATGAAGGTCTTAAGAAGCGTGTCCTACTTGAACACAACCCTTATGTGAAGTGGGGTTACTGCGCCCATTTGGTTGATGAGACCAAGCCTCAAAGAGGTGAACTAACATGTCCCAGGTCACCAAGCTAAGAAATGGAAAAGGGGATAAACCTGATCGGTGTTGACCACACGGCTGGACAGTGTGTGGGAGAGGTCCATCAGCTCCCTGGTGGGAGAACCAGATAATGGGCAGAACTGCCCACGGATGGGCTGGGCTGCCTGGGGAGGTAAAGTCTCTCCGTCATTGATGGTGTGCAAGCGTGGGCTTGGTGACCTCCTGGCCCCGTGTTTAGCAGGGCGGGCAGCGTGGGACCCACACCTGTGAAGGGAGGGAGGGGAATCAGGATTGGCAGAGAGAGAAATGTTGCTGCCACGCAGTGTCCACACGGGCCTCTGCAAATCCCAGGAGGAGTTCTGGGGCTGGGATGGCCCTTCCAAGTTGAATTGTGCTGGGATGTGAGCGCCAAGCCCGTGTGCCCCTTCGTTGACCAGTTATTCTATACGAGCCACCCCTGGAAGGAGGCATGACCTTGGGTGAGGCAGTCCCAAAAGCGGGCTGCTGTCTGAGGGCCGTCGCGGCAGTCGGGGAATAATCTTTCTTCCTAAAGGCGATCTGGGCGGCACATCACAGTGTCCACCACATCCCCTTCTGTCTCCCACGTGTTGTCTACACATACCTCGCCCAGACGCACATCACATTTCCTGTTACCTTGAGGGTGCTTATTAATATCCATGATTTCCTGTTAACAAAAGGCCTTTGAGGGGGCTGGCCTGGTGGTATAGCAAAGTTCGCGCATTCTGCTTCGGCGGCCCAGGGTTCGCCAGTTCGGATCCTGGGCGCAGACCTCCTCACCACTCATCAAGCCGTGCTGAGGTGGCGTCCCATATAGAAGAGCTACAACTATGATATACAACTATGTACTGGGGCTTTGGGGAGAAAAAAGAAAAAGAGGAAGATTGGCAACAGATGTTAGCGCAGGGCCAATCTTCCTCAAAAAAAAAAAAGGCCTTTGAATGTTCTGTTGTATTTTGTCCTCTTAAATGCCCTAAGAACGGAGTATTATTAACGCCCCCACTCGATGGAAGATGGGGTCAAATGTTCAGAGTTAACATATTGGCTCAAGGATGCACATCCAGCAAGAGGCACCCTGAGGACTCACCACGTCTGGCCTCCTGACCCAGCTGGAGTGCCCCTGGAGCCAGGCCCGGGTGTTTTCCCATGGCACATGTGCAGATGGCACCCCAGATTTGCCACATGTGGTCACCCTCCCCAGCTCTTCCTCTGTGGTTGATCCATTGAACGTCCCTTCCACGACCCCACCCCCAGGGCTTCATTTTCCATGTCCGTGCTGATGCCTCCAGAACCTCCATCCCTCCTGAGCCTCAGGCCCACATTTTCTCCCTGTTAGCGCCCCCAGATGTCCTGGTTCACCTTGGACTTGCCACGGCCAGCACCGACCTTCTCATCTGACCCCAGGGCTGCAGGGCAGGGAAGAGGCATGAGCTCAGGCCCCGGTGTCAGACTGGGTTCTAGTCCTGGCTCACCTCTTACTAGCTCTGGCCTTGGGAAGTTACTTAGCATCTTTGTGCCTCGGCATTCTCATCTGTAAAATGGGGATAAAGACAGTATACCCACTCATAGAGTTGTTGTGAGGCTCAACTGAGCCAATGCCTGGCAAGTGCTTAGAGCAGGCCTGGCACATAGTGCTCCACAAACGTGAGCTATTTTGACTGTTGGTCATGATGGTGCTTAAAAGTGCTGCCCCCCACCGAGTCCCAGGTCGGAGCACATGCTCCCTCACGCTTCACATCTGATTGGTCTCTGCTTCTTTAGGTGTTGGGCACGTGCCCCCTCCTTGCCTTCCCATCACTTCTGCCTCAGTCATGGCCGGCTTTGTCTTCCACCTGGACTCAGAATTTCCTAAGAGATCCGCCCGATCCGTCCTCTACTATTCAGCCACCAGAATTTGATTTTTCTAATCCGAATGTTTGATCATGGCCTTCTTCTCCTTCCAATCCTTCCACGGCTCCCTATCGCCCTCAGGTTAAGGTCCAGCTTCCTGTGGCGGCGTTCGAGGCCCTCTACCAGCCTGCTCACGCCTCGCGCCTGGCTCGCTCTCCAGCCTCCTCCCGCCCCCGCAGGCCCTGGGGTCCCGCCTCCCTAAACACCTGGCGTCTCCCTTGCACAGCTGCCTTGTGATCTCTCTCACCTGGGCGTCCTTCCTTCCTTGATGTCCGCTCCCCTACTTCCCCAAACCTGGGAAGGGCAGCAAATGGCATCTTGTTCACCTCTGTGCCCTGGAGTCCGCTCATTACAGGTGTTCAGGAAACTTGAACACAGGAAAAGCCAACAGTGGGAAGGGTGCCAGCTCCACGGAGAGCAGGAGTTGGGCTTTCTTCTGGGAGCCAACCCATCAGGCCTCGGCCTGCCTGGATTCCCGGGCCCCGTCCCAGTCCTGCCTGCCTCCCCGGCCACGCGCTACCTGCCGCTGGGAGCCTCTGAGGACTGGCTGCCCCAGCTCTCCCCAGCACGCTGCCCCAAGCCAAGCCTCCTCCCTCAGGTGCAGCCTCCAGGACCAGCCAGGATACGGGCACCTCTGGACAGGGGCCACCACTGGTCCTGGGCCCTCCCTGCCACCTGGCTGGGAACATTTGCTGTTACTGTCACCCTTTTGTGTCCTGAGCCCTCGGCTGACGACGGGAGAGGCGAATGACCTGAGGCGTGGCTGCGGCCCTCAAGGGTCGTAGAGTTCAGGTGGGAAAAGGTGGGTTCCTGGGAAGAGCTCCTTTCAGAGTCCAAGAGACCTGGGTTTGAATCCCAGCCTCTCCCCTTGCTGGTGGTGTGGCCAGTGATGGGCACGCCGCTTCCCCTCCTCAAGCCTGGTTTTTTCATCTGTTAAATGAGGGCTGTGGCCAGGAAGCTCATAAAGCAGCCTCTCGTGGAGCTGAGCCAATGGGGGCGGCCGGGGGGCTAAGGGAAGGGTCAGGACCTGGGTTGGAGTCCAGCCTCTGCCACTGACCTACTGTGTGACTGGGGCTGCTCACTGCCTCTCTCTGGGCCTGTCAAAGCAGGAGTTAAAGAAGATGGTCTCTGTGGCCCCTTCAGGTTCTGACCTATGACAGTCTAGGACTCCTGAGGAGGGGAGTCTAGGAGAGGGGGGAAGGAACGGACATTTATGAAGCACCTATGAGATACAGCATTGTGCTAGGTGCCTCATGGGAGCTCATCGAATCCTGGTGTCTGGTGAGGTGAGGGCTATTTTTCCTGGTTAAAGATGAGAAGATAGGCTCAGAGAGGTGAAGTGAGTTGCCTAAGGTCACACAGTAAGGAAGTGGTGGTGCTGACTCTGGAGCCCATGTGTTTCCCTCAAACAGCTCAGGGTAATCTACAGCCCCTCACCCCCACCCCCAACACACACCAAGGAAGGGGCGGCTGGGAAGCAGGGGGATAGACAGGTGGGTCGGGGCCCAGGACCCAGTCTCCACACCCATACAGACTGTGGAGGCAAAATCATTGCCCCTTTCCAGGAGGCTCATGGCCCCAGCAAGGCCTGGACTTGAGTCTGCAGCCAACCAACTCCCCTTCTCATCTGATCCCAGTGGCTCCTGGGGGCCGCCCTCCCCACTCCCTGGAACTCTGGCTGGCCAGCAGCCATGGCCCTGGGCTCAGAGGTTTGCAGCTGCCCAGCTGCCCCAGACCTCACACCAGTCCCTTGTGACTACATCCGTGCTCACAAAGGAATGGTGTCATCCATTCCTTTAACGGGTTTCAAGATCCTGTAAGTGCCTTTATTTGCCATCAGAGAAAATGAATTTTGGTTTGTTTTTCTCCATTGTAAGTTGGGCCCCAGCCCAGGCAGAGCCCTGGAAATCAAATATTAAAAACAGCAAATTACAGGGCTGGCCCGGTGGTGTAGCGGTAAGTTCATGTGGTCCACTTCAGCGGCCTGGGGTTCGTGGGTTTGGATCCTGGGCATGGACCTACACACCGCTTATCAAGCCATGCTGTGGCGGCCTCCCACATACAAAATAGAGGAGGATTGGCACAGATGTTAGCTCAGGGCCAATCTTCCTCACCAAAATCAAAATACAAAAAACCCAGCAAATTAACAGGGACTCACCTGGGTGGAGCCCTACAGAAGTCCAAATGCTTCTCCAGAACTTCTGGCTGGTCCTCCCAACAGCCTCAGAGGCTGTCCAAAGCCAGCAACTCCTGGAGTTCTCCCAGCCCCCAGGGATGTGGGGACATTGCTGACCCTGGTGCAGGGGTACTGGCCCTTCCAAGCTGGGAAGTTAAGCAGGGTCTTGTGATGCGGGACCCAGATGGTGTAGATGTGGCTGTGCAGGGACAGCATAGCCCAGCGGACACAGCAGAATGGGGTGAGGACAGGTGGTGCCCACGCAGATGGGGCATCATGACTGTTGGCTGGCTTATATTTCAGAAACAGGACCCCAGGCCTAAGGGAGGTGGCTGGGAGGGGTGGGGAGGGCTCAGGGCTCAACCCAGCAGGTCTGGGTTCTGGAGGGCTGTAGTCAGGACAGGGACCTAGAGCACAAACAGTGAGAGCACTGCCATAGTGCAGTGGTGAAGGGCATGTGCTCTGAAGCTGGGCTGTTCGAATTCCCTCCCTCTTTGCTACTTGGTCTAAGATCTTAGACAAGTTACTTAACCTCCCTGTGCCTCAGTTCCCCCATCTGAAAATTGACGATGAGGATAATAGTATCTGCTTCATAGAATTTCAGGGAGGCTCAATGGGAGTGATATCTGAGAGAGGCTGAGCGTGGGGCCTGGGATGAAGTAATTGCTCAGTAAAAGGGGAGAGCAGCTGTAGTTGTGTTGTGGGTGCTATGTAGGAGAGGCTTTGAGTCAGGACTGCTTCAGGCTAATGGACGTGACGGAAGAGGACCCTGTGGGCCCCAGGTGGGTGAGCATGAGGGGCAGCCAAGCTTTTCTGAGCCAGATGGAGGCCCGGCCTGTGTCCACAGTGCGGTGGGCGAGGCTGGGCTGGGAAGCCGTGGGGGCCCGGGCCTGGTCTCCCAGAGATCTAAGCATGTGATTCAGAGGGGCCGTTTTGCTGACAGCTCCCTCTGCCACACCAGACTCCAAGCAATTAAGCAGCCGGGCCCCAGGGAGGAGCGCTCCGCAGCAATCAGAGGGTAACCTTGACCTCCTTCGCACACTGCTGTAGCTGCCTCCTACCTCCCGTCTCCAAGGTGCTCTGGTGTTGTTGAAGGGCAACTCCTCCCCGGCACAGGGAGCGCGCCTCCTCCTCTGCCATCCAGAGCGGTGGGTCAGGGCTCCTGCGCCACAGATGCTGCAGCCCGGGTCTCCCACCCAAGACAACTGGCCTCACTTGGCCTTTACACGCTGAGAAATTGTTCATGGCCCGGGGCACCTTTCTTGGAGATGCACAACATCCTCAGCTGTATGTGTACGTGTGTGCGCATGCACACACGTGCACATGCACATGCGTGCACACACAAAGGGGAGAGAGAGGGAGGGTGTGTGTGCATGTGAGCGCAGGGGGGGCGACACCTGTATGCATATGTGTGAAGGGAGAAGGCATGCATGCGTGTGCTCGGCTGTAGGATATTTGTAAGTGTGCAGGGGTGTGAAGGGGAGTCGGGGTGCGTCTCTGTGGGGAGGGTGGGGCGTGTGTTGAAGGGGGTGGGAGCTGCACCCGTGGGGAGGTGGGGGAGAGTGTGTGAGCGTCATGTGAGCTCACGGGAGGCTGGGGAGGGGGAGGAGGGTCGAGGGGTGGTAGGGCTTTGGTTTTAGGATGTAGTGACAGTGTGCTCCCCGCCCCCAGCTCCACCAGCTCGGGCCTGTACGTTTCAAATACTTCATTGTCAGCCCTGGTAAAGCCTTTATTTATAAAGCGCGGGTGTTTCATTCAGCTTAACTGAAAAGGCCTTTAAATCACCGCAGCTGGGAAGGGCTAATTGCAGATCGAGTTGTCAAGGACTCTCTTGTCTGCTTTTACCATCTGTGACATAGTGAATGCAAAGATCATTTTAAACATAGGCAGTTAATGTAGAGAATAATTTGAGAGCTTTAGATATTTATGGTAAATTATTTAACTTTATAGTTGAGTTTTATTGCCTCATTATTCTGTGTGTGAAGAATCTTGGTGTTTTCTGTGACTCGGCACTTTGTGGAGTTTCTCTCTGCAACACTCAGGAGTAAAGTTACTCCTCACTTAAGTGAGATCTGGGCACATTGCAAGTCCTCCGACAGAAGGGACTCCAATCTTGGCCCATCTGGCCGGCGGCCACGGCTTCTTCTCGCCCTGCCGTCAGGGTCTCTGGGCAGGCTGGGGCGCTCAGCAAAGCTCTCGGATGCTTCTCATCAGCAACCCAGACCGACTGCTTCCTGCTGCCCCATAGGTGGGAGGGCAGTTCTGCCAATCACGGCAGTGCTCCACCGCCGTCCCTGCCCTGGGCTCCACGGTGATGCCCTGAGGGCCAGGAGGATGGTGACTCTGTGTGGATGGTGCCCAGGTGTGGCTTTTATATTTGCATTAAAGCTCTTTTGAACCTCTGTCCTGGTCCCTTCCCCCGCTGCCTGAGTTCTCTTAGGGCAGCCACTTGTCATTCATCTGCTTCAGTTGTCATGATCACTCTTCAGAGTTGAACCTTCCCAATTCTTAACATTTCTTTTGAGTATCTGAAACTTAAGACTTCCCACATCCCAGAAGATAGCCCGTCCCTCCCTGCCGTGGTCGGAGGGCGTCCTGGCACAGGCATAGCAGCAGGAGCTGGTGGTGCTGTGCTTGTGTCCCCTTGGCACCCACCGTTCAGGCATGCTGGCAGGGTTTTGCTGCAGCACCTGGGACTCCTTCCTCAGGTCAGAGTGCCCGGTGCTGCCGCCTCAGGAGCAGCCCCCAGCCAATGGTGCATAGGAATTGGAAGTTAAGTACCCCGGCTTCTTTGCTCCTCTCCTGTGATAATCCTGGGGCGTAGTCCATACTGTCTCCTGGAATGACCCAATGGGACTGAGCCTGAGTTGCCTTTGGCTGTAGTCTATTCAGCACCACTCCCCTTTGTGGCTTCCTTCCCTTCCCTGCCCACTTCCTCTTCCTTCACCCGTGTTTCCTGGCGTCACCTCCCTAATACACTACTTGATCTCAAATCCTTGTCTCAGGATCTGCTTTTAGAAAGAGACCCACCTGATGGGCTTGGAGCTGTGACCCTTGAACTCTGCCTCCTCAACCCACTGGCTTGACTTTGGACTTGGTATGTCCATTGCTTTGGGCTCTGTTCTTCACGGTTCAACCTTGATCGGATTTCTGAGGGGGGGGGGGCGGCCAGCCAGCCAGAGCTACAGCATAGCTGCCTATGTGAAGGTTCTGGGATTTCTAGGGGAAGACTGTACGCTTGGGAAGGGTGGGTGATTATTTTCTGTGAGACTCCAATTCCTAGTTCAAGGTCTAAAATGACGGCATCGGGTTCGGGCTCAACGGCTGGGGAGGATTTACTTTGAAACCCAAAGTTATCAGTTGTGGAGCTAAAGCTGTCACAAGACACCTCTGAGGAATGTCGGAATGACCTCTCCTGCACATCTTCAGCTAGAAGAGTGCCGCTCATTCTTCAAGACTTAGCTGAAGTGTCACCCCCTCTGCCAAGCCTTCCCCAGCTCCTTCAGGCCTTGGCCGATGTGTTTCCACAGCTCTTTGTTCACCTCTTGGTAATGGTACTTCTCACATTGTCTTGTCATTTATCTGTCTCCACATCCAGTCCCTGACCAGGCTGGTAGCTCCTCGAGGGCAGGGACTGTGTTGATTCATCTTCTTTGTCCACAGAGCCCAGGGCCTGGCACAGCCAGAGCTCAGGGAACATGACCGGAATTATGGATGGATGAGTGGAAGGGTGGGTGGGAGGGTGGATGGATGGATGGATGGACTGACTGAGGGAGAGAAGGGGAGAGGGAATGGATGGGCTGGTGGGTGAGTGGGTGGATGGATGGATGGATGGACGGATTGTTGGGTGGATGTTGAAGAACCATGTCATTCTGTGTTCAAGTCAAGCTTCAGAATCAAGAAACATCCACTTTCTCCAATGACTGTATTCTTGGGCAGTCGGCTCCTCAAGATTCTCCCTGGAAGCTCAGAGAGGAGGAGATAGTGAGTCTGGGTCCCTGGGGGTAGGGTGGGCTCCTCTAGGCTGAAGGGTGGGGTCCCTTTCTCTTGGGCTGGGTGAGGAATAGTTGCGTGGGAGCTGTGCTTCAGGGAGAGTTCCTCCCCTACCTTCTCCAGGAGCCGGCTTGTTTCTCCACCATTCCTGCCCCCACACCTTTACAAAGACACCACAGTGAGCAGGGGGAGGGAAATCAGCTGGGAGGCGGCTGCCAGCACCCTTCATTGCAGGTCCTACTTTGGGGGAGATCAGACAGAGAAGGGCCCCAAGTGTGATGCCCGATGTGGGGGAGAGGGAGCCCACACATAACTCCAGCTCTGTGGCAGAAGGACTGGGGGGCGGCAGAAGGACTGGGGGGCAGCAGAGGCCAGCAGCAGCCTGTAGGGCAGGAAGCAGGAGTGCCTTTGAGGTCTAATGACAGCAGTGGGGGCTTAGGGCACAGCCTCTGAAAAGCCCCCTTCTGCCATTCAGTGGCTACTGTCGTGTGGGAGGAAGGCGGAGATCCCAAGTCCTTTCCTCTGCCCCAAGATGCCCCAGCGGGAAAGGTCATCCCACTGCCACAACTGAGACCCATCCGGGGCAGCTTGGGAATGGGCACCACGCGTGCCTTTTGCCTAGCAGGGACAAAGGAGGCCAAAGAGGATCAGAGGCACATGTGCCCACGTGCATACCCAGTCTGCACACGCCCTTCTGTGCGCGGCATGCATGTGGGTATGAAATTCACGGTGCCTGCTCTTCCTCCCCCAGCCCTAGACATCAAGATGATCTCCATGAAGACTGTGCTCTGAGGTCTGTGTCCCAGAAGGAGGGTAGTCCCTGGGAGGCAGGCAGATATGAGGGGCTGTGGCTGGTAGGGAGGGTGTGCCACGAGCCCCAGCTGCAGAGTAACCAAGGCCTGCTGTCACCCTGGCCTCTCTCTCTCTGTCCCTTTCCCCCATCTGCTCCTTGTTGATCCATCTTCTCTCTGAACGCTGTGGCCTGCCCTGTGGTCTCCAGCGCTGGAAGCTGCCCTGACCCCCAGCACTCCTGGACATCCACCATGGGGGTGACCCTGTTTGGGGGTGCTCTGAGTGTCAGTGCCTGGTGTGTTATTTCAGTTCCTGCCCTTGCTTCATGGTGCCTGTGACCGCTGTGCCCATCTCTGCCTGGCTTCAAGCCGTGTCCCAGCTTCTTGTCCAGCCTGGTCCTGGTGCCCTCTCAGCTGCCCATTCTGCGTGCGCCAGGCTCCTCCCGAGATGTCCCCGAGGCCTGGATGCCCTGATTAATCCTCAGCCTGCTCTCAGTGTTCATGCGGCCTCCTGGCCTGGGCCCCGTGCCCTCACTGCCCACATGGCCAGATGATTCCAGCATGGAGGCGTCTTCCTCTGCAGCCAGGCCAGCGGGGGCGCCACGGAAGGGAGGGGTTCTGTCCTCACCCCAGGGCAGCCCCAATAGCAATTCACTGCCTTCTACTCCCTTCTGTCCTGGCTGCCGAGCCCAAGGGTTTGTAGCCACCCGCACTCTCTCATCCCCACACCAAGCCTTCCCACCCTCAAAGCACCTCGTTATCCACACTAACCCAGTCTGCTTAGTTCCCGGAGCCCATAAGTCCCAGAAGTTGGGCAAACAGGACGTAGCCATTTAGGGATCTGGGGGCAGGACCTCCGGCTGCCTGAGGGGGTCACTTCTGGGGCCAGGTGCACTGAGCTACAACTGTCCTCTTTACTCTGCCCTCTCTCTCTCCTGTAGATGCCCCTGGATTCACACCCCTGGCCCCACCAGTGGGTGGGTGTGAGTATGCATAGGTGTGACTGGTATGAGAGTGGGCTTGTGAGAGTGTGAGTGGATGTATGAGCAGGTGTATGAGCATGCATGTGTGCATGTGTGACAGTGCGTCTGTGAGGATGTGGGTGTGAGTGATGGCATGTGGGTCCTGGGGCTGCGTGTGACACTGCAAGTGTTGCAGATGCAAGAATGTCTTGTTGCAGCACTGTCTTCTTCACACATTCATTAATTCAGCCCGGACCCTTACTAAGTGCCTGCTCTGTGTCAAAGGCACCCTGTGGGACAATGTGGACGGAATCCCCGCCCCCACTGGGTGGACAGCAGTGGGAGAGACGGAGACTTGAACAGGCCTCAGCACCCAGAACAGTGCCTGGCCCCTGGTAGGTGCCCAACCAACATTTGCTGAGTGAACAAGTCAAAGTTAAACAATCCTATAAATATATCGCTAGCGGAGATTATTGACTTCAAGGAAAAGCGCTGAGCACTCCAAGACCATATATCAGAGAAACCTAATTTAAACTGGGGGTGTCAAGGAGCACCTCTGTTTTGAAGGTTCTTCATGGTGAGCATCGTGGGATGAAGCAATATAGAGTACTGGTCAAGAGCTCAGATTTGAAGCCCAGCTCTGCCCCTTATTCGCTGTGTGACCTGAGCAATTGTCTTGGCCTCTCTGTGTCTCCATAGCGGTGGATAAGAATGATCACGGCTCCTACCTCCTAGGGTTGCAGTGAGGTGTAAAGACGTGGAAGGCACTTAGGACAGTGCCCGGCACACGGGAAGGGCTCAGTGAGTGTTCCCCAGAATTATTACTCTCCCCACCCTGGGTGCTGGAAGAGGTGTGCATGCATGTACCATGTGTATATGTGGGTGGCAGCAAAAGCGTGTGTATGGAGAGCGTATGTGACAGAGCGGGTGTGGGGATGTGGGTCATACATCCCAGCCATGTGTGTTTGTGTGAACTCATGTATGGAACAGGGCAAGCACGCTGTGGCTGGGGAGGGGCTGTTTGTGTGCATGTGTGTTCATGTGTGCACGGTGCCAAGAGAGGCAGCATTCCAAGCACAGAGGCAGCCCTCCCTGTACGTGTGGGGGAGGATATGCCCGCTACTCGGGTGTGCTCACGCATGACTGCACACTGATGTGTGGCGTAGGGCTTGTAGGGAACGTGTGACCGTGTGACTGTGCGAGAGAGCAAGCGCCTGTGTGACAGGGAGGGGCTGGAGCAAGAGCCGCCGCAGCAGCAGGTGGGCCCGGGGCTGCCAGGGCTCAGTCGGGGACAGCCGGGTTTTAATTGTCCGTGGAGATGATGGGGCTCTGGGGAGTTGTCATCGGCCCTCCGAGAGCTGCAGTGGGCTCCGTGCCCTACTTGTTGGCCAACATCCTTCAGCTCTGCAGGCACCCGCTGCCCCTCCTCCCCCACTTCCTGCTCGCTTCCCCCGCTCCCTCCCTCTCCAGCCTCTGTCTGAGCCCCCTCCACCTCCTCTCAGGCCCCTGGGCTGTCCCTTCCACCCTGGACCCTCCCTCAGAAGGCTGGGCTGGGCCTGGAAGCAGGCTCTGCTCCCTCCCTGCAGACCCCCCACCCCAGGACTTTTCCTTTAGATAAGTGACCTCAGGCGGTACTCCAACTTGAACAAATGGGTCCTTCGTCTGCGGATCTGATTCTGATTCCCCGGGTCCAGGTACCACATTTTGAGTAGCAAGGACCCAAGGCTTCAGGGGCCAGCTGTGGACCAAGTGGCCTTCACAAGGACTCTGTGTCCTCCCCACTCATCCTCTCTGGGTGGTGGGCTGAACCATGTCACCTCCCCTGGAAACTGTAGGAGCAACAGCTGCGCGGGAGACCCCAGCCCTGGAGGACCACAGCCACAGCACACATCAGTGCTTCTGGCTGGCTGGCCTGGGGACCCGACCACTGGAGTCCCCTCCTAGGGAGCTGCCTCTCACCAGCACCACCTACCCTCTCCACCTGCTCCACCCAGTTCAGCAGGATGTACTGGGATGTTGCTCTGAGAGTCTGCAGGAAACACGCCTCCTGGGGCATCCTCAACTGTGCAGGCTGAGCTGGCTGCAGTGGTGACAGTGGAGTGGGATTCAGGAGTGGGGGAGTGGGAAGGACTTGGGAGCAGGTCAAGGACTGTGGGGAGGACTCCTTCCCGCCTACACCGCCTCGGTTGCAGCTTCATGTTCCTTTGCAGGCACACCTCGAGAGAGACACAGACATGTTGCTCCCGCACAGCTTGCCTCGGTGTTATTTGCTACTTGACATTACCTGCTGCGTGTATTGGTTTATTGTCTGACCCCCTCAATGAGACTCTAGCTCCAGGAGGGACTTTGTTCAGTGTCAGATGCTCACTGCCTAGAACGGTGCCTGGTACACAGTTGGTGCTCAAAACCACTGATTGCGTGAATGCACAGGAGCCTGCATCCCCTCCTACAAAGAATCAACAAGAGTAATAAAGAAGAGGCGTAACTTGCCCCTCGCCCCCATCCCTCCTGGAGGAACGACCAGGCTGCCTTCTGGGAGGGAACATGGAGCAGATGACAAGCAGAGACTGATTAGACAGGCCTGGCCACACCCCCTCGTCTGGCCACTATAGCCGTGTGCTCTTAGACAAATTCTTCTCTCCACCACTCAGTGTTCTCACCTGTGAGACAGGAACAACCGTCCCCACCTGGCTGTGGCTGTGAGGGCTCTCAAAGCATCATTTAAATGAAGCTCCAGTGGCGGTCCCTTTACCTTCCCTTCTGTCTCCCCTGACCCAGGCTGGCTGCCTCAGCACCCACCTCCCTGGTCACTAAGCATGCCAACTAAGGGGCATGGTGATGTGTGACCCACTCCCCCTCCCAGGGACCCAGCTCAGAGCCCTGTGGAGACCGCGGGTGAGCCCCAGATGGCCCCCTCTCTCTTCATGCACCCTCCAGCCACTTGCTTCCATGGCGAAGCCCCACATGAGCCGAGTTGACCGAGGCAGCTCAGGATAGGGGAGCAGGCATTAGTTCTGGGGCAAGACTGCCTGGGTTTAAATTCCACCACCACTTAGCGAGTGAGGGACCCTTAAAACCTCCCTGAGCCCCAGTTTCTTCATCTGGTTAATGTGTTGTAAGAATGAAATAAAATAATTCACATCAAACACTTAGCACAGTGCCTGGCGTGTGGTCCACGCTCAGTAAATTGCAGCTGGGATCCTTATCTTCTTTCCAAATAGCTATTGTTCTTATGGCCGAGCAGTGGGACAGGAATGGGGAGGAGGGATGGATGGATGGTGGGAGCTTTAGCTTCCTCAACTGTCAATCAAAGAGCAAGACAGTCGTTTATATCATTTCTTCCTGCTGTGGACCCTAAACTTAGCCTTTGTATCCGTTGCTATGTTCTACACTGTCTTCTGGGGAGGTGGGTGGGAAAGACAAGAGCCAGCCCCACTGAGGGAAACCACACCTTCCCGAGACTTGGGGTGGGCGGGGCCGACTCTGAGTGGGCGGGGTCTGGAGCTCCCCTGGTGCTTGTTATTAGCACCTGCCAATGTGGGTGAGGAGAGTCCCTGAGTCTGCATGGGAAGGGTTCAGGTGTCCTTGAGGATGTCCAGGCATGTCCAACGTCCAAACCACTCCAACTGATCCCAGTAGCCAGGGAGCAAATGATACCCCAGGAACAGGGGAGTGCCCCAGGCAGAGCAAGCAGGAGGGGCAAAGACTGTGTAAAAAGAAGCCTGGCACATTCACACCATGGGAAGCTGGGTGCCCACGTGGAACCGAGCTAGCAGGGGTGCGGTAGTGTGGTGGGAGGTGGGTCGGAGGGCTGGGCAGAGGCCAGGCCACACCAAGCTCCATAGACCTCGGGAAGATTGGGGGTTTGTCTTAAGAGCAGTGGGAAGTGTTCAAGGATTTTAAGCAGGGCTATGGCCTGCTCAGATCTGAATTCTAAAAATATCCCTCCGGTTATTGTGTGGAGAACAGGTTGGGGTCCATGGTTTGGTCCTGCTGGTTCTGCTACAATGAAGTCAGGCTCTTTCAAAAGCAGCTTTACTCGGAAACTGAGAGGACACGAGGAGACCCAGACACGCTGGGGCACATGAGTGTGTGGAGTGTTGTGGTCGGGTTTGTTGAGTTGCAAGGAATAAAAGCCCACTTAAGAGGACTTACTGTCAAGATGCACGTGGATTGGAACTATAACTGGAAAGCCTTCAGTATCCAGGCAACTCTAGAGAGCAGCCTTTCTCTCTCTCCCTCTCCCTCCCTCCCTCCCTCCTCTCCCCACCTCCCCATCTCAGGGGCAGTGTGGTTTCAGTCTTGTGAAATGTGAGTCCTCTCTGTTCTCCTCCCTCCTTTTCCACCCTCTGCAATCCACAGCTTCTTCACCCCCGTCACTTGGGCTTCCGTGGCCTATCATGCCCTCTCTGGCTTGACAGCACCTCGTCATCTTTCATCTGCTGCTCCTGCCACTGACCAGCAAATCTTTTCTGTGTTTCTTAGTTCAGATTCCCAAGAGAAGAATCTGCTTGGATCAACTCTTATTTGTGAGCCAGGTCATAGATTGTTTGTCTCTGGGTCACGTGTCTGCCCTTTGTCCAATCAGCTTTGTCCAGGAGGATGTGATACCAAACGTGACCTCCAAGGCAGCAAAGGCTATGAGTGGGGTGGCTCCCCTTAGAGAGGGTGCAGCTAGGGCAGGCACATAACCAGCTTATTCCAGACCTAGAGCATTCCCGTGCCAGAGCTCCAAGCTCCAGGCCTTCTAGATCTGACTGCTCAGTCGGTTGTGTTGGGGGGCCAAAACCAGGCCTTTGAGTTCTGGGTGGACCAGAAGTGGACACTGATCCCCAGCCATAGGGAAGACCTAACTCTAGCCTGGTGGTCCACTACCCCCTGCCATTGGTCCCCACAAGGAAGTGTGTGAATTGTTCCTTGCAGGCCAACCGCACAGTCAGAGCCCACGTTGTAGTGAGGGCTGGTGGATCTGGAGTCCTCTTCCGTCTCAGTGACTGGCCCATTAGACTGGGCCTGGATACCACACTTAGAGGGGCAATTCAGTTTATAGAGTCACCATAATCAATAGTAATTCATCTGTCCCTGACCCAGCAGGCTGTACTTCTCCAACATCATGAGGTGGCATCTGAGCATGGTCAATGCCAGCCTCTCTTGGTCTGCAAATATGTATAGTCCAGACATCTCCAGTAGCAGGTTGGTGGCAAATGGCTCTAAGTTTTCATTTCTCCCTGTATCCACGGTCTACGCAACGTGACTGCAGCATCTTCCATCAAGAGGTGAACTCTGTTTTGACCAGTAGAATTGGCAGAAGGGACATTGTGCCAATTCTAAGCCTAGATTTCAAGACTCCTTGCATGCTTTTACTCTCTCTCTTGGAATCTTGCTATTGTTGCTGGATGATGAGAGACGAGTGGCCAAGTCACTCCCATTGCCCCAGTTGATAGTCAGCCAACTGCCAGTCATTAAATGAGGCTATCCTAGATCAGCTAGCCCTACAGACCATAGACACACTAGTGAGCCCAGCCTTGGTCTGCCTAGCCTGGGCCACTTCAGTAGAACCATTCAGTTGATCTGGGGACTCCTGAGCAAAGCAAATGCATGTTGCTTTAAGCCACTCAGTTTTGCAGTGGTTTGTTATGCAGCAGGAGCTAACTGATACACCTCCCTGCTGGGAGACCTCCAAGGATGTGTTGATCTGTGCTTTCTGGTTCAGTCTCTGAGCCTGGGAGGTCCACTCCTCGAAGGCAGGACTCCAAATGTGGGGGACTCAAGGTGCAGTGATGACTCTGTATATTGATAGATGCCCCGTAATCTGGGTGCTGTGTGTGCCAGGCAGCTGCACTTCCTGCCACTTACGGAGAATTTGCTGTAATGCACTGTGATGCATTAGCATAATAATTGCTGAGCATTCGCAAATGAATAGCTCACTGACTGATGGATTTTGTACAGAATCTGTGAAGGTTACATCGAGGGTGAAAACATTTCACTGTGTCAATGAACATACTTAATTTTTCTGGAAGTGCTATTTAAATTGCGTCGTGCAATGACATTAGCATAACAAAGACATAATGCGTCGTTTATGCTGTAGTCGGGAACACTGCCTTAATCAGCGGACACGATTGGGGGGGGCGGGATGTGCGGAGAGTGGCCTGGGAGCGTCTAAGAGCAGCCCCATTGGGTGCCCGAGGCCAGGCCGGGGAGGCCCCGCCCCTGCAGGTCCCGCCCCCAGACTTGGCTCCAGGGGCGCTGGGGGCTCTGGCAGTGGGTGGACTCTGTTTATTGGCTTGTTTCCTCGTCACCGATTTTCTCTTCTCAGTGCGCTGGCCACCAGTCCTGCTAATGGGTGGGTGGGTCTTGGCTGTCAGAAGAGAAATCCTCAAGAGAATTAGGAAGCATTCAAATCTGGCAGTATTCACCCACCCCTTCTGCAGGGCAGGGCCGCCTCCCCAGCGTCAGTCAGCTGATCCCAGGAAGCTGTGCCTTGGGCCCTTGGTCTCCCCAGCTCCCTCCCCTTAAAGGGCCTCAGGGCTGTCATAGAAAGCCACATGAGGAGGCTGGAGGATGGCTCTGTTCCCTTAGTTTTCTACATTTTCTACATGTCTGGCTCTTCATGGGGGAGGAGTTTGGGGAAGAGAGAGCCCGCTAATTGAGCATCTACTGCCTGCCAGCACTGAGCTGTTTTTATGTACACCAGCTCAGAGCTTTTCAGCCAGCTGTGCACAGATGCCGGGTCTCATGGTCCAGCCCTGGGTTAAACAGAGTGGAACAAGTTTCTTTTATGAAGAACATCTCAGAACCTTTAGTATAATAATGAATCTGATGCATCTCCAAGGGGGAGCTGTAAGGGTATCAAACCTTTAAAACTATGGAACCTGGTTTGGGAGAAGCAGACATGATTTCATTTGTTGCTTTATAAGGATGCAGTGAGGTAAGGGTTATTAACCCCATTTCAAAGCTAAGGAAATGGAGGCTCCATGAAGAAGTAATTTGCACGGAGCTGGCAAATGGCCCAGGTGGGATTTTAATCCACATTTCCTTGATTCCTGCACCAGAGGGATAATGTGGACTGGCTTCCTGAAGGGAAAGGCGGGGAGTGAGAGCCAGCCTTTGGAGGAGAGACCAAATTGGGGACCACCTATAATTGCTGCTGGTGACACCCATTTGGACTCTTACGACCCTGATTTTCCCAAGGGAACCCATTCTGGAGATGCTGGGCTGGGGTCATGTGTCTTGCAGCCAGGGGCCTTCTCGCAGAAGGCATGTAGTATGGAAATGTGAGTAACTGGGGAGGGGATCCCTCAGCCTTCCTTCACCCCCGAAGTGTATGTAGCTCACAGAGAAGGTCAGTTAAGTGTCCTGGCGCTTTGGGGCTGGACTGGTATGGGGTGAAGGGGGTGAAAGGTTGTTGGGGCTCAGACCCAAGTGGTGACTCAGAGCCCCAGGAAGGAGGGAGGAGCCGGGAGATCCAGGAACCATGGGGAGGGGATGAGATCAGCACCCCATCGTCCCCTTGACCAACAGAGTACCCTTGGGATTCAGTTGTCTCCACACTCCCTGAGTCCCAGTCCTCAGTCCAGGTGGTTGTGGCTCAGTCCAGGTGGTCTGGATAGTGGCTTAGCTTGCTGGGTGGTCCCCTCAACCCTCACCTGCCAAGGTCCAAGACCCATGGGGTTGGGGGACAATCTGCGTGGGACCTTACCCAACTGGCTTTTCCACAGAGCCAGGAACTTCTTACTCTTTGAGGGATCACAAAGTCCTTTTTAGAAGCTGATGAAAATTATGGACCCTTTCCCCAGAAGAATACACACTCAGCTAATAAGTTGCATACAATATGAGGGTTCACAGACACCCCGAAGACCTTCCCCAGATAGCGCCTCCTGTCTTGGGGAGAAAGTAGCTGAGACTTGAGACCCTGGCAAAAGGGAAGAGGCAGGGAGCCCCCACCTTGGCTTACAAGGACTTGTCCAAATGCCCTAGGTTGGCATTCGAGGTCTCATTTCACCTTCCATCTTCCTCTCCAACCGCCCCAGGACACACACCCTCCCGCACGCCACACGCCTGTCCTCCGTCCCAGCTCACTGTCCCCGGAACACACCACAGCTCTCCCTACTTTGGACTCCTGCTTGGGACGCTCTCCTGTCTCTGCTGCCAGAGCAAATCTTGTTCACTTCTGGAGTCTCTCCTCTTCCAGAGACCATCCTGGTGACTTCTAATTCAATCCCATTCAGTTGCACATGCGTCTATTGAACACTTCCCACAGGCTACCTTCTGGGAGGCAGAAAGGAACGGGAAAGACAGGTCACTGCTCTCACGTGACCTATGGGCTGGAGGGGAACCAGACAGGGAAATAAGCATTTACAGGTGGTGAGCGTTATAAAGAGGGGAACGTGGAGGGTGCTCTGGGAGCAGGCAGCAGGAGGGATTTCATTCCATCTAGGGCGGAGTTTCCCAGACTTTGATCATTTCAGTTCCACCTTCACAATTCTTGCTGTATCAGCAGAGCATCTGAACTATTATTTACTTCTCATTTTTTTTCTTTAAATAGGCTCACTGATTTTCTTAGCGTTGTCCTAAGCAATGTTATCTGTGAAATCATGGGTCTTAATGTGCTTGTATATTTTTTTTAAGTTTTTTTTATAGTAGTGAAATATACATAACACAAACTTTACCATTTTAACCATTTTTAAATGTCTGATTCAGTGGCATTAAGTACATTCACAATGTTGTGCAACCATCACCACTATCCATTTCTGGAACTTTTTCATCATCCCAAACAGAACCTCTGTACCTATTAAATACTAACTCTCCATTACTTCCTCCTCCCAGCCCCTGGTCACCTCTATTCTACTTTCTGTCTCTATGAATTGCCTAATCTAGATAGCTCATATAGGTGGAAGAAGACAATATTACCCTTCTGTGCCTGGTTTATTTCATTTAGCATAATGTCCTCAAGGTTCATCCATTTTGTAGCCTGTATCTGAATTTCATTCCTTTTTAAGGCTGAGTAATATTCCATTGAGTGTACATACCACATTGTTGATCCATTTATCTGTGATGGACATTTGGGTTGTTTCCACCTTTGGGCTATTATGTATGATATTTACACTTTAATGTATTTTAAAACATATGCATAACTATTAAAGTAAAAAGATAGTTTTCTGTGACCTCTTGTCCTGAGAGCAGAGCCTAAGATAAGGATTCCAGTGCAGTAGATTATATGGGAGGTGCTTCCAGGACCCGGGAGTGAAGGAGTGGAGAAAGGGACACAGGGAAGGGATAGAAGCCAGTGAAAGAATGAACTGGTTATTGCTGTGGGCAGTTGGGCTCAGTCCCACGAAGGCTTCTGAAGAACCAGGTAGAACACACCTCAGAATTATCCCATTGGATGACAGGGAAGCGGAGCACACATCTGCACCTCCCAGCACTCATTGCGTTCTCTCCCCGCAACACTTTCTGGTTGCTCCTGAGGAGCTCAGCAACCTTCCCAAAGTTCAAGAAAGTTGAGACTCGGTGGCGTGGCCTGTGCTTCAAGGGGAACGTGGGCGGGGAACTGTCCACCGCAGCAGTGCTGAAATCAGGTGAGCCGAAAGGACGTGGCCCGCGGCATCGTGAACATCTGCTACATCATCTGAAAACATTTCTTATACCTCGTTCTATGCTTTGGGAGGGTTAACCCCTAAAGAAAGTGACGTCTAAGATGTCACCTGAAGAAAGAGCAGGAGCTAGCCGGGCAAAGAGCGTAGGAAGGGTATTCTTGGTGGAAGGAACAGCTCGGGCAAAGGCCTGGAGTGCAGACACGGCAAGGCATGTTTCCAGAAGGCCAGAGCTGCTGGGGCAGGGAGGGGGCGTGGGAAGATGGCTCTGGGGAGGTGGGCAGGGAACAGGCAGTGGAGGGCCCTGAGCGCCTTGGTGACATCTGTGTGCTCTCCTAAGAGCCATGGAAGGTCTAGGAAGGATGTAAACGAGGTTGCGGTGTGTGCGATGTGACCACCTGGTGTGTGCCTTACTTCCGTTCTCCTGGGGTAGAGACTAGACTGTCATGGGTCGCTCACTGACAATACCTGACTGTCTTCCAGGGGACTACAGGGAAGCCACTCAGGTTTTTGCACTCCTGGGGCCCAGTTGGCACCTGGTACATGCTCAGAGTTGATGGTGATGTCGGTGGAGACCCTGGGCCTGAGACCGCCTGGGCAGGCCAGACCCCTATGTGGGTCCCTCAGTGTCAGCAAATCCTCCTCTGGACACATACGTTCAGCCCCATCCTTTGGTCTCCAGTGTAGTAGAGAGGAAAGGCATGGAACTGGGTCCCACCTCTGCCACCAGCTAGCTAAAGGAGCTGGGCAAGTCTCTGAGCCTCAGTTTCCTAGTCTGTTAAATGGGAGTAATAATATCTGTCTTGTATGTTTGTCGGGCAGATCCCATGAGAAAACTTTCAAGCAAAGTGCCTTGAAGCACAGTAAGTGCTCAAGACATGGGAGTTTCCTTTCCTAGTCCCTACGCTCATCTCAACTCCTTGAACATAACTTGGCCCAACCTGCTGAGGGAAAGATCCCATAACGTGGCAGAAGAACCCCCAGAGGTGGTGGGAACCCTGATGAGGATAGAGTCCGCTCCCCACTTCTCAAGAGTCTGCTCCTACCCCTTCCATCCTCCTTGCAGTGTAATTGGGGAGCAAGATCATTGTCTATCATCGTATCCTCATCCAGGAGCTGGCTGTGGTCCAGTGGGCCTGGTACTTTGCTCCCAAGGTGCAGAAGTCATGGAGGGCAGGGCCATTCCAACAGAATCTCTCCACTTCCAAACTGGGCCAACTCTTTGGAGTCTAGGCAGAGTGGGGTCCTTGGGGGCTCCGAGGCAGCTCCAACCCCAGTGAGGTTCTGACAGGCAATTCCCAGGGCTCCCAGGCCCTGTGGACTCCCCCTCAGAAATAACGACCTCGTTGGGATGCCGAGCACGTGGCAGAGATGATGCCAAAGATGGATCTGGAGCCTCCACGTGTGGCCTGGCTGGGATGATTCCTGCTGCTAAGTAAATTGCCAGTGCCTGCTCAAGTCTCCTCCTGCCTGGCTCCATGATTCATTTCCGTTCAGAGAAGTTTAATAATTAGCTAAGGGGATTTCTAACAACAGATGGTGCTTGGCCCTGGGGAGTGGTTCTGCCGCAGACGTATTTTTAGAGAGGTAAGCTAGAGACGTCTCCAGCTCCCTCTAAACTGGTGTCTCCAGGACTGTGACTACTGGGCCTATTTGCATAATGCGGCTGCAAGAAGAGCAGAAGGAAAGGAGGGTGTCAGCTGGGGACACATGGCTGCTGGTGGCTCTGCTGGAGAGGGGATGCCAGGCAATGGTCTTCACTCTGCTACCTGTCTGGAGGTCGTCAAAGATAGAAGGTCAGAGCTGCTAAGAGCCATGAGGGACCACTCAGAGCCTGCCTGGAATTGGGGCAAGACAGTGTGAATGGGCTTAGGAGCCTTCTGATGTCCAAGGATAAACTTTTTCCCCAGACCTCCTCTGAAAGCAGAGCAATTTGCTCACCTTCTGTCCCCGTCATGGTACAGAGGGAGAACTTAGACCTTGGACTTTGTTGGTGTTAGAAGCCCAACTTAAAGTATATTAAGTAAAAGGGGAATTGGCAGGCCCTCCAAATTGGGCAATCTAGGCATAGACTGGCTTCAGACATGGCTAGACCTAGGGGATCCAGCCATGCCATCCCTTGACTGTCTTGGAATGAAACATGGGGTCTTCTTGTGATAGTTGTAGGCTACTTGGAGAATAGACGTGAAAAACTAATTTCAAAACCAAGAGGAATATAAGAGACATCGGAAGACAGTTTGTGGGATCAAGGCATGATTCATTTCCCAGGGAGCATGGCAGACCCAGTACCAGGAGTTAAGAGGAAGAGGTATTCATGACGCAATGGAGTGGGCTGGGGGAGGGAGGGGTCCTGGAGGAGAAGTCTTATGAGCCAAGTTTTCAAGGATAGGCTGGATTTGGATAGGGAGTTCCAGGCAGAGCAAATGGCATGGTGGAAGGACCTATCCAACCATTCATCCATCCAGTTACCCTTCTATTCCGCCTGGCATGTGGTTGGTGCCAACAAATGTTAAATGAATGAATGAATCTATTATTTGTGACTGTGTGTGAGGAGGTTAATTTGTTGAGATCAAAACTCTGTAAACTCTGTTCCAAAAAAAATCCCAACAAAACCAAACCCAAGTCTGTTCCCAGGTGGCAGATTTGAACACAGGTCCCACTCTTCTTGTTAACCCCTGCCACTGATCTCACAGGGGACGTAATGGAGTGGGGATGACCAGACACAGCCCCCTGTGCTGGTTGCCAGGGGCAGGAGTGTCCTCCCCCTTTCTCCCTGGCTATCTTCATGGGCTCCTGCCATTGGTGGGGACCCACTCAGCCCCTAAGGAGGCTCTTGGCAAGGGAACCTCCAGGGCTGATTGAGGAGATGAGCCAGAGAATGCTTGCCTGGCTTTCTGGAAAGGTTGCTTTGTCTTGGGAGCCAGAGTAATTTGGGGGAAGAGAGGGTGGCATTTGCAGTGAATTCCATTAATCTGGTCTCCTCACGGGAGCAGAGGGAGTAGAGAGTGATGGCTGGCTCCACGGTGGACACTCTGATGAGGCCACTTAATTAGTTTGCCTCCATTGGGAGAGGGTTGGGAAGGCTCTTTGTCTTGGTTTTGTCTCCAGGATGAGTCATTCTGTTTGCTCAAATTGTCAACCCTCAAACAACAGTCTAGAGTGTGTCCTGAGTGGGGGCATTGGTACTGTCCCAACAGGCACATCTGTTCCTGACACACCCACTGTTGGGAATTGGGGGCCATGCTGCTACTGTGTTACCAGCCTGAATGTCTTGGCAGGGGCCCCATGAGGGCCTTTTCGGCCCCGTAAGGAGCAGTGGCTGGGGGATAGGGAGGTGGGGGGTCCGGGCTGTGAAGAAGATGCAGCTACTTTGACCGTGTCCCAGTGCTGGTGGACTGGTGGGGTGTCTCCATGTGTGTAAGAGGGGGGAGGATCTACAAGTTAGGGACCTTTGAAAAGGCAGGTAAAGATACCATCTGAGCTGCCCAGAGCTTATCTGGGAACAAGCTAAAATGTTCCTTGCTCTTGGGGGGAATATCAATATGGGGGGTGAAGATACCCAACCAACCTCCTCGACTAAGAGCTTCTGACTTGCCTTGTGTGAACATGTGTCAATCTCAATGGCCACCAGTTATCCTGCCCTGGAGGACAGTGGTAATGATGGGGTTGGGGGAGGCAGAGACAGAAAGAGACAGAGAGGGAGAACATAAAGCTAGAGAGAGAGCACGAACAGAGGGAGACAAAACAGAAAGAGACACAGAATCGTAGAGAAATAGAGAGGCAGAAAGAGGAAGATTAAGAGCAGGTGAAGTGGGGGGAAGTAAACAACAGTGTCCGTGGTAGAAGTTTCTAGGGATATTCCTACCTGCAACAGACAGATACAGATGGAGGTGGCTGGGGGAGTGGAGGGTCTGCTACCATCAGAGAACACCTGCAGCTTTCCCTCAGTGGGACAGAGAGCCTGGAGCTGAATCTGGGCCTCTGGTTCCAGGTGCCTTCCTAGGTCCTTCAGAACAGCCTCACTGGACAGGAATAAGTCATTATCAACATTATTACTGTCACTTATTGAGTGTTTACTATGGATCATCGATCCATTATCTCGTTTAATTCTCACAACAAGGATGTATTTTTGCTATTAGCCCCATTTTACAGATGAGGAAACTGAGCCTTCAAGAGTTTAAGTAACCTGCCTAAAAGTGGTAAAGTTGGGCTTCTAACCCAGGCTCATCTGGCACCAAAGCTCATCTTCTTTACCCTTCTGTCCTTCACCTCCCATCATATACCTTCTGCCTATGGACTCCTCCCCTGCCCACACCATTCTGTCTGTCAGGCCAGATTTCCTTCTTGGCTTTCCCATCCTGCTTCCTCTTTACCTCCTGTCCTGTCACCTCCCACCTTCCCAGACCACAGACTGTGCCTTTATGTCGTGGGGTTGGTTTTTCCAGCTAGCCACAGATGACCCAGGAGTCTCTGCTCCCTCACTACCAGTTGCACTCTCAAGGGGCCTGAGCTGTACGTTGTGGAGTGACCCCTAGGCAGGGGGCAGTCAGGTCCTGCTGGGCATGGAGGTGGGAGCAGAAAGCCAGGACAAGCCAGGGGAAAGCAACAGAGTTGGAAGCACTTCTCAGGGCTTTGTGGTGCCCAGTAGAAAGGACCCAGGCTTGAGCACAAGGCCCCTGGTCTCTCAGCTCTCAGTGGAGAAGGGAGGTCGAGGGGTTGGGGAACAGAATTGAGGACTAGCAAGTCTCTTCTGTGTCCCCATCGGCCTCTTTCACTCTATCACAGCACTGATCCAACTATATTGTCGTTGTCTAGTGGTTAAGACGGCAGGTCCTAGAGTCAGGATGCCTGGGTTGAAATCCCAGCTCCTCCTCTTGCTAGCTGTGTGACCAGATGATAATGTCACCTACTTCATAGGGTTTCTTAGAAGATTAAATGAGATACTGTCTGTAGAGGAGCTCACCACAAGACTTGATACTTAGTAAAAATTCAGCAAATATTAGTGATACCTATCATCAACTTATTTGTCCTTCACCTATTAAGAGGACAAGGATTCCATACATATTTTTTTTTACAGTTGTATACCCAGAAACAAGCACATCGTCTGGCAAACAGTGGGTCTTAATACATATTTGTTGAATGAATGAATGAGAGACTCACCATGCCTGGATCTCTTATTCCTTCTTTCCCTGGGCCCAAGTCTGAAGGTCAGAATCCTCATGAAGGTGAGAGTGCTGGGGGGAGTGGGGTGGGGTGGACTCTGCCCTGGGGAACGGTTCTGATGAGGAGGATATGGAAATAAGCTGCCATTGAACTCATGAGGGGTCATTGGTGTCCAGAGTGATCCATGGGTGTCCAGAGAGGAAGGGAGAGAGGGGCTCTTGTGTGGATGAGGACTAACCCTCCCCACAAAGACTGGGATCTGCCTTCCTTGTCCTGGTCTTTCATGCTAGGGATTTCTCGCACCTGCCCTCCCCAGGTGGGGCTAACCTCAACTGTGGGAAGTCAAAAGGCTGTGGTTATCTCCAGCCTTAGCCAAGTAGAGCCGTGTTGGGAGCTGTCCCTGGTGCTGACCTCCCAGTCCCACCTCTGTCCCAGCAAAGGGGCTCTGGTCCACACTGACCCCCCCCCCCCCCAAGCTGGCCTGTTCTGCTGAACCTTCCAGGGCTCCTGTTGACTCGGCAAAGTCTTCAGGCTCAGTCCAGGGCAAACCATGCCTGTCTGTCTGGCACCTGGCTGGTAGCCTGTCCGGTCCCATCTCCTGCTTGAGACGTCACTAATCTGCCACCAGCTCCCTCAGCTGACTCAAACTAGGCCTGTGGAGAGGGTGTTAGAGTGATGAAAGGAAAACACACTGGTTTTCCTCTGTCCTCTATTCTCCATACTTCACTTCTGACACCAGATGTGGGGTTTTTTACCCCACACAAGCAATTCTTCAGTTGTCTGTGGACACCAACTATGTGTCCTACAATTTAACTCAATTCTGACATTATCTACCTGGAGTTAGCATCAGATCCCACAGGTTAAGGGCTCAGTCCCACAAGACTGCCCCCACTTCAGATGCCAATCTCAAGTAGTGGGTCCCCACGTTACCTACACTTCTGTTCGAATTGGCTATAATTGGAGGTTCCCACAGCCCCCTCCTGAGGTTCGATAATTTGCTTAACAGTTCACAGAACTCAAAGAAACACCTAACTTATGTTTACTGGTTTGCTATAAAATAAAGGATATAGAGGAACAGCAAGATGCAGAGGTACATAGGGCAAGGTCTGGAAGGATTCCCCAGTGCAGGAGCTTATATCCCCGTGGAGTTGGGGTGCACCACCTTCCCCGCATATGGGTGTGTTCACCAACCCAGAAGCTCTCTGAACCCCATGCCTTAGGGATTTTTATGGAGGCTTCATCACAGAGACATGATCAATTATTAACTCAATCTCTAGGCTCTCTCGCTTCCTTGGAGAGTAGGCGGTGGTGCTGAAAGCTCCAAGCTTCTAATCATGGCTTAGTCTCTCTGATGACCAGCCCCCATCCAGGAGTCCACCAAGAGTCACCTCGTTGGAACAAAAGGTGCTCTTATCACCCAGAAAGTTCCATGGGATTTAGGAGCTCTGTGTAAGATGCTCCTATCACCCCCACCCCTGAGGAAATTACCAGGATTTTAGGTACTCTGTGCCAGGAACTGAGATCAAAGACCAAATATCAGCAGGAACTGGGGGCAGAAACCAAATACATATTTCTTACTACATCACAGGAGACCTCTCAGGACAGAAGCTAGGGTGGACATCAATGTGCAGCTGGCTGGATCTGCACCCTTGGTTGGTGCCCCTCACTGGCCAGCATGTCTTATGGCCCAGAGCCTCTTGGGACCATGGGCCATATTTCTCTTCCAAAGCAAAATTTGTGTTGTGGGTGGGGTTGCGAAGTGCCGTCTCAGCACGCTGCTTCCCTGGCTAATACAGCAGTCTGAAGGCTCATCCTTGGAAGGGCAGATTAATCATTTCCGCCCCAAGTTACCATCGGGGCCAGATTTATGGTGGCGGGAGCATGGGAGCCCCTGACTTTATGGTCTTGTAAATTACAGAGCTGCTTGTGCAAGAGGCAGGCTGGGCTGTAAATCATGTGTAATTGCTTGTAAATTGGGAAACAAATAGTATTTTTGCTTAAATGACCCTCTTTGCAATGTTTCTTAGGGAATTGAGATTCCACAGTGGACCTTTAACCTCCCTGGGACCAAAATTCCCACTGGGACTCAATATAAACCATCTCATAGTCTCTCAGAGCCACATCCCAGCAGGTCTGGAGGTCTTTGGGTCAAATGGAGAAGAAGTGACTGCAGTTGTCATAAATTCTTCTTTTAGCCTAATCCACATTCTCCTGGGATCTCCCTCCATTTCGAATTAACCCCAAGGGTCTCATCTGGCCCCTGGCTATGGCCAGTCCTGTCCAAGGCTCTGGGAAGACAAGCCCACGTGAATTCCAGAGAATCCAATTTCATTCCTCCTTACCCCCACGCAAAGGCAGTGACTCACTGTATGCTGGTAAGCGTGGCCTCTGTGTTAAGATGCTATTTGCTGGCTTTTTCTCATCTTTTCCCATTTCAATGAAATTACATTTAGAGTCTTTTTGCCTGCCGTGGTCAACTTTGAAGAGTCATTAAATTTGCTGATAGGCAGCCTGGTAAACTTTAATTGAATCACGAATCATGGGCTCCTAGAAGCTTCAGCCTTCAGGGGACCTTGGGGACCACATAATTCGACTCCTTCACTTGACAGATGAGGAAATAGAAGTCTGGGATGGTAAAGTGACTTGCCCAAGGTCGTACTCAGTCAGGGCAGCTCCGGGACCAGAGCCCAGCCTCCCTTCTCGAGTGCTGCGCACTTCTTGCTCCGCTATGCGGTGCCCTCGGACTTAGCTGTCACTCGTGCAGCTCTGCTGCGTGATAAACCTTAATGGAATCAACAAGCGTGTGTCTTATAATTGGGAGAATTAGCAGCTTCTCAAAACCTTCCCTAGGAAACAGAGTCAGCTAACGGGCTTGGGCTGTGATGGTGGTACCCGGCAGCCTTGGGACCTTCCTTATGGGCTCCGGCATGGGACTTCTGTCAGATCCCCTGCAGACTCCACTTTTCAAAGTGGCCCTTGAGGCCTGAGTTCGAGGCTGTTGCTATGGCTGCACGTGTCACGTCACGTGGACTAGTTGTGGGGGGTCATGGAAAGGACATGAGCAGGCTTGGATCCAGGCTATGCTACTCACTAAGGTGTGGTCTTGGCCAAGTCACCTCACTAAGCCTCAGTTTCTTCATCAGTCAAATGGGCATCAGGAGCTTTCCCTTGCAGGGACTTTAAAAGACGAAGCATGAGAAAGTGTCTAGGCCGGGGCCAGGCCCATGGAGGGCGCCCCTCCAGCCCTCATCCGTGCTGGTTGTATCCGAAGGGCAGAGATGAGGGCCCTTTGGTTTTAAGAGGTCTGAACTTGTCTGTGGATGCTCTGTGTGTAAGGAGGGGGATGGGTATCTGTGTAGAGGCCACCCTGGGTCACATAGAGCCTGTGGTCTGCTTTCCTGTCCTCGGGGTCCTCATCACCATGCTAGCTGAGGCTTCCAGGCCAGAGCCCATGAGCACCCTCCACGGGGTGGTCCCCTGAGCTCTGACAAATCCTGAACCCTCAGCCGGGGCCTCTCTGGGCAAGACAAGGGACACACTGTCTGGGGAAGGGCTTCAGTGCTGTCCAGAGGGCTGAGGGACAGTAGCCCGACACACCTGCTCATCTGTAGCAGGCCTCGCTTGGCTGTGGGAGCAGCCTGGTGCCCCCAGACTCATGGGTGGCTCTCTCCCTGTCCAGGCTGCTCATGACCTCCTGCCTCAGCATGCTTGGTCCCCTGGGGCCTCCATGGCCAGGGTGGTACAGAGAGAAGGCTGGTATGCTTCTCTTTGGGAAGAGAGGGCTTCTGGCTTTAAACACTGTCTCCTCACTCTCACCAGCTAATTCCTTGTCCCTGGGGCTGACAGAGGCAATCTGGGACCAGGTTCGATGCGTTGTGTGCTTTGGGAGGCCCTTGTCAATGACAGCCATTCAGTGCAGAGGTGCCTCTGCATCGTATCAACCTGGAGAGCATGAAGGAGGCTGAGGGGGTCCTCTCACTGGGGATTGTTTCCTAAAGGACTCTGGGCCTTGGTAGATGGGGAGCTCCCACAGAGGCCAGCACCGTCTCACTCCTCGTTGTAGATCACAAGAAATAGAAATTAAAAGCAGAGGTTCAAATCCTGCATCCATCACTTCCCAGCTCTGTAAATTTGGGCAAGCTCCTAAACCTCTCTGAGCCTCTTCAAAGGGAGTGAATAATAGTACACGCTCAGAAAGCTGTTGTGAGGACTCAATGGGATAATGTGTAGAAAGAGCTTAGCACACTGGCTGCCACACAGAAAGCGTTCCTCGACATTGTGGTTGTTAATATAACTCCCGAGCCTCCTTCTGGGCACGCAGGAAGCCGTCAGGAAGTGTGGCGGCTGTGACTTTCATGATCAGCCTGGCGTCCTGAGTGTCCTGGTCTCGGGAGGCTGAGCAGGATTGTTTATTCCCGGAGCTGTTTTCTCCACTGCCCGCCTCCCCCAGACATACTTAAGGAGCCAAGTGGGCAGGAGGCACAGGGAGACCTGCCAGCCTGATGGAGTGGAAGACTGCGGACTAGCTCCCGTGGACAGACAGATGGAGTAGAGGACAGCGGGCACACGGCCTCACTGCCCGGGGCCCCGACCCCAGGCTTGGCCTGGCCTGGATCGAGCCCCTCCTCCCTCTCTCCCCCTTGTCACTTCTTTCTCCTCCCTGACCCTCGCTGGTTCTGTCTCCCTCCATCCTTTCTGTCCTTGCGATGGTGCCTCCTCACCTCCACCCACCCCACATCATCTTGGGCTGTTTATCTGACTCCCTGTCTTTTTCTGTTTATCTGTCTCTCTGGCTTTTTCTCTTTCCTTCCCTCCTCTCTTACTCCTTTGTATTGGTCTTTCTCTGTCTGACTTGGTCCCTCTCTCTGCTTCTCCGTATCTCCCTCTTTCTCTGACCTTCTGTTCACTCCCGTCTCTCTGTCTCTTAGCTTCTCTGTCTCTGTGTGTGTCTCTCTCACTCTTTGAGCACCTTGCTCATTCTTTTTTTTTCCTCTGTGTTTCTCTAATTTATTCATATTCTCTCCTCCCCCCCCACCCCTCTGCACTGACTCCAGCCCCCCTGCTACCCCCAGGGTTAATCAGCCTCCATTGAAGGCATGCCGGGCTCTGCTCAGCCTCCCCAGGTCTTCTCCTAGACCAGCTGGATTGCTTGGCTTTCTTCCCCCTTCTATGCCCCTTCCTCCAGAAGCCGGAACCATCACTTTGATTCTTTCCTGAAAAGTGGGGTTGGGGCTGGGATTGACCTCCTGGAGCATGTACTTGGGAGAGGCCTCAAATCCTTTGGAGGAGAAAGAGAGTGGGAGGGGGCAACGGAGACCAGAGCCTAGAACCCTCCACCTGCGGCTCTATTCTGAGCATGGACAGAGCTTCCATTCAATGATGGTTTATTAAGCCCGCTGCCCAGGACTGTGGGAGATATAAGAGAAACGGGAGAGTGCCCACTCGCCGGATCTTTCCATCTAGTTGTGGAAGAGAAGCTAGTACACATAAACTTGTTCGGAGGCAGGTACTGGGCGGTCAGGGAGCAACAACCATCCACCATGATGTCTGGAATTGTCAGGGCCAAGGTCAGTGTTTCCACTAGCACCTGGCCAGCCCCAACCCCTCAGTCAGTCCTTCCTTGGGTCTCCCTTCCTTAGAAACCCTCCCATCTCTTCCTTGGACAAGCTGGATTCGGTGTCCCCCATCTGCATTCCCAGGGCGCCTGTACTCGGGCTCAGACCAGTTACCACAGTGTATAGAACTCACCTGACTGGGCCTCTCTGTCCTCCATCGGGCTGGGAGCTCCCCAAGAGCCAGGACAGTTGGCTCTCCTGGTCCCTGCTGAGTCCCCTGCACCTAGCACCATGCCTGGCACAGGGGAGGGGCATACTCTGGGCTCTTTAGAGGAGAGGTTGGGGCATAAGGAGATGTGACTTCAATTAAAGCAGGACAACCCTGATGCGAGGGCCTTTGCATCCTTCCGCGAAATGGTTTTATCTAGCACCTCCAGCCATGCCCTCCTGAGACATTAGTGTCGGAGCTGGCAGGACCCTGGGGATCACTTTGTCCAGCCCTCTGGGTTTACAGACGGGGCCTCTGAGCCTGGCCTGCCTGGGGTGTGGGGGGAAGCTCCCTTGGGGCTCTGCCTAGGGCCAGCATCCCTGCTCACTCTTTTGGGCAGCTGCTTCCTCCAAGACGCCGCCTCTCTCCGTGCTTGTTGCCGTCTTTGTCTCTGCCCCTGGCTGTCACTCTGTCTGCCACTGTCCTCGTCCTCTCCTGTTTTTTTTTTCCCCTCTGATGGGATAATTATGCTAATCAGCCTGTCAGAACAAAGATAATTTGTGGTGGGCTATTTCAGACTTTGGAATTCAGGCCAAGGCCCCTTTCCTGCTTGCCTCTGCATGCCCCTTAACCTCCAGCTTGGGGCCTGAGCCAGGCAGGTCTGTTGAGGGAGGGGTGGTGGGCGCCTGGGGGCAGGTAGCAGGATGAGGGTGTGGGTGATGCGTAGGTGTGCACATGTGTGCATGTACCGTGCACTGCACAGGGCCCACCTCTGTGTACAGGCACACGAGGCACCAAATGTCTGCAGAAACCAGCGGAGCACGGAGAGGATAATCAGAGAGCCGCTGACCTGGGAGGTGAGAGCTGAGGGCAGGTCATCTCTGTGTGCCCGGCTCCAGTCTGGGGTGACCACTGATCTGCCCCAAAGCTGTGATGGTGGTGACATGTGCATGGCGATTCCCTGGTAGAGGCCACATCAGCACCCTTTCTTCTCTGGGGGATTGTACCCCGCCCCCCAAAGCAGCTCCCCAGCCAGTCCTGGACTAGAAGGGACCTTGGGGTGCTCACTCCCTGGGCCCAGTTGGTCATCACTGGGTGGGGGAAGAGGGAGGCTAGTGTAGCAGGCAGCAGGGCTGGTCAGGCAGGGCCAGAGGGGCAGTTCTGTGTCTTGGGGGTCTCCTGGGGGCCTCCAGGGGATGAAGGGAGTGATCCTGAGGAGCCAGGCTTAGCAGTGGGGGTCCTGGAGGTGCTGATGGGGACAGTCCAGTGGCCACACATGGGGCTCTGAGACACCCTGTCTGCTGTCTGCTTCTCAGATTCTGCAGTGGGCCAGAGGAGCGTAGGTTCAGTGCAGGAGGGGATCCAGAGCCCCCAAGGCCACTGCTCAGCCAGCCAGGCCCCCTTCACACCCCTCACTCTTGTCCTCAGTGTCCCCCTCCTTCTCCAGGGGCCTCCCGTCCCCTCACCTGCCTCTCGCTTCATTCGCTCAATGATGTTTATTGAGCATCCAGCAGGTGCCGAGCACTGTGTTACGCTCTGGAGTTACAGACGGGGTGCCCGCCCTTGCGGGGCGTGTCGATTCACGGGAGCTTCTGAGAGTCCCCACCACTGCCCACACCTGCTCCGGAAAGATCCCTGTAGAGCAAGCATCTCCTTCTCTCTCTCTAATAGTAAGAGCACAGGCCCCCAGCCATTCAGATGAGGTTCAGGACCCGACCCAGCCTTATTCAGGGGCTTCTCTGGCAGAGCCCAACCTGTCATGTGGGCGTTGTGCTCCCTGCCTCCCAGGAGCATAAATGAGGTGGTGCAGGCGATGGTGTCTGGCACCGAGCCTGGCGCACTGTGGTGCTCAAAGCATGGTGGTTCGCCTCCCCTCTTCCCCCGTGCCCCCAGTCAGCCCCCCACATACACAGACATACCCTTCCCCCTGCCCTGTGTCAGGCACCTGGCTCTTATACAAGACCCGCGCAGCAATCTTAGGGCCAACCTCCCCTGCACCAGCCCAGCCCCTGCCCGCTGCCTCTCCCTCCCTCTTCTCAGCCTAGCAAACAGCATCCAGTCCCCAAAGGAGCGGACCCATGCTGACCTCTCTGGATGGGATGCTGCCCCACCCCTCACCCCCCAGGCATCTTCCTACTGGTCGCTCCAGACCAGTGCCAGGCCTCCCGCTCTGTGACCGCTCCAGCTCCAGCAGGGGTGGTCTCGCTCTTGTGCCCCCAAGGGTGCCGGCCTCACGCAGAGTGATGACAGTCGCTCTCTGAGGGCAGGACTACGAGAAAGTGATGGATTGAATGAATGAGTGATGAAGTGAATGAGTAATGAACGAGTGTTAGCTCTAAGACAGGGGATCCAAAGCTTGAAAGACAAACTTTTCTTTCAGAAAAGTTCCAAATATGCCAAAGTAGAGAGACTAGAACAGTGAGCTCTCCTGTGCTCGTTGCCCACTGTCACCAGTTGTCCGCTCATGGCCAGGCCTGGTTCATGTATCCCCGTCCACCTGAGTGACAGGAGGGCTTGCGGGAGATTTTGCTCCGTGCTCCCTCTCACCTTCCCAAGGATGCTGGGCTCAGGGTCAGGCTCTTTCAGCAATCTTTCCAGACCTTCCAGGATGGTCGATGGAGTGCGCTGGCCGAGGGAGTGGCGTGGGAGTGGACGTGGCCCTGGGCAGCCCTTTTCCCTGCGACAGAGCCGGTCTGCCCTCACGCCGGCGGGGAAGGAGCTAGTGGAAGTTCCTCTCTCTCGCTCATGTGCATTTGGAATGCTGCTGTCCCAGTAAATTGTGGCGGTTTCACAATCGAGGCTTTGAGTCATTTAAATGGCTGCTGGTGAGAGGCTACACTGACTCATTTAATCTTCCTAAGTAACCTTCCTCTTTTTGCGCTGTGCTTACGCAGCACCTCGGCCCAGGCTCCAGCCAAGGCGGCCGCCGACCCCCCCACTCCCGCCGTGGCCCCCACCCCCAGCCCTCTCTTCCAAGGGCTTCTTCCGCCTCTGCTGCCAGGGCTCAGCCACATGCTGGCTTATCTGGAAAGGGAAGAGGTTGCGCTGGAAAGGGAGTGTCAGAGCTCCTTCACCCCGCTCCCCAGGCTGAGGGCTGAGACGGGGAGCAGGGGGCACAGCTCAGGACCCTGCCCGCAGTCCCTCCATGTGCACCGCTGGCTGCCGATGGAGCCCAGCAGCCTGTGGGGGAGGAGGCGAGGCACCCCAGACTCTAGCTCTTGGCAGTGTCACAGTTCTGAGAACCCACTCTAGACGCCCGGCCTCCATTGTGGAGGCCCACCCATCATGGGTGACCAGCCAGAACACCAGACCCTGGCCCTGTTGGCCAGGAGGAAGGGGAGGGGAGGCAATGAGCGGACCCTCACGCAGAAGGTCAGCGAAACACTCTGTGGATGTGTGTGTGAGTGCCTGTGTGTGCGTGTGCAAGGTGTGTCTGCGTGTGTGTCCTTGGTCCTAAATGCCTTAGTGTATTTGCTGCATCCATGTCTATACAGAGCATGTATGAGCCTTCTGCTGTTGTGTCTGCATACAAGTGTGCTTCAGAGTGTGTGGATTTTCGTGTGCCCTGTGTATATCTGGGTGTGTCTGAGCATGTGTGTGTGTGCTCTGTGTTGCATCTGTGACTGCTGTCTGGGAGTGTGTTTGTCCTGACACGCTTGTGTGTGGCTACTTGTGCACGTGTTCTGTGTTTCCGTGTATCTGGGCAGTGAGTGTTTGTGTGTGCACAGGCGTGTGCTCTGGGGGTGTGTCTGTGTGTGCCATGTGTCTGTGCCTCTGTTTGGGTGACGTCGGGTCTGAGATGACTCAGTGCTATGTGTGTTCCTCTGTGTATCGGTGCCACGTGTGTTCATGCCTCTGTCGGCCTCTGTGTACCTGCCCACATGTTCATGTGCCCATGTGCACGTGTGCTCCTCGATGTGAGTGGGCGTGGGGAAGCGCAGTCAGGGCAGTGTGGGGTCAAGCCCAGCCCCCACATCCCATGCCTGCCCCTTGCCATCCTGCTGGCGACAGCCGAGCCAGGCCCTGCCATTAGCCAGCTGGGCTGTCACTTACCCACGGCTGCTATTTTGGTAGGGGAAGCAGCTGGCTGGCAGGCTGATGTGCTCACCTGAGCTGCAGCGAATCAGTGAGCTCGAGGCCCATTCTGGGCACCCCCTCGTCTGTGGAGGGCTGTTTAGGGCTGCCCAGGCCAGGGGCCCACGTGGGTAAAGCCTCTGCCTGACACTGCCTAAAACTCCACGAGCCAGATCGGAGCTGGCTTTTGGGCTTCCTGCCTGTTCTCGAAGGAATAGGCCTTACCCAGGGCTCCTGTGGGCCCGTGTATGTGTGCACATGCGGTTACACATAGGAGTGTGTCCCTCTGTGCACACCTGCAAGCTTGTGTCCATTCCACACTTGTGTGTTGAGGGCTTTCGTGTGGCCCGACATTGTGTGTCCCTGTGTGTGTGTGCCTGGTTTTATCTGTGATGTGTACGTGCATGTGTGTGTCCTTGTGCATACATGGGTGCATGGACCTGTGTGTGTGGGGGGCGATAGGTGTGTGTATACTCTCTCCCCAGCCTTCTTACACTCATCAGGTGAAGCCTGGGGACCTGTCTTCTGGAACACAGACGTGTCCTCCTACCTGTTTTCCTGCCTCTAGCCTCAGCCCCTGTCCCCACCCCCACACACATCCTGGAGATCCCCACACACCCCACTCAGTGCTGCCCCGTGGCTCCCATTGCTTCTCAATAAAGACCACCTGCTTTATGTCGGCCTTCAAGGCTGAGGCCGCTCCAGGCTTCCCTCTCACTGCCCCCTCGGATGAGCTCTGTGGCCTCCGTGAACCTTTTTTCTGAGCCCTGGGAGCTGCAGGCTGGAGCCAGCACAGCCCAGCATTCCAGGGCCTCTCAGGCTGGAGAGTGGGAAGATCCCAGACCTGGGCTGTAGGTGTGTTGGAGAGGCAGGAGCGCTGGGCCAGGACAAGATGTTCCCCGCAGGAGCACCCTCCCTCGTTCTGGCCTGGGGAAGCCCTCTCCGTCTTTGGGGGTCCCTTCCACAGCCCCTCTTCTGCTAGTCTTTTCTGACTCTGCAGTGGAAGATGTGCCCTCCGCCCTCCTCGTGCCTACCCAGCAGCTTGTCGGATCTCGTGCTCCTGAGAGATCCCTTTCCTTCCCAGGACAGTAGGTTTCCTGAACCCGGCTGGGCACAGCAGCCAGCACAGAGGAGGGAGGCCGTCTGCCTGCAGAGGTGGCACCCTGGGAGAGGACGAGCTGTGACTCCTGGGTGTCCTCAGGCCGTCCTGGGGGCTCCTCTTTCTTCTGGTTATTGCCCGCAGTTTTCCTTATTTAAGTTATTAACTCTCAGGAGCTTTGTTCGCGCTTCCCCTCCCGGGGGCTCTTCCAGGGCCACACTCCGATTGCTAAGCTAATGAAGCCTGCGTGGTATCTCCTCTGAGTTCCGAGACCTGTGTCTCCCAGTCCTTGCTCCACGTCCCCACTTGGACAACTCAGAGGCACCCAACCCCCAGCGAATGGCACCTTCAGGTGTCCAGTTCCACGAGCTGGAAGCCCACAGGGTCTGCTGACTCCTTCCTGTCCGTCTCCCCTGCCCCCACCCTGTCCATCACTGTCTTGTAGGTTTCACCTAGGCGTGGCCCAGTCAGTTTTCTTCCCTCCGTGCTCTCTACCGCCTGCCCTGGGCCGCTGTAACTGCCACCTAGGCTGTTCTCTTTGCATCTACTCTGGCCCCCACCCCTCCATCTGCGCCACATATGGTATCTACAGATTCGATCATGGAGCCCCCCTGCTTAAAGCCATCAGCAGCTCGCCATCACTCTTGGAATAAGACCCCAGCTCTTTGCTTGGCCCACCAGGCTCCTCAGCCCATTAACTTCTCTTTGTCCTGCAGATCTCAGCATCACTTCCTCACGGAGGCCTCCTCTGACCTCCCTCTCCTTCTCTCCAACTGACGCCAGGCCAGGTGCTCGTGCCACCTGCCCTGATCCTGCTGGGCCCCCTTAGCACTTGCCAGAGCCCAAGTGAGATGCTTATTAGGGGTTATTTATTTCACTGGCTTCCAGCACATCCTCCCGACTGAGGGCTGTGAGGCCAGGGCCAGCAGGGAGTCTGCACAGACCAGGAGGAGCTCAGCAAACTGTGCTAACAAGTGGACGGGTGGGAGGAAGGTGAGTGGAGGGCGCACAGGTGCCGTCTCTTCCTCCTCCTCCTCCAAGCAGTCCTGGGTCAGCCTGCAGAGCCCCTTTAGAGGACACCGCGTGGACCCCTCAATGATGTGGCTCCTGTCCTCTGCCTTGTATGTTTGTGCACATGCTGTTCCCTCTACCTGGAGAGCTTTTCCCCATCGCATGGCTGGGCTCCTTCTCATCCTTCAGATCTTGCCTTTAAATGTTCCCTCCTTGAAGACGCCTTCCCTGATCACCACATAAGTTAGACTCCCCCACACCCACTATTCTCTATCATTGCTATGGCGTTTTCCTTCCCAGCACTTGAACAATTAAATGTCCATTCATTTGTGTACTTTTTTATTGTCTGTCTGCCCCACCAAACCGTAGGCTCCATGAGGGCACAGAGCATGTCTGTTGGTACCCAGTGCCCATCACAGAGCCTGTTGGACACACAGAAGGTGCTCAGTAAGTGTATACATGAATGAATGGATTGCATCATGTAATTCATTTTCCAACCCTGCGAGGACCCATTTTAGAGGTGAGAAGACTGAGGGTCAGAGAGGCTGAGAAACTCACCAGTGGTCACGGAGCTCATGAGAGGTAGAGTGAGGATTCACACTCAGGTTTGTCTGAACCAAAAGCCTAATCCCCTTCATTCATTCATTCAGCACCTGCTGTGTGCTTAGGCACTGGGGCACAGAGATAAATCATCAGAGTTGCTGCCTGGGAGATGACTCTGGCCAGCAGGGGAGGGGATGATCAGGGGAAGCCCAGTAGGAGGTTGCGGGGCCTTGAGGGCCCTACTGGAGGAGGGGCTCTTTGGGTAGGGTTTTGAGGGATGAGCAGGCTTCTGTCACTGTGTGGTACATGTTGTCGAGTGGGAAGAGTGCTGGACGGGGAGGCGGGAGGCCTGGGCTGCAGTCGTCTGCCGTGACTTAGGGAAAGTCACTTTCTTCCCTGAACCTGCCTCCACATCTGTAAAGCGAGGTGGTTGGTCCTCTCTGACAGCGCGTGGGCTGAAGTGGCTAATTGGCAGGACATTCATTTCCTTTCACTGTTCTTCACGAGAGAGAGATACCGCTTCGCAAAGGTCCTGGAGGGGCTCTTGGGTGGAGGGGGAGAAACACAGGGCAGCTGTGTGCCTCCTGCACCAGGACACTGCCCTCTGCACCCCTGCCTCCTGCCCTCTCCCCCTCCCTGTACCTCCTCCTTTCTAGTCCCTTCTCTCCCTCCTCCTCCCCCTCCCTCCCCCTTTTCATCCCACCCCTCCCTCTTCCTCCTCTTCCTCTCCCTCTCCACCTGCTCCCACTTCCCTCTCCTGCCATGCCCAAGGGGAGAGCACAAAGGGTAGTCAAAGTTAATTTAGGCTCAAGTACCTGGTCACCTAGAAACAAGGCCAGTCCCCCCGCGCAGGGCCCCAGCCGTGGCCTCATTAATCTCTGCGAGCCTGGCATTGGCGGTGCCAACATAAGTAGGACAGAAGCCATGCTGCCGTGGAGAGGAGGCCTTGGGCTCTGGCCACTTGGCCCCCAGCAGTCACGTGGCCACCAGGTGTGCAGTGGGAAGAAGACAAAGGAGAAGGAAGGAGAAACGAAGACCCCAGGGTGTCTGCTGTCCACTCCTCCACGTGTCGGTGCTTCTGGCCCAAGGAACCCTGGGTGTGTGCTATCTCCTTCTTGTGTGTGTCCTTGATCGTGGTCCACTCTTGCTCACCCGGAATGCCGGGCCGTGTTGGTCCCCCCCCTTCAGAGGGAGCTCGGCGTCACCCGTCCCAGCCTCTGCTCACATGCACTGACCCTCACAGGACTCTCGGGTCTGGTCTCACAGCCGGGAGCTTCGGCAGCAGAAGTGCCAGGTGACCCCGAGCAGCTTGGCCTCCTGGCCCAGCTAGCTCTCCCCACGAAGCCACCTCCTCCCAGTCGCGTGCTGCAGACTCTCCTTTCCTGGGCTCTGCCCTGGGACGTTTTCCCTTCGGGTCTGGGTACATTTGTTCTGCTCAGCCTTGGCTAACGTTTAGAAAAACCTCTGATCCCAGCCTGCAGCTGAGGTTCCACATGCCCCACCCCAGACCTTACATTCCTCTGCTCAGTGTAACGTCACAGTCCCCCGACATCCTGGGGGCATAGGTGTGTAATCCGTAGGTAAGAGCACAGGATGGATCATGAGATCAGCTCCCACAAATTGTGACCCCCAAAGCCGTAGTTCTGTTCCGCAGCAGGAGAAACATCAAGTTTTCGCCAAGACAGTCCCTAAGAATAAACAAACACAAATCTCGTGGACGCTCTTCATTTACCAGAGTAAGTTGTGCAGCGGGATGGAGGGTACCAACCGGACCACCGTCTTCATCCCTCTGTGCCTCTGCTCTGTGCAGCTTGCGGCTGCCCAGCCAAAGACTGGCGCAGCCAAGCCCAGAAACAGGTTGCCAAGTCCATTCTAGCTTTGTCTTCTAGAAATCTGATCCATGTGGGAGTGCGGGAAGATGGGCTTAAATACTGGCCGCAATCTAACTGCCCAACTGTTAGGATTTGTCAAGGAAATTATGGAGCACCCACACTTTTTATGGAAAAATATTATTTTATAAATGGAGAAAAAATTGGAAGAACCTATACCAAAATGCAAACAGGGGTTTTTCTGGGTTATGCAATTATAAGGGTTGTTAATTTATTTCTTTATGTTTTTCAGGGGATGTGTATTAGTAAGCAGGAATGAATATATTTAAAAATCTGAGTTTGAATGCCAACTTGATCAAGTCTCAGCTGTGCTGTCTTTGGCAAGCCAGTTCTCCTTTCAGAGTTCCAATTTCTACACCTCTAGGACTGGGGTAATAAAAATCATTTCATAGGATTGTTCTAAGAAAGAGAATGAGATTGTGTGTGTGTGTGTGTGTGTGTGTGTGTTCTGAAGCAGGAGCTGGCACACATTTAGGGCAACTTTGGTATGATGGGCGCACAGGCACTCTAGTGCCAGGTGATCTGGATTTGAATTCTGACTCTGATACTTACCAGCTGTGTGACTTTGGGAACGTTGCTTAACCTCTCTGTGCCTTGGTTTCTTAGCTGTAAAGTGGGGTTGTCATAAGAAATAAGGGATTAATACATGCAAAGCATTTAAAATGGTTCCTGTACACAACAAGTGCTCAATAAATGCCAGCTGTTATTATTCTTATTATTTTATTGTTGAATACATGTTCTTTCACGTTCTTTCCAGGCCATTGGGATTCAAAGCCCTATGTGGCCCATGGGGCCGCCTTTCTCAGAGAGGGCCCTGTCCTGTCTGTTTCAGAGTCGAGGGAGATAGAAGTCCTCCAGGATTTTCAGTCAAGGGACTGGATGCCACCAGGAAAATTGGGGTTCAGTGTGTAGCTGGGGCCAGAGGTCAGACTGGGGTTAAAATCAAGGTTCAGTCTGGGGTCAGGGTCAGGACTAGTTGAGGGAAGAATCAGGTTCCTGTCTAGGGCCAGGGCTCAGGTCTGTCTCTTGCTTTCTGGTGGAGCCAGGTGGGGGCTGGGCCTACTCCATGCTGTTGGCTGGGCTTCCAAAAAGGGCCTTTCCTTGGTCCTGCCCTCACCCCCCAGGGAATCCATCCTTGGGCCCATTTCAGCCTCCCCACAGGCTGCGTGGTGCATTCCTTCCCAAATATCTAAAAGCCACCCTACAGTGCCCTTGACCCATCCTTGGGGAGCCCCCGGGAGCTGCCCTCTGTGCCCTGGTCCCTGAGCATCCTCCAGCCTGAGGAGTGGCTACCTTAGCTCTGGCAGGAGGTTTGTGCCAAACCTCGGCTGTATTTTTAGAACAGCTCCTGCCCATCCACCTGCTGGGCAGTGGGCTGGAGGACTAGAGACAAGGAGGCCGGGCGCCCCTTCCCGCAGGCAGTGACAAGTTGGTGGAAGGCCCAGCTGCTCCCCAGAGCCGAGCTGGGCCTTGCTGGTGATGAGCGGGCTTGGAGCTGTGTGCACAGATGGCCCTACATGCGCTCATAATTGGCCAGAATAAATAGTTATTATTAATTTCCCCTGTGTTTTCCTTCTTTCCCCTCCTCTCCCATTGACTGCTTGTCCCAGGCCAATTGTGAGGCGCTTGAAGGCAGGGACTGACTTGTTCTTATCATGATGCCCCGGGGCTGGTTCAGGACCTGGCATGCAGTAGGTAACACTCTCAGCATGAAACCGGGCGCATAGTTGCCCCCCCGCCCCCCATGATAGGAGCTCATCCAAACAGGATCTATACACAGGAGGGCTTTGGCCAATTCAGGTCGGCACACAGTAGGTGCTTTCTCAGCATGGAGCCTGGCACATAGTAGGGCCTCCTCCAGTGCAGGCCCTGGCACACGGTAGAAATTCACCCACCATGGTGTTTGGTACCCTGCAGGGTCTTAGCCAACCCACTGTTTGGCTGGGAGTAGGTAACTTTCAGAAATATGTTTGCTAGATCAAGTTTTCATTCTCTGCTCTGCTCAAGGAATATTTACTGAGTACCTAGGTTGTACCCAGTTTGGTACCAGGTACTGTGTGCGGGAGCAGGGGGTGAGACATAAACCTTTCATTCTTAAGAAACTTACAGCCAAGTGATGAAATACTAGCCCTTAAAAACACTGCATCACAAGGTGGTTGAGGCGGGTGTAAGGAGGAGGACTGCCTGGAGGAGGAGGTACCGGAGATGGGTGAAGTTTCCCATTTCATCTAAAGTGCAAAAGCAAGTAATAGAGAGTGGGTGGGGCCTAATAGGACAGCTGTGAAGCGTCACTGATTGCTGTAGCAAAGAGTACAGACTGTGGGGTGGCGGGAGTTGTTCATTTATTCAACAAGTATCCAGCGCCTGTGATATGCTGGCGCTGCTCTGAGCCCTGATGATGTGGCTCTGGATGAAACCACCCCTGCTTTCAGGGGGCGGGAGGATGGAAAGTCCAGTAATGAGATGTCAGTGGTGACAGGGCTTTGAGGCAACATGAAGGGTAAGCGGTGAGAGACGGGAGGGGTGAGCTATTTGGGAAGGCGTGACGCGATGTGCAAAGAAGACATCTGAGCTGAATGAAACCTAAATCCAGGAAGAGAAGAGCATGTGGTAACAAGGGAAGCTGGCGGACAGAGGGCTGGGAGGGCAGGGAGGTGGGGGCCGGATTGCCAAGGGCCTCGAATGCCAGGGACTTGATTCTGTGGGCGGTGGCCAGGCTTTGAAGGCCTCTGAGCAGAGGAGGGACATGATCCGAGCCTCGGGAAGAAGAACCCAGCAGAACTGGAGGCTGAGGCCAGTGGGGGTAGGGGTGGCCTGGTCCAGGTGGGAGGTGACCAGGCCTGGATGCAGGTGGTGGTGGGAAGGGGGGCGGGGAGGGCAGGTGCCATAGGCGTGTAACGGTGGAATTGTCTGCTTGTCTGAGGCTGAGGGAAGAGGAAAAAGCAAAAAGGCGGATGAGGGTGAATTGGGCCCCATGATGAGAAACGGAAACGCCAGGCCCCAGAGTGGGCTGGGGGAGCAGACGGTCGGTCCCTTCTGATGCCTCCTCCCTCCTCCCGCTCCAGTCTAGAAACTCCACAATCCAGATCCCTCCCGAGGATCTCGTCTTCCCTCCTCTTTCATCTTACATGTGTCGCTTCCTCCTTCTCTGTCCCTCCTGCCCCTTCGGAGCCAACCTTCTTGGAGGAAATATTGAAAACCAAGTCGTCGAGGTCTTCATGGGGCCCCTGCAAGACTGATGGGGCGTGGACAATATCAGAAGAGGTTAAGATGCCCTGGTTTTTGTGTAGACGAAGTGGGGTTTGAATCCCAGCTCTGCTGTTACAACTCACTGGGTGAGTTATTTAAAGTTCTAAGCCTCTGATTCCTCATCTGTAAAATGAGATGCATGTGCTAGCACAAGGCCTGACACAAAATCGGGGTTCCGTGAGTGGTGGCTGTTGCTGTTATTATTATTGTTGGCTTTATTGTTATATATTAACCAAGCGTGCAACTGTTCACCTAGTCTATCCTTCAGTCACCAGAGCCACCTTCAGGGACGTGTGTGATTCAGAATCAGGCCATCTGCCCAAGTCATTCCTGATGATGAGCACACCCAAGTGTCCAAAGTCCCCACTCCAGACAGGCTGCCCAGGAGCCACTCGGGGCATCCTTTCTCCAGCCCACAGTGGGCGCCAGACCCTCAGTCTCCCTGCAGAGGGCTCAGCGGGCACTTGCAGACTCTTTGCTGCTGGCTGGAGCTGCACACTCTGGGTTTTCCCAAGGCCAGGACCCCAGCCTACACTCTATTGCCCCCAGGGCCTGTGTCCCTTCAGGCTAAGGACAGGTGTCCCCTGTTCTCTCGGGGCGCAGTCCTGCCTTTCAGCCCCAGGCCCCAGGTGTCAGGGCTTCCCTGGGAGGCTCCGGGTGCAGATCCCTCTTCTGTGCCTGGCCTGGCCTGCGCTGGGGCCTGGGCGGCAGCTTTAATAGTGGGACTTTTGATCCCTGGGCTCTTCACTGACCACAGGCCCAGCCCCTATCCTGGATGCACTTCCTCGGTTGTCTCTCAAAGTTCTGCCCTCCCTCTCACCTTCCTCGAGCATTCCCGTATGTATCCCTGGCTCTTCAGCTTGGGCAGAGACCCTCTGCCTCTGCCACCAGACAGGAACTTCTTGGGGGCCAGGAGTTTGTCACCCTGGGGAAACCAGGGTACCCCAGAAAGTGAGACTCCTTGGGGCACAACAAGGCTTTGTCCACAGGGACCCAGGGCAAGGATAGACACATCTCCATCCAGCATGGGGTGGTCTGAAGAGCAGGACACCCAAAGCTATCACTCATCAGCTGTGTGACCTTGGGCAAGTCACCTAACCTCTCTGAGCTTCTGTTTCTTCAACTCTGAAGTAAGATGGGCCAGTGTACTGATTACATGAGATTATAAAGACCCCAAAGCTGCCGCACGCATGAATGTTGGTGAGGTGTCAACACCTGAGTCAGGAGTCTCAGGCCCCGTCTCTAACTTGTGGACAACTTTGAACCTCCTCTCCTCAGGTCCCCAGTGTCCTCCTAGCTGTCGCATGAGGGATCAGTCTAAGTGATGTTGCAGGTTGAGTCTTAATGGTGTCCCAAGTCCCTGCCAGCTCTGGAAGTCTCTGATGGACACCTGGACTTTTCCTTCCCGGTGGGAGCCCCGATGCCTGAGGGCCCCTCCCCGCCCAGCAGAGGGCCCAGCCGGGTCCTTGAGGCTGGCTCAGGCACCCCCTAGCTGCCCAGTCCCATCCTGCTCCCCTCAGCCCTCTCCATGCTGCTGCCCCTCCCCCCCTAAACTGGCGTGTTGTCCAGAAAGCTAATTGCTGTCACTCCAGTGCTTATTTGGAGAGAATACAAGTCTATTGAAACTGCAGCGTCAGGAGAAGTAAGTTCCACTTAGGTCTTTAAATTAGCTCGGTGCCGGCCTTTGATGAGGCCGACTTGGGAGAGGCCTCCCCCTCGCGCTCCTCTGATCACTGGCCAGTGTGGGCCATTTGCTTAATGAACAGAGTGGACAGGGCCAGGGGGTGAGACCAGCCGGGCACACTTGCTGCCCACAGGCTGGAGTGGCTGGGTGGCCTCAGCATCCCGTTGTCTTGAGCCTCTGCTGGGCAGCCGGCCCTTCTGGTTGGAGAGGGCACCGAGGTCAGCTCAGTCACTGCTAATGGCCGTAATATAAAGATGGCACCAGCCACCAATTACTAGGCTCTTCCTGTGTCCCCTGCCAGCTCGGGCTGAGCCGTCTGCAGACATTACCTCACTGAAAAGTAGAGCAGCCTTGGGAGGTCGAGGCTGCTGTTCTCCCATTTTACAGATGGGGAGACTGACCTAGACCCACGTCTCTCTGACTCTGACTCGGAAGCCCGTGGAGGGAAGAGGACAGGGGGAAGGGGGCTGTGGTGAAGGATGAAGTGCAATATATGGGAGACTTCCTGCCAGCAATGCCAGGTCTCAGGAACCACGACCCCCATACCTCTGAGGCCCCCGTCCTCTTTTCTGTCCTTGTGGCCTCAGTCCTGGGAACAGGTCCTCTGCGGCCTGAGAACTCTCTCTGTTACCTCTGTCTGCCCCTCCTCCTCTCCTTCCCTCTTTTCTTCTCCCCCCATCTTCCTTCCCCCTGCTCTGATATCCTGCAACCTTCAATTTCCTGCCCTGCCCCCAGATTCTGATACTTGGGAGACTGCAGAGTCAATGGGAGGCCTGCGACCCTCTCACCCTGAAGGGCCTTCCAGCAAACATGCGCTTTGCCTTCTCTAACATTGATCCCCAGGGAAGGACGTTCGGAATTCACCAGCCTTCCCCCTGTCCTGTTCACTAGCTGACGAGCCCTGGGAGACTTGCTCTCCTCTTCCTCTCCTTTACTTCCTCATCCTTGTTCCAGACCCTCCTCCCGTGTGTGTTGGGGGGGCAGTATATAAGTCCTGGCTGCAGCCCTTGGAGGAGCCCCCAGTCTGGGCCAGCTGTATGTATCTCAGGTGGGAGGGGGTGGGGTCCTCAGCCCCTGGGACCCAGTCCTCAGCTTTCCTCGATGGCCCGTGTGAGATGTGGTCCTGAGCTGGCCTGGAGACTGGTGGGAAGATGCTGAGGGTCAGGGGTCTCACCTTCCCCACAACTGCTGCAGCCTGCAGGCCTGGCTCAGGTCTCTGTCTGGGAGTCAAGCCTTCACCTTCGGCCAGGTAGCTGGAAGGTACCTGCAGGGCCGGCCAGACAAACGGGGTGAACTGTTCAGGGCTGCCTGAACCAGACCAGCCCCTGGCTGGGCAGCACAAGGCAGAGATGGTACCCCTGGCTTTGCAGGGCTCCATCCTAGACTGTAAGCTTCTCGAGGGCGTGGCACTTACCTGCTCATCCTACAGCCCCTGAGACTACTGTCCTGCGTGGGGCCTGGCCAGAGCAGATCGTGAATGAATGAACTGACTACCATTCATTCATTTTTCTTTTATTCATTTGCTTGTCTAGTCTTGTCAGGAATTTCCTGGTCCAGATTCTTAACATGTAATTATCTCCAGGGCCAGGACTGGGGAGAGACTAATGAGGTGCCTTGGGCTCTAAATTTAAGGAGACGCTCACTCTCAGGGTCACACAAATGCCTGATTATCTCAGCTCTTGAAAATAACCTTGCTGGTAGGTACTGTGATTTCCATTTTATAGAAGAGGAAATGAAGTCAGAGAAAGGCCCATCACCTCCCATGGTCGCCTGGCTGGTAAATGCTTGTTCCCAGATCTGTGTACGGGCAATGACTTTGTTCTTTCCCCTGAGTGGTCCTCAGTTTCCCTGCCTTGCCTGACCTCTGAGCAGGGTCCCAGGCCGGGGGAGGGAGGGTGTGTCACAGCCACTCATGTCTTTCCGTGTGTTATGTCCCCTCCACTCCATCTCCTGCCCATCTCCTCTGCCTAGCAGAGGACAGTGACTTTGGACAAGTTACTTAAACCCTCAGTGTCTCAATGTCCTTATCTATAAAAGGGGACAAAATAATAGGCCCTATGTCATGGGATGCAGTGAGGATTCTAATGAGTAGGGATATATAATAGGTACAGCACTTAATAGCAAGCTTCATGGAATTGTGAGCTATTACTTTTAATAACTGAGTAACCTGTTATCACCTGAAGGTGGGTAGAGTCTGCAATGAGCCCCAAACCCTCAGTCTCCAGGGTTCAGTTCCCACCTCCCCAGGATGAGCAGCTCCCAGGGTGTCACCTCCACTCTCCTGGGAGGTGGACCGAGGGGGTGGGGTTTGGTCCCTGACACACAGTCCCCCTCCAGCTCCAGGCAAGGGAGCAGCTTCCATGGCTCCTTCCAGCTTGAGCTCTCCTGGAATTCACAGGAGGCTTGGAGAGAGAGAATTCACACTTCTCCAGAAATGTGTTTCAAACAATTAGCAGGTCTTTACCGGAGGAGCCTTTGAAGTGGAAGCCCAGTCGGATCTCTGTGAAGGATTTCCCCAGAACTGACGGGCTGGCAGACGCTGCCACCAGCTCTTCTCTGAGAGCCAGGGGCTCCTGGCTCTGGACTGGAACCGTGGGGCTCATGTGAGTCCCTCCACTGTCACAGCTCCAGGGTCTTCCTCTCCAGCACGGAGGGAGGGCTGTTGTGACCGTGGGTAGTGCAGTGCAGCTGGGCTCCCACTGGGCTCCTGTGTCAAGTCCACAGGATTTCTGTTCTCCAAATCTCCCAACCCACAGGCTAGGGCAGCTGAAGCCCTTGACTGCGGACTTGGAACTCTTGCATTCTGGAACAGTGCCTCAGTATAACTGTTAGTTGAACAAATGCATGGATTCCACCAATGATTGGCCCCATGGCCTGGAGCTAGCCTCCATTTCCCCAACTGCAAACTGGAGACAGGTGGGGTGGGAGGGGGATGGGCTGACTGGTCTCCAGGGCTCTGAGCTAAAGCTCACTTTGCTCAGAAGGGCTCATATTGCGGTGGAATGGAGGTTGAGTCCTAATTCTGCTCCCCTTTTAGCTGCATAATCTTGAGCAAGTCAGTTAATGCGTCTCAGTTTCTTCATCTATGAAATGGGTATAATAATCTTTATTTTGCAGAGCAGCTGTGAGGATTAAACGAGATAATGCTTCAAGTACCTGGCATATAAGTGCTCATAATTTATGGAATACAAGCTATGCCTCTTATTGTGCCTTTCCGCCTCTTCTTACAGAAACAAAGTGAATGTTAGCTGCGGGGGGAGGGGCCCTTTATGCAGCATCCCCACCCCACGAAAATGGGGAAGGGGAAGGTGGAGCAGAGAGCCAGCCAGGATGGGAGCTGACGGGCCGTCCCCACTCTCCTACCCCGGGAAGCTGCCCCAGCCTGGGTCTCCAGGCTGCTGTTTGATTCCCTTTCTCTGACATTCCATCCGTCAGCATAATTGCTTCTCCCGAAAAATGAATTTGTAGTTGATTTCTTCAAAAGAGGGAATCAGCCAACAGATAAAAAGGTTGTTTTATTTAATTTGCATGAAGAGGCCGCCTGCTGCCGCCCAGCTGTGCTGGCTGGCTGCGAGGAGGGCGCTGGTGGCATGCAGGGGATATGTACAGGTAGGCACGGGCCGTTCCCTGGCTCGGGGCCTGCCTCCCAGGCTGCCGGGATCCTGGCCCCAGAGACCGGATCCTTGGTGTCCACCCTGAGCTGAAATCAGTCTATCAAAGGAGCCTGCACCTGCCCCACACCTGGCATTTCTGGGGCGGGACCCGGCTTCTAGCCCAGGGTGCTGAGGGCCAAGAAGCCAGACACTCACGGGGCGTAACTCAGGAGCTCAGAGACTCTGTATGGCCAGGGGCCAAATATGCGTGGCAAACATCATTTCATTTTCTCAGGAGGAAGGAATATTTAAATTGCATCTGTGTTCGGGTCAGATTGGGAACCCCAGGCTTCTCTCTGAGATGTATTTCACCTAAGGGTGTGTGTTTCCTCTCCAATTCAGAAGACACTTAATGATGCTCCCTGGGGCCCAGGGCATGGCTCGCTCTCTCTAGGAGCCTCTAATGCAGTGAACATGAGCTCTGTCGTCAGGAGAAATCCTTGGCAGGGGGTGGGGGTTAGTGGTCAGGGCAGAGCCGTGGCTGAGGGTAGAAGAGGGGTCAGGCAAGGAGGGCCATCTGAAGAGATGCCTCCCCTGTGCCAGGCCCCTAAATGCTAGGCAGTGTTCAGGGAGGTGGGCCCCAAGGTTTTCTGGGGCAGAATGCAACAAGACTTCTTGGGAAGAAACAAAATATTTGTTCTGGCATCAAGATGCTCCAGGGATCCAGAGGCTGGTTACTCCACGGGTTGGGGCGTGCATTTATTGTCTAAACCTGGACACTTTGCTAGTGAAAGAGGGTTCTATTAATAATTACTCCAGAACAACAGGTATAAACTAGAACTGTCCCTGGCAAAGTAGACAGGTGATTACCCTAACTGTGTACCAAACGTAGTGGGGACTTAGGCTGATGGGGCATCCTCCCAGGAGTTGCCAAAAAGCATTGGACATTTCTGGATAGAGCCACAGATTGGAGGTGGAGAAGCAGCTGGGGTACAGCAGTCGGGAGCGGCTTCCACCCCCTGGGGCTGCTGCTTAGGGCAAGTCACTTGCCCTCTCTGGGCCTCCATTTCCTCTCCATGAGATGTTGAACGTGACAGTATCTTATGTATTTGTTACATTCTGTAATTACTTTGCTCCTGTATTTATTTGCCTATTGCTTGTGTCCCCGCCTGTCATGGAAGTCTCTGAGGACAGAGGCCTTGTCTGTCTTCTTCACTGCTGTGTACCCAGCTCCTAGAACAACATCTAAAACGAGTCAACACTGGATGAGTGGGATGCAGACTTGAGGGGTCTGCGAGGGGTCCCGTTCGCACACACTTTTCAGGTACAGTGAGGATGGCTGTGTCTGGATGGTCCAGGTCGGTGTTAGTGGAGGCAGGCGGTCGACCATTTCTCCTCTGGGAGTCCCTTCCCGGTCTCAGCTGTTGTGTCCTTGTTCCCCTCTCTCCTACACACGGAATTCCTCTACCCCCATTCTGTAAGAAGTAACAACATTCTGGGCGCAGAATCTCGGTTGCAGTTATCAAGGTAGCTTGGGGGGTGGATGGTGCAGGCGGTTTCCAGATTTAAAAGTTTATGAAGGTGACACCAGGATTATTGACAATGACTAAATACTGTTTATAATTTTCTACCAGTTAACTTAAAAAGTATTATGAACAGTAACTCTGGCTCACCCTGGTAGGTCGCTCACCTCATTTCCACTTCTTCCTCTCTTCTTCCTTGAGGGGTTGGTAAGAACCGCCCCCCCCCCCGAGAAACTGTCGTACCATCTGAATTGCTCCTCTTCCCGAATCACCCCTCCTCTGTGGACCCTCTTCTCTGTTCTCCATGCGGGTCTAGTCTCATCTAAGCTGGGGTGGCACAGCCTGTGTCGGTATGGCCTTCTTTACTATCTGCAGAAGGGGGTTTGTTCTCTGCTTGCAAATGCACAAAGCCAAATGCAGGGTCTTTCTCTGTTGTTGTGGTTGGGAGGGTTTCTTCCTTTGCAGAAGCCTGCTCTTCTGGAGTAAGGCTGCTGTTCTGTGTTCTGTTACCACTTGGGTTCTGTTATCCCTCGGGGACATGCCTCCCCCACCAGCTGCCTCTGTGGGTGCACAGTCAGCTTTTCATGTTCCACTTCTGTGCGCCGTGTGTTAGAGGGACATTAGGCTTTGATTGCAAACGCTACAAACCTCCTATTAAGCAGCTGATGTGTCAGTGGAGACGTTTATTGACTCCTATAGCCAAATGTGGGAAGGACAGGGTTGGCTTAGCCTTAGGGACAGCCAGAACCAGGGACAAGTCAGTCTCTCTCTCTTTCTATCTCTCTCTCTCTTTTCCACTGAGGAAGATTGTTCCTGAGCTAACATCTGTGACAGTCTTCCTCTATTTTGTGTGTGGGTCACCACCACAGTATGGCTACCGATGAATGGTGTAGGTCTGTGCCCGGGAACTGAACTTGGGCCACCAAAGTGGAGCATGCCGAACTTAACCACTAGGCCACAGGGCTGGCCCCTCCACCTCTCTCTCTGGCTCTCTCTCTCCATCCTTCTGTGGCTCATGTGTCCTGCTTTTCCCTGTGAGGCAACTTCATTCTCTCAAGTTGGCTTCACCATGAGGTCAGAATCATATCTTCTGGGAACTCCAGGCTTTCATTTGTTGTCATGTTACGTCAAGAGAGGAAATGTCCTTTCTCTCCCATCTCCTGTGTGAAAGATCCCAGGAAAGGACTCCGTTGGCTAAGCTTGGATCCACTGCTGAGCCATCAACCAATGACTGTGGTCAGGGAGTTGGCTCAGGTGAGAGGAGAGCAGTTCCCCTCTAGAACACAGGCCGAGAGTGGGGGCACGGAGGGTTGCTGTCCTAAAAGAGGTGGTGTGCAGGGGTAACATGAGTGGGGTGAGCCAGGCAGAGTCATTCCAGTTTATGACTGACACACAGGAGGGACGTGTCATCTCCTGGCCTTTCAGCAGGAAGAGCTTTCAGAGTCAGTCCGAGGTGAAAACACATTCTCCAGTGAACAGAAACGTAGGCACCGTGGAATTCCTGACTGACACATCGATTCCTTCCCTGGCAACAGCAGTTAAGGTTTTACTATTTAATCATTGCAAACCTTGGGCTTCAGAGGGGCTGGAGGGAGCAGAAGACACCTGAATGCTCTTTCTGGGAAAGGAAATCAGGTCTGAACCCCCATTGTCTGGCACAGAATGGGTCCTGTGTCCCCGTCCTCTCCCTCCGCCTGGTCTGGATTAGAGCCAGAGCAGTAGACCAAGGGGGTGGTGCCCATCATTTTCTACTTTAAAGAGGCCACCCTCTGCTCTTGCCCTGTCCTCCAGACACAGCCCGTCCCCTCTGTCTCTATGTCGCCCTTTCTGCGGTTGTAGATTGCCTTGAAATTGTGCCTGTTTTTCTCTCCTCCCGGTCCACGAGCACCTGAAGGGCACAGACCGGGTCTTGTTCATTGGTTTGTCCCTAACACATGACACAGGCTGGACACCCAGTATATCCTTACAGGAATGCTTATTTATTAAGAAAGGCGTGCATATACGCTCAGAAGGCCCGCTGGCAGATTAGATTAGCAGAGGGCCGAGGTGTCCGGCAGAGACCGCTCAGTGCAGCCTGACCAGCCTTTATTTGAGGGCCTTCAGCTCAACTGCATCAGGCCGTTGTCCTCCAACTGGGTTAGTCCGTGGACGTGGTGGCCCTTGGATTGTTACGAACAGATGTGGAGCTTGACTGCTCATTATAAACCTGAAGTGTTCGCCATCGGAAAGGCTGTTTCTGAGAGCAGTTTGTTTCTTTTCTCCCTTTCTCCTCCCCCGCTCTTTCCCTCTCTTCCCTTTCTCCCTCCCTCTCTCCCTTCCTCGCAGTCTGACCTGTCTCCTCAGCTGGATTATCACTTCCACAAGGGCAGGAGCTGGGCCTGAGTCATCCCTGCTCCCCACCTCTACCCACCCTGATTATATAGGGATGTATAGCTGGGGTCACTTTTCTCCACCAAGATTTCTGTTTCATTGAATCACAATAAACTCACGCTGAGTTTATTTATCTGTGCGGTCTGAGATAGTCATCCGTGATGAGGGATAACTCACAAGACCTGGTAATATCTGCTTCTTCCAGCGTCAATTTTGGACCTCAGACTGAGTCCAGGTCTATCCATGCAGGCAGAGTGGAGCGCGATGTCACCTTCTCCCTTCTCGATTCCCTGCTTCCGTTAGTGTGGCGGCTGACCTTAGCTTCCCGGGATGCTGATTCACACTGGGCTTGCGGACCCCTTGGGGGTGTGTCACTAAGCTCCGTCTCTGTCCTGTCCAGTGCTCCAAGGATGGGCTTCAGTTTAGCCCAGGGACAGTTCGTCTTTTTAGAATTAGTCCATTGTTCCAGTTTGCTGAGGTTCCTCCGTCCTGATTCACAGCGCAGTCCCTCTGGCTTTCTGACAGTCCCCTCATATGGTGACAGGTTGGGAGAGAAACGGAAAGCCCCCCTTAGGTCTCTCAGCTTAAGTTGTGTTTTCCAGTGTGCACTTCTAGGGAAAATATAGAGACGGGAAGGAGTGGGGTGTGCAGGCCACTTGTACAGCTAATGACTGATAAAGCAGTGCTTCCTCTCCTATTTGACTTGCATGCTTGTGCACGCTCTCCCTCGCCCAGGAGTCCCCTGGACTCGGGCACCCCAAACCCGTGGTCCCTTCAGTTCTATCAACCAGACTGTGGATTCTGGCTCTTCCCTGCCCTCCAGGCCTGCACAATTCTCCCTTACAAGCACACAGGGTGGTGCAGCAGCAAGGCTTTTCCCCGCTGGTCTTCCTGGGCAAGAGTCTGTATCCGGTCTGTACAACAGTCCCTCCACTCCCCTCCCTGAGGCTTCCCTGGGCCTGGGCCCCAGGGTGCTTCCCTTTCCTGGCACGCAGCCCAGACAGATGTCCAGGAGGCTTCTTTGCCCGCCCAGACTCAGCCCCTCTGCTCTCCTGGCAGACTCCCATGACATCACTCTCTTCACCTGGTCACCTAAATGCCTTTCTGAGTCTACCTTCTTCCTGATCCTGAACCCACAAGTGTTTTTCTGCCTTGGCCACGATGACTTGTTTCATTCCTGAACAAGCCGGGCCCTTCCCTGCCTCAGGGACGTCACAATGCTGTTCCCTCTGATGGAATGCTCTTTCTTCCGTCCATTCTTCTCGGCTACCTGTTATCCTTCGTCTCTCAACTCAAATGTCACGCCTCCAGATCAGCCTTCCTCGACCTCCCAGTCCTTGTTCTTTTCCTTCAAAGGATTTATTACAAATTGTAATTGATGTGAACGCCGCAGAGGTAAGAGATCTCTCCCAGTGCCGTGCTGAAGCAGCCTCACCTGCCGTTGCACTAAGATGCACACCCGCCCACACGCTCACTCCCAGGTGAAGACACAGACACTCAGTGTGGGGAGATGGAGCAGGGAGTTGAGCATATATCACCCAGCGAAACTGCTACCGTTTCTCTCTTCTCTTTTCTCTCACCTCTTCAGCCAGTCTCCTCGCTCCCCTTCCAGGCACCTGCACCTCCTTTTCTTCTTCTCCATATCTGGTACCTTCCCTTCCAGGTCTCGACTTCCCTATCGTGTTTAGAGTAATTTGGTTCTCTCTTGCTTCTTAAATCCCTTCTTCCCATTACCTACCAACCAAACAAAAGGTGTAAAAGGAGCAGGAGAGTATCTAAGAAATTGATTTGTGTTCTATTACATACACGTACATATGTTTGCTTGATGACCGTCACCACTACTACTACTGTCAGTTTCAGGACACTTATATGACTTCATGGATGCTTTACTCACCGCTGTGTACCCAGCACCTGACGTGCTGCCTGGCACATAGTAGGGGGTCAATAGATATTGACAGAATGAATGAATATCATGTTCCTCTAATGAAACTTGTTATTGATTTCAATTTGAATGTTGAGAGCCCCTGGATATCCAATCCTGGGTGCCCATCTACCCAGTTAGAATGTCATTGTGGTATAAGAAGAAAGACATTAGGTCTTTGTCCCCAGTTCATGACACAGAGCTCCTAAAAACTCTTGGAATTTCCTGAGTAATAAGGGTGATAGGAGCATCTTTTGTTTGAATGAAGTGACTCTGGCGGGCCCCCAGATAACTCCAGGCTGGGAGCTGGTTTCCAGAAACACCAAGCCTTGATTGGAAGCTTGGAACTTTCAGTCCCACCTCCCCACCTCCAAGGAGGGGAGAGGGGCTGGAGATTGAGTTAATCACCAATGGCCAATGATTCAATCAATCATGCCTACATAGTGAAACCTCCATAAAAGCCCTAAACCATGAGGTTTAAATAAATTCTGAGTTGGTGAGCACGTGGAGGTGCTGGGAGAGTGGCGCCCCCACCTCGAGAGAGTGTGGAAGCTCCGCACCCCTCCCCCATCCCTTGCCCTGTGCATCTCTTCCCTCTGGCTGTTCCTGAGTTGTATCCTTTGTAACAAAGGAGTCAATGTAAGTAAACTGTTTCCCTGAGTTCTCTGAGCCATTCTAGCAAATTATGGAACCTGAGGAGGGGGTCGTGGGAACCCCCGATTTATAGTGTGTCAGAAGTATGGGTGGCCCAGGACTTGCAACTGTCATCTGAAGTGGGGACAGCCTTGTGGGACTGAGCCCTTAACCTGTGGGGTCTGCACTAACTCTGGGTAGTTAGTGTCAGCATCGCATTGAATTGTTGGACACCCGTTTGGTATTGGAGAATCAGAGAATTGCTTGGGTAGAGGAAAAAGCCCAAAAATGCCCTTCAGAGTCACCATAGACCGTGCACACATTTTCTGGCCTGGTACAGGCATTAGCATCCAGAACTCCCAACCACATTTGGATTACACTCGTCCCGTTCAGGCGGGAGGTCCTCTGAATCTCGGATGATGAGCAAGACTGTTTCCTCCCCCGTCTTCTCCCCCCTGCCCTGCCCCCACACCCAGTAAAGATGAGGAGAATGACTGAACAAGCATGAAAGATATGGAAACTTCCCTCCTGAATGATCCCGCTAATGGTAAATTGATGGGATTGAATACATTCAAGTCGGAAATGATCCAAATATATGCTAATGAAGCTGAATATGCATTATTTAGACTAAAACAAACTAACTGAGAGTCAGGATATAAAGTAGGTGAATTATTAGTTTGGCAACTCAAAGAATTGGAAAACTCACGCACCGTTCCAGAGACAGGCAGAGGCAGGCAGAAAAATGTGGTTAATGAATTCTAAACCAATTAACCGCAAATTGATGGCGCGCTCGAAGACTCGCCACCCCCGACTCCCTCAGATTGCTTTCTGAAAATTTAAAAAGAAAACGCTGTTGCCATGCACTTTTCTTGTTTTTACTTCCTAAATGTGCTCTCCTGGAAACTTGAGTCTCAGGGGAAAAAAAAAAAGATGAAAACTACAAATAGATCCCAGAAACGGGGAATGGGACTATTTTGGCCACAGGGGGAGATAAATAATGCAAAGAGGAACTTCTCAACTCTTCTTTGTCAAAGAGCATCTTCCTCAGACTGAAGAGAGGAAAGCAAGCCTTGATGGGAGGGAACTGAGGGGGGTGAAGAAAATAGAAGCATGTGTCTTGCTTGTCCAGACTGGAACAACTCAACTGTGCTGGCTGAGTTCCAACCCAGGGCTCATAAGATCACAAATGATGTCCCTGGGAGACTGAGGAGTCACTAGGAAGGGGTGAGAACACAGGAGGTGGCATAGTGTTTTCCAAAGATGGAGTCTATAAATTCCAAAGCATTTGATAACGATCATAGAAAAATCTCAGGTTCAGTCCTTAAAAGGTTATAGCTTGTGAGATCTTAGGAACGTGGGCAGTGATCAGTGGAGTCAGCATGGGTTCCCCAAGAACTAGATCTTTGCTGAAAGGGCACCTCTGCTGATGAAGCTCTCTTGATCTCTCTACAGAAAATAGCCCTGCCCCCACCCTCCCCATTCCCATCCCCCCTGCTTCATTTTTCTCTATGGCAGTTAGTGCCACCCAGCACACATACATTTCCTTGTTTGTTTTCTTCTCCTCCCACTGGACTGTAAGCTCTATAAGTCCAGGACTTTGCCTGGCACACAGTCGGGGCTCAGTAAATATCTGTTGAATGAGGGAGACTTCCCTTCATTCACATTCACCCAATATGGCCAAGCCCTCAAGGCAGGCCTGTCCCTACTTACCTGCCCGCTCACTGACAGAGACACTGGAACAGAGAGCCAGAGGGCAGCCCTTACTGCTCCTGACCTCAGAGGCACATCCCTGCCCACCAGGAAATGTGGCTCAGTGGACTCTGAATACTCAGATTGAGAATTCCTCGTCCCACGGCGGGGGCAGAAGGAGGGGGCGGAGGAGGGCGAGCAGCTCAAGTGGAGGGTCCTCCTTCCTCTGGGAAGAAGCAGAAGCACGAGGAGAGGGGCAGCAAATAATGGGGGAGGGGTAGACGTGAAAAAGTCAAATTGATTACCGATCAGTGATAACATCTTTGTTTCAGAAGATGCCAACTGTTTGGAATTACCTAGTTACGTTTAGTCCACACTGTGTCCTTGGCAGCATGAAAACATCCCTCCCGTCAGCAATCCGTTCAGACAGCACATGGATGAAAGTGGAGCAATGAGCATGTTGATGAAAATACCTTCATGAGTGACTCGCTGTGACACGTGTGGACTGAGGTCTGACAGCTTGAGCAAAGTGAGGTCACTTGGCGGGGAGGTGGAGAATGGCATGGGTGGGGGAGGGGCTGCTCATAAAATCAAGACCCCGAAGCTGCTGGCCTTCGTCACCTTGGCACATGCAGGCTGCCAGACTGTTTAGAAAGCAAAGAGCTCAGCCTGCTCGGTGACAAACCGTGTTAGTGATGGCTTTGTTCTCTATTCACAAAAAAGATAGCTCAGATAGAAACAGACAATGTAACAGAATGCGGAATGAATGGTAAATGTGTTTCTACATATTGGATGTGATTGTAACAGAATCAGCTGACATCTAATGTGTCATTTGGCGTGTTGTGGTTGTTAGTGTTAGCAGCAATTTGGGGTTCTTCATGACCTCTTTCCCCTTCCATTATCCCAGTGGAATGGGATTCATTCATTCAAGACAGAGTTATGTGCCAGGCAAAGGGCTGGAGATCAGCAGTGAGCACACTGACGTGCAACCTGGCCTCTGAGTGTTCACAGGGAAGAGCTGACCATAGGTGCACCTGTGAGAGTGACCAGGTATGACCACCTCTCCTCTTCAAAAATGTCCAGAATGCAAGGAAAAGAGAGAGCTTGTTTAGGAGGTGGAGCGGATGGACACGAAGTGGCAGGTTGGAAAAAAATAGGAACCTTATTTCAGCCAAGAGGCAGAGGAGGTGCCACTGGCTGTAAAATGGTCATTGTGGCTGCTGAACCTTCACTGGTTCAGTGAAGAAAGGCCCTGGGAATGTGTCCTCTGACTTCTGATGCAGAACTCCAGGTGTCCCTGGTAACAATGGACAAAGAAAGACAAGGAAGGCCTCAGAAGTGCTCAGATGTCTCCTAGACCCCTGCCTGGTGGAGGAGAGGACTGTGGCACATCCAAGGGCCAGAGCAGACTGTGGGCATCACTTGCTTGGGAGTGACCTTCACCGAGTTTTTGGAGACCGGGCATTAACCAAAGCCCAGGGCTGGTTTTCTACACCTGGAAGTTCTATAGCATGATAAACGTTAAAACAAGAATTAGATTAAGTCATGTACAAAGTAATATCAGTCAAATTAGAGTTAAGGTCAATCAGCATCAGAATTCTCAGCCTGTCTTTGCCCTGGAGAAGGAGGGAGGAACAAGCTGAGAGGCCAGTAGATGTGGGATGTTGGCCCCCGAGGAAGCCCCAAGCATAGAACGAGTTCACCCAGGAAGAGGAGAGGGTGATAAGTCCAGGCTGTCCCAGGAAGCATCGAGGTCAGAGATGGGTCCTGTCTCAGGGGGCTGCACAGGATGGAGAGGGAGGAGTGGGCTGGCAGAAGGTTGATGCAGACCTTCTCGAAGATCCAACCAGGCCCAGGCAAGACAAAGATGAGACGGACAGTCCAGTCCTGAGAAATGTAGGCTGACAAGAGTGGGGTCAGCAAGTCAGCTCTGGCCAGCCAGCTGGGGACAGACGGGGCTCCTTGCCAGATGCCAGAGACATAGCATCTGAGACCCAGATGGAAGGGGATGTGCATGCCGCTCCCTGGGAGTGGGTTGGAGAAGTTATCATCTGGTCCTGATGCCAAATTAGAAAGATGGACTCTCCTCCAGATGTCTCAACTCTCAGGCATATGGCAAAAGAAAAGGCTCTTCTACTGAAGAACAATCCTTTATAGAGTGCCAGCATTGTGCTGGGCACTGAGGACAGTGGGGACTCAAACCATCATTGTTCACATCCTCATGAAACTTGTAGTCTTGTAAGGGAGATAGACAATAAACAAGTGAATTAATACATGGAGAAGTACAAAATGTAATAAGTACAATGAAAGAAACAACCAGGATTCACAATGAGGAATAATCGGGTGATGAAACCTTAAAGAAAGTGACCGGAGAAGGCTCTTTGAGAAGGGTGAGGTTTAAGCTGAGGCTGCAGAATGCTGGGGACCCACTCATGCCTCTCTTTGGGGGAGACTGGAGCTGAGGTGGAGCTTATTTCAACAGGAAGGGCAGGCAGGTGTTTGTATTCCTTTCAGTCTTGCTCCTCATTGAATTTCCCATTTATCCTGCTTTTATTGAGTCATCTCAGCTTTACTATAATAATTTGACAAATTTACTTTATAGAGAAAGAACATGCTTTGGAAACTTATGACAAATATTTTGAGTCCCAATAGCTAAGTAGAGGGGCTCCACCAGCCCCCTATGACAGTGACCAGAAAGCCAAGCCCAGTGCCTAGAAGGCCATAGTCCCTGGGGATGTGCTGTGCAGATCCAAGCTATGCCAGAGAGGCAGGGTCGGCAGGCACCTCAGGTGTACATGCTCAGCTCTCCCACCTACAGGGGTAGCTGGTTCTACTGCCTACATAGTTGGCTGAGCTCATGTTGGGAGAGAAGGGAGGGTCTCAATGTGCAGGTTTTGAGGAGAAACTCCTAGTTCCTGTTGTTCCCTGGGATGGTGGTGGCAGAGTCACTCAGAGAAATGAGACAATTATGAATGGGGCTACCAGGGGCCCTCTGATAATATTTCTCCCATACCCCCCCCCCCCACCACCACAAGGATTCCACTTGCTCCATCCCTGGCCTGGAGCCCACCATACCCCTGGCCCGTTGTGGTCAGGTCTGTAGAAAGTTCGAGGCTTTGGGTAGGGATGTGACGCACCCCTGGAACTGCACGCCAGTGGATTTACATTCACATCATGTCGGCAGGTGTGATAGAGAAGGAACACAAAGACTGCAAGCCGTGGTTTGCCACCAACTTCTCTGCGATCCTGCACAATTTTTTTGCATTTATTGGCCTGTTTCCTCATCTACAAAATAAGAGTTTGGACCGGACGTTCCAGCTCTGACACTTACGACTTGTTATTACTTAAGGTCAAGAGATTTTGCAGGTCAAGAGAAGCAGCTAATGAGAACAGAGGGTAAAAACCAAGTAGCCACTGGGGATGGCTGAGATAGCTCAAAACAGAAGTTTGTGTGTGCCTGCAGGCCTGCAGAGGGGAGACACACACCTATCACCAAGTTCCACAAGCTTGAACTGAAGGCCATCTGGATAACCAGCCTCCAAGAAGGCCCCACAATAACCTTGCCTCCTGGTATTCATGCCCTTGTGATTCATTTCCCACATTGTACCAGGGTTGCCCTGTGTGACCAATAAAGTGTGGTGGGTCCAATAGTCTGTGACACCCAATGCTGGGTCATAAAAGACACTGCTGCTTCCACCATACTCTCTTGGGTCACTCATTCTTGGGAAGCTGTGTCATGAGAACACTTGAGCAACTCTATGGAGGATCCACAGGTGAGGAATGGAGGCTTCCTGCCCGCAGCTAGCACCAATTGCTGGCCAAGTGAGTGCGCCATCTTGGAAGTAGATCCTCCGGCCCCAGTCCAGCTTTCAGATGACTGCAGCCTAGGTGACATTCTGACTACGTCTCATGCAAGACCCTGAGCCAGAATCATCCCAATTGCTTCTGAATCTCTAACTTATAGAAACTGGGTGAGATAATATTTATTGTTGCTTTAAGTTGCCAAGTTTGGGGATAATTTGTTACATGGCAGTAGATAACTAATATCCCATCCCTTATAGTCCAAAGAAGGTGACTCAAAGATGGGGCTTCCCAAATTTTGTTTGCTAAGGCTCTAGTCCCAGGAGATGCTCACCAACCAGAAGAACAGAAGAAGCCCTGAAGTCGACAAACCTGTTTGGTTTTGTTTAACCCAGAGTTCTCCAAACTCACATGACTACAGACACCCTTTTGTGCCTAACATTTCCAGAAATTCATACCCCATGGAATGTGTTTTGGGAGCCACTGTTCTAGGACAAATAGAAGGTTTGATTTTTACTAATGTACTGTAATCTTACATACTTGTTGGGCTTGAAAATGCATCTAATTTCATTCATTCATCCATCCATTCACTCAACGGCATTCACAGATGCCTCGTCTCTGCTGGAACCCATGCTGGGTGCCAGGAGTACAGAAATGAATCACAGAGTCCCTGCCTTCAAAGGCTCACAGTCCAGTGGGGCTTAGCAGAGTGAGGGCTCGGATGTCGTAATGCCTGATTCTGAAGCCCAGTTCTGTCCCTGAGAAGCTGGGTGACCTTGGGCAAGTTTCTTCACCTCTCTGATTCAGTTTCCTCATGTATAAGTTGAAACTAATAATGATTGTATCTATCCCAGAGGGAAGATTTTAGGATTAAGTGAAATAACATAGTAAAGCACTGGGGATGTGCCTGGCATCTAGTAAGTGTTGAATAAACGTGAGCCGTTCTCCTGTGTGTATTATCCATTCTGCAGAGTTCAACACAGGTGCCATCTCTTCCAGGAAGTGTTCTCTGACACCTGTACCCCAAAGCTGACTCAGGTGCCCCTAGTCTCTCCTTCCTTGAGAATATCCTGACCTTAGCTCTTTCAGAGCATTTTCCTGCTGCATAATTGGGGACGGTGAGGGACTGCTATGGCCAAAGCAGCGAGTATAAGAGAATGAGGCTGAAGTGGTAGGTTTGGGGGATTTTGTTTTCTTGCCAGGCTGAAGCCCAGGCTGGATTCCCTGGGTGATGGGAAGCCAGGGAGGGTCGTGAGGAAGGGCATGGCCAGCTGGCCCTCCATGCCCAGGCCTGGCTCTGCCTGCTGTCAGAATGATGTCCCACAAGGCCATCCTTACATGTACATGAGGAGAATGGGCTCTAAGCCCTGTTGGTAGCCAGTGGTGGTTTTGCATGGCAGGGGGTGACATCATCGCTCCCACCACCCCAGGCTGCTGCCACTTCTGTTCAGATACACCTGGCAGACCAGATAACGCCCACCTTTGTTGACCTCGGCAGCCACAGTGAAAGGTTTGAGTGATGACGAGGAGTCTGCTTAGGTCCCTCGGGCCTGCATCCCTGGGGCGGAGGGAGCCGTGGGCTACACTGTGGTTGTAGGACTTCCTTGTCTTGTTACAGCTGCATTGCACACGCGGAGGGGTTTACAGAGAACAGCCAGTAAGTTCCCTTCGGTATCTGCCTCCCCCAGCCCCTGCCTCCACTCACCTCCTCCCTCCCCCCACCCCAAGTGGGTGGCCGCTTCTCCGTCGAGACCCAGCTCTGCAGGGGCCTCCGAGATGACTCCTTCCCACCACTCCAGGGGCAGTTCCCAAGCTGCAGGCCTCCCTCAGAGGCTCGCTAACCTCCCTCAGCCCGCTCTCTTTGAGCAGGACAAGTGGACATGTGCCGGCAGCTCTGGGTGGGGGGGGCCCAAGCGTGGCCCGGTGCCTCCACCTCTGCTCTCTTTCCCTCTCACAGACAATTCTGGAGGCGGAATTCTAGACAATCTCTTTTTCTTCTTAAATCTGTGAAATCAGGAGCCAGAGGGCAAACTGGGGCTCCGGGTCTCCAATTATCTCTCTCCCCTGCCTCTTGGGGAGCCTTGCATTCTCCCACTCGGCTCGGAGCAGTCAACAGCCTCCCCGAACCTGTTGAAATCTATTACCGACCTTTGGTCTCATCTCCACAAAGGAGCTTTCTGCAGAGCGGAGGCGGATTAAACAGAAATGAATCGGCCGACGGAGGCTTGAAGACCCTCTCCGTGTTCTTGCCTTCCTTTCTCCCCCTCTCTCCCTCTATCTCACTTTTATTTTTTTAAAGAAAGCCAGCTAGGCAGAGCCGAGATAAGGTGATGTGGCCCGAATGGACTGAGGTCACAAACACCTGCGCGAAATTCACTTTGTTCGTTCCGCAAACTAGGACACCGGCAGTTCCACGGCACGGGGCCTGTTAGTGCTCAATTCATCGCGTCTGGCAAAAAGGAAAATAAAACAAAATGAAAAGCCCATAAAGTCGAACCGTTAAATATTTAGGGCTCATGATGAACAGCATGTCATAATATTTGTTGAATTGCATTTGCTATTCAATGCATCTTTTCCACTTAAGGCCCCAGTTTTTGGAGGTAGATGGAGAAAACTAGAAGAATTGGGTTGCGTCAAAAATGAAACGTGGGCTTTAATTTAACCTCAAAAGACAAATCTCGCTGTCTGCACGCCCTGGGCTGCACGGCTGTTAGCACTCTTGAACTGGGGTCTTTGCTTCCCCTAGAGCCTGCCTCTTCGCATTCTCACACAGCTCTGCATGTAATTAAGCAGATGCTCTTCGACGTTCGACTTAAATTATCAAATGTCAGGACATGACACTTTATTTGTATATGTTTTCCTTGCTTAGCAATTCAGGCAGTACCTGGGGAAGGGAGATGTGTCTGCTCAGCTCGAGCAAAGAGCTTCTCCTCGTGGCTCTGTGTCTGAAGTTCTACTCTCAGAGGTTCATTTCTTTGCCTTATTATCTCTTTTCACGCAAAGTCCCCAGGAGAACCCAAGCAGACTCAGTTGCTTACCTGATCAGAGGGTGGGTTAATAAGATCTTTTCTTGAGAGCAAAAAATGAGAGTGAATATAAGAACTTGGGGAGTCTGAGAGGTGGGGAGACAATAGTAGATTCCTTCTCAACAGGCCTGGGAGATCCTGCTAAAAAGAGGGGGCGGGGGCGGTGCAGGGGGGAAGAAGGAGGGGACACAGGGAAGGAGGGAGGAGCCTCAAGTGTGTACACTGCTGGTAAATTACCACATTAGCCTGAGGCGCATACCACACACACACACACACACACACACACACACGCACGTGTTGCTAACCATCCAGTCAGGAAGCTTGTGCTGCTCAGGGGGCTGCCTTTGTGTGTCAGGAGCCCAAAGGGCCAGGGCAGAAGGCAGAGGGCAGAGGGCAGAGTTGGGCCTTCCTAAAGGAAAAGGAGGGCCCAGGGATGCTGGAGGCTGGCCCTAGGAATCACTGTGATCTCGGGGATCAGCAGAAAATGATCTTAAGGATCTCTGTCCAATGACTACCCTAATCATCATGTGGTGACCTTGGTAGTCAGTGGGCAATGACCTTGAAAATTCGTGAGAAGTAGATCTAAAGCATCAAGCTTTAGTGACCTTGAGAACCAGCAGGCGGTGACCTTGGAAATCAGTGAATGGCGACCTGGTGAATCGGTGAGTGATGACTCCCAGGGGAGGGTGCTCAGAGAGGCCGGAGGCGGCAGGTCAGGCCCAGGTGCCCAAGTGGGCCAGGCTGATGGGGGCTGAGGTCATGGGGTTATGCTTAGGGTTCCCACCACACCAGCTCTGATACCCTTTCCCTCCCCTGGGCTGCTAGGACCCAAGTAGCATTTTGCTGAGCTGCCCAGGGCTCTGGAGAAGTCTGGACCCCAGAGCTGAGCCTTCCCCCTCTGCTGCCAGTCTCTCGTGCCAGGCTTGGCTGGTGGTCATGGCCACATTGGCTGCACCCTCAGCAGAGCCCAGCCTCTGGGAGGGCCACCCCGCAGGGCCAGGCTAGAGCCAAGCTCCCAATTTCAGCAGGCTTGTTTGTTTCCGTACAACATCTGGGGCTTACTGCCGCCATCTGGACTTGCTCCCGATCAAAGTCCACTCTCTCTTGCTGGCTGCCCGTGACCCGCACATACATCAGCCAGGTAGCCTGCAGAAGCCTGGCAGCTTGCAGGGGAAGGGGTCAGAGGGCATGAACTGGTCCCTGGGGTACTGTGTCCAGGCCGCTAGGAGGGCTGAGGCAGAGAGTACACGGGCTGGGAGGGAAGTGGTTGTGCTGTGTGTGTGTGTATTTGAGCATGTTTCTGTGAATGCACGCATGTGTGAGTCCAAGTTTGCCTCCATACACTTGTATGTCCATGTCTGTGTGTGTGTGTCTGAGTGTACATGTGCCTTTGGGTGGGCAGGCGTGTGTCAGTGTCGTGAATGATAAGAGCACTAGCTGTGGAGTCAGCCTGCTGGAGCCTCAATTTTATCATCTGAAAAATGGGTGCATGATAGTGTCTATCATTTAGGGTTGTCAGGAGAGTTGGATTAGATAATACGTGTTAACTGTTTGGAAATAATGCACATGGTAAGCACTCAATACATATAACATTATCCTATTACCCTGAGAGTGTGGCTTTGTGTGTGCATGTCTACACGTGCGTATCTGTTTGTGTATTGATGGTGTGTGTGTCTCAGGGTCTCCGTGCGTGTCGGGGGAGTAAGTCTGTGTGGATGTTTGTATCTGTGTGTTGGCACGCTATGCCCCGTGCGAGTAGGTGTGTGCGCGTGTGCTCGAGAGCCAGGCGCCTGCTAAATATTTGTTTTGTTGGGCCCTGGGGAGCACAGTTGGCAGAGCTGCCAGTGCTGCATGCAGTGTTTCTGACAGCTCGAGCACGGCGAAAGTGTGAACTTTCTCAGGGTAAACAGCTAATGATATGGTGATGTCAGCGCTGACCCACTCACAGGCCTCCTCGCAGGCTGGGAGTCATTAGGAGGCTTCCGGCTGGCGCCTCCCTCCCGCTCCCCCAGCGTGGCACCCAGCAGCTCAGAGTGTGTGACAGGACAGTGGGGCTGGGCACCCAACCCACACCCCTCCCAACTCTCCCCAAAGCTGGCAAGCAGGAGGAGGAGAAAAACAACTTCTCTTAGCCTATCTCTGCCTTCCCTCGGCCATCAGCACCTTGGAGAGCTCCTGAAGCCGATGAGGGCGGGGGTTGGGGGTTGGCCAGTGGCTGTAGGTGGGTGGGGAGTAGGGAACAGCACAGCACCAGCCCCTGCTTTAGTCCAGATGCAGCCAGGCCTGAAGTTGTGACTCCAGCTGCTCCAGGACCCTGGATCAAGGAAAGTCCTAGTAGGGATGTGATTACCTGGTTAACGTATGCAAAACCTCACTCTTGTCTGAATTGGGTCACAGCCTCTGGGAGCTCCTGAAACTCTGGCATGAAACCTATTTTGTTGATGAGAATAGTGGCCCTTGGTTCTCTGCCCCAGCAGCGCCATCTCTGCCCCTCGCCCAGCACAGCCTCTGGAATGTGCCCAACCTGCGTGTGCCCGATACCCTACTGCCCGTGCAGGACCACGACAGGGCTTCACTTCTTCTTCAGCTGTGTGCGCACGCATGTGCACTCACGTGTGGGAGCTCTGAGTATGTATGTGTCTGTGTGCAGGCTTCCTTGTATGTGTGGGTCCCTGGATGCAGATGTGTGCCTGTGTGGGTCAGCCAGTGCATATGTATGTACATGTATGTGCATGTAACCAACTGCATAGACACGTGAGTGCCCTTTTGTGCTTGTGTCAGAGCAGGGGTTTTCCAAAAGCCCTGCAAGGGCAAGGGGTGTCTGGATACACCCCAGATGGGGCTCAGCTCTCCACTAGGTTGTCTGCTGCGGATAAGGACAAGGTGAGCACTGGGACTTATCCTAGAAGCCTATGATGTGAGAGAAGCAGGAGTGGGGAGAGGGCATTGAAGACTGTCTCATTCTCCCCCCCCCAATTTACAGATGAGGAAACTGAGGCCCCACAAGTCTGCAGGGGCAGAGCCAGAGCCACATCCCGTGATCCCGCTTCCCATTCACTCTTCTCCCCCTCACCACTCCCCCGCGTGAGTGGCTCGCTGCTTCTGCCTTGAGCCCTCTTCTCGGCTCCAGCAACCAGGGGCCAAAGACTCCAGATTTCTCAGGTCTCCAGTCAGGCCCGAGGAAGCCCCCTTGGTTCCCTCTTCCCCGCTCTGCCCCTGTGCCAATGGATTGAGGTCCCTTTAACAGATGGATCAGGCCTCCCGCCCCCCACCCCCTGCCGCTGCTGCTGAAGAGAGAGAACCTTTCCAGCCAGCTCTGTCTGTGTTTCATTACAAAGACGCAGCCATATTCCATTAATTCCTCATTTGCTGTGGGCAAAGCGCTGATACGTACATTTTTACCTGGGGTGGTTTTAATCAGTTAATTTAACCAGAAACATTAATAATGTATTTCTTTGCCACTCAACTGCCCATCTGTTGAACAACTTACCTGTTGGAGAGCAATGTCACCTCCTGTGACTCAGAGCCCTCGGCTGCCCAGGAACAAGATGAGATTCTGCATATTTAATGTCTTTGCAGACCAAGGTGAGGGCTGGGGGTGCCACTCCCTGCCTGGCGTGGGCTCCCCGGCAGCAGCTGGCAGCATGGGCCTCTTTCCACCCCGGGCTCCAGATAAACGCCATCTCCCGCCTTTGATCATTGCTTTTTGGTGGATTCTGGGTTGCAGGAGAGGCTGGCTCCCCGCTAACGGTTGGGGAGTGGCGGGGGCTGTGTGAGCCGGGAGCCGCCAGCAGACAGATCTCAGCCCTGAGTGCAGGCTAGTCGCTCCCTGGGTGAGCAGCTGCACCTCCTGGAGCCTCACTTTCCTCATCCACCCCTTGGATCTGTTGGAAGGATTCATTGAGAAAGTGTATGTGAAGTCCAGGCCCAGGGCTGGGCATAGAGTGGGGAGTCCATATAGGAAGGTTTCCTTCCTTGAGGCCAAATAAGCTCATGGCCCCATATCATCGGGACCAATCCCAGTGAGGCTGAGAGTCTGAATTACCTTGGGGGAGTCGAGGGTGATATTCAGTGCAAGTAACCACCAGTCTGGGATGGAGGAAGGCGGCTAATCAAAGCCCCCTGTGGGGCCAGGCATCAACTGCTTAATCGCTGGGTCATGGGCGGTTCAGGGAGGCAGATGCCGAGGGAGGGGTTGAAGCAGTCAAGGCAGGCCCCAGAACTTTCAAGGGCTTGGGGATGCTGCTTAGCTGAGGAGGGCAGGGTGCAGCCATGGGGCAGAACCCACGACCTGACCTCCCCTGAATCTTGGCTTTTCTGGGCTCTCAGCTTCCTCCTCCTTCCTCAGAAACCACAAAGCGACCAGACCTCTGGGTCCACTATCCCTATTCTGAACCTGCGCCTCTGGGACGACAGCCAGCTCAGGTCTCTATCCTGTCTTCCCAGACAGGTGCTGGGGGTTACTGGAGGGTGGCAAAGCCACTGGGCTCCCTCCTAGTGGCACGATGAGGACTGGATCCCAGGGCACACCCACTGCCTGACTGGCCAGCTCTCGCCTGTCCTAACCTGGTGCTGTGGCCACGTGAGCCTCACCCTCCACAGGGCCCTCACAAGCAACATGAAAGCAAAGCGATGCCTGTCCATCTGCGGCTCCCAGCGCGTCCCTGTCTGGAAGGACAGTGAGACCTCACAGCTCGGGGAAAGAGGGCTGACGTCAGGGAGGAGCAGGAGAGGGGTGGGTGGAAGGGGCGCACTGGGCCCCAGGTGACCAGAGTGGCTTGTCCCCAGGGGGACGGGGGCCAGGGCAAGTGGGATACCCTCAGGAGGACACCGCGGGGCCGGTTCCTCAGTGGGGACTCTCCCTCTTGTCTTGGTCTGCTCTGATTTCATAAATTCTAAAACACCACTGACTGTAAGATACATAATTTTATGTACTTCCCTAAGAAAGAAAAAAAGTGCCACCAATTAATCTGTGACACAGTGCTTTCTTATCATCTTTTGCAAGACCCATCTCCATTTCAGGGATGTTAAACTGTGGAGGAGAAAAAGTGTGATCTGGAATCAATGAAATAAGGTAATAAAAACAATGCCAGCTGCCACTTATCGAGAGTTCTCTGTGCACCAGGCTCTCTGCTGAGGGCTGTGTGTGCAGCATCTCAGTCAATCTTCATGAACCCCGTGAATCAAGATATTGTTCAGAGAGGTTAAGCAATTGTTACAAGGTCACACAGACAATCCTAATAATACTTAAATAATATGTGGCTGTGCTCATGTACTAGCAAGATTACCCCCCAGATCTGCAGTTAAGGACTTTGAGACACACAGGGCTTGACAAGCTTGTCTGAGGTCATACAGCCTGCAGGTGGCCGAGGCGCTGGGGTTGGCTGACCACTCACGATCCTGTTGTCAGCTAACGGGCAGAGCTGAGCCTCCAGCCCTGCTCCCTGTAACTGCACGCTGTGCTCCGAACCACTAGGCATCATTGCCTCTTTTCAAGAGCAAAGGGCACCAGAGGGGCTAGTTCTGCCTTGGTGCCTACCCACAGGACTCACCCTCTCTCCGGCCCTCACCTCCCCCAGAGGCCGCCCCCCGCTGCCCCCCACCTCTGGATGGGCATTTGCTTTCCCTACTGTCTGGCCGGCAGAGGGTGAGTCCCACCTCGCTGGCCTCCTTCAGCATCCTAACAGCCAGTGGGGTGGGGGGGCAGCAGACAGGCAGAGATGAGGCAGGAATGGAGAGCGAGAGCTGCCGCTGGAAACTCACAAATTGGTCCCAGAGAGAAATGGAGCCTCTTTTTTCCCGTCAGCTCGCTCCCCCAACCATTACCAGGCAAGCAGCGTGAGGGCCGTGGCTGGAGCAAAACTCAGGCGTGGGTGTGGGGAATGGCATTGGGGCAGCCATGGCCCCCTCTTTGAGGGGCACAGAGACACCAGGGGCCGACCTGGGCTCAGCCTCCTCAGAGGAGAGCTGGGCTGCAGCACGGAGCTGGTGAGTGGCTAAGACTTCATCCTGGGGAACTTCAGGTGGACGGGAGAGGCCAGGACCCACCTGATGCCGGGAGAAGGGGCCGGTGCTGGATAGACAGACCCAGGGGGCTGGGGGGCCCGAAATCTACCCCAACAGCAGGTGGTGGCTCCTGGAGATCAGGCATGGGAAAGAGGTGGGGCTGGCCCAGGAATTGTACATTCAGGAGCCTGCCTTATTCTGAACCTCAGACAGAGCAACAGGGAGGGAGAATCAGAGGCCACGAGGCACGTCCACTATGTGCCCAGCACTGGGCCAGGGACTTTATGTACATCATCTTCTCTAACCGCTTAGCAGCACTGGGAGGTGAAATGCCCATTTCACAGATGTAAAAACTGACATGCAGAGGGCATGAGTAATAGCTGGTTAGTGGCTGACCTGGGACAGGAACTGCGCCAAAGCAGTCTGGCTCTAGATGACAATGCTCTGGTCCCGCTAGGGAAACTGAGGCGTTAGACGAGTAAGCCAGCAGGGCAAGATGAGCTCCGAGAGCCGGGGCACACAGCGAGCACAGACGAGCTGCAGGGGCATATGCTGCAGCTCCTGGGTCCCCTCCCAGGCCTGCTCTGCTGTGGTCCTAGGCCCGCTGCAGGGCTGAGTGGGGTGGGACACAGGCTTTGCTTTGGAGAACTGGGGGCCGAGCAGCATCCCCTTGGTATCTGTAGCTGCAGCCTGCATGCTTCTGCTGCCGGTCAGGATGGAGCTGGGTGTCCGGCTAGGAGGGGGGTACTGTCCTTTACCCTGCCCCATATGCCTCTCTCCTGAAGATGAGGATGCTCACTTGCAGCATGCAGGACCTGGGAGGCCCCAGGCACTGTGTTTTCCTGCAAGACTTTCCAGTCCTCCACTGCTGGGCTCCCTGGCAGACCCAGCGCCTGCTGGGAGATGCTGTGGAGACACAATCACAATGTGTCGGCTGTGAGCAGAGCACAGCAGCGCTGGAGAAAGGAGCAGCGGGTCCTCAAGGCAGCGCGTCTTTCCCAGTCAGGGACTAAGAAAGATTGATGCTTGGGAGGAGCTGGCCTGGCAGGCAGGGACCTGTACCTGACCACACCTGGCCCCTGCCTGCTTGCCAAAATCACCAGGCTCTTCCGTGCTCCACTCCTGCTGCTCTTCTGCCCATTCAGCACTTTCACTTCTCTGCTCTATCAGCTCCTACTCACTCTTGAAGGCCCAGCTTAAATATCACCTCCTCTAAGAAGCCTTCTGGGATTTCTCCTGGCCATTTTCATCCCCTAAGACACTTTGCATCTCTCACAACAGAGCAGTCATCACCCTTATTGTAAATTGTTTCTTTTTTTTTGTGAGGAAGACCGACCCTGAGCTAACATCCGTCGCCAATCCTCCTCTTTTTGCTGAGGAAGACTGGCCCTGGGCTAACATCCGTGCCCATCTTCCTCCACTTTATATGGGACGCCGCCACGGCATGGCTGACAGGCAGTGCGTCAGCGGTCGCCCGGGATCCGAACCCGCGAACCCCGGGCTGCCAAGCGCGGACCAAACCGCTGCGCCACCAGGCGGCCCCATAAATTGTTTCTTTATTTGACTCTTCTCCCTTCAGTCTGTGAGCAACCCAAGGAGACAGCTGACATCCATTTTTCTATCCCCTGCACGGAGAAGGTACCAATGAACATTTGCTGCATTGAACTTCTCTGTAGGCACCCACTATCATCTTTTATAATAGGAACGTTGGTGCCTAAAGAGCAGGGAGTTTGTTTGCTTAGGTCAAACACTATACCCCCAATACCTGGAACAGTCCTTTAGCACATAGTAGGTGGTCAGTGAATACTTGGTGAATGAATGAATGAATGAGAGGCTGTTCTGAGAGATCAGTCACACAGGGCCAAAGATGTGGGGTTTATTTCCTCCTGCTCAGTTTCTGGGACTGTGCTGGGTACTAGATGACACATCCCTCAAGGGCCCTGCAGTCTAGTTGGTGGACAGATATGGAAACAGTGACAGGTAAATGCCAAACCAAAGACTGAACCAGTCAGTGTAGTGCATGGGGAAGACATAGCTGAACACACCTGAGTTCCAGGTGTGAACCGCAGGGAAGTTACTACTGTATCTGACCATCAATTTCCTCATTCGTAACATAGAAAGAATCTAATATTTAGGGATGTTGTAAAGATTAAACAAGATGATGCTCATAAAGCAGTGCCTGATGCATGAGAAGAGATCAGATACTTTGTCGCCATTAATAAGAAACATAATGTCATGAGCAAAGGCATAAAGATGTGGCAGTTCATGGTGTAGTTGAGAAACTGTTTGATGTGATTAAACCACACGTTGCATGGAGAGATGTAGTGGGAGATAAGGCAGAACGGTAGATGGGGGCCAGATTTATGAAGACGTTGAGAATCGGAAAGAAAACTGGGGCCCTGATCCCTTGGGCAGGAGGAAGCCAGGGAGGGTGTGAGGCAGAGCACCGGCACCGTTGAGTCTGTGCTTTGGGATTCGCTGGGGCAGATGCATGGAGGGTGGACAGGGGAAAGAGAGGGTGGGTGGTGGAGAGCTGAGGAGGCTGGTGCCATGGTGCAGGTTTTGAGCTGGAGGGTGGTGATGGAGATGGAAAGACAGACCCAGGGTCATTGGGGGACAAAGGGTGATGAGGGAGATGGGGGTGGGAGGTGAAGATGACACCGAGGTTTCCAGCCTGGACCACTGAAAGACGTTGGTGCCATTCCCTGAGATGAGAAACCCAGGGAAAGAGTAGGTGTGGGGAGAAAATGCTGTATTTGGTTTCAGAAATGTTGGGTTGGAGATGTCATGGAGGACTTGAAGTTAGATCACAAGACAGAGATCCTGACCCAGACAAAGCTTCTTCTTTACCCACAGCCTGGAGGCTGCCAGCCTATCATCTAAGGCAACATGCATTTGGGAGCGGTGCCGAGCACCCCTCTCCTGCGCAAGGACGGCAGGCCTTCCACCAGGCACCAACAGGGCCCATTCTGGAAGGGGGCATTTACTTGATCTGTCTTTTTGGAAAACAAGATTTCAACTGTTTTGTTCTTGTGACCTAATACCCTCTCCTTGGAAATACATACCTGAAGTTTTGTTGCTGTTGTTAATTATAACCTTTTAAGGCAATGAAAGAATTAGCTGGAAATGACTGAACCCATAGTGTAGAATGAGAACCGTACACCACTGAGTAAGTAGTTAAAGATAAATCTATCCACGCTCATTTCTGAAGAACCCACAGATTTAAGGACCGTGTGGGCGCTGGCGTTAACTCCCAGGGGAGATCCTTTCCCAGATGAGGCTTTACAAGGAGATTCCATCTCGGTTCTGGGCTCGATGCTCTATTTCATCACCCATGTGCTATTTACAGTCTTAGGCTCCTGAGTCAAACCAGAGCCGGAGTGACTCCGGGATCTGCAGATGCGGTGCGATTTTGGATACATCACTAACCTCTGAGCTGGAGTTTCCTCCTCTGGAAAAATGAGCATAATCGTAGCGTCCTCCTCATAGAGCTGTCACGAGGATCAGCTGAGCTAGTGGGTGGAGAAGGCTTAGAACCCAGGCTCAGTGGGGTTAGTGATTCTCCTTACTGGGATGTGGCTTCTGAACTGCTCTTGGTCCCCCTGCTAATCCACACCAGAGGGTTATGCAGAAAATTCCGTCTTTGCATCTGTTCAAACTGCAGGGTTTAGCGGATGGTGTCTTTAAACCTATATTATAAAAATTCAAGCTACCTCTTTTCTCCATGGCTGCTGACAGTCCATGCAAATTTGGGGATTGCACCTCTGCAAATACGCCTGCTGTCCTGCCTGTTAAAACTGCCCTGGGCTTGCTGAGTGGCCGTGACTAGAGGGGATTTTGAGTCTTTCTGGCTTTTGGCAAGAAGTTCTGCTTTCTGATCTGTATGTTCCAATAAGGAATCTCCCCCACTGCTTAAAAGCCCCAAATTATATTTTTATTTTTTGTGGTGTCCCCTTCTGCCACCCCGAGGCAGCGGCTCTGGTTAAATGCTGCCATCCACCTGTTACCTCCCCAGAGTTTTGTCATTTAGCCATTTCATGCTTGCTTATGCTTGTATGTTTCATACATAATCCTTTTATAGTTGAGAAATATGTATGGAGTGCCTACTATGTGCCAGGCGCTGGGGAGAAAGTGATGAACAAGCTCTGAATGCTCAAAGAGCTTATGTTCTAGTGGTGGGGGTGGGGGACAGAGGCGGACTGTAAACTAGATAACAGATATTTGAGATCATGTCTACCTGCATTCAGAGCTTTGGGGAAATAAACAAGGTGTTATGGGATAGAGGTTTCCCCTACTGTTTATCCGCTGTGTGCCCAGTGCCTGGCACGTGGGAGGTGCTCCTGAGTGTTTGTTGAATGAAGGAGGGGCTGAGAGGTTGAAAGTCTCTATCACTGGTGTCAGTGGGAGACAAGGTTGCTTGGAATTCCTTTGTACGAGCTGAGAACTCTTGAAGATGCAAGCAGTCTCATTGGCTAATGATCATAATTAAGCCAAAATCTCTTATTTCAACCCTGTGCCTTGGGGAGAGAGGCACAAAGCATGGGGCTGATGAATTGGACCCCCACGCTTCCCTCCCTGCTGCGCCCCCGTCCTGGCGAGATGTATGTCCACACCTGCCCAGGTGCACACGCACACACACTCAGACATGTGCTAATGAGAGCCTGGCGGAACAATCACGCCTCTAAGCTGTGTTAAAACAACCAGTCACTGACGTCCCGGAATCAGTCCAGTAAAACACACACTCTGTCACTCTGCGCCCCTCATGTGGAGTAGATCGAATACGTCTGTTGTCATTCTTTCTTCATTCTTTCTGGAGTCTCTGGTGCTCAGGGCTGGGGACCAGGTGTGTGAGGCAGGCTGAGATGCGAAGGCTCTAGCCCTGGACCTCCCAAAGCGTGTTTCCAGTGAGATGCTCTGCCAAAAAAGGTTTCCACGGCTGTCAAGTAAGTTTGGGAAACGTTGCTTACTCGACCCCCATCTCGGGCCGCACGTGAGCTGAGTAAATGCCCGGAGAAGTCCTGCGGAAAGGAAACCTGTTCAACTTTGTTTGACTTCCAGTTTCCCAAACATACGGAGGACTTTAGCCTGCCTGCACGCTGGCTGCGGTTTCCTGGTGTCGCTGAAATAGCAGGGACATGATTTTCCCTCCATCCGAGCCAGAGGTGCCCATTCTCTGTTCTGTCCAAGGCAGCAGAGTAGAGGGAGTCAGAACCTGGGCAGGGTGTGGAAAGGAAGCAAAAGGACAGGTCTCCCTGAGCAGGAGAGAGGAATCTACTGTTACCAGCTGGGGAACCCTGGGCTCCCACACCACCGTCCAGGCACCCAAGGGCTGCAGCACGGGGCCTCGCTGGTGAGCAGGGAGCTGTGGAGGGACCGGAGGGACGTCAAGATGAAGCTGCGCTGTACTGTCTAGTTCCAGGAGGCCAGTGCAAAGGCACGAACTGAGATCCCGGAGGAGGTCAGAATGTGTGAGCAGGAAGTGGACCTGGAACCGCTTTGACGGCATTTGTGTGGGTTTGGCGGGGGGGGCGGGGCAGGGGGCGGCTCTGGGGTGGGTGGGCTGAGAGCAGACAACTTTAGTGGATTCTGGCCAATGGTGAGCTGTACTGATATTTTCAGCATCTTCCAGTCCTACCTTGGACAGCTCCCCCCTCCCCCGCCCCGGGGAGAGGTGTGCCCAGAGGCCCCCCCGGGGGAGCTCATCCCAGAGTCAGGGGTCATGGGGGGGGGGGCTGTGGGGCAACATTTGTTGTTGCTGCCTAATAAAAACAACACGTGTTTTTGCTCCACCAGACGCCTTTCTGCCACTCCCGCAGTATTGTCAGAGAGGAAACAAAACAAAATAGAGAAGTGGAAGTTGATTCTATAATTAGTGCAGTTTCTTCACTGTTCATTCAGGATCTCCAGAGATCAATTAGCTTGCTTTTAAGCTAAAAGGCATCTGAATAAGTATTTAACCTGCATAGCAATTGATATTTAAAACAGATGAGGATGAGAGTAATAATGTAGAATGAGCTGGCTCCCTTCTCCTCCGCTAATTTCCCAGGTTCTGCCCCCGGTGCCCCTCACCTCTGCCCGCTCCATATCCGGAGTGGCCTCAGGGGGGCCTCCTGACATTCTCAGGGCACAGCTGTGGGTGGGCAGGCTGGCGCTGAGAGGCTGCAGGAGGCAGGGCTGTCTTCCAGATGCTGACACCACTGTGGACCAGGTGCCCCAGGATTTGGAGATGAGCCCCTGTTAGGGCTGGTTTAGATTCCACCCCCTGCCAGGGAGAGATCCTCTCTATAGCCACCCGGCCACGTGGGGCCCTATCCATCCGTGCAAGGGGCAGGGGCCTGGCAGGGTGCTGACTGAGGGCACCTCAGCCTCAGTTTCCACGTCTAGTAAGAGCCCATCATTGTCCGGGCTGGGGTGGGCGGTGTTGAGAACTACAGGACCCGGGTGCCCTCCTGGTTGGACATCTTCACAGCAGCTGGTCTGAAGGATATTTGTATGCTTTTTGCTTTGTCACTTAAGTATCAAAGTCTTGAACTGGAATTAGCTTTTTAAAACAAGCAGAGAGTGTGCACGCGCATGCACACGTGTGTGTGTACACTCATGTGCACTTATATGTGCATTTATTGAACAAACATCTCTTGACATCCAGCCTGTGCTAGATGGCGTGTTAGGCATTGGGGGCAGGAAAGTGATGCCAGGACGACTAAGCTGTGTCCCCACCCTCCAGATCACTGCAGCCTAATTGGGGAGGGAGGGGCACACAACACATTATAACACATGTGAGGGTACAGATGACGGATTCAGAGCACAGGGAAGGTGTCTTAGTTGGGGACCCCAAAAGCAGGCCCTGTGACAAGAGTCAGGCTGCGAGTAGCTGACCTGGGAGGTGATCCCAGGAAGCAGGGTGATAGACAGGGAAGGGAGGAGGGCGAAGAAGGTGTGTCAGCAGGTGGGTGACACTGTGGGTGACTGGGGCCCAGCCCCACTGGGGATCTTTGAGCAACTGTGTAGATCGTGCCTCGGAATTGTGCCTCTGAGGGGCGATGAGGCTGGGCTTCATCTGCCTGCTCCCCGCCTCCTGGGTGGAGGCCCTGCTGAGTTCTTAACTCCCTGGCTCTTGGGGCCTGATGTGCACTGGCCACACCTGTGCCATTGCCAGAGACTGTCCCAGGTACAGGAAGCACTGGGTGTGTGGAGGAAATGTGTGCAGGTGGCCTCTGCGGTGGGACAAGGGCATGAGGACAGTGTCTGCTAGACAGACTCAGAAGAGAAATATGGAGGCCAGGTTTGGAAAGATGCGACAGAGAAAGAAGGCACGGCGATCCAGGCGGAGGAAGGGACAGAGGGCTGAGGGCAATGGTGAGGAACGCAGTGGGCAGAGGGCGTCCTGCCTGGAGGAGGTGGGGCTGGACCCGGAGGGGCCTCGAATGCCAGGCTTCGGTCTAGCCTTTCTGCTGTGGGCACGTGTGCGTGAGCGTGGGCTGTGTGAGGGCTCTGACCATCCAGGAGGTGGGATACCCTCCCCCGCCGGTGTCTCTGGGACCCCTGTGTGGTGACTCTAGATCTTCAGTCCTTCGGCCCCTCCAGCAAGGACTCTCACTGCTCACTGGGCCCCTCCGCAGCCCCCTTCCAGCCCGTTCTCCGCCTGATGACAGCCCATCGGTCATCAGGGTCTCTGGGCAGCACGGGAGCCTCCAGCCATCCTCCTGACACGGTCGATTCTGCAATATTTGACTTGCGTGTCCCTGAGTTGTACAGACAAAGCTCCGCATATCACCAGATCAATTAAAACAACTGCCACCAGGCCCCGGACTCAATCAGGAGCCCTCCCTGGGGACCCCACGGGAGTGCGCCTTCTCTCCTCGGGTCTGCTCTTCCTCTGGATGCCCCCGTCTCGGTGAGAGGCCCCCAGCTTCTCTATCATCTCGTAATGTCTCACCCTTATCGAGGGCTTACAGTGTGCCTTAGATGATTTATGCCATTTAAGCCTCAAAATCGCCCTATGTTGTAAGTACTATTAATATCTCTGTTTTCAGAGGATGAAACGGAGGCACTCGGTGGTGAAGGGACTTGCCCAAGGTCACGTAGCTGGAAATCAGGGGGGTCAGTCTAACCCAGGCCATCTGGCTACAGAGTCCACGTACTTGACGGTACTTCCATCCTTGTCCAGACTCTGGGGTCATCTCTGATGCACCTTCTCCCGGGCCCCCACCTCTCTCCCTCACCTCATCCCTGACTGTGCAGCTCCCCTCCTGCCTGGTCCCTCCCTTGCTCCCTGCCCACAGAAGTCCTCATCCCTGTGACAGCCACCCGAGGCAGGTCTCTCCCCCGCTGGCTGCCGTACTCCCTCCACAGCTCCTCTCTGAGCAGGTCAGATGCTGCCTTCTCTGTGAAGACATCCAGGACCCTCTCTTCTCTGAGCCTCCCCAGCTTTCTAGACCATTCTTATCACGTGGAGAGTTTTACTCTCACAGTGTTCGTATTTGTGCCCCTCCTCTCATCTCCGCTTCCAAGCTGTGAGCTCCTGAAGAGCTGGGAGTGTGCCTGATCTCTCTGACTCATCCCGTGCCCAGCATCATGCCTTCTTCACCGTTGTAGCCAGTAAACTGCCTGGGGAATGAATGAGTGAACAAATGAGTGACTGAACGAACAAGAGGGGAGGCACACGTACTCCTTGTCTCCCCTTCTTTGCCCACGACCTCAGGAAGCCCATTCCTGGACCTTTCCTGCTGGGCACTGCTTACCTTCTATGAACCACATGCTATGCCCAGTGGGGAAAGCCAGGCAACTTGTCCCCCAACTCCTCCTCCTGCTGAGACAAGACAGAGGCCCCAAAAAGCAAGTTCCAAGGCACTGCCAGGGCCCCTGAAGGGCTGACTAAGGCACAGTAGAGAGCGGAGCCTGGTTCTTCCAACCCACGGGCTGCACAGAGCCGCAGGGGCCCTGGCAGGGAGAAGAGAGAGCCCTGATCAGAACAGACAGGGAGGCGGGCCCCCGGAAGAGGCTGTTAGCAACAATCTCGCTGATCAGCGTCTCAATTAATCTCTACTACACCTTGGAAACTTCAGAAAAAGAACAAAGCGGACTAGGAAAGAAAGAGCAGACTCAGGCCCCGGAGGACAGATGGTACCTGGGCCTGGTGCGGGAACGTGAGTGTCTCCGGAGACCAGCCGCCGGGCAGACGCGGGCGGCACTGCGGGCCCTGTGAGAGTCTCCCAGGCTCACTGTGCCCAGGGCTGGGCTGGCTGGCCTGCTTTTACAAGAGTCAAATTCAAGACCACAGAGTTGTTCAAGAAAAAGGAGAATCTTAACAGACTGCAGACCAGCCCTAGACCGTCACGAGGTCATAGGCTTACACAAGGGACTCAGCCTTCTGCTCCCTTCTGCCCTAGGACCTGTGCCTTGGGGACCCGCTAGGGCCATCTGCCAGAGGGAGGGGGCTGCCTCCAGGACCCTGGCCGTTGACGATGAGGCCTGGCCGAGCAGCAGTGACAACCCTTCCTCCGGTTTTTGAGGTCTCATTCAGCTTGATGCAGGCCACCATACCCTGCTGACCTGGGAGGCAGGGAAATTCCACCCTTGGGGCACATTTCCAAAGATATAAAAAGCAACCTTAAAAAAATATGGGCACTGAGGCTTAGGGTATTCAGAATATTTCTCAAAACGTATGACAACATGTCATGGGAGAAGGAGCAAGAAGGAAGCTGGATCCAGTTGGCACAGCAATTCCATCCTTCTTTCCCCCACCCCTGGCCCTGAGTTTCACCGTCTGTAGACAAGGGTAGGTGTGAGCAGTGGTTTTCATGCTGGGCTTGGTGGAGCCCTGAGGACCACAGATCCTTCTCAGGACTGTGGCATCAAGTCTTCACGAGCCTCGGTGATGGACATGGGCTTGGGTGGTGGTGTGCCAGTAAACACGCTCTCCAGAAAAACAGCGCTAATTTGTCACATCTGCTGATTTCTGTGGTGTAAATACTCTCACTCTGGCCAATTTCAAGCTGCCAACAGTTTAATAACTGGCCTTCAAAATTCCCGAAAATGTAACTATTGGCTCTAGCAAGGTGGTTTTGGTTGCAGAAGCAAATTTGCCATTGAGTAGTTTTAACAGCATCCTGATAACCTCCCTAGGCCTCGGTTTTCTCTTGTGTAAAATGGGGCAATAATAGTTTCTATCTCGTGGGGTTGTAGAGATTCTTGTGAGTGTTAAATGAAGTGAGTGGAAAGCGCTCAGCATCATCCCTGACACATCATCAGTTGTTGTTGTTGCTGTTATTATTATTGTTTGTTTTACCCATTGGGCTCCACTCAAGATTTTGTTTGATGAAAATGTTCCAGCTGCACCCGTGCTCCACCCCTGCTTACATCTTCTGGGACCCATCCTACACACACTCACACCCCATCCCATTTTCTCAGCAGCCCTGGTGTCTCCGCTCCATTTTATTAAAACAGAAAGCAGTGACAATTATTTTCATAATGAACTGGCTCTTCAAATTAATGCCAATTACACTATGCAATCATGATTAAGATTATGCATTAATCAACGGTGCCAACCTACTTATTAGCCTCTTTAAATAACGATCATGAGGAATGTATGGGAAGGGAGAGAATGGAGAGGAGCCAGTTGAATGGGGGAGCTGCCTCTAAGCTGGGCAGGGTGCTCTCTCCGGGAGCCAAGACCGAAAGCAGCCCTTCTTCCATGGAGCAGAGCTTGAATCAGAACCTCGGCCCATCAGAACCTGAGCTTCCAAACCCCCTGCACAAAGCGAAAAGGGGTGAGACGGTCCAGAAGGGAGAGGGTAGAAGAACCCTTGACGGTTTATCAGTTGTTGAGGTCCAGTGCCCCCTTCCCTTCCTCCAAAAGCCCTAAAGGGTAAGCGTGTTTGATACTGTCCCTGGAGTAACGTCACCCCCCTCTTGGGTCAGGACCCCCAGATGCAGAGCCTGAGGCAGGGATTTGGATGCACAGGGTTGATAGAGGGGAAGAGCGCTCTTTAGGAGAATGCTGTGGCGGAGTGAGCAACGCAGGAGAGGGAAGGGGTCAGGGCTGGGGGCAAGATGTGTCCTCAGGTGAGTGTAAGGTGGGGGGTATTGGAGGGGCTCTGGAGAGCCATACTCCATAGAGTTGGCCCCACCCTGAGGCAAGGGGGCCACTCTTTTGAGCCCACATATTAGTCAGTCATTGGCTGCAGGCTGCCTCCAGGGCAGAGGCAAGTGGTGTGACCTTCTGGGCAAGGTTGCTTCCTTCAACTGAGAACAGTTCTCTAGAGAAAAGGGCAGCCTACGAATGGAACCGAGATTCAAACCCAGATCTGCCGGCATCCTGAACCCACTCTCTGAACCTCTGTGCTGTACCCAGATGTTGGCTGCCTGGGTGTCCCAAGACATCCAGACTTTTGGAGTCACCTTGCCCTTATATGTTCGAATAGAATGTGTCCCATCCTTGCACTGTGTGGGGGGCTGGGGGGCAGCACCTCCCAGCAGTGTCACTGAGAATGCCCCAAGACTTCCAGTTTCTCCTCATCAACTCTTGTTCCAACTTCCTTCTCTGCTGAATTTTCCATCTCCTCTCTCCTCCCACCTCTCGTCCTCTCTCTGCCCTGACTCACCCTGTGCTGGGCACTGCCCGCCTTCCTTCACTTTCCCCAGAGAGCACAAGCTGGTGTCAGTTTTCTGAGGCAGACTGTCCTGCAGGATGGGCTCCTGTCAGGAAGGGAGATGACAGCACAGTGCAGGCTAACTAGAAACTAAGCACCAGCCATCACTGTGTTAACACAGCCCCTTTCTGACCTGGCCTCCCCCGCCTTTGGGCCTGGGTTATATTCTCCTCCTCTTTCTCCCTTTCTGGGCCCACTTCATACCTATTCCCTTTCTCTTCAGCCCTTCTCTCCATCCTCCCCATTCAGACACCCAACATCCCGTCTTTGTTTCCTTTACACAGCAATTCAGTACTATCGTAGTCTTACCTTCTCCTTCCAGGCCCAAAGGTGCTTTTACCTCTGAGATAAAGGTTGCCCTTCCCCTAGAAGAGGGGACAAACTGCAGCCCTCTGGCCAGATCCAGCCTGTTGGCCAGGTCCAGCCCGCCACCTGTTTTTATAAATAAAGTTTTATTGAAACAGCCTCACCCAATTGTTTATACGTGTCTACACTTTCATGCTACAGCAGTTGAGCCGACCATCTGGCCCACGCAGCCAAAAATATTTACTCTCTGGTCCTTTACGGGAAGTCTGTCAACCCCTGCCCCAGAATGTGGAAGTTCAAGGTTCGTTTTGTTTTTTTTAAATAGCCTTGTTTCTGGCCTCCTCTGAGAACTAGCATTTATTAAGTCCTCACTGTGTGCCATGCATTGAGCTACATTGTTTTCTTCCTTCCTTGCAGCAATCAACCCTCTGAGGTATGTACCCCATTTGGGGGATGGAGAAACTGAGTCTCAGAGGGATGAGTAGCTTCCCGCAGTGGAGAGAGCTAGGGTTTGGACTGAGGCGTGGCTGTCGCCGGAGCCTGAGTTGACAATCCGTCTACCACTGTGTCTAACAGCCCGGGGCTTACTGTGGGCTGAGTGCTGCTCCTTGAGAGCAGGGGCCCAGGGCTGACTTTTCTTGGTATCCCAGCGCCCAGTGACAGGTTGGCACGTGGCAGAGATGGGTGGGTGTTCATGGAACTGAATTGTGTATGCTCTGGGCTTGGGTCTCAGTGGCTTGAGACAGGTCACCACCCTTGTGACATATTAGCCCCCCTCTCTCTCTCCTCTCCTCCCCTCCTGCCAAGATCTGAGAGACAGGCTAGGAGGTGTGAAAGCCCTAGGAAACGGTACTTTGTCCCATGACCTTTGACCCTCATTTGGGATAGGGGTCAGTAATGACCAGACTTCTACTCTGGCTGTCTTTGAAGAATTTTTTTTTCTAATTTTTACATTTTAAGATAAAAATAGTACATATTTCTTGTAAATTATTTGGAAAAATCAAGAAACTACAAAAAGCAAGATTAAAAGTATCCACAAACCCTTTCTACCTCAAGAGACTCACTGGTAACATGCTGGTACAAATCCTTCCAGTCTTTTTTCTATTAATATAGATATATGCTTTTTGTTTGATAAATAGCATTCTGTAATATGCTTTTGTTGCTTGGGGGGGAGGGAGGGTGAACATTTTCGATGTCATTAAGTATTCTTTAAGAGCATTTTTTAAAGCTTTTTTTTATTACCAAAGCTCTGAGAAAATGCAGAGGACTTAGGAAAAAAAAAGTACTAAGTAAAAGCAATCCATTTTCTTTTTACTTTCTAGAAAGAACCTCTGTTAACATTTTGGTGTATGCCCTTCTGGTATGTCCTTTCTGATTTTAATTGGAATTGCATTAAATTTATAAATTAATTTGAGGAGAACTGACATCTTTACAATATTGAGCCTTCCCTTCCAGGAGAAAGTTATGTCTCTCCATTCATTCAAGTCTTCTTTTATGACCCTCAGTAAAGTTTTGTAGTTTTCTTGATATAGGAATTGTGTGTTTATTGTTGAGTATTTTATTTTTTCATTGTTGCTTCTGTGAATAGGGTCTCTTTTTTCCCTTAAAATTCCTCACTGTTTATTACTGATAGATAGGAAGGCTATGTGTTTTTCTATATTTGTATGCTGGCCCCCTGATGAGCTCTCTGTTTAGTTTCTACCAGGTTTTCATGTGACTCTCTTGAGTTTTTAAGAGGACAGTAATAAGCATCTGCAAATAATGGTAATTGTGTCTTTTTTCTGATTGCACTACCATCATTTGTTATTTTTATCTTATTTACATGATTTTAAAGAATATTTTTTATGGAGAATGTCTGTCATATACACTTAGGGAGAATGGTATAATGAATTCTCATGTACCCACCACCCAGCCCCATCAACCAGCAACCCATGTCCCCTCCTACCTGATCTGCACCCCCTTCCCATCCACCCCTCCCATATTATTTCGAAGCAAGACCCAGACACCATATCATGTCATCCTATACTGTGACTGTTAATGCTGGCAAGTCGTTCCGCCGTGTGAGTGGGTTTTAATATATTAAGTAATCTCTTTCTCTTGGACATTAAGTTGTTTCTATTTTTTCAATATTTTGTCAAGAATATCTTTATACATAAGTGTGTTTCTGTATCTCTTTTTCTAAATTTATATTCCTAGAAATGGAATTACTGGATCATATGGTATCTTGATCATTTATTTGCCTTTAAACACATACACACAATCACATGATGGCTTTTCTGATTAGAAATATAACACATGTTCACTGCAGAACTTTTTGAAAATACAGAAAAACACAAAGAAGGAAATTAAAGTCACTCATAATCCTACCACTCCAAGAAAACCCCTCTTAACGTTTTGGGATGCATTGTTCTCATTTTATTTTGTGTGTGTGCTCAGTGTGTTTATGCACACCCACACAGACTCACACACATACACATTATGTGTTACAAATTGTAAGCCTGCTGGAGTACTGGGGGGAGGGGGCAGATTTATTTGGTCACTGGTGGTGAATGGGTGAATAAAGTATGGTCCATCCATAGAAACCTGTCTTTGGGTTGTCATACTGTGGTGGCTCGTGTTACTGTGATGCTGAAAGCTATGTCACCAGGATTTCAAATACCAGCAGGGTCACCCATGGTGGACGGGTTTCAGCGGAGCTTCCAGACTAAGACAGACTAGGAAGAAGGACCTGGCCACCCACTTCCAAAAAAATGGCCGTGAAAACCATATGACTAGCAGCAGAGCATTGTCTGATAGAGCGCCGGAAGGTGAGAGGATGGTGGGAAAAGACCGGGCAGGGTTCCGCTCTGCTGCGCCCAGGTCGCTAGGAGTCGGAATCGACTCGACGGCACTAATAACAGCAACAACATCCATAGAAAGTAATATTATTTAACAATAAAAAGTAGTGAAGTAGAGATACATGCTACAACATGGATAAACCTCAGAAACATTATGCTAAGTGAAAGAAGCCAGATGCAGAAAACCACATATTGCATGATTCCATTTATGTGAAATGTCAGGAAAAGACAAATCTCTAGAGACGGAAAGTAAATTAGTGGTTGCCTGGGGCTGGGGGTGAAAACAGTGATTGACTGTAAGTGGGCTCAAGGGATCTTACTGGGGTGATGGAAATGTTCAGAAGCTGGATTGTGGTGACGGGCAGAGAACGCAGTAAATTTACTCAAAATCATTGTACACTTACAACAAGGTGAATTTTGTGGAATTTTGTAATGTAAGTAATACCTCAATGAAGTTGATTTTAAAAAAAATAAAGGTTTATTTGGAAACTGTAGAAAAGCAGAAAGAACAAAATAAGAAATCTACCATACAGGACTATTCCCTTGCGTTGTTTCAAAATGTCTCTATTCTTAAATCAGTGATAAAAATCTCCTCCTCATCTTCCTTCTGTTCTTCCTCTTCTAACACGGGGTCACCCTGCATCTCCTGCTTTACAACCTTCGTTTCTCACTTAAAATATATCAGGGATATTTCCAAAATCATTAAATTTTTGCTGTTGTATGGAAATGTATAGCAAATGGCAGTTTATTTACTGTTTCTCTGGTGTTGGACATCTCCAGATCCCCACGCCCCATACATGATCTGTGTGCCCATAGTTGATGTTGGAGTCAATTCCTAGAAACCGAAGTATTGAGCCAAAGACATGAGTATTTTTAAGGCTTTTGATATATTTCTGGCCACTGAGGAAGGTGGGCTATACCAGTTCCCACTTCCCCCAACAATTAAGCAAGTGTCTGTCTCCAAACACTCTCAGCAAAGCTGGGTGTTATAATTTATTTTATGTTTGCCAGTGGGACAGACAAAAAATGGTATCTCCTTGTTGGTTTAAATTGAGTTTATTTGATTATTAGGGAGGATGCACATTTCTTTATATGTTACTAGCTCCTTGGTATTTTTTTTTTATTTTGTGAAATATCCATGCTCATCTTTTGCACATATTTCTGTTGGAGTATTTGTCTTTTTTGTTGAGTTTTAAGTGCTATTTATAAAATAAGAACATCAACCTTTATTCTGCCATATATGTTACAAACATTTTTTTCTGCATTTGTTGTTTACCATTTATTTTTCTTTATGGTAGTTTTGATATATACTAGTTTTATGATATTTCTGTGGAGTTATCAATCTTTCTCCTATGGTTCCTGACTTTATTGGAAGGCCTGGAAAGGCCTCCTCTGCCTCAAATTGTATAATACTCACCTATGTATATATATATATATATAAATATATATATATATATTTGTGCTTTAAAATGTTTTCTTTCCTCCTTCCTTCCCTTACTTTCTTGCTATTTAATCTTTAATCCATCTGGAACTTATTTTGATATATGACTTTTAAGATTGGAATCTAATTTAAATTTCTCCCAAATAATTGAATAATTGTCTCAGCACAATTAATGAATAATTCATCTTTTACCTACTGATTGGAAATAGCCACCTTTATCATGTCTTAAGTACTTATCTCTACTTGAATCTCTTTCTAGGGGCTTTTATCTCCTTCCATTGATCTATCTGTGTTTTCATATGCCATTAGGACATGGTTTTAATTAGTTTGACTTGATATATTTTAAATCCAGGCAATGCAAGTTACCTCTCATCTCTTTTTAGGCTATTATCTCCTGTTTAGTCTTCCAAATGCATTTTAGAGTCATTTTTTTCAAGTAAAAGAAATATCCTTCTATGATTCTGACTGGAATTTCATTACACTGAAAAATTAATTTGGAGAAAACTGACACTTCTACCCTTGAACCTGACTATCCAGGAACGACATGCCTCCTCGTTTAAGTTTACTCTTATGTCTCTCACTTAAGATGTTTTTGTCATCTTTAATACCAGAATTGCACACTTATTTGGTTTATTACTAGTTATTTAATATTTTTGTTGATATTGTAAAGGAAATCCTTTTGCCATTAAGTTTTCTTACTGGTTATTGTTGATATAGAGAAACACTATTAATTTGTGATAACTGATCCTTTAACTGGACTCTTGTACTAGTTCTTACTAGTTTTCATGTTTAGGAATTATTTTAAGGAAGGCATTTATATCATTTGCAAATAAGATTTTTTTTATTTCCAAGATCTATGCCTGCAAATTCATTTTCTTTCTTATTTCATTGGTTAATGGTATGGTGCAAATTTTTACACTCCTTTTTTTTCTTTAATAAGGATGCTTCTAGTGTCTCACCATTAGTGTGATATTAAAGGCTGATATGAGCTAAAAGTGCTTCAAGGAAGTATCTTTTCTGATGCTAGTTTATTAAGCATTCTTATCAGCAGTAGATATTGGATTTTATCAAATGCCTTCCTGCATTTTGTGTGTTGATCATACTTTTTCCCCCTTTGAACTATTGATGTGATGGAATGATATTCATAGATTTCTTTATATTGAACCACCCTTCCATTCCTGGGATACAACTCTATGTAGTCATGGTATGTTATCCTTGTAACATTCTGATAGATTCTACTTGCCAGCACTCTATGGAGAATTTTCATAGCAATGTTATTAAATTGGTCATTTTATTTTAGCTCTGTCTCTTAGTCTCCATTATCAAGAATTTGCTAGCTGAGTGAAATGAACTAGGAGGATTTTCATGTTTCTTATGCTCCAGCATAATTTCTATGTATGTGAATTATCTAGGATATTATTGAACATTTGCCGGGGAAGAAATCTTGTCCGTAAAACCTTCTGAGCCAAGCATCTTTGTTAGCAGCCCCCCTCCACACACAATTTTACCCGTCTCTCGCAGGAGGAATCTTTGAGTATGCAGACGGCCCCAACGCCCAGGTCATGAACGCCGAGGAGCATGCGTTTCGATTTTCTGCCAACATCATCAACAGAAACAGGACTTTGCTGCCCAACACAACCTTGACCTATGACATCCAGAGGATTCACTTCCATGACAGCTTCGAGGCCACCAAGAAGGGTGAGTGTGCAGTCCCTGACTGCTCCCTTCCCGGTCTGGGGACGGGGAGGGCTGCGTTTGCTGTCCGAGGTCCTGAAAATGGGCCAAGGCTCTGGGTGGGCTTGGGGCTTAGAGCTTCTTCAGTCTGGTTTCACGACCCGTCTCAGTCCCAGTTCAACTGAGGCTGTGTCATCCCCCAGGAGCAGTGGGTTGCTCATCAGGAGTTCCCAGGCCACTGGCAGAGGCCATGAGAGGTGAGGGGCCATGGAGTGGGTGAGAAGTGTGGGATGGGGGACTGAGATGGGGCTGGGGAGGTAGCAGTCAGCAGGCCTGCCCAGGTCTCCAACGCCTCTGAACCGAAGCTGGCATTTTTCAAACTTGTTTTTTCTCTAGTTGAAATCCTACCCTGAATATCAATATTTAAAATACGTTTAAAACAAATAATGTATAAGTTCAAATGTGCAACATTTACTTGCCGTAAAAAGACTTAACTAAAAACAGTGAGGCTGCTTCTGTGGCTACAACAGTTTGACCCCAGAGGCTGGGATTGACACTTGAAGTCTGACATTGGCCTCGGCATTCATTACGTTTTCATATTTTGTTTTGGCTGCAAAATAACAATAAAATCACAATTCATAAAAATAAATTGTAGTAAATCCAATTAAACAACTTTCCCCTCACCTGAATTTTAGAAAATAAAAAAGACAAATGTTGGGCTGCATCCTTCATCATTAGTAACACATTTACAATAAACTCCAGTGACTGCATGGAAGGGACTGGAGAACTTTATTCCAAGATCCTCACACACACACACACACACAAAGGTAACTGTCAATACCTGAATGAGCAATGCGGCATATAGCACATTTGAGTATACAAGTTTGCTCTTTTGTTACTGTTTTTTAAAATATAGTTTTTATATATATATTTAATTGAAATTTAATTTAAAGGCTTAGATAACTCTGGAAGTAACTTCCATAGAACCCTAGAGTTCCACGGAACTCCATGTGAAAATCTCAGGCCAAAGGAATCTCATTCCCTGGGAAAAATAGGTCATCCTTTCTATATAATATGGTTGCTTTTCTCCTTCGAGGCCCTTATCACAATTTGTAGTTAAATAATTGTGTATGTTTAGTGTCTTCCTCCTTCTCTCCAACACCACTGAAAGGAAGGCTGTCTCTTGTTAACCGATGCAGCCCTGCCACCTAAAAGACTGGCGTATGGAAAGTGCTCAATGGAACGATCGTTGAGTGAATCCGTGAATGAATGGTGTGAGAATAGGGCATGGGAGCCTGAACGTCACTGCCCAGGACCCCTGTCAGCTGAGCTTAGGGACGGTGTCATTCATGCATCTTGGGAAGACTGAGGCCCATCTACAGGGGACCGTTGGTCTTTCTAAGGGGTTCCCAGTAGCTAATCAGGGTCTCCTGGGCTCCTAGGTGCAGACCTGCCAAGGTGCTGCCTGCCGTTGGCTCTATTTTCCAAAGCCCCATCATGGGTAAACATCTCAGCACAGAAAGGCAGTGTGGCATGGGCTTGGAGCCAGATTGCCTGGACTTGCACCCCGTCCACTCTATTAGTTGTGTGACCTTGGATAAAATAACCTGTGCCTCAATTTTCTCATCCACAAAATGGGCACACCTCTGTGAAGTGCTTAGAACACTGTCTGGCACATATGAAGTGCCAGGTCGGACTTTGCTCTTATTACCTTGGCTGCCTTGCTCTCCCCACGCTCAGCCATCAGGTCAGGGCCTCACACCGACAGGCGCTTTCCCACTGCTGGCCCCTGTCCCACCTGCCCTGCGCTTCCTTGCCATGTGCGCTGAAGGTCGGAGGGACCCTGACATGGAACACTTACTGCTGACATTTTTAAGGCCACTTCCCTGAGTCTCAGAGCCAACCTGCAGACAGACTAGAGGCGCCTAGCCCTGTTAGCCTCACAGAGTGGTCCTTTGCCCATCACTCCTCTCCCAGCGCTGGCATGCCCTCCTCCCCACCTGCGTCCTCCCCGCTCCCTCCCCAGCATGGCCTGCGGCCAACGCTGTGCAGTCAGGTGTCCACCTCCCCGCAGAGAGTCCGTGCTGGCAACCTCTGCCCAGCCTCGTCCATCTAGAAAATGACTGAACTCTATCAAAACTGCTCAGTAAAAGGGTCAGGACACAGAACAAATGCCTAGAGTCAGAACACAGAGGCCCACGTGTGCACAACCCCCCCAAAGGGCTAGGCTGGGTCTTCTGTCCATTTTTTCTAAAAATCACTAAAATAATACGGTCACTCTCTAGTGCTGCATCTGCGATTCAGTGCAGGGACCTTCCCCAGCCAGCAGTGAGCCCAGGACAGAGCTTCAGAGCCTCTGAGACGCTTCTTCCAATAGGAACTTACAGTCCCGCACCGTGTGGAACTGCCAGCTGGTGGGTGAGCAGGCTGGAGATGGAAACACCCAGCTCTGGATGGTCCGGCCAGACTGGTCCAAGAGACCAAAGCCATAGCCCCTCCCCACTCTATACCAGGTCATGTGACTTGTTTGCTTAAAACCCTGGGTGGTGTGTCCCATCAATCTCTCCCGAAACCATCATCAGAGCCCATGAGGGCCTGTCCAGTCTAGCCCCAAGGTGACCTTCCAGCCACATTTGTGCCGCTTGCTCCCTCAGCCTCTGGGTTCCAGCTGTACCTGCCATCCTCAGGGTGCCATGCTTCCTCCCACCTCAGGGCTTTTGCACATGCTGTTCCTTCTGCTTGTAATTCCCTTTCCCCATTTGACCTCTGCTCTGCCCTTTGTCTGGCTAACTCATCCTCCTCCTCTCAGGGGAGCCCTCCCCAAGCCCCCAGATGAGGTCAGGTCTCCCTGCTTCCATTATATAACACTGGACTTTGCTTTCACAACCCTGATCCCTGTGTGTGTGTGTGTGTGTGTGTGTGTGATCATTATCCATCTCTTCTGCTAGATTACACATCCCTCTGCCTTTTCACTGTTGCACTATAGAATCCTTGTTCTGACTGCTGGTGCCCTACACCAGTTTTGTCTGTTTTTGAACTTTACGTAAATAGAATACCAACGTGTACTTCCCTGAGTCTTGCTTCTTTCACCCTCCAGCATATCCGTGAGATTCATCTATGTTGTTGAATATAACAGAATCTATTGTTCTTCATCGTTGGGTAGTGTTCCATTAGATGAATATACTGTGATTTTTAAAAATCAAATTTACTGTTGGAGGTTTGAGTTGTTTCCTTTCGGGGCCATGGAGCGGTGCTGCTGTGAACACTCTTATAGATGTCTTTTGGCGCACTAACGTGCGCATTTCTGTTGGGTATGTCCCTAGGACAGGAAGTGAGGTCATAGGATGTGTGTCTATTCAGCCAAACAGTTCTCCAAAGTCGCTGCACCTGTTTGCACTCCTTACAGTAACGGATGGCAGTTGTTCCACATCTTTGCTAACTCTTGCTGAAGTCTGTTTTATTTTTAAATTTTGGCCATTTGGTGGTTTACGTAGTAGGTATCTGATTGTGGTTTTATTTTGTATTTCCCTAATGACCAGAGATGTTGAGCATCTTTTCATATGCTAATAAATCGTTTGAATCTTCTCTTTCCTGGAGTGCCTTTTGGAGCCTTTCAGTCACTTTTAAAAATTGAGTTGCTTGTCATTTTCTTATTGATTTGTAGGAGTCTTTTATATATTGTGGATAAGAGCCCTTGGTTGGCTGTATATATGGCATATATCTATTACAGAGAAGCTTGCCTTTCAGATTCTTAGTAGTATTTTTTGAGGAGCAAAGTTCTTAATTTAAACAAGTCCAATTTATCAATATTTTCCATTATGGTTCATGCCTTTCGTGTTTTTGTCTATCCTAAGGTCACAAAGAGATTCTCCTGTGTTCTCTTCTAGAAGCTTTATTGTTGTATCTTTCATCATTAGCTCTATGATCTATCTCAAATTGATTTTCTGTGTATGGTGGGAGGTAGGGGTTGAGGTTTATTTTTTTCTGTGCAATGCTGGTGCGAGTGAAAACTCATTCAACTTCTGGGGAGAACTGTTTGGAAGTATCTACTAAAGCTAAATGTATGCCTGCAAGGATGTTCCTAGACACTTTTATTGATAATAGCCAAAGTTGGAAATAAATTAAAGATCCATCAACAGGAGAATGGATAGATTGGGGTATAATTATACAGTGGAATTTGAATCAGTAAATAAAAAAGAATAAACTCTTGCTGCACACGACTTCATGGATGAGCCTTACAAATATCGTTGAGTGAATGAACAGTTGGTCACCTCTGGTGGAGGGAGGAGCGTGCAGTGGATGTTAACTGGAAAGGGGAGGAGAGAACCTTCTAGCTGTTGGCAATGTTCTATATCTTGATTCAAGTAGTAGTTATATCAGTGCAGTTATATGTAAAAATTCATAGAAGTCTGTGCCTAAAATTAATGCACTTTATTATACTGTTATACTTCAATAAAAAAAAATTTAAGTGGCTTCTCTGGGCCATCGCTCTCCCTCAATGTCCCTCTGCTAATATACCTAAGACAGACCCCTGCTGTGCTTGGAAGCACCATTGTCTGACCCTGGAGAAGTTTCTGCTGTTGGATCATGCTCCCCATTGGGCACCCTCCATCCCTCGGGGAACCCCATGTTCTGTGATTTTTATGTTTTCTTTTGATCTTTGGTTGTTTAAACTGCTTTCCTCAGGAGCATCGTTAGGACTCTTCCAGGGGGGTGAACTTGGATCTCATTCTAATTAACCCAACGATAATTCATTTTCCCCAGGCAGAGGTTCCTGTCTCCACTCCCTTTCCCACCAGCTGGATCCAGCCACCTCGGGCCTTTGGGGTGAGGAGAGGCAGAGGCATGGAGCCTGGCACCGCCTGCCCCACTGGCTCTGGTTGAGTTAGTCCTTCCCTCTGCGTGAGGCCCAGGAGGCCTTTCCCCATTAAAAGGGACTTTCACTTATTGTCTTTATTTTAAAATGTTTTGTGGAAAATTAAAAGATGAGAGACTGCCAGGCAGCACCTGAGCCAGCAACCCAGAGAGCGTCTGTGTTTTCTTCCAAGCCTGACCGAAGCAGGCCTGGAATCGACCCAGCGCTCCCCAGGCTCCTCTGCCTTCACTTATTCTCTGGGCTGCTCAATTCCTTTTAAGACGCAAATTGATTGGGATAATTTTTGCTGTAACTACAATTGCCATGGAAAGGGGGTGGGAGTGGGGGCTGCATTCAGGCTGTGGACTCCTGCAATGACTGCGAACCACTGAGTTACTGTAAAATGACCAGAAAATGGATTCAAAATTGAAGCCACAAATAATGTAATTACTGCAGTGTGTGCTCAAGGCTGCCAGAATGAGGGTTGGCTGCTGCCCTGGAAACATCTGGAGATAAAGCTGCCTCTGCTGCTGCTGCTGCTGTAACCCTTGCCCTGGTCCCTTTGGGGAAACAGTGTCCTTCCAGACTGGAAGATCATCAGAGGGTGGAAGGAACATGGAGGGGGCAGGAAAGGGGATGTGGAGGGAGTCCAAGAAGAAGAAATAAGTGAAGGGCAGGACCGCTGTCTCCTGCCACCCAGCAGTGAGATCTGATCACTGCATCTCTGGCAGAATGAAGCTCAGCATGGCCATCATATCATGTCCACTGTCATCACCACTGTCAACACCAATGCACCGTCATCACCGTCAATCATGGTATCACCTCCACTCTTGACTTCAACATCACCATCACCACACCTACTACCATCGCCACTGTCACTGTCATGGCAGCAACATCTTCAGCATCACAATCTCATCAACACCAACATCATCACCACTAATACTGACATCGCCGTCACCATTGTTGTCACCTCCTCTCTCATCAGTGCTTACATCCCCATCGTCGTTCCTGCCATCATCATCACCATTGCCGTCACGGCATTGACATGTTTATCATTCCCAATCCCCTCATCACCATCCCGTTATTATGTCACAACATCAACGTTATCATCGATTCCACCCTCATCGACACCATCACCATTATCACCAGCAGTGTCCCAGTGTGGTCCTCATCCTCACAACTGTCATCCCGGTACCTTTATCATTCTCCTCATAGTCAATGTCAGAATCAAACCATTTCCTTCAAGGTCACTCTCACAGTCCTCCGCATCACCGTGATATGTGGTTGGTCTGCTCTCTCTTGCCTCAGTCAAACAGGACACCCTGACCTTGGGCCTGGGCAGGGGGCGTGACCTTAGGGGTTGGGCTGGGTGCGGGTCAGGGTGGCGGGGCAGCATTTGCTTGCCTGCTTCAAAGCATCGATCAAAGGGGGAAATCCATAAGACAGATCCTTGGGGGTGGTAGTGGGAGGGAATGAGACACACAGTCGTTCAACCAGGTCATCAATCAGAAGGTCCTAGAGGGAAAAGAAAGAGAGTAGAGGCAGGAGGTGGTGAGACAGAAACCAGGGACATCAGAGGACTGCTGGAAGGTTCTAAACAGAGGTAGGAGGTAAAACATGAGAGAAACCTACAGATTTTATAGGGTGCCTGCCTCCTGAGGCTTGGGCAAGGGGGAGTGACCAGGCCTGGATGCTGTCACTTTCTCACTGTCACCATCTCCTCCCTGTTGGTATTCAGCCTCCACGGCCACCCAGGGACTCACATGTGGTCTCTTTCCTCAGGGAACACCTGCTCTTAAGGGGACAGAGTGGTTGGAGAGACACTCACCACACTCAGACAGCAGAAGAACCGCATGAATGGGCGGTGAGAGTACCGGTCAGGCCTGGCCTCCTAGGGGCGAAGGTTCTGGAAAGGAGAGCGGTCTCCAGATTGGACGAATTGAAGCACTTGTCATCATGGGTTTATGTCACACTGAGTGCTGCCCCAGGTTTATTGGCTCTAGGGTGGGAATAGCAGGGACAAAACTGTGCTTCCCTGGCTTGGCCTCCAGGCCCACAGCTGTGGGAGCACCAGGAGGGCACCACGTCTCCTGCTGTGTGTCCTCTCCTGCACTTAGCATCAGCCACAGGGGGTCCTGGTCACCAGGAGATGCCCTCTGTGTTGGCCCTGCTGCTTCCCACGTGTGGCTGTCCTGTCCCCTGTTCCAGGTGCTTCCAGACTCCTAACAATAACTAGCCCATCCCCCAGAGTGCTGTACCTTTCACCTAGGCCATCAGTGGCATTCTCTGGAATTCTTGAGGGAAGTACAAATTTCCGGAAAAATAACTACTATATGTGATATCTCTTACTCCCAGGAGGCAGTGAGGGAGGAGGGGGTGGATGTCAGTGGAGAGGACAAATACCCTGAAGACCACGCATTCTGATAGATTCAAAACCACCCTGTATTTTGGATCCACTAGTACCCCCCTTAGCCCAGGCGAGAGGGGCCTTTCCCAAGGCCTGTGCTTTCGATACTGCCCTCGCTCTCCTCTGGTCGGCTTCTCCCCCCGGGACAAGGGGTCAGTGGGACCAAGGGGACTTGCCCGCCAGGAGCCTGTGTCCTGCCCTTCTAGTCTTTGCTCCAAGTACCTAGAACCCTGAACTTCCTGCCCAGTTGGCTCTGAGCCCACCTCCAGGCCTGTGTGAGCCTCTTCCCCGGGCTGACCTCCAGAGGGAAAGCCATGCAGCCATGGTCATGCTCCTAGGTCCTATCTAGGGGTGACCAAGGGACAGCTGTTTGCAGGGGTGTGGGCAGAGCTCAGACATAAGGAATGGGGCATCCACATGGGGAGTGCAAGGCCTCTTATGGCTCAGGGTGGAGCCAGTGGTCAAAGAGAAGGGGGCAAGGGGGGGCTGGTGCCCCTCTCCCCACGTCACTGCTTGTGAGAAGTCTCCATCGTCTCCTGACTTTCCAGGTTGTTATGAAGGTATATTTGTCAAGGAAGGAAGAAAGGGCATGTTTATGTAACAGTTTTGTTAGCTTGACTTCCAACATTTAACTATTTAGCCACATGATATGTGGGCCTCCATTTGTACTCTGTCCCCGGGCCCTGCAAATCTTGGGGCTGGGCTTGAGCCCAGGAGATCATTCCCAGAGGCCTTTGCAGCAGCTAGGATGTGTCTGAATCCATGCTTAGGCTCTGTCTTGCCTCCTCCTACATGCATCATATGTTCATACATGTGCGTGTGTGTTCATACGTGTGCGTGCATGTTCACATGTGTGCGTGTAGTGTCATTCCCATGGCCAGAGGCTGGTGAGTTTGCTGATGCTCTATTGATGGATCAGTTAGGGCTCTTCTGGTTGCAAGTGACAGAAAACCAAATCCTAACCAGCTTAAGCAAAAAGAGAATGTCTTGGCCCATGTAACCAAAGTCCAGGGTTCCATTTGGTCAGGGGCTTGTATTTCTTTCTTTCTCTCGGCTCTGCTCACTCCTGCACTGACTCTGCTCACAGACAAGCGCCATGCTTTGTTGGTGAGCACAAGCTGGCTACTGCACCTCCTCCCAGCATCCAGTTACAGTGGGGAAGTACCTCTTCTCAGTGCCACGAGGTCTCATGACATCCCACTGTCTCTGACCGCTCACATGACCATCGGCTGTGGCCTGGGGGAGGTCAGTGAGCAGTCAGCCTAGGGTCTAAGTCACTCGCCCTCCCCATCATGGGTTGGGAGTGGAAAAGGCAGTGGAGCCCAAAGGAAAATTAGAGACAGCTGCCAGAAAAAAGGGCTGTAGTTCCTGGGGAGCCCTCCCCCTGAATGCCCCTGAGAGTCCCTTTTTATCACTCTTTTAGGCACAGGGCCTGTATGAGCCTCCACCCCTCCCCCCTTTGAGCCCCAGCTGCCCTGGGTCTGCTCATTTAATGCTCTGCTGTGCCCACTGATGTTTGACCTTCCAGAAGCATCTGCTGTCTGACCTGCCTGAGCCCTTGGGCCTCCCCAAGAATATGAACTATCTGAAGGCAGGGATTCAGCATTCATTCACTCAGCAAATGTTGATAAAGCACCTGGTCAGAGCAGTTTTAAGCACTGTGGACACAGCAATAAACAACATAGATCCAGCCCTTGCCTCCTCGGAGCTTACATTCTAGTGGGAGGAGAAAGTCAACAAATGGACAAGACTTCCGGTGGTCATTTAATAGATAAAGAAACAAAGCAGGGTACGGGGTTTAGGGAGTGTGCCTGGATGGGGATTGCTATTATAGGTTGGGCAGTGATGACTCTAATAAGACACACAGATGCAGAGACCTGAAGAAAGAGAGGGAGGAAATCGTGTGGATACTGAGGGAAGAGCATTCCAGCCAGAGGGGACAGTAAGTGCAAAGGCCCTGAGGCAGGAGCATACTTAGGGAGTTTGAAGAACATCATGGAAGCCAGTGGGGCTTGAGTCCTGTGAGGAAGGGAGAGAGGATGGGAGATGAAGTCAGAAAAGTGGTGGTGGTGATGGGAACAGGGGTGGGGAGGAGCTGCCACAGCAGGGCCTCGTTGGTCACGGTAAGGACTTTGGCTTTTACACTGAGTGAAACAGAAGACCTTGGAGCAGAGGTGTGATGTAATCCACCTTAGGTTGTGAAAGGCTCGCTCCAGCTGCCGAGCACAGAATAAATGGTAGACAGGATACCGAGCAAGCTGGAACCAGTGAGAAGGTTTCTGCAATAATCCAGGCAAAAGACGATGGTGGCTTGGACCAGGGTGGGCGTGGTGAGAAGTGATCAGATTCTGATACTTCGAAGGTGAAGCAACAGGAGTTGCTGATGGATCAGGATGTGGGGTATGAGAGAAGGCAAGGAGTCAAGACAAAACCAGGGTTTGGGGCATAAGGCACTGGGACAGTGCAGCCGCCGTTCACTGAGATGGGGGAGGCTGGGAGGAGAAGAGGGGGTTACGTTTTGGACACTTGAGGTCTGAGACGCGTCTTAGACATCGAAATGGCGATGTTGAGTGAGAGGTGAGATGTCCAAGTTGGATCTTAGAAGACGGGTCGGGGCTGGAGGTTTAGGAGTCATCAGCAGGTCGGTGTTTCGTTCCTGTTTGTTTCTCCATTTCCCCCCGGAACAGGGCCGGGTACAGAGCTGGTGATGCTGATCACAAGGACGATAACGTCATGCATGAGCACTGTGCTGAGGGTCTTACATGCGTTATCGCATTCGACCTTCCTGTGATCCCAGGAGGCGGGGGCTATTACAACCCCGGTCTCCAGATCTGGAAACTGAGATTCCGAGAGATCATCAGTCGTCCACCCTCAGAGGGTTCCAGTTGCTATTTTCCCGTGTTTATGGGATCATCAAAATCACTGCCCCCCATGCCTACAGCCCCCAGCTGCCTGATGAAGCCCGACACTGACCCCTGTACTGTCCTTCCCTCCCCCCTTCGTTGCAGCCTGTGACCAGCTGGCGCTGGGCGTGGTGGCGATCTTCGGGCCGTCACAAGGCTCCTGCACGAATGCGGTCCAGTCCATCTGCAATGCCCTGGAGGTGCCCCACATCCAGCTACGCTGGAAGCACCACCCGCTGGACAACAAGGACACCTTCTACGTGAACCTCTACCCCGACTACGCCTCTCTCAGCCACGCCATCCTCGACCTGGTCCAGTACCTCAAGTGGCGGTCGGCCACCGTGGTCTATGACGACAGTACAGGTGGGCAGCCAGGCCTGGCAGAGCTGAGGGCAGGGGGTGAGGGGGGCCGAGCCCCAGGATTGAGCTCTCGTCTGCTCGCCCAACTCAGCTGCCCCTGGGGAGAAGGTCCACACTCACACCCAAGCTTCGTCCCGTCACACCAACACTCACCCACAGCCCCGTGCACACCAGCCACACTCACACCTCACTCAGCCCCAGCCTGCTTCACACCTGCCTCACACCCTCCCCGCACTCCCACCTCCACCCCAGCAGCATGCTCGGATCTGCGCTCAGCACCCGCCTGAGCAGCTGCACAGCCAAGTCCATACCTGCCCGAACTCCTACACTCGCACAGTCCCATCTGCGGCAAACACATCAGCTCCGTGCTGGCTACGAGCACAGGCCTCGGACTCAGACAGGCCGGTACGTGTGCCGGCTCTGACGCTTACTAGCTGGGTAGCGCAGAGCTCTTTCCTCTCCTCCTCTCTCTTTCCAAAGACTCAAGTGCCAAGATGTTTCTTAGCCTGGCCTCTTAAGAGAGAGTGACCTTGGCAAGTCACTTAACCCATCTGGCCCTGCTCTGCCCGCGTGTCACGTCAAGAGCTACAGCGTCCAGCCTGGAAAGAGCCCTCCGGCTCTCAGCTGCCTGTGATTCGATGTCAGCTCTTGATTACCTCCTAATGGGAAGTGGGAACAGTCGGGAGAGAATCCCTCAGAAAAGACAATCAGAAAGTTGTTTGTTTAACTCGGGATTCTACAAGTATCTATCGAGTTCCTGCTACACTCAAGGCACCAGCAAGAAGATCGTGGAGGGAGGGGCCCCCACCCCTGCTCAGTGCCCCCAGCACGATGTCTCTACCATTGAGGGGCGCTTCTGCCCAGCTCCAGGTCACCTCCAGTGTCCCTGCAGCCCCGTAGATTTATCTTCTTAACATACCGCTGTGAACGATTGTCTGTCTCTGAGCCTGTTTCTACTTCCAGGAGCCTTCTGTGCCTCCAGGGCTTAGCACAGGGGCTGGGACAATGTAGGTGTTTTTAAATGTTTGTTGAACTGAATCAAATTGAATTAAAAATCAAGTTGAAATAAACTATAATTAAGTTTTGCAGGAGGCGAGGGAGAAGAAATCCGGATGTAGGGATCCCGTCTTCCTTTGAGAAGTTAATCGTATTGCAGGGGAGTGGGTGCCCACCCAGAGCTTGCTGGTCATTCCAGGCCATCAGAACTAAGCATCAAGTGACATGTACATAGAGTCAGGGATAAAGACACCCGGGGAGAGGGAGCTGTGTGGCCTCCGTTAGTCTGGGCTGACTTAGCAGAGGAGGAGAGACGAGCTGGGCCTTGAGGGCGGATGGACAGGGAGAGGGGTCGTGAGGGCGTTCTAGGAGGAGGGAACAGCATGAGCAAAATGAGGAGGTGGGACTGTGTGTGGCAGTTTTATCAAGAGGACAGCCTGGCTGGGGGAGAGGATTCAAGCGTGGAGGGTGGAGGGAAAGGTCAGGTAGATGGAGTGAATCAGGCTGTGCAAGGTCTCCACTGTCCAGCTTCAGAGTTCAGACTTTATCTTGTAAGCAGCCAAGGACCGTTGAGTATTGTTGAGCAAAGAAGGAGAATAATGAAAGCGGAGTTCTACAAGGTGTCTCTGACAGCGATGCACAGGGAGGAGTGGAGGGAGAGCCTAGAGCAAGAAGACTGAAGCAGAGGTGGGCGTCTTGGTCTAGGCAGGAGCAAAGGAGGCCTGAATTTGAGAGGCTGCTTGCAAGAGAACTTGGAGCCAGGATGGAAGAGAAGAATTGGTATGAGCAGGGCAATGTAGAAAATACATAGCTGGAGTGTCATGGGCACAGAGCGGTCAGGTCAGACACTGGCATAAACCACTGCCCAGCAGTCCTGGGCCCTCCAGGCTGGATGGGGATGGAAGAGGAAAAGATGAAGGCAGATGCCATACCAGTGAGGCTGGGCAGAGCTGATATTAAGGTCTAGAGCTTCCTCTCCCCAAGTGCCTTTAGCTCTGGCTCATGTACATGTCACTTGAGTCTTAGTTCTGGTGGCCTGGAATGACAGTGACCTCTGGGTGGGCACTCACTCCCCTACAATATGAGAAGATGAGATAACATCTTCATTTCTTCACCTTTACCAGTGTCCAACACACTCTTTCCTGCAGTATTTAATTATAGTTTAATTCAATTTGATTTTCAATTTGTTTCAATTCAGTTCAACGAACACTTAAAAACGTAGGGGAGTCAGTGTTGGAGCGGGTTTGGTCAAGAAGACGCTTGGTACTAGGGATTCAGGGTTGGATTCAGTCAACAATAATATAACTTTGGTGATGAATAGTGGGTAGTAAGCAGTGTGCTCCCAGAATCAAGATATTTCAAAGGGACAGGACAACTTCTGGATCATCAAACCCACAGAGTGGGAAGCACTTTATAGCAGGCTTTGGCTGTGTTTGCTTTGTGGGGTGTGTCCATTAGGATGTTTTGGCTGCAAGTAACAGACAACTCAACTCAAATTGACTTGAGCAATAGCCACTTAGTTATCTCACTGACGGGAAGTCTGGAGATGGGCCTTTCCTGGGCTGGTTTAGCAGTGCAACAGAGTCGGGTGCTGGGTCAGTATCATTGCAGTTCTCTCAACTTTCCCCCTCATAGTCACAAAAGAGTTGCTGCAGCTCCGAGCATCACATCCTCACATGATGACACCCCAGGAAGTAGGAAGAAAAGGGGTAGGAGCCAAAGGGATTTTTCTTAATGTGACTCATGCCTCTTATCAGGGAGGAAAATCTGTCTCAGAACCTTCCAGCAGACCACTCTGTACAGCTCACTGAGTCTGTCGCTACTACCCTAAGCACAGTCAAATAGGAATGGGATGGCCACTGAATGGTTCTTACCAATCACGAGTCATCTCTCGGGACTGGCATATTGCCACCCAAACAAAATCATGGTTCTCTGAGCATGCTGGAAGGAAGGTACATCGATTATCTATTTCTACAGTAATTCTGTGTAATAAACCACCCCCAAAACTTAGTGGCTTAAAATAAGAAGCATTTATTTAGCTCACAAATCTGTGGGGTTGGTGATTGACTGAGCTTGGCTGGGCAGTTGTTTTGGTCTCAGCTGGATTCCTCACCTGCCTGGGGGTTGGCTGACTGTTGGTTGATCTAGACTGGCCTTGGCTGAGATGACAGAGCTAATGGGCTCTCCTCCACATGTCTGTCATCCTCCAGGCGCTAGTCCAGGCATGTTGTCACAACAGTGGCAGAGTGCAAACAACCAAACCCAATGTGCAGTTCCACTCCAGGTGTCTGCTTGTGTCATGCCTGCTAATGCCCCGTTGGCCAAAGCAGATCGCATGGTTGAGCCCAGTGTCATGGGTGGGGCAGGCCACTGCCCATGAGTGGAGGACACTGCAAAGTTACATGGCAAAGGGTGTGGATATAGGGAGGCGTGAAGAATTGGGGTCATCACTGCAATCTACCACATGGGGAACTGTTTTAAAATGTACTGGGGACTTAATGGATAGGTACGACTGAGTGACAACACAGAGAGATCAATGCCATTGAAAGGAGAGTTGTTCCTGACAGTTCCCTGGAAGCAGGAGGGTGCACACCATGACACACAGGGCCACATGGAGAAGCACCAGGGGCTGGGCAGGCAGCAGGAGCGAGGGGAAAACATGGGCAAGAGCCTTTATTACTACAGTGGCAGAATTTGCTAGGTGGGGCCATCCCCTGTTGGGCAGGAAGCAAAACACAGATGTTGGGGTTTGTGATTGGAGGGTTTATAATATGATTTTTGTGTGCCCATGAAAACACAGGGTTGATAGTGATGTAAACAACTTTGGCCATTTGTTGGGCCCATGATTTCAGGATGCCAAGTCATCAGTTACAGAGTATCAAGAATGGTTATTACAGGAACCAACAGTGTTTGCCCTGTGAGCTTTGCCACGTGCCCTAATCTGCACACAAAGACAAACACATCCAGAGTGAAAGGAAAGAGCTTAGATAAAGCTGAGTGGAGGGAAGGCCCCAGCCAAGGGGCCAAAAGATCGGGTCTCGAATTTTGACCCCATTGCTAGCATGCTGCAAAACCTTGGGAGAGTCACTTCACCTCTGTGAGCCTCGGTTTCCTTATCTGTAACATTGGAACAGAGGTCCCTGTTCTGCATGCCTTTTAGGACGGGGAGATGGTTAAGTAGTGTAATGAATGCAGAAGTGCTTTGTAAGTGAAAAGCGTGGTTCTAACAACCGTGATTCACTGCAGATATTTTGAGAGAGATTGACTGGGGAAGCAGCCGGGAAGGAAGGCTCATGTCAGGCACACCGAGAGCCCTGTCCTCTGCTGGGTGGGCCGAGACAAGCCTCTGGTCTCCTCTGGGAATACACTGATGGGAAGGAGGCCTGACATTTGCTGCTGGAGAATGTGGGTCACTGCGGATTACACGGGGCGGTGCACTTGGCTGACAAGAAGACTCTGGTGGCCTCTGCTCCAGCATCTATGCTGTCCCTGTCCTCATGTCCTGGGTCCCCAAAGCCCGGGTGCCTGCTGATGCTGTGTATGAGTCTGAGAACCGAGAGTGGGAGCAAGGTGTGCACTCAGGGCCGGGCAGGGTCACAGGTGTGAGCGGGCAGCATCGTTCAGCCAAACTAAGAATTCCTGGGATTAGTTTGGGGGGGGTGAGGCTGGGTGTATGTTTTGGGGGGAGCTTGTGGCCTCTCCCTCCAGTGCTAAGGTCAACTGACATCCACTTCTTGCCCCCCATCAAGTCTGGTATTAGGAGGCCCTGTTGATCCGGACCACTCCAGGACTCCACAGCCCTCTCCGAACCCGTGCAGCTGGGTCTGAGACCTTCCAGGGACTGGGGGCTCCTGACGCCCACAGCTATGGCAGAGCCTGTCTGGGAGCTCTGTGGGAGGCCTGGGTCACAGGGCTACATCTCTGTCCTCTCCAGCAGAGTGCAATGAAGGACACCAATGAGATTGCTTTCCTGACATCCAGCCCTCAGGAATGGGAATGACAGGCTGAACAGACGAGGCGTGTGCACCAGAAACCGCTTGGGAGCCGAGACTGTGTTGGAAGTCTTCTGAAGTGGCTGTCTGTGGGAGGGAACTCTGTCCAGACAGGGGACACTGTAACAGTTGATTGCAAACTTTAGTCCAGTGCAAACTAGCTTCAGCAAAAGAAAGGGGGGGGGGCGGTGAGAGAGGGGATATTGTCGGCTGCCTTTACTGGAAAGTTCAGGAGTAATTTTAGCTTCAGGTACCGTTTGATCCAGAGGCTCAAATGGATCTCATCAGGACTTATTCTCTCTCTATTTGTCCCGTCTGACTTCTGCCCTGTTGGAATCCTCAGGTTCTACGTGGTGACCCCCAGACTTACTTCCTCCCTATTTGGAGTTAAATGAAACACGGGGTATCTCTCACCAGTTGCTTGAGCACAGTTTCTGGAAGTCACTCTGATAGGACCAGCTGGTGTCACATATCCATCTTTAAGCCCACACCTATATCTAGAGGAATATGTGAGCTGATTGGCCAGGCTGGGGCCACCTGCTGTGCCTCTGGAGCTGGGGTTGGAGCCCTCGAGTCATATGGCCCGAGAGGTGGGAAGGAGTTGTTCCCCAAAGGAAAACAGGAGTGCTGCTGGTGGGGGGGAGCCCAGCAGGTGGCAGGGGATGGCCTGCTTGGGACCCTGGCCCCATGCTGGCTCAGCCCCTCCCTGCAGGAGGTGGGGGCACAAAGAGGGCCCAGCAGGCTTGCTCCCAGGCTGAGCAGAGAGGAGTCAGCAAGAATGGACCTTGAAATAGGAACTTAAATGAACTTAATTAGACCTAAGCAAGCCATTTGTCTCCAGGAAGTGACATTCAGTTTTCCCTGGAAGTCCCCACATTAAGTGGTTTTGCAAAATGCCAAGGTGGAGGATGGAACTTTCAGTGCGGGGAGAAAAAAACAGCAAGTCAATCCAAATATGGAAATTTGTGTCGAGCACCACCTAAGTGCCAGGCCCTGTGCTAGGGGCTGGGGGGACCCCTGATGTGAAGGAGCTTGCGGCAGGATGAGGGGGTGAGATGAGGCCGGGGGAGGCCACTGTGGAGCGAGGACGCCACCAAGCTGGAGGGGTTCTGGCGGGGAGATCTCATCTGGACAGAGCAGTATGGGTAGGTTTCCTGGAGGAGGTGACTGCATTGAGCCTGGAAGAATGGGTAAAGCTTGCTGAGGCAGCCTGCCCTGGTGTGTCAGGGGTGCTGGCCACAAATACCCCCTGGCCTTACCCAGCTCAACCGTCGGTACACTTGAGCCTGGAGCCGCCGATTGTGCCCGCATCCTGAAAGCAGTTTGCTAAGGATGATTAGGAAGATTATGTCCCACGCCTCACTGTGTTGTAGGGGGCAGGGGGATGAAGAGGGGTGGCCTCTGGTTCAGGCTCCGTACGTCTCTACTCCCATTCTGGGTTAGAGAGGAGCAGGTGGGTGTGGTCAGTGGGCACGTGCCGTCTGTCTGTGCCTACTTTGGTATCCACGTGTGTGTACACGTATCTGTGCGCACGTGCCTTACCTACATGTGTACACATGTTTATAGACCAAGTGTCCTGTCCGTGTCCATGCCTGTAAACATGTGTTTGCATGTGCAGCTGTGTGCACACGTCTGTGCCTCAGTGTGCTGGCACCTGTGTCTGGCCACGTCCACACACGTGCACATATCTCCTTGGGCCACGTGTCCACGTGCGTGTGTGTCTGCAGACCTGTGGCCACAGGCACGTGTACGCCTGCGAGTCTGTGGATGCCTGCGCTGTGTAGACGTGTGTGCACACATGTGTCTTGTGCCCGGGCCTCTCAGGGCTCATCCGACTGCAGGAGCTCATCATGGCCCCCTCGAGATACAACATCCGCCTGAAGATCCGCCAGCTCCCCCTTGACTCTGACGACTCCCGCCCCCTGCTCAAGGAGATGAAGCGAGGCCGGGAATTCCGCATCATCTTCGACTGCAGCCACAGCATGGCAGCCCAGATCCTCAAGCAGGTACGTGAGCCCTGGCCCGCGGCGGGGATGGTCGGGATCTGCCCGCCACTTCTCGCACCTCCCCTTCCCCAGTACAGATCTAAGTTTGGTCCCTGGTCTGCCTCTCTCTGGCTGTGTGAACTTCAGCGGTCATTTTCCCTCTCTGAGCCTCAGTTTCCCCAGCAGCAAAATGGACACACTCCGAGTTGGCCCGAGGATGGAATGAGACGGATGAGCTGGCCCGGTGCCCGGTGCCCGGAGGGTGCTGAGTAACTGCCAGTTTCCATACCACCTCTGTGCAGGTGGGAGGCAGGGGCTGCTGAAAGGGGCCTGAAGCCACACAGGACGGAGCACTTTGGGAAGCACAGAGAGCCCCATGGGTCCCGGGAACAGCCCCCAGAGTGCCTCACCACCTCTTCCAGTGACTAATTTCCGTAGCCCGTGGTGCTTGGTGTTACTCTCCTATCCTAGGAGGTTTATCGAGGTTCCTCACACCGTCTGCTCAGCCCTGCAGCGACGGTGGGGGAGGAGAACAGCTCTCAGTCCTGGAGGGACCCCTGTTCCCAAACACAGCCCAGCGTGGCGTGCTGGGAACAGGAGCAAGCTCTGCCAGCCACCTAGGAAATAAACAGAGGAATCGCCCACAACTCCCCCCGAGGGGGCCGCAGCGGAAACCAGAACCACTCCGATCTGAGCCAGCGCTTTGTGTAAAAGGCAATTCTGTGGTCCCAGAAAGCATCCCTGGTGACTGGAGGAGGCACTCTGTGGGGCTTTGACCTGTGACTCTGTGAGATGCAGGTGGCAGGGAGGGGACACAGGGAGTGCAGGAGGAGATGTGCTGAGCAGGGACCGGGGTGTTTTCAAGGCCTGGGGGGCTCAAGTCCCACCCTCCAGTTGGGTCCTGCCAGGGGTGCCCAAGCCGACTGGCAGCCTCTCTGTCTTCCCCCAGAGGAAGCCCTGTACCAGGCTTCCTCACACCGTGGTTGAAAAGCTCATTTGAGGGTTTGAATCCTGCTTGCTTGTCGTGTGCCTTAGAGCAAGTGGCCCTGGAGTCTTCCCTTTCCTCTGTAGATGGAGTGAATGATCCCCACCTCGTACAGTTATGGAGGATTCGGCGAGATGAGGCGAGGAAACAGTTTATCCCGGTGCCCGGCACACAGTCGGCAGTGGGTGCGGGGCATCTTTAAAGTCGCTGTCAACGAGACACACACTTCCCAGAAATCCTTTAACCCTCACTCCCCAGCCCGACCGTGCCCGGTGTGTCTCTTCTCTTCCCGGCCTGTGTGACAGAATACTAACGACAACCACAACTTTGGTTTACTGAGGAGTTATCCTGTGCCAGGCACACATAGCTTCTCATTTACCGCCACCCTGGGAGGTGGGGACGATTATCGTGCCCAGTTTACAGGTGAGCAAACTGAGGCTCACGGGGAAAGTCATGGGCCTGAGGTCATCCAGCCAGGAAGTCGGAATTTACTCCCAGGTCTGTCTGACTTGAAAACTTCTAGAATTAAAAATGAAGATTCCGTGCTCAGCACGACACTGAACCAAACAAAGGTAAACGTGTCTGCTTACTGAGGACACCTCGGAGCCTTGAACACGCTGATGCGGGTTGGGGATCTCCAAGAGGGGGAGAGAATGGACAGCATTTTCAAAGTGTACTTGACCCAGTGACATTTTTCCCTCAGAGCACTTTGTGGGCCCAGCGTTCTGAAGAACTCTGTAGAAAATGCGTTATAGTCATTAGTATTATAGATTATAGGCGTCTCATAAAATACATAAACTATATCTTATGTGGACTTCACGACGGTATGTAATAATTCCACCACAGCCACGTGGCCTGCTTTGTGGTCAGCCAGGACCTGGGAAGCAGGGATGTCTCAGCCCTTCCCGGGGGGGCTGAGACTGAAGACAGACCCTCCTCCTCTCCCGCTGGGCTGGTGGGGGCCGGGCTCCCGCACACCTCTCTCTGGAGCCAGGACGGTGAGCTCAGCTGGGTGGCGTCCAGGGCACTTGAGAAGGAGTCTTGGGCTGAATCCATCAGCATCTCTCCAAGTGTGGCAGGCCCAGAGATGCCTACTAAAAAGGCAGACAACCGGGCCCCGCCCAGCCCTGCGGAATTTGTCTTTGGAGAGTGTGGTCCAAGGTTCCGCATTGTCATCTGTCCCAGGTGACTCTGTTGCACACACGTGTGTGAGATCCACCGCGGGGGGCCAGCCAGTCATTGTCACCGTTCAGACGTGGTCTCAGAGAACATCCCGCTCCAAGAGGCCAGCCTCCCCCCACCCACTGCCAGTCTGTCCTGCCCCCCAGTGCCCACCCCTGCAGTGGCAAGGGGGAGGGGGCTTCTTGGGTACTCCCTGCAGGTTGCTAACGCTCTGCTTTCCCGCAGGCCATGGCCATGGGCATGATGACCGAGTACTACCACTTCATCTTCACCACTCTGGTAACGTACCTCTGGGTCCCGGCACGGGTCGGGGTAGGCCTCCCTCAGAACAAGGTCAGCCTGGTGGGGACAGTTGCTGTAGCTAGAGGAGATTCAGGCTGCACTTGCTTCTGAAGGCTGTAGGTGTGGCCCCAGGCAAGGGCACAGAGATGTCTTGGTGGCCCGCCCACTTTGAGAAGTGACGTCATGTTGCGATTAAGGGCAGGGACTCTAGAACCTGCCGCTGTGAACACAAGCCTCTCTGCTTACTGACCGTGAGACCTTGGGTAAGTCATTTAACCTCGCTGCTTCAGTTTCTTCCTCTGCAAAATGGGCACGCTATGGCTTCTACCTCCTAGGATTGCTGGGAGGGCTAAATGAGTCAATAAGGTAAAATGCTGAGAGCCGTGCCCGGTTCGTGTGAAGGGCTATACAAGTATTAGCTGTTGTTATGATGATGGCCCCCAGCTCCTAGCCCACGCTTCCCCGTGCATGTCTCAGGCCTCACACCACAGCAGGAGTTGCTACTTTAGATTCCCACGGCATCCACACTGAAGTCTGCCCACTCACCGTCTGCCGGGCCAGCCTACCTGCAGGCTCCACATGGGTCCCGTCCAAACTCTGAGAATATTTAGGGCCATTTAAACCCATTTGGATAATTAGCTGTGGCCTGAGATCAGCAGAATAAAGAGATCCCTGCGCCAAAGGGGCACCAACTCCCAGCTGCCCTGCCTTGGAGCCAGACGCCCTCAGATCTCAGTGGGGCCCTGGATGGACTCTTCCACCCAGCCCAGGTCTGGGGCGAGTGACAGCATTGCTGACCATTCTGTCGCTGAAACTGGCTCCCGCAGTCTGCATCAGTCTTGTCGTGCGGCCCTGCGGGCCTCTAACTGTCCTTTGTTCATCCAGCACCCAGTTGACATTCCTTACCCAGCGCCTGTGCTCAGCTCAGCATCTCAAGACGACTGACACTGAGGCCCTTCCCTCAAGGAGCCCCCATCCTGTCTGGTCTGCATCTCTATGTCTAGCTTGTGCCACAGGCTTGTGCCATCACAGGACTAGACAGATGGCCCTGGGCACAGTGGAAGGAGACGCCAAGGGCTGGTGGAAGGTGGGAAATTGGAGGCAGGCTTTACAGGAAAGCAGATGCTTGAACTGGGCCTTGAAGGATGAGTAGGAGTTCACCAATGAGAGAGAGGAGGGGTATTCCACACAGAGGGGACAGCAGAAGCAAAGGCCAAGAGGCAGGTTAGCTCTTCAGTGGAGTGCTGGAGCTGGCTTGCTCTGGCTGATGGCGAGAGCCGATTGCATCCATCCCTTCCCAGCTCCACGTTCAGTGACATCACGTAGGTAGTTTGAAATTGGCGGTGGTGGGAGTATTCACACCACAGGAGTTGGCAAATGCTACAATTAAGCGTTTTTACCTCCCTCCCCCGAGGACTCATTGTTACGCATTTACCAGCACACTGCTGCTTATTACCCTCCCTCCGCACCAACCCACTGTGCCCTGCGCCTGTGGCAGCTCAGGGGCCACCCTGCACATTCTCCTGATCCCGAGCTCAGACCTGGGGACCTGTCGGGAGAAAGGGATCCTGGAAGCCGGTGACTGAGACCAGGCAGCTTCTCTCCCGAGTCTCTTCTGGATTTCTGCCCACCCAAGCTGGCTTCTCCCTGCCACATGGTATCCTGGGGAGTCACTGGAGGCTGGAGGAGGCCGCCAGAGCCCCAATATTCCTCCTCTGGAGCTGGGAGCAAGGCTGGGAAGGGGGGTGGGGCACATTCCAGGAGCCCAAGGCCCCGTGTCCAGCATGGCAGCCCTGTGCATCCCGTCCTGGGCTTCTAGGGTGCCGAGACCAACTTCTGGGCCCTGGGTTCCCAACAAGCCCTGTCAGCACATTCTCCTCACACCTTCGTCCTGTCAGCTCGCCTCCCTGAGTCCTCGAACTCTGAGGTGCTGTGACAAAGTCCTGGAGTCCAGGATGGGAAAGTGCAAGGGAGGGACAAGGGGCCACTGCACGGGCAGGCAGATCTCCCAGGACTGCTGAGGGGCACCTGCAGACCGTGCCCACCCACCCTTCACGGGACTCTGAGCACAGTGAGAGGAGAGCAGGCCCCGGAGGCACAGATGAGGACAGGAGTCCCTGCCCCACCGCCTCTTAGCCGTGCACGTGGCCAGGTTACTTAACGTCCCTGGGCCTCAGTTTCCTTGTCTATGAAATGGGAATAAGTGATGCCCTGGGCCTCAGATCCCTCATTTGGCCTTTTTGGTTTTAAGGAGCAGAATTCACTCAAGTAACCTCATTAGGGTTCGAGAATGAACCACCAGGTACAAGAGCAGACGGGGAGGGTGGTTCTGGATCCAGAGCGACTCTGGACATCATGAGGAGGATGGTCCCAACTGTCTGCACTGAGACTCAGCCAGTCTCTCCCACTGTCCTCCCTGGACCATTGCTCCCTCCCCCTGCTCCTGGCCCCTCCCCCCTCCTGGAAGTCTCCACTCCCTGGAAACAGCGCGTCTCAGCTGCCCTGGCTCGTCACATCCCTACCGACCACCCACTCCGCCTCTGCCACTTCTCGCCACCTCTTTCTCTGAGTTTTCACCCACCTTCCCCAGGTCCAGTTGCTGACTTGCCAAGCACTGGTCAGTGTTTCTCAACTGGGCACTGTATAGGCATTTGGGGGTGGACAGTTCATCATTCCAGAATGTTCTGCCCACCATAGACTGTTTAGCATCCCTGCCCCCACTCACTAATTTCCAGGCTTGGTGACAAATAAATGCCACCCCACATTTTCAAATGTCCCCAAGGTGGGAGCTGGGTCATCAACCCGTTTGTAGAAACCACCCTTAGGACAGGTGACCACTCCTTGGCCAATCAGCTGAGGTCTGGCGGTGGGAGGCGGAGTACAGTGGGCCCACAGAATCCAGACATGGCCACCAAGCAGAAGGGCTGGGGGCACTGGGAGGTTCCTCTGGAAGTGGCAGGAACAAAGTCTACCCATCTCATTCCCCCACCCTGAGTATTGACCCTCGCCCGCTCTGTCCTCACAGGGCCTGCAGTTACGCCCTCTCTGGGCCGTGTTCCCAATCCCAGCTCCAAACACTCACTTAAAAGCGTCTCTACCTGGCTCATGCCCCCATTCCAAGGCCAGAGTGGGTGTCCCCTCAAGGAGCTGAGGGAACAGCTGGGCCTGAAGCTTTGGGCCCTCAGCCCTGCGGTCTGGCTCAACCTTCCAGGCGAGACTGGAGAAGGCGCCACCCCAGTGACCCCAGCGCCCTCCACATTAATGTCATCGGAGGTCTGCAAAGAAAGTGCAGGGCAGGATCCTAGCACCCAGGGGCCTTCTCTGCCCCGGACAATGTCCACTCTCTGAATTTTTCCTTTGCTAGTCCAGTCCTTCCTCTGCTCGCTCACCCAGCAGCCGTATGCAGATGCGCTCCAGGTCCCAGGTGCTGCGTGGCACCCAGGTGGGAGGGGCCTTCAGAGAGGAATCCAACATGAAGCTCACTGCTGGTAGACTCCTTCATGCGCCTGAGCATTAAGTGCCCGATTCACCTCTGACACACAGTAGGTGCTCATTGATGCCTGAATGAATGAATGAATGAATGACTACAACACAAAGGACAAAGTCATCAGTGAAACCCTCAACATCCTCGTCACAGCGACAGTGAAGAGCATGGGCTCTGGTGCCAGTCTGCCTGAGTTGGAATCGAGGTTCTTCCACCTCCTTGGGCAGGTTACCCACCTCTCCGTGCCTCATTTCCCTCTCTAAAATACGGCCACAAAACAGTACTACATCATAGGGTTATTATGCTGAGCACAAAATATGTTGATGTCAGTAAAGCGCTTAGAAAAGTGCTTGGCATTTAGAGCTAAGAGTTAAATGGATTAATTAAGTAACTCCTGCTTGTGTTTTCTCTGTACTCAGCATTCCCCGCTCATCCAAATCTCAGAACAACTCTCCAAAGGAGGTGTGACTCCCCTCCTTTTACAGAAAAGGAGAAACTGAGGCTCAGAGAGGGCACTCAGCAGGAAGGGGGCAGAGCAAGTATTTTTACCAGCTGGGAGCTGTCCAGCTGGTCCATGACGCCTGTCATGCTGAGAACCTGCGTGAAGTGTTACCTGGCTTCCTTTGTCCGGCTCCGATTTCACAGGCCATGGTGGTCCAGGCGTGGTGATTGACACTAATGGGGAGATCGGAGCCTGCACAAATCCCAGCTGGGCCCACACTTGACAGGTTCTAAAGCCCTTTCTCCACATCGCTGATTTTCCTCTTCACAGGGCAGAGTTTGTGCTCCCCATTGATTGACAGGGAAACCTGGGACCAGAGAGGTTGAATGACCTGCCCAGAGACTCACAGCAGATCAGTGATGGAGACCTTGGCTCCTGACTTCCAGTCTTGCCCATGGGTGTTCCAGCCCATTGCCTTTCCACCCCGCAGCTCTCTGAGGGTCAGGGAGAGCGGATCCTTCGGGGAGGCACAAGGCTGCAATAGGAACAGATCTGTGGTGGAGTGTGTGTGTTGGGGGGTGGCTACCAGGGTCTCCCAGCAGCGCCCCACATGCCAGGACATCAAGTGTGTCCCCGGGACCTCTCCCCCCAGTCCATGTCCTGCTTCCAGCCCCAGCTCCAGGATCCTCCTTCCGGGAGGATTGGCTAAGGACTCTACCTCGTGATTCTGCCTCCTTCTGCCCATTGGTCAGCCGTGGCTGTACTGGGGAGGGCAGTGGCATTTGGCATTGATCTCCTTCCCCTTAGGAAACCCACATCGCCAACTCTTCACCTCTAAAACATTCTCCAAACTTGCTTCTCCCACGCAGAAGATATTTTAATTACTCCAGCTGCCATTATCTGTTGCAGCCAGCTTTGAGCCATTCCCAGATAACCCCGCGTTAATCAGCCCCAGCTGAGCCCCCGTACATGTCATGTGTACGTAAAAGCCTGGAGGTGAAAAAGGAATTATAATAAATTAATAGATAAGCAATCACAATTAATGCCACTTCCCGGCAGTAACAGTTATATCATGGGAAAGATATTTTCATCTGTCATTCCTTAAGGCGATGTTTTCCAAGCTTCAGCTTCTACCCAGTCAGACCCGTGGGGTGCTAATGAATTAGTCTATTATGTTATGCTGAATGTTTCTAAAAGGTCCCTCGTCGATCTTGAATTCAGTGTGTCAACATTTGGCATCGAGAACAGCAACTTTTTGCCAAGATGCAAGGTTGCACACAGTTCACTGTGTACAGCACTTGGGGTCTCAGCCCAGGGCGCTTTGGATAAAAAATTGGAGCCGGACAAAGAGGCCTTTTTACCAGCTTCCTGTTGTCACTGCCCTCACGTCACAGGGATGGTGCACTGGGTGCCACAAGGCCTATAACACTTTGCAGCTAAGCCTGGGCTCGGGGTGATGGGGAGGAAGGTGACCCCAGCATTGCCACCCTGTTGTGCCCCCTCCCAGGCTGTGATTGGCTACAGCCGCTGTGTAAGTGTCAGCAGACCAAATGCTGCATCTGGAGACTGGAAGGGCTGCTGTCACCAGCACCCAAGCTCGCAGTGAAGCCAGAGATGCCACCCCTCCCCTGAGTCTGGTTGGCCTCTGGTCCTAGAGGAGGGTAAACTGAGTCGTGGAGACCCTAGGCAGGCTAATGCTTTGACATCTTGCAAGCCTTAGATATTAGGTCAACACTGAATTGGAGGAGAGGCCAAGCCTCATTCAGGGGCAGAGTGAAGAGGGCACCCCCTGGAGGCAGAGCTCAGCTTCTCTTTCTTGGCCCCAGCAGTTCAGCTCTGGCCCCAACTTGCTTACACCACTTTGCAAAACAAAATCCTTCCATCTCCCCAGACTCGCCTCCTTCAGAAGTGGGTTGGGTAAGATCTCTTGTTCCTGAAGCAGGCCCCTTGAGGGTCTCATCCTTCATCCCAGGCAATTTACCAAACCACTCCTAACTTCCAGCCCGACAGAGAGCTTCCCCTGAGAGGAGGATGTGAAACACCATTGTCTCCATCCCAGACTCTTCTCAGTAATGTTTAGGGGCCCCAGAGAGCTACTCAGCTGACTGACTCTTCTTTCCACTTTAAGTGACAAGAGTATTTGGCTCAGGGGCTCATAGAAGAGACACATCTGTCTCTTCTATGAGAAGAGATGTGTCTACACATGGATGTGTCTACTGACAGTTGTTCTCAGTGGAGTGGAATCCCAGCGGTCCCAGGAGAAGAGCAGAAGCGCTCCTGACCCACCCTGTCGTGCATGTGTAGAAGAGTAGTCGGGGGAGGCTTCTAGGAGGAGGTGACACGAGCTGAATCCCAGAGAATAGCCCACCCAAGAAGGGCTGAGAAGACAGGCATTCCGGCCAGGATAGAACCCCCAGAAAGGTTCTGGCCCAGGGATGAGAAGCTGTGTAACGAGGGCCAGCGAGGAATGGGAAAGGGGGATGAAAGTAGTTTGGTGTTTCTGGGGCAAGAAATGGAAGGGGCTGGGAAGGATGGTGAGGCCGGTGGGGTGGAGGGCTCTGTAAACTGTACTAAGGAATTTGCACTTTATTCTGAGAAGGCAATAAGGAGCCATTGAAATATGTTAAGCAGGGAGGTTAAGAAGCCTGCATTTATCCTTCAGAAAGACCCCTCTGAGTGCGGCATGTAGGGTCACTGTAAAGTCCGGTGGGCGTGAGCTGGGGGCTGGGGGAGCATGCATCGTCAGAGGGCAGAGGATTTGACGCCATTGCTCTCCAGCTGTGAAACTTTGAGCCAAAGACCTAACCTCTCTGCGACTCATCCCTTCCTCTAGAATGGGGTGATAACAACACCCTCCTTGCAAGGTGGAAATGTGAACTGAGGTAATACACACACGGCCATTAGAACAGTGCCTGCTGATCCGAGGTTTCTAGATGCGCGGTAAATGGTGGCTCATCGTGATTGTTTTTCTATTGCCAAGAGGGGTAAGGCGGGAAGGACCCAGCTCACATCTGCTCCTCTCCTGCAGTAACCCAGGAATGCCCCTGGGGGCTGTGTCCAATGGCTGTCACGACCTGCTGCCAGAGGAGGCAGAATATTTGTCAAACACTTACACGCTTTCTACGTGCACCAGACGTGTTCTAAGTACGTCTCTTAACTCGTTTCTTCCTCACAACAACCCTATATGGTGGTGCTGTTATCATCCCCATTTTGCAGATGAGGCAACTGAGGCAAGGGGAGCAGGTGAAACTTGAACCCAGATGGCCTGGCCTCACGGTCTGCACTCCTAACCGTCACCTGGGGCTGCCTCCGGGAGCTGTGCTCGGGGAGGAGCGGGGGGGAAACGTCTCCTCCCCACTCCTTGCTGCTCCTCTCTGATTCCACAGGTACCCCCCTCTGAGCCCAGAGCCCTCTCTGTGTGTTTCCCAGTCAGCAGTAATAGCTCAGATTACTGGCTTCTCAAAACACAGCCTTTCCAGGCCCCGGGCTCTCTACGGTCTGTACTTTCCAAAAAAGCACAGTGACCATTCTGATGCATGTCTTGTCTTTGACAACCACTGGGGACACAGAGCACAGGGGTTTTTGAATAAGACAGACAATGACGTACAACCAGCTCTCCAGAAGGAGGAAAACCCGGATTTGTAGTGCTTGCCAGTTCCCATGGTGTAAATACTCCCACCACGGCCAATATCTAGCTACAGTGTGAAGTCCACCGCTGACAGTAGAGTCGGGAAGTGCTAACAGTTAGCTCTCACACCAGTGCGAGCCAGCTCCAGCGCACGGTCGGAACAGACCTAGGGACAAATCCTGCTCTGCCTTTGGTGAGCTTTATGACCTTACCTTAGGCAAGCCGCCTCACCCTCCTGACCTTGTTTCCTCATCTGTGAGCAAAGAACGCTATTACATACCTACTGCACGGGAGGTTGTGAGGATTTCATGATAAACTCCACGTGCGGGGCTGAGCACAGTGCCCACCCCCGCTCCCCACTGAGACTGGGGCTGTATAGACACTCTATGGCCCACTCAGTGGGGACCTCCCCTCTGCTCAAGACCCTGCTTCCTGCTCCCACCCAGCCCCTTCCCCATCTCAAATTCTGGCCTAGAATCAGGGCCATATTTATTCGGGCAAAGCTGGGTCTACACTTTCTTGCCTGGGCTCCAGTCTGCTCCAAACCTCTCCCCTCCTCCTGAAACCTTCCAAGGAACCGACACAGTGCATTTCAGAAGGAGGCCATTTTTGGGGGGAGCAGGAGGAATGGGAGGAGTTTGGCATCGATTAGGATCGTCTCAGGGACCAGAGGAAGCCGGTGCGGTGTGGAAGAGCTGCTCTGTGGGCTCCAGGTTTCATCACTCGTCATCTTTGCATGAGCCGCCATCGATTTCACCAAAGCCGGGACTGTGACGGGGCTGGATGTTCCTCCCGATGGCTGCGGCCACGGAGGGACAAGTCCAGTGTCCCGGCCACTCTCTAGGGACCCAGGAAAGAGACGGGCTGGGGGCCCAAGTGGAAGGCAGCCTGGTAAGGGAAGAGTGTGGAGACAAATAGACAATAGATGAGGAGGAGTTTAATGACCTTAGGACTCACTCGTGGGATGGGGCCGATCTAGATTGTTGCAGTGGATTTTTTCATGCAAATATAGAATGAACGTATGTCGAAGATGGATTCAGCTCATTCACAGGGGAACCAACCCGTAGGATGTCAATGCTGGCTCAAAGAGATTTTGAGGAACTGAGTATTTATTTGGGGAAAAACCCAGAATAAGGTTGCCATGTTAGGTCCAAAATGAATTAATGTCCTACAGGGCAATCTTTTCTACGGGCAAAGAACTACTAGTGGGCCCAGAGTCTGGGCCTTGAACCAGCAGCGGACAGTGAAGAATGCATTCCAGGTGCGTCCTCCTGGACTTACACGATCCTGGGCGGGCCTGGAGAACCGTGTTTCCATGCCACGTCGAAAGGACACGCTGCCCTCCTTCTGCCTTATTTCCAGGGTTGGGGCGGATCTTCTTACCAGGATGGAGCTCTGCTCTGCTCCATGCTGCCGCCCACCACCTCCCCCGCCATCTCTTCTCAGCTCAGCACCTGGCTTCTCCCTCTGTGTCCCCCACCCCTGCCCCTTTGCCTCCCTCCCTCACTGGCCCACCTTGCCCCGGAGCTGGAATTGCAGGAGGGGCTGCAGCTGGGCTGCCCCGTGCGTGAAGGTCTGCTTTCCTGGCGCCTAGGCCAGGGCCTGCCCGTTGCACCAGACTGGACGTGACCTGGCCCACAGACCGGCAGGCTGACCACTGGTCAGCTGCTCCTAGGAGGCAGGGGGTGGGGAGGCCTGGCTTGTGATGTGACGTGGGGGACGAGAGGAGAGAAGAGGGAAGCAGTACTCCTTGAGTCCCAGGCTGAAAACACTATGTTAACATACTCTCTTTTAGGGAATAAAATACTCCCTTTCAGCCTCCCTCTGGCTAACTTGGAGATGGCCAGACCCAGTACCATTTCCTCCCCCACAAGAAGAAATGACCATTAGGACTATTGTCAAGCTCCTTTGATGTTCCAGGCTGGACATTTTACGTGAACTGCTTCACCAGGTCCCACAAAGGAAGCATGATCCCTGTTTGGTAGATGAAGAAACGGGACAAGTGACTTGCCCAGGGTCCGGCAGTGAGTACGTGGGGTCAGCCACCAGGCAGAAGGGTGTTCCAAGTTGACTCCAAGTCCAGTGAGCCTCACCCCCCACAGGGCTGCATGGGGCGCTGCAGCCCCACGCTCTGGGGCAGCCGGGTAGGGAGTGTGGGGAGGTGGGGCCGGAGCTCACAGCAGGCCACCCCTTTATTTACACAAACCTCTCTCTGTCAAGGATCTTTATGCATTAGATCTGGAACCCTACCGCTACTCAGGGGTGAACCTGACGGGGTTCCGGATCCTCAACGTGGACAACCCCCACGTCTCGGCCATCGTGGAGAAGTGGTCCATGGAGCGGCTGCAGGCGGCTCCCCGGGCAGAGTCCGGCCTGTTGGACGGAGTGATGATGGTACGGCCGCCAGTGGGCCATACCCGGGGCTTCCCTCCTCCCTCCCAACCTCGCTCCCTTCCCTCCTCCCTCCCTTCCTTCCCTCCTCCCTATCTTCCTCCCTTCCTTCCTTCCCTCCTCCCTCCTTACTTTCCTTCCTTCCCTCCTATCACTTCCCTTCTTAAGACCTGCCATGTGTCAGCCAGACCTTGGGCTAGGGGCCAGGGCCACAAAGGAACCAGACACAGTCTCACCCCAAGGGTGGAGTACAGGCATGTAAACGGATGGTTACAAGAGCGGGGATAAGGAGCAGTGGGTCCTGGGCATGCGGACTTTTGGCTGTGACAGGCAGAAGGCTGGGAAGGCGGGAAAGGAGAAGGTGTGGGAGGGGCCTAGGCAGCAGCAAGGACAATGGGATGGGGTGGAGGGACTGGCAGGAGGTCTGAGCTGCAGAGGGTGTGAGTCGGGTGTCTGCAGAGCAGCAGAGTCAGCACAAGCCTGGCCTCGCCCTGGGGGCAGGGACAGGGTCACCTCCAGGGCCTCAGGGCCTTTCCCTCACGGGGCCCCACGTACCTGTGGCGGGGGAGGGGAATGAGCACAGAGCAGGGTGGGCCGAGGACTCTCGGGGCTTGGGGGCCGGCTCTCAGGCAGGCCCTGGGCGCCCCCCTCCAGACCGACGCGGCCCTGCTGTACGACGCCGTCCACATCGTGTCTGTGTGCTACCAGCGGGCGCCCCAGATGACCGTGAACTCCCTGCAGTGCCATCGGCACAAGGCCTGGCGCTTCGGCGGCCGCTTCATGAACTTCATCAAGGAGGTGAGTGTCCCCACGTCCCCACCAGGGCCTCCTCCCAGGGGACCGCCAGTGCTGCAGAGCTGCAGAGGTCAAAGGCCCAGGTTTGGGAGTCAGACAGAATCGATTTCCAATCCACATGACCTTGGGCAAGTTGCCTGCCCTCTCTGAGCCTCAGTTTCCTTGGACGAAAAGGGTCTCACCAGGACCAATCTCATAGGGTGATTGAGGGGCCAAGTCCTTGGTGCATTAGGTGTCAGTGGGTGATCAGCATTGTCAGCAGGACACACCACGGGCTTTAAAGGACAACAGGTGAGGGTCTTTGTCTCCGGCTGTGTGACCTCGGGCAAGCTAGAGAAGCTTGCTGAGCCTTGATTGCCTCATCTGTAAAATGGGATACAAGCACGCCTGCCTCTCAGGGATGCTGTGAAGATGAAATGAGATGCCACGTGGAAAGTGCCTGGTGCCGTGCGGGGGCGGAGGGGGCTCCGTAAATAATAATCAGCCCCACACACTCCTCATCCCGTCACGGGCCCATCAGCCAACTTCCCAGCCAGGGTTCCCACTGGGACCCGGCTCTCCTGGTGCCGTGGCAGCTGTGGAGGCGTCCCATCCATGGAGCCGATTCAGAGAAACCAGAGAACACGGAATCTGTCCTGCTGCCGAGAAGATGACCATGGAAACACATGGTGTCAACTTTTAATCTCAAAGGACTCTCCATCGCCGTGGTCCTTGTGAGCGAGGGGTAGCAGTTTATTGTTCCCATTTCACAGATGGGGGACGCCAAGGCGCGGGCCCGCATCCCGGCTCCATCACAACTGGCTGTGTGACTCTGGTGAGGTGACTAACTTCCATGCTCAGTTTCCTTGTCTGTAAAATGGAGATAGTAAGAGACCCGGCCTCAAAGGGGTGCTGGGAAGACGGTGAAAAACCATGCGCAGAGCACCTCGCCCAGGGCCCGGGCAGAGTCAAATCCCAGCAAATGGTAGACAAGGCTCGGGGACGAGATCTGGGCAGGGTCATCCAGGGTCAGAGAGAGTGGCCTGTCCAGGGCAACACCACGTGCAGCTCGGGGAAGCCCTCTAGGAGGGCTCTGTGTAGACGATCTCTTGGTAGCGATCGCTGTGGACCAGAACTGAAGCGGGCTGCCTTGGGGGTTCACTCATTTATCCAGCAGCTATGTGTGGGCGCCTGCCGGGTGCCAGGCGCTGAGCTGGCACCAGGGATCCAGCGGAGCTAAAACAGATGAGCCCTGCGCGACAGAGCTGCCGGCCCGGGGAGGGAGGCAGACATCGATCAGGTCGTCACATTGAGCGTGGTCCCACACACAGAGGCGGGCAGCGCTGTGAGGGCAAATAACAAAGAAACCGCCGCTGGATCCTCTGCAGACAGGGCAACCTTCTGGGACGGGAGGTCCCGAGTTCTCCGTGACTGCTTGGGATGAGGCCGACGCCGGCTCCTCCTACATGTTGGAGCGACACTACGAGGCATATGGGTGGGACACGGGTTTCAGGGTTTGACGCACGTGCCCTTGACGCATGTGACGCTTCTGCCTCTTCCTGGCTGTGTGCCTTTAGTCAAGTTCCTGGACGTCTCTGAGTGTCAGGTTCCTCACCTGGCAAACACCGTCTCATAGTCATTGTGAGGGGCGGTTAAGTCTTTGGCACCAGTTCCCTCATCCCTAGAAGGGGCCCCAGGAGCAGATGTTTTGGTGTAAGGACCATGATGATCCCTTCTCATCAGCCCCTCAAGACTACAGAGAAAGTCCGACTGTCCAATGTCCTGAGCAAGGCCTGGCTGGCCTGCGCCATCATCAGCTTGTTCTCAGGGAACTCTGAGGCCCGACTCCAAGCCTCCTTCCTTGCCAGGCCTCCAACTGAGTAGCCAGAGGCTGGCATGAGGGTCTCAGTGACCCAGGCCACAACCCTGGGACCCTTAGGAGCCAGACCAAAGTGGCTTTGAAGCTTAACCACTTTTTAGCTGTGTGACCTCAGACCAGCTACTGAACCTCTCTGTACCTCAGGTCCTCCTCTGTACAATGGAGATAATACTAGGGTTGTTGTAGGAGTAAGTGAGTGACGGTGTGCGTGAAGCACTTAGGACAGCGCCTGGCCCCGAGCGGGTGCTGAGCAGACTGGCTGCTATCACATACTATTCTTTCTACCCTCACAACTGTCATCACTGTGGCTTCTGGTTCCATGGTGCGTTTCCAGCTAAAGAGGATCTCCAGGCCACACGGCTTCGGGGCCCCCACCCCGTCCACCCCTCACGCCTTGGAATGCTTGAGGATCAGCAGTGAAGCCCGGAGGGGAACAGATTTGTCACTGCCCACGCCAAAGAAAGGGGGGCCCCCTTCTCCCTCCCGGGGCTGACCGGCCCACGTTGGTGTACCTGGCCCTCCTGTTTCCTGGTCCCCGGCCGAGTGAATGGCCTTCGCCCCTCACACTTCTTTACAGAGCCCTTTCCGAAACATCTTCATCTTACCTTCATTTTAGGGCGTGGAGACCAAGGCCCAGAGCAGCCACGTGGCTTGCCCACAGCCCTGCAGCTGGTCACGACCAGGACCCAGGTGCCCTGCCCGAGCCCACACACAGTCTCTCTTGGACCATTTCCGAGTTGCCCGTCTCCCTATCTGGCTGCGTGACAGTAAATCACTTTAAAGACTTGGCATTTCTGAGAGGAGCTGGAAAATACCAGGCCGGAGTTCAGAGCTCGTGAAGCATCTTTCATTTAGCGAGTCCTCAGCGGCGGCTGGAAGGGGCGGGTGGGCCGCAAATGTCACGGGGAGGAGCTGCCAGCGGCTCCCTGCCCTGGCCCTGCCCCTGCCCTCCCGCCCACAGACAGGCAGCATTTAATTCCTCTGTAGCTGACAAGGAGAAAGCCTTCCCTCAGAGTGCAGGTCTGAAGGCACCTGCTGTGATTTCCCCTGGGGGCCAGGAGAGAGGCTGCGGGGCCGCAGGGGAGGGGAAGGCGGAGGGACTGGAGACCAGCCTGAGGGAAGGTGAGCCTCCCTGTGGTCATGAACGGTGGTCTTCACCGCCTCTGAAGCATCTTTTAATCTCTGTCCCCAAACCCTGCCTCCGGCTCCTTGGGCCCCATCAATCTCCCCGCTGGACTTGGGCACCCTGACCCCAAGCTCTTCGGCTCTGCCCCTGCAGAGAGTGCTCTGCCCTGCACCACCATCACCTGGGACCTGCATAGTTCCATCCCTGTTTGAGCCTCAGTGTCCATGACTGTAAAATGGGGGCAATGATGACACCACCTGGGGGGATTGTGATGAGAACTACATGAACCCACGCAGGGAAGATGAGCTCTCTGTGATGGGGTTTCTACTGAGGCCTTGGGCCTTGGCCCACAGGACCGCCCCTCTCCCGCTGCCAAGGGCCAGCCCTGATCCAAGGAAGCTCCCTGGAGGGAAGCAAAGAGAAGTAATACTGTATACCACTTAGTAGGGATTGTATACGCCAGGCTCTGTGCTGAGCCTTTATACACCTTTTCTAACCCCCGTAGAGTAGGTAATTTCCCCCTCCCTGAAGCTCAGAGAGGTTAGACCCCTTGTGCAAAAGCCCACCTTCTATCCCCTTTTGTTTTACAGCCTCCCAGTCGCTGCCCCTCTGCCTGAGCTAGCATAGCCATTTGCCCATCGACACACTGATCCAGAAGACTTTACAGGGCCTTTGAATTGCCCAGGTGCTTGGAGATTCCCGAGGGTTTTAGTTTGGGATCTACAGATAGGCCTCCAGGGATCTGTGAACTTGTGTGTCACGTTGTGAGTCAGCGGGGTGGTGCCGGGGACATTCGGTCAGGGGGAGGCTGGGAGCCTTCTTCAGAACCTGCAAGGGACTGTGGCCCCGGTGGGATTAGGAACCCGATTGGCAAAGCAAGGACTCTGATATTCAGACCCACGTGCTCTGCGCCCTCTCCCCCGACCCTCTGGCCTAGTCGGGCTGTGTGAGCCCCCAGCCTTCCTAGGTTGCCCAGGACTCCAGGCTGTGTGGGTCTGTTCTTCCTCTGGCTTTTGGGCATTTTCCCGTGTGCCACCTGCCTCCTAACTCCGAGGAGGAGGAGGAGGGAGCCGGCTTCAGCCTGAGGGGCGGGGCGGGTCCCGGGACCCGGAGCTCCAGTTTGGCTGTGCCTCTTATTCACTCTATGAGCTTGGGGTCCCTCTTGGAGCCTCCTTCCTCCTCTGTCAAATGGGGACCATGACCCTCGCTGGGCCCACCTCCCGGGACCGCTGTGGAGGCTGCATGATCTGAGCGGCAGGAAGTAGAGCGAACACTCTGGGCTCACAGAGGAGAGATTATCTAGAACAGAGTTGGCAAATGTTTTTGTAAAGGACCAGATAGTAAACATTTTGGGCTTTGAGGGCCAGATTGTCCCTCTTGCAACCATTCACCTCCCCAGTTGCAGGGCAGAAGCAGCCAAAGGCAGTATGTAAATACACATGGGCGTGGCTGTGATCTAATAAACTGTTTCTGAAAATGGGCAGCGGGCCCATTTGGGCCACCCGCCCTAGTTTGCCAGCCTCTGATCTAGAAGATGAAGCTCTTCTTGGTTTGGGTCCAATATACTTTTTCTGACCCCCTGCCTGCCTCTCTGTGTTCATGATGCCAATGACAATAAAAAATAACAAAAGCTGCTATTTATTCAGGGCTCAGGTTGTACCAGGCACTGTTCTAAGTATCTTACCTCATTTCACCCTCATAGCATTTTCGTAAGATGGATACTGTTATTAGTTCTATTTTATAGATGAGGAAACTGAGGCAGACACGTTAAATGAAATCCACAAGGACACACGGCTAACTGTGGTTGAACTAACATTCTGACCTCAGAGTTCTTAACCATGACGTGCACGGAGCTGGGGTTGGAGGTGGTGGGGTGACCCTCTGTGTCTCCCCTGGCTCTCTGGGGGCTACCCTAAGGGTCTGGTTTGCAGCCAGAGCCTGCTTGGCCCCTTGGCTTTCTGCCCCTTGGCAGGTCTCGCCGGCCCCACCTCTGCCCGCCTGCCTCCTTGCCCCTCTCTAGGGACCTGACCCCACTCCCCCTTCTCGTGGCTTCGAGGCGGGGGCTCATTTGAGCGCATCCGAGATCGATGTTGTACACGAGAAGGTGCAAGTGTAAAGCTGGCTAAAGAGCATAATAGAATTTATGGAAATCGCTGGCTCGCACCACAGCCCGGGCAATGATGGAGGTGATTATTAATTAATCATGGTCTTGGGGGAACAGTATCAGTGCAAGGAGTAATTAAAATGAAGCATTGTACAGTTGTACCGAATGATGATTTATGAGCCCGAGGAATTGCCGCTCTGCCCTCTTTCCTCCGCAGGCTCAATGGGAAGGATTAACTGGACGGATTGTTTTCAACAAAACCAGTGGCTTACGGACAGATTTCGATCTGGACATCATCAGCCTGAAGGAGGACGGCCTGGAGAAGGTGCGTGGGCTCAAGAGCGGGAGGGCAGGCAGAGGAGCAGGGGCCCCTGAATTCCCTAGGATAGACCCTGGGCAGAGGCCCAGAGGGAGGGAGCAAGCCCCAATCCAGCTGCCCCCTCGGGGCTCGACATGATCCCGTGTGGCCCGTGCCTTAGCCCTTCAGAATGGAGGGCGCGGAACCCAGTGGTCTGGCCCCAGCAGACACCCAAACCATCACCCTGCAAGCAGTGGCCATCAGGGATGCTTAGCTGGGAAAAGTAATGAAAGGCTCAGGCGGCAGACGGACTGTCTCTAAGTCCCTGCAGGGCTGTCATGGGGGCAGAGGGACAGACATGTCCTTGGGTCAGAGAACCTTTCTAACAACCAGGGGGTACCTGCCTGGTGCATAGTGAGCTCATTGTCACTGGAGGCATTTAAGCAAAGACTGAAGGAGGTGATTGCTTGTCTGGGAGGCTGCAGATTCTTACCCTTGGAAAGAGGTTGAAGCACGGGGATTCTGAACTCCCCACTCTGGGCTTCTAAGGGCTCTATGATTCCAGGGAGTTTGGGCGAGGAGAGCAGGCCCGGCTGGGTCTGCGGCCACCCATCTGGCTTCCATAGAAACGTTTGTAATGAGGCCAGTTATGATCCCTGGCAACCTTCCTCATATTCTGGCAAAGTCAGGCTGCTGGACTGAGAAGGACAATTTAACATTAGCCCCCAATTCTCGGTGTCCCCTGGGACCTCGGGGCCAGGGGCTCAGCCACGCCCTCTCTCACAGCAGGCTGGTCCCTGGGAGCCACCAGGGCACCTCTCCAACCCTGGGAGTGGGGTGTATGAAATGCGGGGAGCAGAGGCCAGGAAGAGGAGGGGCCCGCTCTGATGCCCATGGGCCTTCGGGAGGCCTCGATTACTCTCCTCCTCAGGCCTCCTCCTTGGATCATTTTCACACCCCCACCTGGCCTCCCACCTCCACTCCTGAGCCCTCCAGCCACCCTGAGCGTACACACAGATGAAGCTTCCCAAAGCAGACCTCTACCCTGCTCTGAAACTGCCCGTTGCTCCCCAGTGCCGAGTCATTACGTTTCAGCCCCCTCACCCCAGCCTTTAAGGCTCTCCAAGAAATGCCCCCACCTGCCTCTCCAGGCCTAGTCTCCACTGCCCGCCATGGCCGGTCACACTCCCGTCCCCCTGCACCTTCAGCCTTTGCCCCCACGATCGCCCTGGTTGCAGGAGTGGCCTCTGTCTCCTTGGTTCGTTCCCCCAGGCACGGACCTGGCTCTGCCTGGGTTGCATCCTGTGGTCAAGGTTACTCCATTCACTCCTGAATTTCCCCACGGACCCGTCGGCCACTCTGCTGGGGAGGGGTGGCCGGGGCAACCTCACCATTCCTCTGCAACTCTTTCTGGCCACGTCATCCCTTCAGGACAGGCTCTGTGGCCTCTGCTCCCAAGATCTTCGAGGCCAGTTGGTGCAACCCTGTATAGACTCTATGCGTTCTCATCAAGCAGTCTTCCCGCTTCTGTTTAAACTGCGATACTGGGGCCCTCCCTTCCTCCTCTGGCAGTACCACTGAAATAGTTTTCACTCAGTCTCATCTTTGCTCTCTCAGCTATCCATCTCTGCAGACAGCCTAAAATTCTAAGGACAGCAATGAAATGGCACGCACGCCGCCACTTCCGACTCCCATGCCCGTGGCAGGCATCAGTAACTGATTCAGAGTACTCTTTCCATCTGAGCCCACCGCAGTGTCCTTCTCCCAGCAGCCCTCCTGGCAACTGGTACAAATTGACCATAGCTAATACTCAAGAAAAGCTCTCTCGGGGCTGGCCCGATGGCGTAGCAGTTAAGTTCACGTGCTCCGCTTCGGCGGCCCGGGGTTCACAGGTTCAGATCCCAGTCATGGACTGATGCACTGCTTGTCAGCCATGGGGTGGCGGTGTCCCATAGAAAGTAGAGGAAGACGGGCATGGATGTTAGCCCAGGGCCAATCTTCCTCAGCAAAAAGAGGAGGATTGGCAATGGACATTAGCTCAGAGCTAATCTTCCTCACACACACGAAAAAGAAAAGCTCTCTCGTCTGTACCTGGACACAGGCTGACCTGCAGAGGCGCCCACAGAGGCTCCTGGCTGCAGCCTCCAGACCGTGGGCGGAGAGGCCTCTGCAGGCCGATCCTCCTCGGGGCCAACTGTTCTCACGTCCCCACGGCACCTGGTGTCTAGCAGGGCGTGCCGTCGGAGCTCAATAGATGCTTGCTGGGGCAAGGGTTCCTGCTGTTCATTTGGCCTCCGGACAGATTTGCCGAGCACCTCCAGTGGCGTGCTGCTGGGGACACTTGTGCAGAGCCAGGCCCACTTGAGAGAAGAGCCTCTTTGGTGCTGTCTGCTTGTCTCCTCTCCTCTCAGCTCTGGGGGCTCTGCGTAGACAGAGATCCTGCCTGGAGAGGGTGTGAGCCCCCAAACACAGCCGCTCTGCCTCTCGTATCATCACTTCTGTTTGCTCAGCCAGGTCATAGCTGATCCAGCCAGCTCCAGCCGCTGGCTTTGGGAGGATTAAGGCAGAATTACCTGAGCATAATTACATGTCCCTCTGCTATCTGCTTCGCACAGCTCTCTTAACGGGATGTTTGCATTTGGCCTCTCTGTTTAATTGATTGGGTTTCCTGAGTGCCCCCCAACTGGGCCAAGGACAGAGTGGGCACACCAAACCTTCCTCAAGAGAGAGGAGCTGAGATGGGGGCAGAGCTGGGTCCAAAAGGACTTTCGAGAGGCCCAGGGCTTTAGCACAATTTGTAAACCGTATCTGCCCTTGCCTCCCTCCAGCCTCAGGCCTGATATCAAGGGCACTGTGGGAACAGAGGTTATGCACCTCGGCTGGGGTATCTGCCAACTTTAGAAGTAAAACCGCAGAGCAAACTGCCTTCAAATCCGGCAGTGTCCCCGCCTCCAGTGAGCGTTGTCCACTCTGTTCCATCCCACCCGCAAACAGCTACAGAGAGCAGCCTCCTGCCCAGCCTGCCTTCCTGCACAGGGCACATCGTCCGTTTATCCGCTCATTCCACAAACGCTTGGTGAACATCTCCCCTGCTCCGGGCCCTGTCCTGGGCTTTGGGGGGTGTCTGGTCTGGAGTTGGCACAGGGGCTGAGACCCAGTGAGTGAGCAGATGGGTGTCCAGGGTCTTCCCTGGAGGTGGGAGGCCTAACCAGGCTCAGAGCGACTCTGTCCTAGGGCAGGACCTGGCCCTGACCCAGGACCCCTGATTTCCTCATGGCGTCTGCGCCACCCCGCACTGGCGCCCGCTGAGCTCCCTGGGGCTGTCTTTACTACGTTCACCTTCCCCCTCCGCATTTTCCCTTCCAGCTGCGATGGGTTTGCCAGCAAGGGGGAGATAGCAGAATTCAGAAGACTTGACACCTTGGGGGCCTCCTCCAGGAAGGAGGGTGGCAGCAGGGTCGTCAGAAAGGTTAGCTCAAAACACGTCAGCGACAACAGTGACGCTCATGAAGATGGGCTTGTTGTATGGAGGAAGGATGGAGAGACCGAGGACTTAGCCCCCTCTTCTCTGTCTGTCTGTCCATCCAGGTTGGCGTGTGGAGTCCGGCCGAGGGGCTCAATATCACAGAGGTCGCCAAAGGCCGAGGCCCTAACGTCACTGACTCTCTGACAAACAGGTCACTTATTGTCACCACGGTGCTGGTAAGAGCCTGCAGCCCTGCAGGAGGGACTGTCTGACCTGGGGCGGGCTGGCCACCAGGACTGGAAAGACCCCTCTGTTGCCCCACCAGCATAGACTGGACATCTCTTGTGAGGCTGCTGGGAGGCTGGAAGATGGGGGAGGTGGAAACACTTCGGGTCCCGCAGAGAGCAGCTCTGCTCATGGCCACAGGCCAAAGACGCCAGGGGGTGACTGTGTGGCCTCTTCTCAAAGGCAGAGCGGGTCTGAGGCCTGCTTGGCCAGCCCTTCTGCAGTGGCCCATGTGTTTGCATCTCACCTCCACCCACCCCTGAGCCCGAGGCCTGAGTAGGAGCCACGAGTGGGTGGAAAGAAGGAGAGTTAACCTGCCCTCTGTGGCAGGACTCAGGGTCCACCTCTTCCACCTCAGTTCCCAGGGAGAAGACCTTCCCACTGGTCCCCCTAGCTGTGGGGAGTGCTGTGGCCACACCTGGAGTGCCCAGCGGGTACTGGGAGCCCACACACATGCCACACTCCACAGTGTCCCATCCCGAGAGCTCTTGGCTATGGCCGCTCTCCCTGCCACCCTCTCTCTACTCCCCAGAGCTGCATAGCACCTCCTTCTGACCTTTCAACCCAAGGAGTGGCTCTTGCTGTCTCCCAGGCTCTCTGCACCTTGGAGCTCAGGGTGGGCAGGAGGACACACCCAGGCCGCTGGCCTGCTTGACTGACAGAGCTGTGCCCACCCCATGTGCGCCAGCCCTTCCCAGAAGGCCTAGGGTGTCCAGAGGCTCAGGACCCACCCTTCCAAGATGCAGCATTGCTCTTGGGGGCCCAAGCTGGGCCATGTTTGGGGGTGGCAGCCTCATCCATTCCGACTGAAGACACTTTGAGGACAATTCTGGCCCTGGTCAGCTTCTCCTTATAATAAAGCAAATATGTTTGTAAGGACCACGGCTGAGGTCCTTCTCCACAAAAAAAGGAACTCAGCCTGGTTGGGAGCCTCAGATAAAGTAAGCCTGCCACAGATGGAAGCTGGGAGCAGGGCTGCACACCCCACACTGGGCCCTTCCACGGCACTCGGACAAGGCTTCCTCACCCGCCTCCCCACCAGAGGCCGCTCAGCCAGGTCCTAGGTCCTCCCTTTAGTGTGATTCAGCAGGTGCATGGCTGGGTGGTGGACACCACGGAGCGGGAAGGGACGTAGTAGTTAAACCCCATTCTTCCAGGAATCCCAGTGAGCAGCAGACACCAGGGGCATCACTGGCTTCTAGGGAGCAATGGTAGCCTGTGGGTCTCGTTCTCAGTCCCCAGGGCTGTGACTATTGCGAGGATCCACGATAAGAGCAATGGAGACCTAACAGTGGTTCTGGACCCGCTGTTGATGGAGCCAGAACTAAAGGGCTGGGGAGACACCCGCACCCCCCATTTGGGGGTGAGACGCCCATTGGCATCTTCCCGACAACTGTACATCCTGCCTGCCTTTACTGATCAACTTTTTGTTAACTAAAAATATATATAAATCAGGTTGCTAAAACCAATAAGCCAAAAGTTCTCATCAGGAACAGACAAAAAGTTGTAAAAAAAAAAAAAAAAAATCTAAAAGATTAAAAAGAAACAAATAAAAACAGCAAAGGGAATCGAGTGAAGACTGATGAGCAATTAAAGGACAGTTGATGTGAATAAAAATAGAAAAGATAAAAGGGAGAGTTGAAAGAGAACAAAATAAAAAGGTTAAAAAGGAGAATAATAAAGGGAAAAACGATAATAAGGAGTGAGATAAAACGGAGAGCTATCAAGGAAGACGAAAAATTAAAATAAATAATTAACAGCTCCGGCTAGACGAGGTAAAAAATGTAAAACCAAAATGTCAGAAAGCAAAAGGATAAAAGTGTGACAAAGCTAAAATATAAAAGGTTAAAAATAAAATAATAAAAAGGTGGTGAAAGATTAAAAGCAGAGCTGCATAAAATGTGAGATATAAATAAAACACTTTTCACAAGACTAGATTAAAAAAAGGTAAAACCAGGATGCTTTAAGAGATTAGGAGGAGAGATGAGTAAATGAGCTAAAATGATTCAGCCACAAAATAATACTCTTACAGTAAGAGGCGAGCTAAAGGTAATACACCAGAAGGATGCAAAATACACACACCTTGAAAGAGCACAGGGTTAAACTTTATTAAAATGGCAGCAGCCTGATTTCAAGGGCATAAGACCCTTCTGCAAAGGCATGAGGGATTTTTCTACACCAGCAGAGGCAGAATCTAGCAGACATCCCACGCTCTTCTTGCAGCTTCTTGGTCAATACTTGCAAAGGTCCTGACTTGCTGCGCTCAGTGGCTCACTGGGGGTCCCACTTGCTGGCTCTCAGGCACCCCGAGGGATAGGGAGGGAGAAAAGCCGCTCTTGGCCCGTAACCTGGACATTGCTCCATCTGTCCCACTGCCCCTCATCCGGGAAACACGAGCCCAGCAGCCATTTGGGACATGCAGTGTGACCAGGACACAGGGGCAAGACCGTGTGATGCCTAGGAGCACGGACCTTTGGGCTTGAGTCCTGGATTTCCTGTTCACTGGAAATCTGTATGACCCTGGACAATTGCTTAACTGTTCTGTGACTCAGTTTCTCCATCTGAAAAAGAGAGGTGATAACAATGGTACGTACTTCATAGAGTTGAGAGGATGATTAATAAATATAAATAGCCCAGAGTGCACGCTGCCTAAGTAATAGCTGCTATTGTTATTATTATTATTGGTTACAAATCCAGTCCCCAGTTGGCTCAGGGTTGATGCAGTAGGCAGAGTGAGAGTTCTGGAGAAAACCTCTGCTTCCATCCACAAGCAGAGCCCTGAACTTCGCCAAAGACTGACCCCTGACCATGGTCACAGAGGTTACCTCTAGCATAGGGTGAGTTATAAACTTTGAACTTGTGTTTGAATGCCTTTCAGGCCTGGTGGGCATTCCCTGGCTCACCACAGACTCCACCACTCCCTATTGTCTACACTTGGCTGCTTCTTATATAGTTGTTTCCCAACTGGCCTTGGAAAGCATTAGGGTTTGTGATCCCCTGAGCCCCTCATAGCTCTCATCTCCTACTGATACATAAAACTCCACATCCCAACCACCATCATCCCAGCCCCTGCCTTGGCCAAGGTCTGAGCTCTGGCCCTGACATCATGATAATCCCCTACCCCTGGACCCCTTTGCCTTGACCTCTGACATAGCTGGTGACCCACTTGAAGGTCCCACTGAGCATCTTAGCCCTATGATGCAGTATCAGATACTCACATGGTCTGGGGGTGACCCATGATTTGGCTCTCTCCGTCCCCACTGCCCAGAGATCATAGAGTTGAGTCTGCTTCTCCCTGGGGGCAGTGAGAGAAGCCCAGTCTTTCCTGGAGACAGAGGAATGGAGGGGATGACCTCTGGAGCATCCCTGATGGAGACAGAGGATGTGACACGCAGCCTTTACACTGGCCTCCAAGAAACTCTGTGTGCGGCTGAAAATGTCCTCAGGGTGTCCTGAGAGAGATGCCACTCCCACACAAAGCCTGGCCTAGGGCCCCCTGAAGACCTAGAGCTGGTCCAGACGCTCAAGGGAGTGTGCCCGAAAGTGGTCTGCATGTCCCAGAGCCCTGGGGGTGCTCTCAGGCTGGGGATCTTTGGGACAGCTGCACCAGTTGTGGGGAGTGGCACAGCCCGGCCCGGCCCTGCTGCTCCGGCTGAAAACCCAGCCCCATGCTCAGCAGCCTGAAAGCAGGGCCAGCGCCTCCTGCTGAGAGCACTGGCCCCTGCCTGTCTGCAAGTGTGTTGTCAAGGCAACAGCACTCTGAGTGACAGGCAGGTACCAAGGCACGAGTGCAGGAACATCCTACTGCTTTGTCCCGGAGAACAGGGCTGGACCCGAGACCCTGAGGAGAGGAGTTTCCCCTCCTCCTTCCTTTTCCTGGAATCTGGATGTGGCAGAGCACACAGAGAGATATGTGGGCTGCCCCCAAGTCCACTCCTCTTCTCTCCTATCCTGAACCCCGGGCTTAGGTGCTAAGGGCACCTTACCCTGGACACACAGATGGCCAGAGCCCAGACCCCACCCTCTCTGACCCCTCAGAGCCGCAGGCGACCTTCCCCGTTCCTGAGGCGGAAACAGCAGCAGCAAGAGGCTGGAAGCCTGCCCTCCCCGCCCTCCCCCTGCCTGGCCCCAGCCGCTCTTCAGGTTCTGCTCTTCCGTGAGCTCATGAAAAATTCATCCGCCCAAACCTCAGCTCACACACCAAGAAAACACACCCGACTCACTCCTGGGGGCCCCGCTTTTGAAGGTTCAGTGTTCTTTTGGCTGCAGAAGTGAGCGGTGGTGTCGCCACGCATGTGGGTACATGTGTGGGTGTGGGGCTGGCTATGCATGGTGTCTGGATATGCACCGATGGGTGAATTTGTGCCGTGTGCTCATCTTGACCTACTTAGAGTCGACTACCATGCAGGCTGGACCCGGGGCACCCAGCAGCGGGAGAAGGGAAAAGCTAAAAAAGGCCAGGATGCAGGCTGGGGGAACCATCCTGGGCTGGGAACCGTTCTAGGCCCTACCTGCTGGGAGGGCAGGACTCCTAATGCTCTGTCCTGGTTATAACTGGCAGAAGCCCTTGGGTCCAGGGTCCTTGGCCTCTGTGTCTGAGCAGGGCTAGGCAGACAGAACGTCCGCGAACGTGGTATATCTGTGCCAGTGGCATTGTGTACATATGTTCATGCGTGGGTGGGTGTGTGTTGATGCTGCCTAAGTCAGAAGGGGGCTTGGGAACGCAGCTGTGAGGCAGCTCACCCTTGCCTCCTTCTCCCAGTGCCCCTTCCTCCAACTCCACAGGTCCTGTCCTGGGAAGAAGCTTAGCACTAGGCCCGGCTTTCACGCTGGTATAAGTGATCGGAGAGAAACTAGACTAAGAGCCCCAGCAACGAAAAGTCGGAAAAGGTTATTTTTCTGGACCCCTGTTTCCTGTGACTTGTTGAAGAGAAATATTACCCCTGCTCCTACGGCTGTTCTCCCAGAGCAATAGGAGAGCGTGAAGTTATGAAATTGAGGGCACCTTCACTGAGCAATCGATTAGCAGCCGAGAGAGCTTGTGAATTGGCTGTCTGGACATTTCCAGTAATAAATTGTGAAATAGTCCATGAATAAGTAGTTGGCGGAGTTCAGAATTACCCCCTAGGAAATGCTGCAGGTCTGGAGACACGTTACGGAGGCGAGCACCATTTTAATGCTCTGGGCTTTGGCTGTTAAATATGTATGCCATCCGCAGAGCACTTCCCGAAATTAATGGCATTTTACAGCTGCTCCGAAGGCAGCGTATTTATATGGAGATGTATAGATTCTGGGGCTGCGGTGGCTTCACAGATGAAGTGCTAATTTTAGAGGATAGGGCCAGGGAGGGGCCAGGGAGAGGGTCAGGAAGTGAGAGCTATCTTGGGGACCTTTCCCGAAATGGTTTTCTACCTGCCAGCTGTGATTTTTAACCTTTGGTGACATTGGACATGGTCTCTAGGCTGCAAAGGTCACTGCAGTAACAGGCCACCAAGCACACAGAAAGAAGATGATAATGATATTAATATTAATAATAATGATAATATTGCAGCTTATATTTGCCAGGCACTGTTCTAAGTGCTTTTCGTAGATTGACTCATTTAATCCTCCCAACTATCCTGTAAGGTAGGTTCTATTATTAGCCCTGTTTTACAGAAGGGGGTAGATATTGCCCGGGGAATCTATATGTGGTGGGTGATTCCCCTGAGAAAGATGGTCCTTCTCTCCAATTCTTTCCTTGAGCTAATATCAGGGCTACAGGTGCGGTGGTGCAGTTCGTTCACTGGACAAGAGCGTCTGACCGAACGGATGAGTTGGGATTGAAACTGTACCCAGGCCCTGCTCACCAGGCCGATCTCAGGGCTTGGGCAGTACCTTCCCAGAGACTTACTTGCACAAAGGCAGTGTACACACTAGCCAAAGTCCCCTTTCTTCCCAGTAGCCTCAGCAGCTTCCCTGGCCCCTCCTGGACTCCTTTCTCCAACCTTGTGAGCCGCCCACTGGGTTGGCAGTGGGGATGGGAGGCGCTGAGATTTAGCACGGAGTCTAGCCGAAGGACCCAGCTTTCCACCCAATTAGACTGAGAAGTGGTTTTCTCAGAATCCCTGGAGAGGCAGGAGCCCCTTGGGGATGCAGACGCTCCCTAGCCCTTTCTCTGCAGCGTCCCCCGGGACTGTGGAAATCTGGAGTAAATCAGTCCTGGGTGGGGTGGGACTCGGAGAGGCAGCGTTGCCGGCGAGCCAGAGTCGAGCCCGCCTGCTGCAGCGAGAGCCTGGCCAGAGGCTGCTGGTGGGTTTCTGTGCTCAAGGACCTCGATGAGGCTCTTTGCTGGGGCCTTCCTTGCTCACCCCCTCCAGGGGCCCACAGTGTCAAAAGAACGGCCCCGCCAGTCGAGAGGATGATGAGACGCCTCCACAGTCAGGTGCGTGCCTTTCTTGTGGGCATGTGGACACGAGATCCCAGCACATGTGCATTCCGTCAGCTAACAGTTGTGCCCCGTCCGCTGAAGCCTTGAGACATTCTCACACGTGGGGGTGCCGAGGTGGCTTTGGGGAAGGTGGAGGCCCAGAAAGAGGCTGAGGAGCTACTATCAGGAAGGATCGGACCTGGACTCCTTCAGACTGTAGTTCAACTCCTCTGTGACGTTGGGCAACTTACTGACCTTCTCTGAGCCTCAGTTTCCTCATCTATCAAATGGGGATAATGGCACCTCTCTTGCAAGCTGTGAGGCTTAAATCAAACAGCCTATGAGAAAGAGTTTAAATCCATGCGTGGTGCATAGTAGGAACTCAGTAAATGCTGAGTTTGCCGAGAGGTCAGCTTGTCCACCACAGACTCAGGACAGGCATTTGTAAGTGAAGCCAGGTGGATGGAGTCAGCAGAAACATAGACTTGCGTGTTGACCTGGATTCCGGGGCAGTGCTGTGGGACAATGCCGTCAGAGCCCACAGCTCTTCGCTCTGTGTATGTCAGACTGGATGAGGTCAAGAGCTACTTTCCGCTGTTTTTCCTGCCTCTGTTATTCTTTGCAAGGTTGCCGGGGTTTGTTTCTGAGTGAGAAATCAGACAGAGTCATGCCGTGTTCAAGGCCCTTCACTGGCTCCCCATCACCTGCGAGGGAGGGAGCCTGTCACAGGACAGCTGTCACCTGTGCTCAAGCCCCACAGGCTACCTTCTGAGGACCCCTTGCCCAGCAGGGAGAGGTACCGCACGACTCAGGGCCTCTGGCACAGTGAGGTGGCTCACAGCTCACACTCTGGGACCACGCCAGCCTGAGTTCAGATCCTCTCTGTGCCAGCTGGCCGAGCTTGCACGGGTCACTTCTCCTGGATTCACTTTCTGCGTCTGTACAATGGGATTGTTCGTACCTACTCCCGAGAGGTTGGATTTGAGGTTAAATGAAGCAATATTGGCTACTCTCTCTTGAGCACTCCTGCTCTGCTGGACTCTCTGCTCAGCCCTCCGCAGACACTATCCCATTTACTGACCTACCAGTGCCTGGCACATCCGCATACACGGTTATCAGGAGTCACTCGCCTGGGGACTGAGATCCTTGGAAAGCAAGAAAGGTATCAGGGAGTGTGTAGATCTCATCTTTTACACAGGAATGGGGGAGGAGTCTAGGAAGATACTTGAGGAAGGGCCTTCTGCAACAGTGTGCTCACTCTTAACAGACACCAGAGTCCCCCGGAGGGCTTCCTAAAATGCAGGTTGCTAGGCCCCACCCCCCGAGTTCCTGGTTCCGTAGGTCCCGATGGAGCCCGAGAATGTGCATTTCTGACAAGTTCCCGGGTGATGCTGCTGGTCCAGGGACCACACTTTGAGAACCACTGGCCTGTGTTGATGGTGTAGCAGAGAGAGTGTTGGATTTGGAATCACACAGTTTGAGTTCAAACCCCTGTTGCACCACATACTAGCTCTGTGACCATTAGGCAGTTAAGTCAGTAAACACCTACTGAGCCCCCACCTCGAGCTGGGGACTGCCAGTGTTGGGAGGCACAAAGTTGGCTCTCAGGAAATGAACTCGCCCTCTCCTGACTCAGCAGGCCCTTCTTCTGGGCCACCCCAAAGGTGGAGTGGAACACCTTTGCAGAGGACCTGGCCCCAGCCTGCCTCTCCCCCCACTCAGCCCTCGTCAGCCCTTCTCCCATCTGTCCCCGCAGGAGGAGCCCTTTGTCATGTTCCGGAAGTCCGACAGGACCCTGTTTGGGAATGACCGGTTCGAGGGCTACTGCATCGACCTGCTCAAGGAGCTGGCCCACATCCTCGGCTTCTCCTACGAGATCCGGCTGGTGGAGGACGGCAAGTACGGGGCTCAGGACGACAAGGGCCAGTGGAACGGGATGATCAAGGAGCTCATCGACCACGTAAGTGGTGCGGGACCCTGGGGGGCTTGGCCAAGCCCTGTGTGCACGTCAGGGTGGGGCATCCTGGCAGACGGGGGCCTGGTGGCAGGGGAGATGCAGACAACGTTTGTGACTCCAGGCCTGTCTTGCTCACACGCCCCAACTCCCAGACATTCCCCTCCGGACAAGCACACATGCACTGGCCCCCATCCAGCTCAGAGCTTTTCCTACTGGTGTCTCCAATGAGCTCACTCTGGAGGAGTCCCTCGGCTCCTCACTGCCTTCCTTCTGCTCCTTTAAGAGTTCCCAAGGGTGCCCCAGCCACATGGGCGAGGTGCCAGTACAAACCCTTCACCAGACCCTGGGACACAGAGATAGATCTGTCACTGCCTTGAGCTACTTTGGGTCCAGTGGGGAGCAGGTGGTCCAGGGAGCCGAGGGCTGGGATGATGAGAGGATGAGCAAAGGCTCAGCTGGGAGGTTCCAAGAGGGCAGACTTGTACTCTGCCTGAGATGGGGAGAGGACCCAGGGGAGCAAGAAGCCAAAGGACGCAGGCGGAGGTATTGGGAGAGGGAGCAGCTGGTGGGAGGGGCCTGGGATTTGTGGGACATTAGGAGGAAGCCGGAGAGAAAACAGTCCAGGGACACCACAGCAAAGGGGAGTCAGGAGGCCCTGGGTTCGAGTCCTGGTTCCTCATTCATTAGCTGTGTTAACAGGGGCAAGTTGCTGGACCTCTGTAAGTGGTTTCCTCGTCTGTCAAATGGGTGTTAATTCCTCCTTCCTCAGGGGATTATTGTGATTCTGGACGGGGCGCGGCCCACAGCAAGCCCTCAATACAGGGGAGGCTTGTAAGACGCGGTAAGTGCACACATAGTAGTTAGGAGCCCAGGTGGTCCAGTAGATCTAGGGTTCAAGTCCCGCCTTTACCACCTAGTAGATGCACCGCTGGGTGAGTTCATCAACCTCGCTGAGCCTTAATTTCTTCACTTCTAAAATAGAAGTAATTAGCAACTCCCATAGCTCCTATGGTTGTTGCAGGAATTAAATGAGGAGCCATTTGTACGGGCTTACCTGGCGCATAATACCTATCACCTAGTTCATTCTAGCTCAGGGCCTCAACTTTCCAGAAGCATTGTCTATCAAAGACCTGCTAACGAATACAAGGACCTGATCTACACTAGACCCCTAATGTTCCTTCTCTCATTTATCCTGACAACAACTCAGTGAGGTAGGTACTGTTACCACCACCCATTTCATAGACAAGGAAGCTGAGGCCGAAGGGGGAAGGCCCCCAGCTAGTCAGCAGTGGAGCTGGGATTCAAAGTGGTGGAGTCTTGGGAGGCTGTCTGCTTCTAAAGCCCTGTGCTCCAACCGCGGCAAAGAGCCAGAGCGGAGGTAGGTTCACGTGGTAGGTCTTTGCAACCTGAAAAGTGCCGGCCAAAGGGATAGTTATCACTTTGCATCTCTGGGTGGGGGCAGGCAGCATCAGGCCTTCTGTTAGCCCTCCTACCCCTGTTGGAGGGGAGCTGCCATACGGGAACCCGGGAGGCCGGGAGGGGAGGGAGGCTGGAGCTCAGAGCAAGAAGATTCAGGCAGAGCCTTACCGCTGGAGTCACTTCCTAGGCCCCAGGAAATCGGACTCCCATGGAAGGCTGGTGGCTAAGGGTAAAGAGTGTTAACTTGGTCTGGGCTTGATTCCCACTCTGCCACTTACTAGCTGTGTGCTCCAGGACATGTTTCATAACCTCTCTGTGCTTCAGTTTCCTCATCTGTAAAATGGGAATGATAATAGAATCTACCCCACAGGCTGTTGTGAGAACTAAGTAAGCTCATTATGTATGTTACATAATGTACATATGTACATTACGTAGTTGACACCGTATCAGTACTCGCTCTTATTATTTTTATTTTTATCATTACGGTTATTCCTTTGAGGCTGGAAAGGAGGCTTCAGGAAGTCCCTTTATCTCCCTGAGCTCATTTTTTGACAGCGAATGTGTTAGTACCTGCCCTGCATTCATTCTTCCCAGCTTGTTGTGCGGCTCGGCTCGGAGGAGACAACTGGTGGGGAAGCAGCTCCCAGATGGGGAATTCAGTGTAAACGGAAGGGAGTGGTGGTGTCACCGTTATTAGTAACAACTGTAATTATCATGGAAATTAGTCAGCAGGCCCCAGAGACGTCTCCATCCATCAGCTCCCCCTGTGCTTTGTGAGTGAGGCTGGAGTGTGCGGCTCCAGTTGGGTTCTGAGCCCGTTGTTTGCAGAGGTGAGCTGGGCTGGGGAGGGAGAGGGGGTCATGTGGAGGGTGGAGGCCACGTGCGGAAGTGAGCGGAGCTGATGCTGGTCCTGCTGCCCACGGCATCTCCAGCAGCCCAAGAGCTTCGAAGAGCCATTTGCGTGGGAGTGGATCAGAAAAACCCAGCAGCAGGCAGAACTTCCTAAGCTGACCCTCAGCTGGGGAAGGGAAGGGGCCTCATCTGTGGCCTCCACGCAGCCCAGTCTCCATCAAGGCCACGGACCCTGACGGCACATGCGGGGGACCTTGTTAAACCCGGTTCCCTCCAATCGATGAGCCTATTAATCCTAGCTTGGTGCCATTTCTAATACCATCATAACCATTTATTAGTGTCGTCAGATAATTAGTCTTCTCACTAGCTCATAGAAAGCGTGGTAAAGGCTTGGTAATATTATTACTTCCTTATTAGGGATTTGAACACAGCCGTAAAAATGATGAATGCCTGCCTTTCCAAGGATCTGCCCCGCGAGGCCCATTTGGAGGCCCTGGGTGAAGCCTCTGACCAGCAGGACTTAAGATGTCCTTCCCTGACATTCTCTGCCCCCTCTGTCCCATGCCACACTGTCTTCCAAGGAGCCAGGGTTATAGAGGAAGATGGGGCACCTGGAGGATGTGTCCCCCTCCTGCTGACACACTCACCTCCCCCAAGTCACCTCTGACTATGGGAGCAACAAACATCACTGGACAGAGCAGTGATTTCTCCGTCCATCACCCCATCTCTCCCCCAAATTGTCACTCTCCCTGTTTTTACTGCCTGCTCTCTCTCACTTCCCCTTTCTGCAAAGTCCTCTACTCATATCCATGCCTTAAATTACTCCCTTGCGTTTTAATGACTTTGGAATCCAATAGAGATGGATTCAAATTCCAGGTCTAGCACATTTTAGCTGACAGTGGGAAAACTAATCAACCTCTCTGGCCTCCATTTCCACATCTATGAAATGGGAATAATAAAAAAAGCCTTCTGCCCAGGATTCGTGGGAAGATTTAATGAGATATGGCACAAAAATGCTTAGCAGAGTGCCAGACGCTCAGTAAATGCTCAGCACATGGGAGCTGTCCTGCTCTTCACCATCTCCTCCAGGGGAAGCTCTCCTGTCTAAAGTATGTACGTAGATGAACACAATGGCAGTGGGAGAGCTGGTCCCTCAGCCGTGGTCATCCTGGTGGGCCACAGTGATCCAGGATATAGACCTTGCCCCTCTGACTCCAAATAGGAGTCCCAGGGAACTGACTCACATTGCTCAGACTCACAGGGAACTGAGTGACACACTAAGGCATCACCCCCTTACTCAGGGCATTGGCCTTTCCCGACACCTGCCATCCAGAGCTTCTGTCCTGGCACCAGGTGCCCAGGATCCTGCTGGGGAGCGTGGAGGCAGACCCCAAACATGGAGAGCCTGAAGCCAAGAGGAGAGGATGCTACTGGAGAGGGGGCAAGAGACAAGCCTTGAAGAGCCTTGGGTGCTAACTGAGGATGTTGACTTTAATCCTGAGAGCTACGAAGCACGGCTGAAAGATGTGGAGCAGTGGGTGACATCAAATTGGCACCTGAGGAAAGTCACTGTGATACTGGGCTCACCTGGAGGCCATCCCTGGGGCCCGGGTGAAGGAGAGCACGGTAGCCTTAGAGTGTTGTGGTGGGAAAGGAGAGCAGTAGATGACACAGAATGGCAACAAGAAGGTAGAATCAATGAGATGAGTGATTGATTGGATGGAGGTGAGAGAAAGGGAGGAATCGAGGACAAGGTGTGAAGTTCCAGCTTGGTGGGGGGGTCATCCCCAGATAAAGAGCCTCCTGGAAAAATAGAGGATGCGGGAGGGGTCCTGAGATCATGTGGGGATTGGGGTCCCAGTGGGTTGCCGGCCCTGCGGTTGGGCTCTCAGAGGAGAGGACAGGGCTGGAGGCTGAGGTTTGGGAGTCATCAGCACAGCCCGGGGGGCACCCTGGGAGACAGGGACAGAGGCGGGGATTGCTGGGAGAGAAGGGAGGAGGACCTGGGGCGAGACCCTGAACAACACGGAAGTGTAAGAAGGACTCCACAAGACCCTGAGCTGGCAAGGCCAGAGAGGAAGGAGGGGAACCAGGAAGGCATGGGTGACAAGGCCAGAGGAGAAGAGGCTACCGGAAAGGCGTGGACACAGGGTCACAGCAGCAGGCAGGGAGGTCAAGGGAGACGAGGGATGAATAGCATCCACAGGCTGGCAGAAGTGTGGTCTCTGAGGGTACAGGCTCAGCCCCAGCACAGGCTCCTTGAGCGCTCCTGGCCTGGCCTCCCGCAAACTGTTCTCAGAGACCCGGGAATTCTGTCCGGGCGGCTCTCCCAGGCCCTTGAGTCGGAGGGGCCAAGCAGGGAGGAGAGGGAGCAGGAGCCTGGCCTTAAGGGGATGCATACACGCCCTTCAGGCCACAGGAAGCCATTAGTTCCTTTGTCTCTCAGTTGCTACATGTCACTGCAATATGTAAGGAGATGGGGTATGGAACAAGACAGAGACAGAGTGGGCATGGGTGGCCGTGGCATGCCATCCCTGCCCCTGTGAAAGAAGCAGCAGTGCCCAGATGTCCCCTCTGCCTCCCCGTAACACTGAGTGCAGAGCAGGGAGGGGGGCACAGCTTGAAGAGCCCGTTTCCCCTGCCTGACTCATCTTCCAGACAGTGGGTGCCTGAGGGACTGCTCTGGGCTGCCGCCCCGGCACCTGGCATAGGGCTGGGCACACAGAGCAGCGTTGATGAGTGAGGGTGGTGTGAATGAGCGCGTGGACTTGCACACCTTCCCCAGAGACATGGCTGTGGGGTCATGACCATTGAGCTTCCCATCCCAAGGGTGCGAGCAGAGGATCTGGTATCAAGACACACCCACTGTGTCCCTCCCCTTCCGACCAAGAAGCAGATCTCAGTTCTGCCCGCATGCATTGGTGTTAGGAGGGACCCCGAACCCCTATTTGTGTGGCCAGGAAAGGCTCTGCCAAGTGACCTCTTGCAGGCTGGCCAGTGCACTTTGAAGCAAGGCATGCTGGGAGCTCACCTGGTGCAGGTCAGAATCCTGAATGCGACAGGGCAGTGGAGGGTAAGCAAAACAGATGGACTGCACAGGTGGACTCTTGTCAGGGCAGCCAGGTTGCCCAGAGCAAGGACTGAGGAGCTCTGGGGAAGCTGACGATCTGCCTGAGGATGACCGGGTAAGCAGGTGGGGGATGCAGGAAAGACTTGGGCCACGTTGAGATTCACCGCAGAAGTATCAGCTGCCAGGACTCAACAAGCAGGGACCAGCCTGGGAAAGACCCAGAAAGAGCCTGGCAGAGGGTCAGGGTTCAGACAACCAGGTGCAAGAAGGAAAAGGTACAAGGTAGCAATAGAGCTTCAGGGGTGAAGGGGGTGTTGGAGGGAAGCTGGGGTCAGAGGGAGCAACTGGACCATGCCGACCCTCCCACTGAGGACCATCCCTTCCTCCATTCATGCCATAAAACTTCCTGGGGTGGAGGCTTAGATGCCACTGCTTAGTGAGGGGTGTGATGTCGGGGAGAGAGCGAGGGGCGGGGAAGTGGAGCAGGAGGGAGGGGAAGCCGATACGAGGACTCATTACTGAGCCAGTCACCACTGAGTGTGCCTAATCCCTGAGTCAGCACCCCAGAAAAGACTTACAAAGTGTGTCTCGGGACCATCTCTAGGGGTGAGGGGAGAACGGGGAACAGGTTTATCCACTGGCTCCTGACTTCCATGCGTTTCTGGGTTTGGCATGGCCAGTGTGCGAGCCAGTCAGAACCCTGCAGCAGCGTCCATGGGAAGTTGGGGCAGCAGGGGAGCAAGAGGTGGGCAGGAGGTGAGATGCTGTCAGCTAGTGCCGCACGAGGTTGGTCAGAGCCAGAGGGTGTGAGCCAAGCTCCGACGATGTGTCAGACCTGGGGCGCTGACTAGAGAGATGGGAGCAACCAACGTAGACGTGGTCCTTGCCCCGCAGAAACAGACAATGAATCAGCCAACATCAATTTCATTAAAATTTTGATCGGTGCTGCAAAGGGGCATAGGTACAGGGGCCTTTGGGAGTGTAAAACAGGCGGAAATGACTCAGTCTTCCCTGCGGAAGTGACTCTTTGAGCTGAGACGTGAAGAATGAGGAGATGTCCAGGGCATGGATAGGGGTACCTGCCTGGGGGAGGTGCTGAGGCTGCTGACGTCCCTGCCCTTGTCAAGAGCCCTGCGGCATTGGCAGGACAGTGCTGGGGCAGGCCCTGGACCGACACTGGCATTATGGACTGGCAGGGAGCAGGGATTCTTTTAGAGATGGGAGTGGAGGTGTGCTGCATCCCCCATAATGTGCCACAAAGCAGGGAACACCTGCTGAGCTGTCCTAAAAGACAGATGCAGGACAGCCCCTGCCGGGACTCGGGAACCAGGCGGTTCTCCCAGGGCTGGGAAAGCCACAGACTTCATCTCTCACTGACAGGCGTCCGTCAGCTCAGGAGGCCTATGTGAAACATGGGTACATGAGCCCTTGGTCAACACTTAGGAATTTTCTAGCACCTATCCCATCTCTTTAGATATAGATGGGCTTTTCCGAGGTTCTCATTGGTCACAGTGCTGATCATGAAGTGTGGCAACTGGCTGGTGGGACATCAGCAGATACCACCCATGGCTCAGTGTACCGCCAAAAACTACAGTGTGGCAGGCCCCGAGGGAGTGCTTGCTGGGGGACCTTTTCTAAACCTCCAGAGGTGGATCCACCCAGTGTTCCCATTGATCGAGTTACTCGTTTATTCATTAAATTTATTAAGTCAAGCCCCACGCTAGGGGCTGTGGACACAGTGGTGAACAAAATAGGCAGGATCCCTTCCCTGGGCCTCAGGACCTTACATTCTAGTGGGGGAAACAGACAATCTATGAGCATGTGAATAGATGTGACTGTTCAGCTGAGGTAAGTCCGTGCCCAGGTAAAAGAGCTTCCCTGACTCGCTGACTGGGGCCTGGGCTGAGAGGGCTCGTGGATCAGAAACCAGTGGGGAGTTGTGGCTGATCCAACCCAGGAAACCCTGGAGGAAGGTCCTAGAGACTTTCCAGAGGTAGGGGTAGCTCCTGAAATGCCTTCCCTTCCCCTTGGCCAGCAGCATTCAGAGAAAGCCAGAGAGGAGGTCGGGGTCATTTCTGGCTCCCTGGTGTGCAGCAGAAGTTGGTACATGAGCGGTAAGTGAAGGAGGATGTAGACTTGGGAAGATGTCCCCCAGCACCAGTCACGGCCATGAGACTGTGCACGCTGGTCTCCCAGCCTCCAGGTAGGCTGGCAGGTGTGACAGGAAGATCTGATCTCAAAGACACACCACCATTGCCCCACTGTGTCCCATCTGCCTCCCAACCAGCAAACAGACCTTGGTTCTGGCCTGTATGCATTGGACCCAACCCGTGTTTGCAAGGCCAGGGAAGGCCCTGCCAAGCCCTCTCCCCCAGCTTGGGCCAGGGCACTTCAAAGAAAGGCATGCTGGGAGGTCACCTGGGGGCGAGGCAGAGTCCTGATGGAGCAGGGCAGGCTGGGGGCAGGCAAAACAGAGGGACCAAAAAGGTGGCCCGTCCCCAGGGCAGGCAGGTAGCCCAGCACCATTGACTGGGGGATGCTGTGGAGCTGAAGATGTCACTAGGACCTGCCTGAGGAGGGCCAGGAGGACAGGTGAGGGCTGTCAGTGAATGCTGGGGACCACTGACAGGGGGCCCATTAGAGGCCAGGGCCCAGGGAGTAGGGTCCAAACTGGAGGGACGCTGGTGAGGACATGCAGCGGGCAGGACCCAGGCAGACTAGCGGGGGTCAGTGTGGCTTCAGGGAGAATGGGGGTGCTGAGCAGGGAAACTGAGGCCTGAGCTCAGCCCATTAGGCTGGGGTAAGGATTGATCAGGACCCTTGGGGGTACTTTGATGCTCAGTGTTCCAACAAAACTTTCCTGAGCCCCTTCTGAGTGCCTGGCTTTGTGCTAATCCTAGACATGCATCATTTGGGAAACAAGTTGAGTCCCTGACCTCCTGGAGCTCCTACACCAGCAGAGGAGCTAGGTATTAAACAGTGACTTACACATAAAGAGACAGTTGTGGTCAGGGCACTGAGGAGCAGTACCGGGGGCCCTGGGAGCATATAACCAGAACCCAACAGCCTGTGGAGGGAGGGGCGCTCGCTGCCCCCAGCTCCTTGGGCTTTGCTGGGCGGAGCCTATCTGGGCTGATGCCACCTACAGGGCCCGATGGGGTGGGGGAGGAGAACCCTAGTGACAGGGGATGGAGCTGTGGTGCATCCGTCCCCAGGGCCCCTGTGGCTGTGAAGCAGGGAGGACCCGCCCATCCTTCCTGAGGACAGCAGTGCAGCACGGAGCCTGCCGGGACCCGGGAATCGGCAGTTCTCCTGGCCCGAGAGGCCTGGGCGTCGTTCCTCACTGCCAGGCACTGAGGCTGCCGTCAGCTCCGCAAGCCAGCGTGCGAATCACAGGTGCCAGTAGCTGACCCGTCCGTTGACACTCATGGATTTACTAGCACCGGTTTCCCCTCTATTCAGATATGTGGGTTGTTGCGGCTGTTGGTTGTCAGGCTAATGTCCAGGGCCTTTCAAGGAGCACAGTGATTTCTTAAGCCCGGAGGCTGCGGGGTCATCAGCAGACACCGTGCTTTGCCCCCTTGTAAACTGCCGTGTGCTCAGCCAGCTGGCTCTGAGGACATGCTTGCTGGATGTCTCTCCAAAACCAGCAACATCCCCATTCGTTCAGTCCCCAAATCTCTACCCAGGGCCTCCTACGAGCCAAGCACTGTGCTGGGCAGGGGGCATACAACAGTGAAAAGAGAGACTCAGGCCCTGCTGTCAGGAGCTTGTGGTCAGTAGGGGAGAAATCACCCCGTACCTCTGAAATCATAACTATGATCCACGCTAGGGGCGAACACACCTGATGACATGAGAGTCAGCACCAGGGACCCCTGATTTCATCTGAGGGTTTTGTCTGTGCAAGTGATGTTTGAGCTGAGGTCTGAAGGAGAAGTAGGCATTAGCTAGACCAAGAGTGTGGGAAGGAAGAAGTTCCAGCTAGAGAAAAGTAACGTACAAAGGTCCTGAGGTGAGAGAGAGCACAGGCTGAAAGAAGCCAGTAGGAAGAGAATGAGGGGAACGTGACGCAAGGAAAGGCTGGAGAGGCAGGCCGGGCTAGATCTTCACTTTCCAACACAGCAGCCACCAGCCACATGGGGTTATTTACATTCAAACTTAAATTAATTAAAATTATTTAATTTAAAATTAATTAAATAAAAGTACACATTCAGTTGTTCAGTTACACAAGCCACATTTCAAGTTTTTGATGGCCCCTTGTGGCTAGTGGTTACCATATTGTACAGCACAGATATAGAACATTTCCATCATTGCAGAAAGTTCGGTTGGACAGCACTGGCTAGATCATGAATGGCTTAAGGAACCCATAATAAGAATTTTTTATCCCAAGGGCAGAGGGAAGTCTTGACATGTATTAAGCAGCGTTGGGAATGGGGAAAGATTCTAGCCAGAGAAACACGACTTTGGGAAAAGAGAAGAAGATGAATTCCATGGATACGACATATCAGAGATACGGACAGAAAACCAGCAGAGAGAGCCCCAGGGAGAGGTCCTGCATGAGTGGCGGGAATGAGACTGGTTTTCTTGGGTGGCTATGGAAGCAGAAGCAGAGGGATCTGGAGGGGAGCAGGGGCAAACCAGCATGCTCCTGCAGCCACAGGGCTCCAAGCCCCACGAGGCTGGGGAGGCCCAGTGGCAGTCATGGTCAGGTGCCAGGGTCAAGTTCAGGTCTCTGGGAATGCAGCTTGGGCTCAGGACAGGGCAGGGCAGGCCCAGCCATAGAGCCTGCCCATCAGAATGGCACAGGCACTGGGGCAGAACCAGCAGCTGGAGGTGGAAGGAGCTCCATGCATCCTTCCACCTGAGGATGGGTCTACGTAGCAGGTGTATGAGTTTCCTGGGGCTGCTACAACAAATGACCACAAACCAGGTGGCTTAAAACAACCAAAATTTATTTTCCTTCAGTTCTAGAGGCCAGAAATCAAGGTGTCAGCAGGGTTGGTTCCTTTTGGAGACGGGGCGTCTGTTCCACGCCTCTCTCCTAGCTTGTGGTGTGGCCGGCGATCCTTGGAGTTCCTTGGTTTGTAGGTGCATCACTCCAGTCTCTGCCTCCATCATCACATGGCCTTCTTCTCATCTGTGTGTCCTCTCCACTTCTATAAGGACACCAGTCATTGGATTTAGGGCTCACCCTAATCCACTATGACTTCATCTTAACTTGATTACTTCCACAAAGACCCTATATCCAAATAAGGTTGCATTCACAGGCACCAGGGGTTAAGACTTGAATGTATTTGTTGGGGAGGGGGCACAATTCAACCCAAGACGTGTGGCTTATATGGTAAAAGGTTGGGCTCTGAAGTCATGGTGAACTGAGTCCAAGTACTGGCTCAGCCACTCACCAGCTTGAAATAACCTCTTAGCCTGACTGAGCCACAGAACCCTGATCTGAAATGTGGTGATGACATTTACTGTCTCATGGGCCTGCTGGGAGGATCCCATAAGGCTAGCACACTTGGCGATGCTTGGCATGTATGAAGCATCCATGAATGATAGCCTTTCTTACTGTCATAACTATAGCAGGTCACAGTCTGAGCAAGCAGATTCCCTGGAGGATCCCAACCAAGAGGCAGAGCACAGAGATGGGGAATCTGGTGGAGACCATACTTGAGAATCCAAGTAGGCAGGTGCCAACAAGGACACCAGACACGGGTAGCAAGCTGGGGCTCAATGGGCAGATCTTAATCCCCGGGGAGGACCCCTGTCCTAAGAGGCTGATGAGTGATACGTTGTCAGAACTGGGACCACAGTCACAGGTCTGTTCTTTGGACCTGGTAGGAGATTACCCATGTTTAAATCTGGGGTACAAGGCTAGTTCCAACCAGCAGCCAAGGTGGCTGGATGCTAAGGGCCAAAATATGGAGCTGTAGCTGGTTAAGTCCTTCTCGCCTTCAGTTCTGGTTGCTGGGGATTTGGTAGAGCAGGTGGGGCCAAATGGCCTCATGCAAGGATGGAGAAGGTGGGAGAGGCTGGAGCCAGGTGGGTCCTGACAGATTCTTGGTATGTGGAAAGCCACTTATGGGGATGAAGTAATGTCTTGGAAGGGTCATCTTGCCTGGTCCAAAGGTTTAGAAAAGATGTGGAAAGGCCCTCAGTGAGCCAGGAGGGACCAACCAATCACCCATAATACCATTGAATATGTTGGGCCAGTCAGAGGTTTGGTTTATTCAAGGACTTGATCACTGTAAATATAAGAGCAAAGACCTTGGACCTTCTCTGAGCCTCAGTTTCCCTTCTATAAAAAAAAATAGGGTTGGAATAGATGTTCTTGAAGGTCTCTTGTTCAGCTCTGACAACCTATGATTTTATGAAGCATCCTCAAAGAAAACTTGCACAAGTGGGAAGAGCCTGCCAAGACTGGGCCTTTCATTCTGAGTAATGAACTGAAACAGCAAAGGCTCGACATCTGCTCTTTCAAGGGAAGTTGGACAAAATAATGCCCTTTTCAGGGAAATAATAACCAGTGGTGAAATGTAGTATTGCCTGCCTAAACCAAAATCGAAGTGGAGAACTCCAGCCTTCCTGAAGCCCAAGAAAGAACACACATCAAAATTCCCCATGAAGAAGGTCAAGTTGACCAGCTGTCTTGCCGCTGTAGGCACAGAATGCCGCAGACGCCCCCGCCTCCCAACCCCGTTACAGCAGAGAGCAGAAAGGCTGGCGGGGAGATTCTGAAGGCTCTGAGACGGTCTGGGGGAAGAAAGAGGACCTGTGGCCCTATGGGTGGCTTCTTCTCCCATCCTGGAGCACTTCTGGTGGAACAAGCGTTGGCTGCAAACACCTCACTCCTCCCAGTAACTAATGCTCTCATCCAGCTTACCGTCAAAAGTCAAAGGAAGATTTGCCACCATTGACTTTGAGGTTGTTCCCAAGAATCCACTCCAAACCCCAGAGGCCATTCCCAGAGACCAGGTCCAAATGCATCTGGACAGTGATGATGGCTTTGGAGTCAGAACAGAGCCTCCCAAAGCAATGTGATTTGAAGGGACAGGGCTGGATGAGGCCAAGTGCTAGAATCAAAAGCCCACTATGCCTCCGTCATGCCAACGTTATAGAGGATCCTAGAACTTCGGGACTGAAAGGGACCTTCCAGGGGGCCTTACCCCGACTCCCATCCACTTGGAGTCTTATCCACAGCCCCCAACAGGGGCTCACTCAACCAGAAGCTCCATGAGAGCAGGGACTGTGTCTGTTGCTCACCCCTGCATCCCAGACTGGTGCACAGTAGGTCTTGAGCAAATACACATTAGTCCCTCTGCACAGTCCCTGATAGTTCTCTCTCCTTTTGTGGCTGTCCTTTGTACACACCCTGAACTGAGAGGGCTCCAGGGAGTTGGGGTGGCAGCAGTTGCCCATTTCTACTTCCTCTGCCTTCAAAGCTAGGTAAGTTCCAACTCACACATTCAGAAATTTACAAAAGGATGGTCCCAGTGTGGAACATCCTTTGTACTAGGCTCCTCCTCCCTGTCTTTCCTGGGTTCTGAGGTTCACTGACTCCTTGGGCTCCAAGTGTCACTCATTGGCTATGGAGGCTGATGTTAGGAGAGCCATTGGGGTGGCCACATCAGGGTTGTGTGTCTGCCAGGGCCCCCCCAGCCTGGGGCACCTGCGGAGGCATTTAGGAGCTGGGGTTCTACCCATACCTCCCCTCCTTGAAGTCTGATTTCGTCTTGGTTGCTGGTTCCTAGTCTAGGATTGGTGAAGTCAGAGATAGTATTAACAGCTACCACCCAGTAAACAATTTGATTAATGTCCATCTCCCCCACCAGACTGTAAGCCCCATGAGGGCAGAAACCACGTCTATTTGGCTCTGCTCTGTATCCCTAGTGCCTAGTGGGTCTCATAAAACAATGAATGAATGAATGAAGCTGGACAAGGCCAGTAGGTGGCTACCTGGAGACTATTGCCTTGGGAGGGGGTCTCAGAGGTCTTAGAGAAAGGGTCTTTAGTGCTGGTCTTTAGGACCCAGCCTCCCTTTCTGCCCTGCCCACCTGAGGAAAAGAAATGACATCTTGGCTCTCATGCTGATAAGTAAATATCCACCCGAGCCCAAGGGGCAGCTTCTCAGAGGGAAACATTATTAAGTAACAAATATTACAGAGGCTGAGATGGGGCTTGGGAGTGGAGAAATGAAACAGTAAATCAGCCACAGTCCCAACTGAGCTTAGGAACTCACAGGTAAATAGGCAGATAAGACCAGAGGTCACATGGCTGCCCATACTGCCATTCCAACTGAGCGGGTTAGGACCTTACCATGGGATAGAGCGAGCTTCGTGGGAGTTTAGAATTGGAGGCTATCAGGGAGGGCTTCTTGGAAGAGGTAGCATGTGCAAAGGAATATGGAAGGTGGTAAGAGTCAGACAACAGGGAGAAGCATTCTCAAGAGGGCACAGTGTGTGCCAAGCATGGAGGTGAAGAGGGGAATGTGGTAAACAGGAAGCAGTCAAATGGGGCCTCATGTAGGAGGAGAGCACTGGGGTGTGGCTAGAAAGGTGGGAATGAGGGATGGTAGATTTTTAATCAGGAAAAGCTCAGACCAAAGAGATAGAACTTTAATTATTCCCCTCATTAAAATTGTGATGGGCTAAAATTTATCAACATACGAACATTCCTAGCCTCCCCCACCTCCTTCCTTTCCTCCTCTGCTCTGCTCTCTTCCCTCCCCTCGCCTATTAAAGAGGGCTCTGGATTTGCCTGTTTAATTTCCTCCCTGCCCTCTCCCTCTAAGGAGGGTCTGATTTTTGCCCAACTGGTTTTGGGGGATTTGGGGATATATAAAATATCCAGAATGGGGTGAAGCAGTCAAGAAATGGATAGAGAGAAAAACAGATTTAAATAAGGGTTGTTGCAGATTCTATGTCCTCTTCTTGATGTTTGAAGGTCACAAATAAAGAAGATGAGTGATGTTGAAATGTTCGTAAGTTGCTAAACTCTGTTTGACAAAGCACCATTTTGAGAATGGGCCGCATGGCTTACAGCCTTAATAGGGTTCCATTCTCTGCATGTTTGTGCCATCATCCTCTTCTTCAAGGCCATGGGCTCTTGGAGGACAGGGGTTAAGTCTAATTCGTCATAGTGTCCCCGGCACCGTGGCGCGGCCCTGCTCAGAAGAAGAGTTAGTGAATGTTGAAACTGAGGAGTGGTTAAGTGATCCAGGGCTCAGGCACAGACTCCACTCCAAGAAGGGGTATTCTGTCCACTACTAGTCTAAGGCTTTGCTCATAGTCTGTCTGTCTGTCTGTCTCTCCCTCTCATTGCAGAAGGCAGATCTGGCCGTGGCCCCCCTGACCATCACCCACGTCCGTGAGAAGGCCATCGACTTCTCCAAGCCCTTCATGACGCTGGGTGTGAGCATCCTGTATCGCAAGCCCAATGGCACCAACCCCAGCGTCTTCTCCTTCCTCAACCCCCTGTCCCCAGACATCTGGATGTACGTGCTCCTCGCCTACCTGGGTGTCAGCTGTGTCCTCTTTGTCATCGCCAGGTAAGGGCAATGCCCTGGCCAGAGCTCTGGCCCAAGGTCGGGTATTTGGGGAGCCAGGCAAGTCCCACATCCTCCACCCTTGTCACAGAAGGCCCAGGCCACTGCTGTGCCAGCTCCTCTCTCCCTCCCTGTTGCTCAGATCCCTTCATATCCCTCAGGGAATATTCCACGGCTCCCAAGCTTGACTCCTCTGGTCCCTACCCTGGTCTGTGTCTGTGACTCTGAGAGGCAGCAGTTGCACCCCAGGTCCTGTGAGCAGGCTGGAGAGGTTAAGACCTTGCCCAGAGCTGCACCAGCTGGGCCAGTCACCCAGTACAGCAGACTCAGGTGCATTGGGTGGCCCAGCAGGTGGCTTGAAACTTGGAAAACAGTGTGTCCATCTAATCCACCACAGCAGGGGAAATAGTGCCACATAAACTCACACACATGCACACATGCAGAAACACGGCCACATACATACCTACTTTCTGTAATAGCACGTGCTAGCAATACCCTGCTCATTTCATCACTCACGTGACATTGACATGGCACATCCTTGCTGGTGGATGGTGGGAGGAGGTCACTGAGGGACAGGTGTAGCTCAGTGCCTACTCAGTGTTTGCCAAGCACCATGCTCTGTACATCACAGCGATTGTCAGATTTAATTCTCCCAGCCTCCCATGAAGAGGAGACATCCGAGGCTCGGGAAGGCTCGATGCTCACCAAGACCATCCTAGCAATAAGTGACACATCTGGCATTTGAGCTCAGGTCACCAAGTGTTTTAGCTATGACTCACATCTCTGGCCACCTGGACATCTGTCCTCTGCCCCTGCCCCAGGTTGGTGGCTGCTGGGCCCTGGGCCCTCTGCCCCCTCCCTCCAGGCTCCAGCCCAGCCCCTGCCCCGGTTCTTTATTCTCTAAATCCTAACAATGTGCGAAGGGAGACTTCTCTGGAGAGGCAATTTGAGATCCAAGGACTTGGTGTTTCAGCCTTTTTTTTCTCCCGAGTCTTCTTTGAAAGGCTTCCCCCCAGCCTGCTCCCTTTAGCTCCCTCCTCCCACACAGAGAGAGACCAAAGGGAAGGATGTGAGAGATGAAATTGTCCTGCCTCCGAAGCCCTTTGCGGCAGGCTGGCCGGGTGCTGCCTGCCTGCACGGCCCAGCCACAGCCCAGCCTGCCGCAGAGAGGCCTTCATTATACCTCTTGCCTCTAATGGTCTAACAAGCCTTTGAAAGCCAGGAGCCACTCTCCACGGCTCTCACCATAATTTTAGCAGCTCCAGCCGGCCCTCTCAGCTCCCCACCCCCTCGAAAACAGCTCGAGCTTTTCCAGCATCAGTTCTGCCTGTTTGATGTCTGTCCCATCCCCCTCCAATTCCCGGCCTTTCATCAGCTGCTGGCAGCCGAACCTGCTTCCCACCTCCTTCCTCCTGGCCAAGAAGGTGGGAGCTCCCTTCCCAAGGTTAGGCTGGGGAGACTTTCTGGGAGATAGGATTTCTGGAGCTGCTGGAAGGACACAGGACACCTGAAGAGAGAGGAGAGAGACAAGGGTCTTGGCCACTGAGCCACAAACAGCATCATAGTACAACTGTCACTTTGTGTGTATAGCATTCACACAATACAATTCACGCCCATCCTGTTAAGTCCTTAGAACAGTCCTGTGGGGTAGGTATAATTATCCCCACTTTACAGAAGCAGAAACTGAGGCTTGGGGAGGTTAAGTCATTGCCCAAAGTCAGAAAGCTTTTTCTTGGCAGAGTTGGGCTTCACACTGAGACGTGTCTGACTTTAAATCAGGGGTGGCAAACATAGGTGGCTGCTGGGGCCAGACAGGAAGCATGAGGGAGTGAAGTGGGCAGAGGGGTGGGCAGAAGGGAGTGGTAGGGACTGAAGCAAACTGGAGGGCACATACCTGGTGAGAGGCGCCGCTGCTCGCAGGCTCCAACGGATGCGCTAGGCAGGAGTGCAGGGCCAGCGCGGCAAAGTTTAGGATTTTTAGAAAGAGATTCAGATTATGTGACGTTTCATGGCTCTTACATGTGATGGCTAATTTGATTTTTTACACCACTGTCACGATCAAACACAGCTCGTGTGTAGGGCAGATATGGCCCTCTGTCGTCCCCTCCATGTGGCCTGTGTCCTTTGGACCTCTCCATGCTAGCCGCTAGAGATCTGGACACAGCTGCCCATACCCCCAAGAGGTGGGGTCTGCGAAGGGTGCGCAGGTCCCCAGGCCCCCTCTGGGGCAGCTCCAAAATGGCACAGGGATGTCCGTCTTGCAAACTGGCCCAGCCTGTACCTGTCCGGCACCAGGGGTCTGGACTTTGAGTAAGGCCTTTCTCTGCTTCCTGCCTGGTGAGGTAGGAGGAGAAAAGAAGGGAGTGGAGGGCACTTTCCTACCACAGAGAGCAAGACAGTTGGCACTCGTGGCAAGGAGATAATCCTAAGAGCCTGACCCAGGAGGCAGGGCTGAGGCTGAGCTACCAGTCCAGCCCCGGGAGTCACATTCCAGCTAAATCTGGTGCAGGTGAGCATCCCAGGGAGGAGAGGGTCCTGGCCACAGTCGGTGTTCTGTCCACACCTCCATCACTGGGGCTGGAGCTTAGCCTTCTCCCCTGAGTAGTGATAGTATCTCCAGGTCAGCCTCTCCTGGCTCCCACTTACTTGCAAGACTGGGAGAACCCCTTGCAGCCACAAGCCGTGAATCCAAGATCCACCATTAATTTCAGGGGCACCTTCCTTACTGTCCCGTGCTCATCCCACTCCTCTTCTCTTCTGTGGTCCTGGGGTTAGAGTCTGGGCCCTCTAAGTCACTGACTGCAGCATCTCCATCACCTGACTGCTCTGAGTCACCTCCCCAACTGTAAAATGGATGGCCACTTCGCTGTCAACCTCTCAGGCGCTGGTGAGGATCCCAGCCCATCATAGCCCTTGATAACCAGGAGGCCCATTCGAGAACCAGTTATTTTTATCCTGATAAGCAATCCCACCACTGGGAATTTATTCTGTTGAAAGTCACCACTGAGCTCCGCTTTCCAGTCCACCCAAATCTAGAAAGCCTTCTCAGCAAAGCCACAGAGGACAAGGCCACCCTTTGGCGTGGGTGCCCACAGAGAGGTGTCCAAGGATGTTTCTTTCAGTAGAGCGTACAACAGTGGAAAACAGGGACAGCCGAGATGCTCGTCAGTAGAGGAATTGTTAAAAACACCTGTGAAGAAGTTATAGAGAATAAGGTGGATCTGGAAGAACTGCTCTGGAAAGAGACTGGTGACTTATTAAGTGAAAAACCAAGTTCTAGGACAGTATTATGGTATGATATGGCATTTTTTGTGTCAAAATTATCACATGTATCATATATTTGTGTGTGAGTAACTCGTACACTAAAAACGCGGGACTCACGAGACCTCATCAGAAATCACCTACTTTGTCTCTCACCGCACCTTCCAGTGTGGTCAGAGGTGGAGTTCTTGCCCCAATGAAAGCTCTGCCAGAGCCTGTAACTCACTACCAGATCACAGAAACCTAGGTCTCTCTCTAAACCACAAACATACTCTTCCAATTCAGAAAATAGAAGGTTCAGTCCAGTAGATTCTTCAACATCTCCATCTCATTCACAAATCAGTTTCCCCCTGCTCCCACGTGGGCCACCTTTGGCAGTGCCTCCTTGGACCACCCACTCCCCCGGCTCAGCAGCACATACCCCGTGGCCTCTCCCTGTTGGAGTCCCGTTGCCCTTCTTGGGTAGGAGTCACGGTGGAGCTGGGCTGGACCTCTCTCCTGCATGGGCCCATCTGGTCCAGGGGAAACAGTGCTGTCAGCAGAGACTCACTGCCCTACCTCCACCTGGGAAGCACACATCAGCCCCAACCCCTGCCCTCCAGACTTCCTAGGCGGCGGTGGTCCACCACATTTGCTCCTTATAGGGCCACACACTGAGCTCCCCCAGCGGTCCTATAGAAGCCCCTCTCCCTAGTCTTGGCGGGGGAAAGAGGGGGCACTGAACGCACAGCTCTCCAAGGCTTTCTCCAAAAACCCTTCTCACAACAGCCTCTCAACTCTACTCTCTTCATCCTAGCTCTCTTCCACGTGGATTTTTAGAGGCTTTAACCAGTTTGTGGTCATTCTCTTTGAAAATCCCCATCTTGGTTTGAAGCTTCACTTTGGAATTTCCTGTCTGTAAGATCTTCCCACTTCATGAAAACAAAATTCTGCTCACGTGAGCTTGGGTGATCAATGTGTAATTTACTAAAGTTTTTGGAAGGGGGATGGGAAAGGAAAGTCACAGAATCACACTTAAAGCCCATCACACTTTCAGAAACAAACCGAAATTCCATTGGATTCGTCTCTCATCTCAGCATCCTGCCCCCCCCAACCCCCACAGCAGCCTCTCAGGCTGTCCAGCTCGGGCACTTTCTCCAGGGTCTCAATCTCTCCAGAACGCTCTAGCCTCCTCCAGCTTACATTTCTCAACTGGAACTCACGCAGAAAACAAAGATGCCCCATTGATCGGGACGTCTTTTCCTTAGAAGGCAGTGTGGGGGCTTTAAACAACCATTTTTTCCTGTCATACCTGCATTTGTATATTCAGAGAAAAAATCTGAAAAATTACACGGCACTTTGTTCTCTCCGGGGGACTGGGATCACGGAGTACTTTCCCTTTCTCTTTGTATTCCTGTATCCTATTTGAATATTTTATAAAGAGTTTTACTTTTTTCCCATTTTAAGTTGTTTTTAAGTATACATGTCATTCGAAAGCCCATTCTCATTTTTTTTAATTCATATAAAGCCTCCCAGAAATTCTTTCTGCCATTCTAACTCTCCTCTCCAGGGGTAAACACAAATTTTTTTTAGATATAAATCCTTCCAGATCCCTTATATGCATTTATATACAAAGATACATAAAGAGGTGTAAAGCCATGTCTTCAGGAATCTATCTATATGAATGCAGTCATATTGTTGTTATTTTTATCACTTTTTTTAACAAAACAATATGCGTGGAAGATCTTTCCCGGGAGCACATCTAGAAGTATCTTATTCTCTTTTAACAGCTGCGTGATATTTCAAAGTACGGTTGTGGCAGAGTTTAATCATCCCTCTATTGAAGGCCACCAAGGTTGTTTCCAGTTTCCACTATTACAAACAATGCTTTGATAAACACCCTTGTGCACCTCTCTTTATGCTCATGTACGAGTGGTTTTTCTCGGATGGATAATGAGTCGCAGAATTGCTAGGTTGAGGGCATGTGCACTTTTAATTTTAAGAGATACTGCTGAATTGCTTTTATAACCAGAAAAGGGCACTAACAATAAAGAACAAGAAGCAAAATGGCCCTGAGTTTCCATTCCCTGCCTCCCCAGCAGACAAGAGGAAATTGATGCGAGAGAGGTCGGCACATCGACGTTTGCTAAACCGCTGTCTCGTGCGGCGCGGGCACCCCTTCCCTCCCGTCTCTCCGCAGCTCTCCCTCACTGCTGTTCACCCCTCTTCCCGCTGCAGGTTCAGCCCTTACGAGTGGTATGACGCCCACCCCTGCAACCCTGGCTCCGAGGTGGTGGAGAACAACTTTACGCTGCTGAACAGCTTCTGGTTCGGAATGGGGTCCCTGATGCAACAAGGTAAGTGCCCTCTCCCCAGGGGGCCTCCTCTCCCCAGGGGACCCCTCAGCCTCCATGGAGTCAGCAGAGCCAGCCCGCCCTCCAGGGCAGTCTCAGACCTGCTGAGCCATCAGAAGGGTGGAGACTCGTGGATACCCAGGTGCATGCCCTTGCTCCAGGTCCCCATCCTCCACCACTACTGTGGCTACACCAGCTCAGGAGTTGAGGCTAAAGCACATAAGCCACCCCCGCCTGCGGTGTGCGGGGCTCATCCTCAGTCCCTCCTGCTCCGGCTGCGGTGGACATAGAGCATCCTGCTATCTGGGGCCAACCTTACTGAAGGCCTCACCAGCAGAGAATCTGGCTGAGCAAAGTTGGGCTGTGGACTGCGGGAGACTGGAGCCAGGGAGGCTGAGTGGGAGGTCACTTCAGGAATGAGATGATGAGACCCGAACCGGGGTAGTGGCCATGTGGGTGGAGAGCAGAGATGGACTAAGAGAACTTCAGGTTGTAGCAGGGACAGGACTTGGTGACCACCTGCCTGTGGGGAGCCTGGGAGTAGGAAGGGTCATGTTTGAGGGGGAAACTTCAGCCTGAGTGCAACAGAGACGGAATACACAGAAGGACATGTTGTTCTTGAGGGAGCACCAGTGTCCTTCACCTGACCCCGGGCTGGTGGCCCACCCTTTGGAAAGATCTACAGCTGCTGGAATATCTCAGAAAGCAGAGCACCCGCTCTGGCTGCAAGGAGCATGGTGCAGAGACACCACGGGCTAGAGGGCAGGCACAGGGAGACGGCCCTCAGCCAGGGAAGATTCTCCAGGGAGAATGCCCACCCCAGCCCTGCTGGCCAGGAGCCGTGTGCTTATTGCTTCTGCCTGTTGAGTCATATGTCCAGAGCCTCTTATCTCAGGGAATGGGTGGAACCAAAGCCTCTGCCTGTGTTAGGGACCCACTGAGGGACAGGGGGTGACAAGGGGGCAGGGGAGGGAAGGGGATCCAGGGGCAAATAAAATTTCCTTGTCCCTCACTCATCTTTGTGTGTCCTCAAGGCCCAGCCTTGGGACCAACCCTGGTCCTCAATAGACATCCACCAGCAAATGCTGAATGGATGATGTTATCCCATGCGTCCTGAGTACCCAATGCATGCCAAACTCTGTGCTGGGCTCTTGAATGAAGAAGGAGGAAGAAAGATAATCTGCCCCCACCCTGAGCCATCTCCCAGCCATGACAGAGGCCAGGGCAGGGGCTTGGGTCTGGGTAGGGGTCAACAGAATCTGGCAGAGCTCACCAAGCAACCAACCAAATTAACTCCTCCCTTTAGGCGGCAGCTCTAGCCCTAGCTTGGAGGATTCTGGGAAAAGGTCAGGCAGGTGAGGCTGGGGGTGCGGGGCTGGTTGGGAGGGAAAGCCAAGGAACCTTGGCGGTCTCCAACAGCTGAGAAGGGAAAGGCAGCTTTTAAGGGAAGTGCCTCATTTTGTCTCCGCTATTAATGAGTGTCCTGAAGCCTCACCTTGCTTCTTTATCCATCATCTTTGTTCCGTGACAGTTTGGAAAGACCTGGAAGCCCCTCAATGCAGTAATAGCTTCTCCTCTCCCACCTCCTACTGCCGTTCAAAGCACTGGCCCCGATGTATTCCCCACGAGGTTTTGATTAGGAGGGAGAAAAATAGTTATGTATTTGAAAAACTCTCCCTTGAGTGATTTCTTTGAGAAAAAAAATCATCCATATCAAAGAAGACGCTTTTCAGATTGCAGGTCCAAATATTCTGGAAAGTTCAGGGGTCACTTGCTATTTAAATCTCTTGAAAGCCACCTAGTTAATTACTTCAGTTAGAAGGTTTCATCTAAATTGTGCTCCACACCCAAGGTCAGGGAGAAGAGTGATCTATTTCGGCAAAGATCTTCAAAAAATGTTGATTTTTCTCCTCCTGCAAAGCAGTGCGTGGCAATCTTGTATTTGTGCACCACTTGTATTTCCAACACAATTTCGCCTCAAATTATATCACTGCGGCGTCACGGTATTTGCATGAGGCTGGGACAGAGGAAGGACGATTCTCCATGCTTTGCAGTGTCCCAGAGAGGGCAAGTGTCTGGCACAAGATCACAGAGAGTTAGAAACCAGATTCACTCAAGAACCCAGGTGTTCTGACTCCCAGGTGCTCTGACACTGGGACCACACAGGTGGTCCATGGATAGGCATCAGAAGGTCTGACAAGCCGGTGAAATGTTGTGCATGTGCGTGTTCTTCTAGAGCAGTGGTTCTTAGATTTTAGCCTGCATCAGATTCACCTGGAGGGCTTATCAAACCCAGATTGCTGGGCCCCACCCCTGAAGTTACTGCTGTAGTGGGTCCTGGGGTGGGGCGTGAGAATGCGCAGTGCTGACAAGTTCCCAGGCGATGCTGATGCTGCTGGCTCAGGGATCACACTTTGAGAAGTCCTGGTCTAGGGGAAGGGTCTCCGCTCTTGTTAGGTTGTCCGTGGAGTCTGTGACCCGGAAGACCCGAGCAGCCCTGGTCTGGACATTGTCAGGAACCACCTGTCTGCTTCCTTCTCCCAGGGTCTGAATTGATGCCCAAAGCCCTGTCCACACGCATCATTGGTGGCATCTGGTGGTTCTTCACGCTCATCATCATCTCCTCCTACACGGCCAACCTGGCCGCCTTTCTGACCGTGGAGCGCATGGAGTCGCCCATCGACTCTGCCGATGACCTGGCCAAGCAAACCAAAATCGAGTATGGGGCTGTCAAGGACGGGGCCACCATGACCTTCTTCAAGGTGAGACCCCCTCCCTCCCACTGCAGCACCACGAGCTGACCCTCCTCCACCCTTCCCTGTCCTCATCTAACCACACAGAGCCCACGGGCCAGAAACCTCCAGGGCTCAGCACCTCCCTGTTGGGGACCAGTTGAGTTTGGGGAGCTATGGTGATGTGGCCACCTGGGTGGGTCCCAGCACAGATCCTAGAAGTTTCCATAGCTGGGACAAGCGGTGTGAATGTGCTGTGTTTCCTTAAATCATCATCAGAGGAGAGGTGGAGAGATGAGGCTGGAGAGGGGGAAGGAGAGGTGTGGCTGGATGCACAAACATGCCTTTCTTTGTTTATTGGTCAGTTGCCCTCAGTCAGTCTGGAAGCCTGGGTGGTTCCCTTTCCTCTGGGCCCTGGTGCCCCATCCCCCAGCCCTCCTCTCCTTCCAGGCTAAGCCTTTGAGTGATGGATTGAGCCTCCAGTGGGGCCTGAGTGAGGGGAGAAGGAAGGGGTTGGCTGGGAAAGCCTTCTCCCTCCTGGGCCCCAGAGCCCCACCAGCACACTCTCCTGACCTCGGCCTCTCTGCATCCCTCCTTGAGGGCAGAATCAGCTGCTTAGTGAAGAGAAGGAGAGAAAAAGGGCCCCCCTCCTGCATGTTGCTCCCGCCACTGAGAGGCAGGTCACTAGCATGTATTCAGGGTGAGGGGAAGAGAAAAGCGTTGTCATAGGCACACTAGGAGCTCTCTGGGACCCTAGGTACATGTTCATGAGTGTGAGCAGTACATGAGTATGTGCATATGTGCACGTACACATATAGTGGTATATAATACATGTAAATTTGCATTCGTGTACATATGTGTGCACGTGTACCCATGCACAAGGGTCTGCCTGTGTGGGTGCATGTGTGTCCTTGTGCTTGGACATGAGTGTTTGCATATGTGTGTGTGTGTACTGGCGAGCATATGTGTGCATGCATCTCTGTGATCTGGGCATGTGGATAATGTGCCTATGAGTGTATACAAGCGTGTGGCAGTGTCTACATGTATGTGTGGGTGGAGAGTGTATGCATGTCCTCCTGCTTAAATGTCCCCGTGGGTGTGCCTAGATTAGTGTGAGTGTGGGGGATGGGCCTGTGTGTGTGTAATAGTCCGTGTGTGTGTGATGGCCCCTGCACACGTGTATGTCTACGTGTGTGTGTAATGGCCCATGCATGTGTGTGTGCGTGCACGCCTGCTTGTGCCTATCCCCAGGCTGCGGCCCAGCCCTTTGACTGTGCTGGAGCATCTCTCATGCATTACGCATGAGCCCGTCTCTAAGCAGGGCTCCCGATCAAAGGGAAGCGGCATAAATAAGCCCAGTGCAGGCTCATTGCCGCTGATTGGATGCCCCTGCCTCCCTCCATGCTAAGATGCTCAGATTGGCTTCCAAGAGCCTAGTCCCAGCTCCCCACCGAGCTGCTGTCCTCGGCATCAAGCACCTCCCGCGGCCTCCTCCGCCCTCATCCACCTTCTCTGCAAATGGCGCGGGGAAGAGGGCAGGGGAGGGACGCAGATGCTGCCGCCCAGCTGGGATGCTGGGGCTCAAGGGCCCATGCTCACAAGGGCCTTCAGCCAGAAACAGCAACTCCACATCCCCCTGCGGAACCATCTCCACTTCCCTGCTCTCCTGATCGCCAATTAATTCCTCTTGAAGTCTGGCCACATTGTGTCCTGCTTTAATTCAAGTGAAGCTCTTCTTGCCCGGCCCCCTCCTCACTGGCAGCAGCAGGGGGACTGTGATATAGGCAGAGAGGAGCCTGAACGTGGATACATTAACCCCGCCTCAGTGATGAGCGGGAAGAACAGCACCCTCCCAGAAGGTCCCCAGACAAACTTCCTCCCTCCCCCACCTCACCGCCCCCCTGCCCTCTGTAGTCAGACCTCCCCCTGGGCCGGGGGGTAGCCTTCTTATTGCCACTTGCAAGTTAGAGCTGGAAGGAAAGCTGAACTTAACCTGGAGAAACGGAGGCCCAGAGGGGTTGAGTGATTTGCCCGTGATCACACAACAGATCAATGGTGGAGCCAGGATGTTAGGTTAGATATTCCGTCTGCACACGTAGTGCACTCTCCCACACCCCCTCTAGGGTCTTCTGGAGGGGTGGTCCTCTCCCCTGCCCGTGAGTGTATATCGCAAGGCTGGCACTAGTGCTGAACAGAAATCAGCTCTAGACATAGCCATCAGATGTCTAGGAGACATTGGCACAGTCAACGATAACAGTGACATTTATTGAGCTCTTACTGTATGCCAGGCGATGTTCCAAGCACTTTACCTGTATTGGCTCGTATCATCCTCACAACAACCCTAGAAGGCAGAGACATCAGTTTTACACATGATGAAGGGAAGGCTCGGGAAATAACCTGAGTTGATACTTCCCGCCTGACGTCACACAGCTAGTGGAATGCAGAGCTGAGATTTGAACCCAAGAGTCCTGGCTCTAGGGCTGTGCTGTTTGTCACCGTGTCCATATGGTTTCCCTAAGGAGCAGCCACAGCCTAGGAGTCAGTTGGAGAACAGTGAAGCCACAGTCAGTCGAGCCTGATCCCCTAGAACAGCCCTGGCACGTCCTGGTTGCTCCAATAACACATGTGCATGGACACCATTGTTGGATTAAAGGATGGAATTAAAAGTTGGCAGGAGCCAAGTGGAGCAAGTGCAGGAGATCGTGTTGAGGACAGGAACCGAGCAGGTGGCCCCCCTGAATGTCCCAGAGTGCAGGGAGATGAACGTCATTTCCGTGGTTAGCGTGTGTTCCTGGTTACGCTGCAAATCGTCTTAAAAAGCCCCCCTGGCTGAGAGTAGCACTCGAGGGAGAGAACCCATTCCTGTCCACAGATGACAGCAGAAAGCGGGACGTGGGGCTCTTGGGGGACTCCAGATCCCTCGCCCCCACCCTGCAGCCCCGGAGATGCGTGGTTAGAGGCGGCCCCATCATTCCAAAGGAAATGTCGTTTGAAGAGTTGTCAGGGAGCAGCAGACATCACAAATAGCAGCTCGTGTGTTGTCCTCCCTCCGTCTTGGAAGATAAAAATTAATTAGGAGATGAAAAAGGAGGCCTTTGAAAGCACTGTTTGGCTGTAAATATATGTAGGCGAAATGTAAAGGAGAATGTTGGGAAAGCGTGTTCTTTGCAGCGAGGGCTGAGCAGCTTTGAAGGGAAAGGATGTGGGAAGACGGCTTCTCCGAGGATTTAGCCCTCTTTGGTGTTGTGGTGGGGGAGGCACATCCCCCACCGTGTGGGAGGGACTATATGTGAAGGAGCGTGCTCAGGAAAGGGATGGGAGCTGGGAGCCAAGAATTCCAGGCTCCCCGGGTCCCTGGCATGGTCCAGCCCTTACCCTTAGACAGCCTTGCCCTGTCCTAGCAACTGAGCCTGGAAGGTGCCTGGAGAGGCCATCCAGTCTATTCCCTGGCTTTCAGCTGCTCGGCAGGCTCTTCCCGGAGCTGGAGGGCTCAGCAGGGTGCTCCCTGATCTCCACTTCCAGTTTCTCCGGCTCCGTCTGCTGGCCTCTCTGATAGAGCCTTAGCCCTGCCTTGAAGCTGAAGCAGAGTAGGAGACGGAAATGCAGTGACGGCGCAGAATTCAGTGTGATGCAGCATGGCGCCGTCAAGTCGCATCAGTCTTAAAGTCAGACAGGCCAGGACTTGAGTCTTGGGTGTTGTCTTCGCTGGCTGACCTTGAGCAAGTCACTTCACTTCTCTGAGCCTCAATTTGCTCACCTGTGTGACACAGGTACTGATTCCCATCATGCGGCAATTCACAAGCGGATTCAATGAGCTACGGTCTGTACAGTGGTTAACCCACTGCCAGGCACACAGAAGCGCTTAAGTCAAAGGCTTTCTCCCCTGGATGCCCTCCCATTGGCTAACCCAGAAGACGGGGCAGCAGGCTGGATCTTTTTCTCCTTTTGCCCCGTAGTCCCCTCCTGAGGCAAAGGACTTAACTGGAGCACGTTGGAAAGAGACCAGCCAGTGGGCACCTGGAGCATCTCCCTTATTCCAGGTCCCTGCAGATTGAGCCTGTGGGCTTTGTGGAGGACGCTGGTGACTCCATCACAGGATGGCTGTCTGCCTCTGCACTGAGCTGAGCATTTCAGGAGGAGCCCAGGGGTCCTCAGAATAGAGGAGACCCAGAGCGGGTGGGCAGAGGAGCAGCAACAGGTGCAGAGGTGGGCCAGTGATGATGGGAAGTTATTGAAAACTACTGAGTTACTGAGGACCTCTCTGTGCTTTAGTTTTCTCATCCATGAAATGGGTATGATAATAGTTCACACCTCCTACAGTTATTGGGATGATTAAATAGGATAATTTATGTAAACAGCTTAGAACTGAACCTGACACAGTGTAGACATGCAAGAAATATTAACTATCTTTATTGTTTATTGTTGAAACCAGTGATACACAGGCCTGGTCAGCCCACAGATACGATTTGGGGACACACATTGCCTATATTTTTTTTTAACTCATTGCTAGTATTTTAAAATTGGGAGATCTTTGCATTTAAAAAATTCACATCTCCAGCTTCTTAAAAATGTGAAAGATCGAGCATCACAGAGCCAGCTCTCCCGCAGAGCAGCAATTGTCAGGAACCAGGAGGTGACAGCTCTCTCCAGTTTATGAGAATTCCACTCAGCATTCTTACTTAATTACAGTACCTTGCCTGGCCCCTGTCAGCAATGGAGTTTTCTACCATTAAGTAGTATGTCATTTAATTTCTATAGAAACTCTGCACTCTAGAAATTATTATCCCCAGTTTCTAGATGAGAAAACTGAGCCTTAAAGAGAAACAATGATGCCAGCCACTTGTGAGTGCTTCCTAGGAAGCAGGCTCTGTGCTAAGCTAACCCCCATTCTTACAGATGTGTGAAGTGAGGCTCACTTGTCTGTGGTCACAAAAGGAGCTGGCATTTGAACCCGGGTTGGTGTGACACCAGAATCCACACAAGAGGTGATCCCTTCTGCCACCCCCACCCCCAGCCTGCAGCCCTCATTTCCTCACTCCCCTCTGCAGGCCCAGCCTTCTGCCCTCACCTCCTGACTTCCCCCTGCAGGGCCAGCCTGCAGCCCTCACCTCCTGACTTCCCCCTGCAGGGCCAGCCTTCTGCCCTCACCCCCTGACTACCCCCTGCAGGGCCAGCCTGCAGCCCTGCACAGAGAAGCCTTAGGGGCTCGTGCAGACAACGGGCTGCTGCTGGCGAGGGGGTCAGCGAGTCTGTCCTGGCCACACACGCTGTAACGGCAGGCAGACAGAGGCAGGGGACCCAGGGAGCCTCCTGGTCCCATGGAAATAACCCAGGAGACATGATGAACTACTTGAGTACAAGGACCCGATAAGGCCAAAGACTCCACACCCAGGGATAAGAAAGCCAATTAATTTGGGGAAAGGTCTCCTTTCCATCGTGGAAAATACCCAAGGTCTCGCATGGGATCACATCAGCGCTGCCTCCCCTGCACACGTTCCCTGGGATTCATCTCCCTTTGGAATTGATGTATATTTATATATATATACCTATATACATTTTCTTGTACAGAAATGTTAAATTCTCAAGATTAAGTATCTTCAGCTGGGGAAAATCAATTTACTTCTTTGAGGAGGCTGGAATTGAAAGTCGTGAGCCTGAAACTTACTTTCTTGCCAATTTTACTGATAAAAAAAGCCTCTCCGTCCTGGCACGTCTCCCTGTATTGGCTGCTCCAAACGATTCCATTAATTGATTTGGGTGACTGGCCCTGAAGCAATGCTCGTTAAGATTCCCACTGGAGCCGGGTCAGGCAGGATGACGCTGGAGCTGTAGGTATGTGGGACTCCGTTCCCTGGGGTGGTGACTGTAGCTCAGGCCAGTGACAGGAACTCAGGCCTCTGGTGACCAGGCCCAGGGAGATGGCAGAGGGGCCTGAGATCCCAGGAGGGTCCCTGGCTGTATCCCTCTTCCTCAGATGTGCCAGAGGGAAGCTTTTCAGGGATGTGCCCAGAATCACAGAATCGCTCAAGGACAGAACCAAAGGGAAACCAGAAACCATGAGTGGATGTGGTTGAGAACGGGGATCCCAAGATACAGGACAAACACAGTGGGTGGCCTTTCTAGGGAAGCAGATTTCAGACCCATCTGCCTGCAGGGGGTGGAGGCGGTGAACTTGTTGGCCCCGGAGCTGGGAGAGCAGCACCTCTTGAAATCAGTGTCACAGCCAGCTTCACGCCTTATTGTCATCTCTCATCTTCACCGGCCCAAGCTCTCTGGTGCCCTTTCCCACCTTCCTCATTCTGTTCCTTTACCCGCTGCAGGCTTCCGTGTGTCTTTCCTCAAAGCCCATCAGCCTCAACACCACCACCCCTCAGCCCCCAGTGGAAATTTCTGTCTCCGTTTATGGTGGAGTGTTCCTGGAAAGAGCATGTGTTTTGATGTCAGGCAGGCCTATGTAGAGGAGGAATGGGGTGTTGGGAAGAGGATGCAGGGAGGACTTTGCAGAAAGAGAAGTTCTCATCCCATTCTGAGACAGAAGGGGTGGGGCAGGGCTCCGTTGGTGGTTCATTGTCAAGATACTGATGGCTGACGTTGTATGGGAGAGTGAGTGGGTCAGATGGGTGAGGTGGAGAGGTGGATGGATGATTGGGTGATGGATAGATGGGTAGGAGGATGGATGGATGGATGGATAGATAGTTGAATGAAGTGTGTAGATAGTGTGGGGTGAGTGGGTGAGAACGTGAACGTGATGGTTGAGAGGACAGATGCATGGATGCTTTAGGAGATGTAAGGGGAACGCTGATGGCCTCATCAACCCCTGGTTCCTACCTCCAGCAGAAGGAGAATTTGGAAAGCCAGAGAGACTGGGATGGGCAAGGAGCTGAGGCGCTGGAGCCACTGACGGGAGAATGGTATTTAGTTACAACAACCAGCAGGGCAGAGGATCCGAGGAGCATGTGCACCTGGAAGCAGGGTGATTGGACTTGGGTAATCTGATTAGAGGAATAGTTGGAATTGATTATCTGAAAAAACGACTCTACTGGGAACAGAAGTAGCTTGCGTGAGTGTGTGTGTAAGCGAGTGTAAGAGTTATCTATTGCTGCAGAGCAAATCACCCAAAACTTAGTGTCTTAAAGCCACAGCATTCTGCTCTCACAGGCTGTGGGTCAGGAAGCCATGTGGCTTAGCTGGGTCCTGCGCGCAGGGTCTCAGGCTGCAGTCGACGTGTCGGCCAGCGCTGCGGTCAGCCCAAGGCCCCGCTTCCCAGCTCGCTCATGCGGCTGTGGGCAGCGTTCAGGTCCTCCTGGGCCATGGGCTGAGGCCTTCAGTTCTCTGCTCACTGTAGGCTGCAGGCTGCCCTCTGCTCCTTACCTTGTGGGCCTCTCCAGGGGGCAACTCACAGCGTGGCGGCCGGCTTCCATCACAGCGGCAAGAAGAGCCAGAGAGAGGGCAAGCAAGATGGAAGTCAGCCTCTTGTAACCTGATCTCAGGATCATTCCCGGTGGGGGGTTGGGGGAGCTAAAAGCAAATCACTATGTCCAGCCCATACTCAAGGGGAGGGGAATATACAGGGGCATGAGTCAGGGGACAAAGATCATTGGAGCCAACTAGAAGCTGCCTACCACAGAGAATCTGGATAGGAAAAGTAGCAGAGTGAGAAAGGACCTGAGAGATAAAAGAAGCTAGAGTGGGGAGAGTCTGGAGATCAGAAATTGTCTAGAAATCAAGAAATGTCTAGGGAGTCAGATGAGCTGGAAATCAGGAATGTTTTTAAGGGCGAGAGTAGCTAGTGGGAGAGGGCATCTGGGGCTGCAGGAGGAGCTAAGGTGGAAGAAGAGTGGGAGGATGGACTAGCTGGAGAGCACAGAAGGTTTGGAGGCAAGAGTTGCAGAGGTAAGGGAGTAGCTGTGGGGGTGGAGCAGCTGGAGAGCGGGAATAGCTGAGAACAGGACAGGCTGAGGACCAGCAGGAGCTGGGAGCAGCCAGCTTGCTGCTCTCACAGAAGCCATTGAGGGTTGTGGGCATCTGAGCCCTTCCAGTCCTTCCGCTTTGGGGCAGATAAATTTGCAGGTTGGAGAGTGGCTGCTTGTCTGTGAAGGTGCCCCCACACCTCCCCTCCTGTACCCAAAGGAGGCATCCCTGACACTCCACGGAGTCTGGGGTCAGATGGAATTCCAAGTGGAGTCCTCCCTGCTGCTGCGAGGCTCACTCTCCGCCAGACATGCTTGGGTCTCCAGGAGCCAGTTTGGAGGGGACAGCCCTTACCAGAGCTGGGAAGCACCTAGAGAGAGCAGTAGCACTTTCCTTCCAGCCCCCCACCACTGCTGGCCCACACAGCTTCTTCCCCATCCCCCTGCCTTGCATCAGCCTATTGGAACGCACCCATGTCATGCCGTCATACACACCGGAATTGGGCCAGGTGCCAGTCAGACAGGTTGATATCAGAGGCAGGCATAGCTAGACTTGGAAACAGCCGGGCACCATGGGGCCTGCAGAGCCACCTGCTCCCCTGGGATCAGTAGGGGGAAGGCCAACCAATCCCTGCTGGGAGCCGGCAGCTGGCAGGCACTAAGTTCCCGAGAAATCTCATGAATGCCATGCACCCTGGTCTGCCCAGTCTCCTCAAGCAACAGAGGACAGTCGGCCTCATCCCCCTTTCCCAGCCCCAGCGCCTTCTCTCAGTCTCCCCAGCCAGGCGGGGCAAGCACAGCAGCCCACCCACCAGGCCTGATCTTAGGGATGCTGGTTCTGCTCATGCAGCAGCATCCAGCCCAGGACGCTCCAGGGACAGCCACAGTAAGGAGATAAAGGGCCTGCAGACCACCTGCTCTGACTGTCCCCACCTCTCTCCCTGCTCTGCAATTCTCACTCTGCTTCTCTTTCACTGTAATAAGGCAGAACAGACAGAAACCCTCACCTCAGACAAAATCTTCCCCTGGAACACTGTGCATAAGAGGGGGCTACTTTGGTTGAAGTGGGAGTGGGGGACCCAGAACCCACCAAGCTTTGCCCTCTTCGGCATCCACCTCTCCCTCTCTACTCTCACAGTGGTTTCTGGGAGGCAGTGCAGCCAAATGGTTAGGAGCATGGGCTCTGGAACTAGATGACCTGGGTTTGAAGCCTGGCTTTGCCACTTAGTAACTGAGTGACCTTATGCAAGTTACTCAGCCGTGCCTCAGTTTCCCCATCTGGAAAATGGGGCTACCGTCCCTGCCTCCTATGCCGTGTAGAATCAATGAGTGAATGCAAGTAAAGCACTTAGCGCAGGGCCTGCTCATGTAGTCGTTTAATAAATGTTAAAGAAAGAAAATTAATTTTTAAAAATTCAGTCTGAAAACTAGATGTGCCATGGCAAAGAGTCCAGGGTTCCCGGGTAGGCGGGCCTGAGTCTGCATCTCAGCTTTCTCCCTCACTCTGAGGCCTATAGGCAGTGTTCAACGACCCGCTCCCTGTAGAGCGGAGTGAGCAGTGCTTGGACCCTGCTGTGCCCAGTAACTGTGTGTTACCCCTCCCCTCGGGGCCCAGAAATCCAAGATCTCCACTTTCGAGAAGATGTGGGCCTTCATGAGCAGCAAACCTTCGGCGCTGGTGAAGAATAATGAGGAAGGCATCCAGCGGACCCTGACGGCGGACTACGCGCTACTCATGGAGTCCACCACCATCGAGTACGTCACCCAGCGGAACTGCAACCTCACCCAGATCGGGGGCCTTATCGACTCCAAGGGCTACGGCATCGGCACGCCCATGGGTGAGCGAGGGCCGGGCCCCCATCCACTCATATGCACAGTGTCCTGCTCCCTCCCCCAGCTCATCCTCTTGAGCCTAGACAGGTGGCATTTCCCCAGCCCGGAGACGGAGGGGTGAAGTCACATACCTTGCAAGGTCAGTCCTCCCTAAGCAGAGAACTAGAGCAAACACAGAGGTGGGGTAGTTCAGAGGTCATACCTCCTCCCCCTGATGTCACCGCTGTTGATGCAGCCTAGATGCACTGGGCCTTCTGGCGGCCTGTGAAGACAGGGATCCACCCCAGATCAGGACCCTTCCTCCCACCCAGATACCACGTACAGATTTAAAGAGGGGCCTTTTCCCGGGCTTACTCAGGGCTAGTGATGGTGGCTGACACTGACCAGGGCACTGGTAGGGGCACACGGGACAGACTGAATGCCGCTGACAGCCAGGGTCCCCTCTCCCCTGCTCAGGCTCCCCATACAGGGACAAGATCACCATCGCCATCCTGCAGCTGCAGGAGGAGGACAAGCTGCACATCATGAAGGAGAAGTGGTGGCGGGGCAGCGGGTGTCCTGAGGAGGAGAACAAAGAGGCCAGCGCCCTGGGGATCCAGAAGATCGGGGGCATCTTCATCGTCCTGGCCGCTGGGCTGGTCCTGTCTGTGCTGGTGGCCGTGGGCGAGTTTGTGTACAAGCTGCGCAAAACGGCAGAGCGGGAGCAGGTGAGCCCCAAGACTGGGGCCCCGCGGGAAAGGGAAGGAGACAGAAGAGCAGGGTTTGTGCTAATTTTGCACCTCCTACGTGCCAGGCACACCACGGTGTCTGATCCCACCCTCACCATAGCCCACCCTGCATCCGATCCAGCAGGAAGCCTTGCCAGCCCCACCTCTGCACCAAGTCTGAGCACTTTTCCATCATGTTGCTCTACCCCAGGCCAAGCCCCATCATCCCAGCTGGACCACCAACAGCCTCCAGTCTCGCCTTCCTGCCCCCACTCTTTCTCTACCATCCACTCTCCGTATGCAGCTGGTGCCCTGTTTAAAACTTAATTCACACCACGTCATTCCCCTGCATAAACCCTCCAGGGTAATTGTTGAAGCTGGGTGATGGTTACGGAGGGGTTCATTATACTGTTCTCTCTACTTCTGCATATATTTCGAAATTTCCACAATCAAAAGTTTAAAAAAGAAAACATTAAGAGGTTCGGCCCAAGGGTGCAGACAGTAGAACTAGGCTCAGCCTGTCTGATTAATTCAGGTGTGGTCGGGCAGTGGTTCTGGGTACTGGTAGCAAATTAGAATCACGGGGAAAGAATTTTTTAAGTGCTAATGCCCTGGCCTCACTCCCGGAGACTGTTTTAATTGGTCTGTGGTGGAGCCTGGCATTGGAGTCTTAAGACCGTGTACAGGGTGATTTAAATGTGCACCTGAGTGAGGGCCGCTGGGCTGGGGGGCAGCACCTCTCACAGAGAAGTTTGAAGGGATACAGGGCCAGTGTGGAAGGAGGCTGTAGTTAAATCGTATGTAGAGGGGACCATTCAAAACTGGCAGCTTTTACAGTCATCACAAATGGAGTCCTTTGTAACCGGTAAACCTGAGTCAGCAAAGAGGAGGGGAAAGGGAATTCTTAGGTGTTCGAGTTCACATGAGTGTGAGGAAAGGGACACGTTCCAGTATTGCTGGGGGGTCCAAGTAGGGACGTTTCTGGAAGGCAAGTTTTGCAGTATGATCAGTCTCTAAAAGTGGCCACACATTTTGACCAGTCAAATTTCTACTTTTAGAAATGCACCCACTGGAAGTGGCCAAGCATTTGTGCAGTTTTATTTACAAGGATGTTCATTGAAGTGTTAATTGTCACATAAACAAAAATGAGAAAAAATATAAATATCCAATAATAAGGAATGGCTAAAAAAATTATGACATATTAAAAAAGAACAACCAAATTCTTTAGGAATTTCCATTACAATTGAAATGAACTCCAAATTCCACCAAAAAGCCTACAGGGTCTGGTCCTTGCCCACCTCTCTGACCTCCTCCTTCCCACCTCTCCTCCCTTATTCTGCTCCGCACACACTGGCTACCTTTTTAGTCCTAACACACCAAGCACGCTTCAACCCCAGGGCCTTTGTGCATGCTGTTCCATCCACCTGCAGTGCTGTTCTATCCACTTGCAATGCTCTTCCCCCAGAGAGCCATATTCTTGGCACCTTCTGGTCATTCAGGTTTCAGCTCAAATGTCACTACTGAAGTAGACTTCCCCACCTGTCCCCACTCCCAACCCCTCTCTATCCCATTTCACTGCTTTATTCTCTTAATAATAGTTTTCACTCTCTGAAATTATTTATTCAGTTACATGTTTGTTATCTGTTTCTATCGCATCATTAGACCGTGAGCTCCCTGAGGACTGGGACCTGACCTGTCTTTTTCAGTGCCCTGTGCCCAATACCTAGAACGGTGCCTGGCACATAGGAGGGTCTCAGTAAATATTTTCAGGATGAAGAAAGGGAGGTGAGGAGGGATGATATTCTGCGTTTAGTGGGTGACCAAGGGGAAGCTTGGAGAGGTCACACAGCTGGTAAGAGGCAGAGCCAGAATCCAAAGCCAGGTCCCCGTGCCCCTGCACCATGCAGCCCGTATCCAGTCTGTCTGGGTGCTAATGCCCTGGCCTCCCTGGGCGAGCGGAGGTACCGACAGCCCCACTGCCCTGCAGACAAGCTGCAGGACAACCTCGGGCCGTTGGTCTCATATCTGAGCCACAGGTGCCTGTGGTCAGTGCTGCACTGTTGCTATCCAACTTGGATACCCACAGGGACCCAGGCCAGAGGAGCCACTGCCCCCTGTCAGGCCTGCAGGGACCTGCCTCCCAGCTGCCCACGTTGAAACACACGTGCTGGCCTTTCCTGAGTGAGAGCCTGGGCTTCTCCCCTATTGAAAGCCCTCCCGGGAGAAGGGTTGTCCATACAGTCATCAAAGCCTAACTCTGAACCAGGCCTGGTGCTGGGGGCTGGGCCCACGGGGATGAATGACTGGTTCCTGCCCTCAGAATCTAGTGGAAAACAATCAGGTAAACTCCTCAAACTTTAATGTACATGCCAATCAGAACCTCAGTTTTCTCATCTGTAAAATGGAGATAAGAGGATGCCGCCCAACCACCTGCCTTAGTCTCCACACAAGAACATGGTGCTTTGTAGGCTGCTACACAAACAAATCACCTTGCAGGGGGCAGATGGGGTGAAGATGTGGGAGAGACTGAGCGGCTTTGGCTCAGGCGTGGGAGGAAGGGGAGGAGTTGGCCGGAGTTGCAAGGCCAGGCCTCACCCACGTGCCCCTTCCCTCCCGCCCCCACCCCAGCGTTCCTTCTGCAGCACCGTGGCCGACGAGATCCGTTTCTCCCTTACCTGCCAGCGTCGCGTCAAGCACAAGCCACAGCCTCCCCTGATGGTCAAGACCGACGCCGTCATCAACATGCACACGTTCAACGATCGCCGGCTTCCGGGCAAGGACAGCATGGCCTGCAGCACATCACTGGCCCCCGTCTTCCCCTAGGCACAGGTGGGGCAGGGACCGCAGGCCTGAGGGCAGGGCAGAGGAAAGCAAAGGAGACTGGAAGGAACGTCCCCTGTCCCCACGCTGGGCTTGGGGACCGGAGCTGCTGCCTGCCTACTGGGCCAGGAGCCCTCTGCCCTTACCTACCAGGAAACCAGCAGGCCCCCAGGCCAACCGCTCGGGCTTCACTCTCCTCTTGTTTGTTCTATGGGTTTCTAAAGCTGCCAGCTGAGACAGCCGAGGCCAAAGGAAGCACATGCCTCTCTCAGGCCAAACTCCCCTGCCCCTCATCTCTCCTCTACAGTCAGAAGTTTCTACCATGGCCCTGCAGAGGCCAAAGAAAATGAGAAACAGCCCTTATGTTGCCACTCCCTCCCCATGAGCCCAGGCCTCCCGGGGCTTGACTGTGAGACCAGAGACACAAGCCTTGGGCACCATAAGGATGTATAGTTTGGCTACCAATGGGAGCTGAAGAGGGGGAATGGCCACCCTACATGCCCGGGCAGAAGGAAAACTTCATCCCCCCAGAGGCTGCTCACGCGGTCCTGGTCTCCTGGACTTGGCACCACCCACGGAAAGCCCTATTTTGGCCAAGTTGAAGGCAGAGAGGAGTTGGGGGTCTAGGAGAGAGGAAAATGCACAGAGACCGCCATTTTGAATTCTTATGGACAGTGTCCCAATGGCTCCCGCTCCTCGGGAGGTCTCTAGGAGTATAAAGTGGGGGAGTGGTCAGAGAAAATCCTTCTCCACGTTCTGGCCAGAGGAGAGAGGACCTCTGAATCTCTCACAAAGTTGCCCAGAGACTCAGCCGGTATTTGACCCCAGAGGAGCAGTGGATTCCACGGAAATCCCACAGGCCTTTGAGCCATTGGATCTTACTTTGCTGGTTACCAAGCTGTTTTCTAAACCCTAGTGGCATTAGGGAGCTTGGACTCTTTGCCATCTACTCATCAACAACTCTCCATTCTTGGCCAGTTGACCTTGACCTCCTTCTGTCATCTTGGACTGAGAAGAGTTGCCTAGATGGAAGTGAAAGTCATCACCCCTCCTCCAAAGAGGGGTCGTGTCCTACCGAACAGGCTAACTTTGGGGTGGATGGGGAAAGCCAGAGAGGCCCTAAGGAACTCCTAGCCTCCTGGACTTGCCGAACGTAAACATGCTCCCCAGAAAAAGTTTTCATGGGCCGGAAATCCTAGCCGGTAGAGGCCCCAGGGGTGGGGAGGGAGAAGCTGCCTCCTGGAGAATTAACCACAGACCCCACATAGAGACACAAGGCCATTCTGGCCCCTGGTCTCTTGTCCAGAGCAGCTGGGACCTTGTGGGGCTTGGGGGTACAGCAAAGAAGTAGTAGCAGATGAGGTACCAGTGAGGGGTGGACCAGATGATTTGTGGGTTCCAGCTAACTGATGGATGCTCTAGAGGTCTGTGACTTTAAGATGCTGGGAAAAAATGACACATGGAAAGGTTAGGAACAAAGTGTCCTTAAAGAGAACTCGATGTGGCCAGCAGGGCTTCCCATGGCCAAGGGCAGAGGGCAGTCTTTGAGCAGGGGAGGGGGGCTGGAGCTTCTGGACAGGGACCCAGGAGACACCAGCCACCCTCCTCCACCTCTGTCCTGTTTCTGCCTGGGGAGCCTGGGGAGGGAAGAGCTGCATTTAGATCTCAAGGACTCTCTCACCTGGGGTGAGGAGTGGCCTCTAGCTCCCCTGGGGACTCCCCATGGAGGAGAGCACAGTGGGCTCGCGTGAGAAACACTGTTCTTCCTCCAGACTGTGAGCTGCAGGACCAAACCAGCTGGTTCCCAGAATCCCAGCGGCTCTGACAGGCTGTGTGTGCTGGCGGTGGGAGAAGACGGCTGGGCATGCAGCAGAGCCAACGCGTGTCACGATAGGAGAAGCCATGCTGTCGTGAGCCTCTGGGTGTAGGGGTGTGTGTGTGTGCGTGCGTGCGTGCACATGTGCATGCACATATGTGTGTATCTTTGTATGTGTGAGCTCTGGGGGCTGGGGGCGAAGGACAAATTGACGTGTAACAGAGTCCAGGGCACACAATAATTGGAGAATCCTTTGGGTTCTGACATGTGTGTGCGCACGCATGTGTGTGAATTGGGGATGAGTGAGGGAGACAGATCTGAACAAGCAGCAGGGCCCCATCCATGTAAAAACAGGAGAAGCCATGTCATAATGGGGTTCCAGTGAATATACATATGTATACATGCATGCACGAGTGTGTATGCTTGTGTGTGTGTGTGCATTTGTGCACTGAAGCACTGAATGGTGGGGGTGGAGAACAGGATAAAATCTGCAGCATTGCCAAATGTGTGCAAAAGGAGAAGCCATGTCATCAAGGGGTCCGCGTGCGAGCATATGTGCACGCGTGTATGGGCTTGTGCGTGCAACACATGGCAGGAGGGAGGACAGAACCAGACAGACGTGCAGCGCAGGTCATGCGTGTTGTATATGAGAAGCCATGTGGAACTGGCATTTGTGAGTATGTGTGTATGTGTGCTCACAGATGTATATTCAAACGCACACATACGTCCCAGCTCACAGCGGGAGCACAGAGGGACAATCCGGAGAGCAAGGACTGGTGTCCGTCTGCACTTCTGTCATGGGGAGAGATCACATGTCACAAAGCTTTGCTGAGATTGAACAGACACGGGGAGACTGGCCAGTTGGGGGCGAAACACTTCAGGGACTCATGGCTGGTGACTCTTTGCTCTAGACAGAGTGTCCTGTTTGGAGGGAAAATGACACTTTGTTGCAATTCGCAGAGATTGCAATGCCCCAGATTCTAATGAAGATATTTGCCAATTTGCTCTCACCAACCACAGATATTAACCACTGTCTTTCTTCATCCAGTATAGTTTCATAGCACACGCCCCAATCCGTGCTCATATCACACACGTGTGTGTGCCTTTGTGTGTGACGCTCTATGAACGTGTCATGTTCTTCTGAGGCTATGCACGTGTACAGACGGAGATGGGAGGAAGCAAAGGAAGCACCATGGGTAGGAAGATTTTTTATCAAAGGAGTGAAGCATGGTGGGTACCAGAGGCACAATTCGACTAGGGAAATCCCCCAAAAGGTACTGAAATGATTTCTAGACTCCTAAACAGAGGTGAGGTGACACGCTACTGACCTTCCCTCCTGTTCAAGCCTTATGGCCGTATATGTGGCTCACATTCCCCCTCAGACTGATGTCCTGCATTTGTCTTTGAGACTAGCCTAGTGTCCGGTGCAGTGGAGACCACTTCTGCCCGAGTGTGAGCCGTGTCTCCCCCAGGGGACTGAAGGTGTCGCGGCATCTCGGGGACGGCGTTCCCAGCCAGGCGGATCCTGGGGGAGTCAAGTTTAGGCCCACCTGCCACCAGGGATGGGCCTGAGCTGCAGCAGGGGCGTGGGGACATGGATGCCCGCACGCACGGAGGCACTGGGGTTGGTGGCTGGGAGTGATGGAAATGTAAAAGCTGGTTTGGATGGAGCAGGAGATGGGACTTGCCCGAGCAGGTGCTGGGCCCTCCCTGTCTGGCTCCACATGCCAGCCCTGGACAGAAGAGTGCCCCCGCCTTCTCCCCCATCTCCCACCCCAAAATGCCAGTGCCTCTGCTCAACCCGCTCAAACTGGCCAAACTGAGGGGCAGCAGTGGGGAGATGCACACACCGCCAAGGCCCTGGGGCTTGTGGACAGTGAGCCCTCCTTATCTCTCTCCCCTGGACCTATCACTGGTCTCTCTGCTGTGGACAGATAAGAAAACCCCGTGAGCTTTGTCACCATTCAGGTGGCCCCACTCTGCGAGTGTCTCTCCAGAGGGACAATGCCCCCTAGGCGGACCAGCTGACTCTGAATCTCTGAAGGGTGGGAGCCCCCCACCCCCGGCCAAGACTCTGCCTCAACTAGAAGAGCAGACTGGCTCCCTCCCCGATGCCCCCGGGCCCTGGCACATAGAAATTCGGCCCAGGATAGGGGAAGGGTCTGGCCCTGTTGGGTGAAGGTTCCAATTGTTGAGAAGCCACGCCCCCTCCTTAAACTCCGGGAGAGCAGAGGTCAGACTCAGGCACACACCGTGAATGGTCAGAAGCTCCCTCCCCACCTTCTTTCCCAGAGGGTGCTGGGGGGCGGGGAGGGGGTTGCAGCTGCTGCTTCATCACTCAGCATGAAGCTGATCCCTCCCTGAGCTATTCCCAGCCATATGCACAAAGATCTGGAAATAGGCCCAGCTCTGGCCCACATCTGGAATGGTCCCGTGTGGATAGCCAGCTGGGAAGGGCCTAGTGATCTGGACAAACAGCTGCATGGACAGATGCAAGAAACGAGCCCAACTCTGTAGACAGGTCTCTGGAATAGACACGTCTGGAACAGTCTCCCAGGCTGGTGGACACGTCTGGAATGGGCCCGGCTGCCTGCCACAGCAGGAGGGCCCTGCCCTCTGTCCCCATGCCAAATCAAGTGCTCATTTCAGTCCTGGATTGGCCCTGGAGTTAAAACTTCAGAGCTGAGGCCATATGTGAAGTCACAAAACTGTTTCTGGTAGAAGGTTAATGTTCTGTACAATATATAGATGAATGTAAAAAGATATATATATATATGCTGTATATATATATATATATGCACAGTGTATATATGATCTGTAGCCCATGTGTATATGCACCCCTCCCCGCACGTCTGCACACGGAGTGTACATAACCCAGCCAGTGTGGGTGGGGACCAGGTGAGAGACGGGGGCTGCAGCAGCAAAGTCTGGGATGGAGGCCGCCTGGGGCAAAGGCTGCAGAGAGCGCTGTGGGGAAGGGGAAGGCCCTGCCTGCAGCAGAGCTGCAGACCCTGCGGATGAGGGCAGACCCCCAGGGACTGGCAGACGGACCTCGCACCTACTGCCTCCTGGGGAGGGGCAGGAACAGCCAAGGGGCCTGGTCTGCATCTGAGAGTGTCTGAGGCTGGGCCTGTGTCTGGGGAGCAATGTCGTACCAGTACTTGGCTCCTGAGACTTTTCTAATACCTGTCCGCATGGTCGCCGGGTAGGTGTCAGGCTCCACCCGGGATACCGTAAAAGGCTGGAGTATTCTAAGTGGCAAAGGCCTCTGCCTCAGATTCTCACCCACACACAGAGGCACAGCTCACAGCTGCGAAAAACACTTTTCAAGAGAATGGCCCCCAGGGTATTGCCAGCATGCCACTACAATGTCCTGATGCCCTAGTCATTGACCCTGCTCCCATCCCTGTCTTCTAGAACAGAAGGACTCAAATCACCCCTCAGTGTGTCTCTATTTTACAGATCAAAACTCTGAGGCTTCCAGATGATGGGAAGCAGCTATAGACTTGGTAATGCCAGCCAAGAGTTTGTCCCACCTCAGACAACCTCCCCAGCCCCGTTTGACCCAGAGGCCAGCTGTCAGGGAGTGATGGAGGAGCCAGAGATGTGAGCAGAGTGGTGATGGGTGAAAGATGAGAAGCCAACAAGGGAATCCTGTCTTAGCACAGCCCATGCCATCTGCCTGCCTCTCTCTCCTGCCGCATCTCCCTCTGCAGGGCAGCTGGCAGAGAGCCCCCTGCAGCACCCGTAGACCTCCATCCCCGCCCCACGCAGATCCTTCTGCTCTTCGCAATTCCAGTCCTTTAGCGAGTGGTCCTGCCCCTGTCGTGGGCCAGAGCATCTCTGGAGCATGCGAGAAAGAAGAGATCTGGAGTGGCCTTCCGTGTGGTCAGCAGCCTGCCCTCTGCTTCAGCCCCATGCATCAGGCTGGTCTGTACTTAACTCTGGGTCTGCCTCTGGGGCCCTGGGCAGAGCACATCTGAAGCCAGCCCTCTGAGGAGGGGCCTGTCCTGGCTCCAGAACAGGAATCAGGCTCCAGGGGCCCTCATCCCACTGTGCTCCAAACTCTCAGCCCATCTCTGCCTGGGCCGACTTCCTGGCTGGGCCTCCTGTGATGGGGACTCGGGTTGCCAGCCCCTGGGCTGAACCCCAGACAGCACCATGTGAGACCCCTGGCCTGTCCCACCACCCAGACCGGAGTGCCTGGCCGCCCCCCACTCCCACTTCAACACGGTCCCCACACTCTGGTCTCTGGGCCATTCAGGGGACGCCCTTTGTGGACATGCAGAATTTCTATGAATATAGTTTTTTGTAAGCATTTTGTAACAATTTGGGTTTCATAGTAACTGTGTTACTTGCCAATCATTCTAGGCTGATGTAAATAAATTTCCAAACAAATCCAGTTATTTTCCTTTTTAAGACACTGTGATATATCAAAGTGCACAGTTTGCTGTATGAAGTAATATGGTTTTAAATTTTAAATAAAGAAATGTTTCTAGAAAACAGGGCCCCCTTGAGATGTGTTTTCTGCTTCTCTTCTCTCCTTGGAACCAAGTTGTGCCATCTTCACCCAGGGCTGACTGTGTCCCTGCAGGAGACCCTAGGTGATGAGCAGGTGGTAGCTCCAGCCCAGGCTCCTGGTTCTCATTTCAGATATTGAGGGTGTAGTGTCTGTCCATGACATTGTCTGACCTCTGTCTTCCCTTCTCATGGGCACGTCCCTACCCTACGCATCTCCATCCAATAGCTACCTTAGGAGTTGTCCCGTCCATCTGTGACCCTGTCCCTTTGGCCACAGTTGGGGAAGTTGGGTGGGCCTCTTATCCAAGCTTGGCCAGTCAGAGATCTTTCCAGAGCTTTTTCAAGCTGGAAATGAGAAAACTCTAAGTCAGTTGCTCTCTGGAGATGGAAACTGCACAGAACACCAGGGATCAGGACGGGACGTTTTAAGCAGGAATGGGTTGAATGCAGGGACTCGGAATCGGAGACAAGCTTTAATTCAAGCAGGCAACCATGGACAATTCATAAGCCTGAGCTTACTCACCTGTGTGGTGGGGATGCCCATTTTGACTGCCTCAGGGAGCTCATGAGAGAATGAAAGAAAAAGCTCCCTATGAAAGCGTATGTTAAGTGCGAGGCATCAGGCCCACTGTCTGTGAGTGTCCTTCTCTGCTCTGTTGTCAGTTTCCCTTCTCCCCTTCTATCCCCCCAGGTCCATCTGGAGTGAGCGAGGAGCAGGAGGAGGTCAGGGCCCAGGGAACTCCTGGGGCTGCAGGTTGCCATTCCAAGAATCAGACTGGGCCAGGGCGTGAGGTTCCCCCGGGGCCTTGATGGCACTTCCTTGGGAAACAGAAGCTGAATGTTTAAGAAGCATCTGTCATTATGGAAACAAAGTTGCCAGGCCATTTTTTCTTTTACTATTTTTACTGCTGTTTCATTATCTTATGCAAATGAGCCCGCTGATGAAGTCTTTCTGCAGGGTGGCCCATGCTGGGACCAGCGCCACAGAGGGGATTTATTGCCTGCCTTGGCCTCCAGACAGGATCTGGGATGAGGAGGCCCTGTGGAGATGGCTTCCGGAGCAGCCACCCCGCCCTGGAACATGCAGCTTCCTGCCAGACAAGCCTGCAAGTTCTGCCTCCATCCCAGGAGTGCCCTCCTTCTTTATTTCCAAAGACCGAAGTGTCAGCCCAGCCTGGCTCAGGCCTCTGTCCCCAGTTCCTAATAGCAGGAGCCCCTTGAAGACTGAGTTGCCAGTACCCAGCAGATATAAGGGAAAAGATGGGAAGTGCCTGGGACTTAATCCCACCAGGGACCTCTAGGAGCAGCTAGAACATGAAACTCCATTTCCCATTCAACGGGGAGGGAGCTGGGGTATGTATACCCCAATCTTTGGTCTAGGCTGGTCCCTGGAAGTTGTCAATCCTGGGTGCTTCTGGCATGTTGCAGGTGGCAAGGTGAGATCTGGGGGCAGGACAAAGCCTCAGGGAAAGCAAGACAGGTGGTGGCAGTAGGAAGTCAGGCGGTTTGTGCAGAAGGGGCAGGAGACATGTGTAAGACACTGACAGCATCTGCTGTGATCTCATTTTAGAGTGAACAGTCTGAGGCTCAGAGAGGTTAAGTAACTTGCCCAGGCTCCAGTGAGTAAGCAGCAGGGCAGAGTTAACCCAGGGCTGTCTGCCTGCCCAGGAGGTCAAGGAGCCACTAGTGCCTCCCTATCACCTGGCCCTCTGCCCCCACACCTGCCTTCACAGCACAGGCTCCCAGGCTTCCTGCCCAGGCCTCCCCCATGCTCCTTCCTGCATCTCTGGCCTTGCTGAGAGCCCTCACAGACCTGCCTGCTCTAGGCTGTCTCCCAGACCATTTTCTGCCAGCACATGCTCTCCCCAGTGAGTCCAGCAGCTCCCAGATGTGAGGAGACTTTCCTCCAAGAGAGGGCAGCCTCTGTCCAGACCTTCTGGCCCAAAGCCTTTACTTTTAGTCTGCTGTGAGGATCAGCTTCCCCTCCTTGTCCCTAATTCAGCCTTGGGTCACCAAGAAATTTCTAAAGTCCGATAAGCCACCTCTGGGACAAGAACAGATCCAAGTGTTTAATAAGAGCCTCTGCCCTATGTGGGCACTTTCCTCTGCGGGGCAGTCTGGCTCAGCCCCACATTTCCCAAAGGCTCGGCAGTGGTCAGACGAAAGATGTGGAAAACTGGAAGTTTCTCAGCCCCACTCACCTGTGGGGGCAGATAAGGCCACAGCAGTTGTCATATCCAAAATGTCACTGGCTCTGTGCCCTCTTGCATCACCTGACCTCCAGCCCCCTACAAAGGCTAAGGGACAGTCACCCTGCACTCACATTTACCCTCTCATCTGATGACCAAAGGTTTAAGAGTTTAGTGCACGGCTCTTTCTTTTCCGGGAAAAGTTGTCATTGATGATAAAATAATAATAATACATTCCAGCTAGGTGAGCGACAACCTCTCACCTGGCACAGTGCTTAGCACTCTGCATTCCGTCATCTCACAGAATTCTCTCCATAACCCTATGAACTAGGGGATATTATCCCCATTTCACAGATGTGGAAACCGAGGCTCAGAGAAGTAGACTAACTCGCCCACAATCACGCAGTAACCATCAGAAAGAGGCCTTCAGGCTAGACCTCCATTTCATAGATTTGAGAGAATCAATGAATAAATGAATCAGAAAACAGTCAATAATCAATGCTGTTTACAGACGCTAGGGAACTTCGATGCTTATAGAGAAAAAAAAATCTGAACTTGATTGGGCCCAAAACGAAAATTACTAATTACAGTCACTCACAGGAACGACCTACCATTTATGCCTAACTGTAGTGCAGTCCAATAACAATCATGCACATCAATAAATGTGTCAGATTAACTTGGTTGTGAGTTTTATTTGATCGCAAAACTAAAGCCTGTTTGCTGTGGCTCAGATTTGGGAGGCTGGGGCCGTCCCGCCTGGTCCTCTTGGTCACGTTTGGAAATGAAGAGGACCATTGGTGCTGGAAGGGGAGTGGGAGATGGGAGAGGAAAGAAACACGTCTCTCCTCCCTGCAGGGTGTCTGCCCTGGCAAGCTCGGAGAGAGCAGATTTGGCAGGGGGTCTTTGCAGGGCGTGCAACGTCACGAGCCACCCCGCCTTTCCTTAGTGCCAAAGGCAGCTTCCTAATTAGAGCATCCATAACCCTCAGCATCTGCTCCAAGTGAATTCAGCTGCTCGAAGATGGAGAAGTCCATTAACTTTATTGCACAAAACGTCGGACGTGCTTTTAGACAGAGGATCACTGCCAAGTGAGATAAACGGCCAGGACCCGCCAGAGGGACAGGCCAGAACTTCCTGCAGTCCCCAGCTGGGTCCTCGGGACTCCCTCCCCTCCTCGCCCAAGGCCCTGGGTGGTACTGCGTCATCCTGGGAGGCTGGAGGGGGGATTGTGAATTTCAAATGCAGGTGCAGCCTGAGCATCCTGGCTTTCCTCACGCAAGCCCACAGCCCGCTGAATGTCAGTGCCAGACAGGCGCCATCTGACTCCCAGAATGCATCAGGATTCCCGCCCCACAGCGCCTACATCAGCAGGAGCTGGATGAGCCGGTGTCACTGGAAGCAGTAGAGCAGGGTGGCGAAGAACAGGCTTTGGAAGCAGACATTCCTGGGGCTGAATCTCAGCTTTACCACTTAGGAGTCACTATGCGACCTTGCAATAGTGGCTTAACATCCTGAGGCTATTCTATGACATGGGCTGAGTAATACCCGCCTCGAGGAGGGTTAAATGAGAGGACAGTGGGAATCCTCAGCCCGGTGCCTGACATACCGAGAGGACTCTGTCAATGAGAGGCTCCAGGGTGGAAATGGAGAGGGGACCAAACCCACCAAGTGTGCAGGGGAGAGGAAGGATCAGGCTGGAGTCAGACAAGCCTGGGTTCTAATCCCAACTCTATCATGTCCCTGGATCCCCTAGACCCTCAGTTTCCTCATCTGTAAAATGGGGTTGATAGTCCCTGTCCTCCTTTCCTCACAGGAGAATCAGGAAGACACGGGCATGCTCTGGGGCCACTAAAGGGATGTTCAAAGGAGCAGCATTCTTGCTCCTGTTACTTTGGTCGACAGGCTAATGTCTCGTGCTCCCTGGGACCTGCCAGGCCCGAGGCTGGCTGCTGGTTGGGCCCTCCCCAGGTCCCCAGCCTGGAATTCGTCTCTGCCACAGTGCCCCACGCCGCTGCCCTCCCGCCTCATCCTGGGCAGCCCAGATCCCCGCGGGGAAGCAGCCACGGACCTCCCAGCCCTCATGAATGTCTCACCAAGTGGGCCTCCTGGGCCTCTGTTCTCAGATTCGGATTCTTCTCAATATGAATAATTAGCAGAAACCGTCCGACGGGGAGGCAGCAGCCATAGCAGTCGACCCCAGCGATTTCCAAGCCTCGGGAAGAGCCCAGTTTCGCTCCAATCCGGGTGCTGTAAATTCCCATCAAGCTAAGAAAATATAGTGCAATTTAGAAACACTGATACAGCAATAAAACACAGATCTCCGGCAAATGGAATTCGGCAACATCTAAAAATGGAGCCATACATTACTCCGCCTGCAAACTCCCTCTGGGGACGTGATGCTGGGAGAAGTTGGGGGAGCTTTATGTTCAAGTTGCTCTTTCTTTTCTGGATGAAGGCAGGGCCACCTGCAGCTGGGCCCCAGGGGACCCTCTCAGGCCTCTTCCCTGGGTCCAGAGAAGGGTCCAAGGAGAGCTCCCCAGCCAGTGAGGAACTGTGGCCTGGCCTCGGTCATCCAGAGGCTGCTGGAGGGAGCACGCCCAAATGGGTGGGAAGGGAGGGACGGAGAGAAACTTACTGCATGCCAGCTAGTCCTCACAAGTGACCTTCAAGGGAAATGTGACTGTTCTTACCTATCAGATGAAGATACTGACAATCAGAAGTAAAGAGACTTGTTCAAGGTCACTCGGGGACAGGTGGTAAAGCTGGATTTGAACTCACATCTGTCTGCCTCTTTGTATTCTACCTGCCATCTTATCCCCAGCCCAGGGCTCAGCCCTTCACTCTACAAAGGCGAAAACTGAGCCAAACGCTACTGCTCACTGCCTTCTGGGAGGGCAGATAGGACCGCAATCCACAAATGGGTTTGTCACTCTGCCTCCGGGGTCCTTAGCCCCCCTCTATAACCCGAGCAGCAGGAAGGAGGACACTGATGCAGTCCCCTGCCTCCTGAACAGAGGTCAGGGAGACTGGGGTCCCCTTGGGAAGGATTGACGGATAGAGGGCAGACCCAGAGCCCCCCAGTAAACCCAACACCTCCACTTCTCCCCAGTAGAGGCCGGGGGGCTCCGTGTGATCTCTCTGGCCTGGGGCACACCCTCCTCCCTCCCCGTCAGCACACTAGCCAGATCAGCCTCCTCTCTGAACCTGTTCTATCCCACCCTCTCTCATGCGCACGCGCACACACACACACTCAACACTCATTCCATCCTCCACGCTTTTGCTTGGCTGGTCCCTCCACCAGACTGTGAACTCCCTGGGACAGAGACTGGGGTGCTTGTGGCCCTTAACTGACTCCACTCAGGGACCCCACTAACGCTTGGGACACTCTGGAGACAGCTTTTGAAGGCTCCCCTGGGTCCTACCACGCCCTTTATGCCTGGAACCCAACAAGGGCAGAAGAACGAATGTGGGCTGTCTAGAATCTGTGTGTTAAGAATTCCAGCTCTGGAATCAGACAGACCTGGGCTTGACCTCCAACTCTGCCACCTACTAGCTGTGTGATAACTTATGGACGTTACTTGTCCCTCTAAGCCTCAGTTTCCTCATCTGTAAAACGCAGTTAGTAACAGGTCCTGCCTGGAAGGGGAGGTGCAAGGATTTAGTGAGATGATCAGTATACAGCACTTACCACAATCCTTGGCACATAGTAGGTGAGCAATAAACTACCTTTGCTTTAGTCAGGTTAGGACAGACTATGCTGCAGCAACAAACAGCCCCAGAGTCTTGGTGGATTAACACAATGATGTTTATTTCTTTGTGGGTGTGACAATCATCTGGGACAGTTGTCCTCCATTGTGAAAGTTGGTGATCCAGGCTGCTTCGATCTTGGGGCTCCACCATCTCAACCCGAGGCCTTCTGTATAATTGCCTCGCCAAAGGAGTAAATGGACTGAAGAATCACAATAGTGCTTTTCACTACCTCAGCCCAGAAGTGACACATGTTACTTCTACTCACATTTTGTAGACGAGACCCAGACACATGGCCCTTCCTAACTGCAATCAGGGGCAGGAGAGTGTCTCCCCTGTGCCCAGGACGGAGAAAGTAACCAGACATTGGTGAGCGCCAGTTGTCCTCCATCATCCTTCACTGGTAGTCTCCCTTTTCTGCATCCGTGTCCAAGTTTGTTTTCCTAGACCCAGAGCCAGCTATATTTGGCCCAAGATTTTCATATTTCCTCCTCCATTTCTGTCATGTGTCCTGCAAGACACCCAGCTGCCCCTTGGCTGAAGCCCAGCTCTGGCCCAGGGGAGACGGTCTGGCAGAGGACTGGCTATTTCCGAAGCCCTTTGCAACCCTTTCCTCCAGCCCCTTTCCACTGACTGAAGAGCCCTCGTCAATTTGTTGACAACAGAGAATTCAGGCCTCTAGCATCTGATTACGATTGTGCTTCTGACTGTCAGGGATAAACGTCTGTTGTCTTTAGGAAGATCTACGTTGATGGACGTGTCAGCAAAGACAGTGGTGGCAGAACCGGGTCCCTCCCCAGGGAGATGTCATTTGTGGGCATGTCAGACGTTTCCAGCTCCTCACAGAACTCGGGCTTCTAAAGTGGAGGTAGCAGGGCCGGCCTGGTGGCGTAGCGGTTAAGTTCACGTGCCCCACTTAGGTGGCCCGGGGTTTCACAGGTTTGGATCCCGGACATGGACCGACGCACCGCTTGTCAGCCATGCTGTGGCAGCGTCCCATATAAAATAGAGGAAGATGGGCACGGATGTTAGCCCAGGGCCAGTCTTCCTCAGCAAAAAGAGGAGGATTGGCAACGGATGTTAGCTCAGGGCTGGTCTTCCTCACAAAAAAAAAAATAAATAAAATGAAGGTAGGACCAGGGGACAAATACATGAGGCTGCATGGGGTGAAGGGCAGGGAATCAGGAACCAGAAGTGAGTGACCTGGGTAGGTGAGGATGATGCGTGAAGTGCAGCCAGCAACCCAGAGGGGAAACTATTTAGTAGATGCTGAGCAGCTGGGCTGCAGGAGACCATGAAGGTCCCCAAAGTAGAACCCGGCCAGCCTAACAAGCATATGGACTAGAACACAGTGCCAGTGTGGTCTTCGGAAATCTTAGTTGAATCCCAGTTCTACCTCCCAGCAGCTGTGTGACCTTGGATTCGTTGCTCGACCTCTCTGAGCCTCCTCAGTAAACAAGTGCTCAGAAGCCCTGCCTTGTGAGCTTCCTGTAAAAATGTAGTAAGATGGACATGAAATGTTCAGCACAGGGCTTGGCCCACAGCAAGACCTCAATCAGGAGTAAGAGGGAGACAGAGGCCAATCTGGAGACACTGGGCCACTGTCACGAGCAAAGTACGTTCCCCACCCAGATTGCCTTCGCCTGAACGGTGCACTCATTCCCCCGCCACTACGAGTGTTGACTAGTAAAGGCTCCCAGCCGTCCCCTCCTCAGACGCCTCCTCACCCACAAGGTTAAGTTTCCCATCTCCGGCACTGGGAGCGGCTCACAGCTGATGACCCACAGCGTGGACTACAAAAGGCCTCCCCGTCTCCCGAAGATGTGACCAACTCCACGTGCTCTCTGTGCTCCAGAGCTGACGGTAGGATCGGCCTAAAGCTGGACTCCTGCTGAGACCATGACCTTGTCGCTTCCTTGTCCAGCTCCCTCAGTCCCCTTCTCCCTAGAGCATTCCCTCAACACTCGAGTCCCTGTCTCAGGCTCTGCTTCTAGAGAATCTAAGACAGACGCCAAGCAGGGGTCTAAGAAATGAGGTCTAAGGTCCCAGGGTGGCCTGGAGCCGGCTGTGACCTGGTGCTGGCCCAGGCTGAGCCGCCAGGCAGGCCTCCTGCCCAGACACTGAGCCCCGTGCCCTGGGGTGAACTTTGGTCCCCCTGGTGTGGGTCAGGGCATTTGGTGTGAGCTTCAGGGAGAGAGCGGGGCAAAGCCCAGAAGAAGACGAGGCTCCAACCCCCCCGACTTCTCTATATTGCTTCTTTCATTGACGACTTGTCCCCACGTACCTAAACAGGATTTGAGAAGCTTAAAACTAAATGCACTTAAAAGGGAATGCTTTTAAAGCAAAATAGCACAAAAACCATGTCAAAGGAATGAAATATTTTTATCTCCTTGGAGGCTGACTGGGATAATGAAGGCAGAACTTCTTACTTAGATCACCAGGAAAGCGGTTGTTGGAGGCAGGGCCCCGAGGAGTCAATGCATCCCTTAATTCCCTGGAAGTTCCTCTTGGAGTTTAGGTCCCTCTCAGATAGCCTCCCCAGCTCCAGAGCTATGCCTCCTGCCTGTCACAGGGGAAGCAGAGGATCCAGGACTGTCCTGGCACTTTGCAGGGCCTGGGGAAGTCCCTCCCTATCGAGGCACTCACTGTGCCCCGCTGCGCAACCAGAAGGTCGAACCTGAAGATCTTGGAGGCCTTTCTAGCTCTGATGCTCAAGGACTCCGTCTACAAAAACCGGAGGCCAGCAGCTCCCGGGGCCTCAGGCAGGTGGAACGTGAATTCCACATCCCCAGGCCCAGGGGTGGGAGGTGCAGGCTCTAGGAGATGCTGAGGGCCCAGCTGTGAGTCGGGAGCTGATGGACAAGGGCAAGGGGCAGAACCGGGGATGAAAAAAGCACGAGAGAGGGATCCGGGCAGAAGGATGGGGGGGCAACCGACAGGCTCAGAAGAGGGCTGGAACAATGGAGGAGCCCCCGTCCCACCGGGAAAGTTCAGCCTGAGCTGGGGTTGGAGCCAAGAGAAATGGACAGGGGTAGACAGACCTGTCCTGGGCTGAGGGGGCCTGTGGCGGGCAGAAGAGAACGTGGGGCCCAGGCCAGGGGTCTCCAGGGTCTCACCCTGTTACTGATCACTTAGCAGGAGGCAGCATTAAGCCTGTGACCTGCATCCTCCCATCTAATCCTCCCAGCTCTTTGAGACGGATCCCACCACTAGCTCCACCGTAGAGGTGAGGCAAGTGTTAAGACACTGGTCAAAGGCGAGCTGGCTGGTCGGAGGCAGAGTTAGGTTATGCCCGGGGTTAGGTTGTTTCTGACCCGAAACCAGTGCTCTGAACCTCAGCTGGACTCCGGGTGCTCCCAGTCCTGGGAAGACCCCAAAAGAAGCGGGATCTCGCTTTGCTAGTCTCACCCATTTTAGATACCACATTTGTGTTCTAATTTGCCTTCAGGAGCTAAGCCCTTCACCCTAAGGGCACCAATGGGGGAATGTGAGGCGCTGGTCCCGACTGGGATGGGGAAGAATTTTGGCAAGGTGGGGCCTTTCTGCAGGGACCCCTATCTGATCTAGAACCTGCCTCCCACCCCATCTCGAGGTCTCTGCCGTTAACATTTGCATCTCCCAGGACCAGCAAGGCTGCCTCGGGGTCTCAGGGCGCCATCAGTGTTGGCTGCCAGCGCTCCTGGTGCCCCGTTGGCACAAGAGAGACATAAGCTGCATCTGTTGCTTGAAAAGCATCTCTGAGAAGTGCAGAGGCGGCAGGAGCGCGGGAGCTGTCGGCACGCCCGGATTAGCGGGCTGGCGCGTCTCGTTCTGCAGGGAGCCCTGCTCCTGCTCAGAGACAAACAGCATTTCAAGAGGAGCATCGTCCAGCGCACAGCGGCCCTTGAAAGTAAACCCAGGGGAGGCCGTGGGAGACGAGCGGCTGTTCTCTGGGAATGGCACATTCCAGCAAGGCGAGTGGGGTCCCTGAGGACACAGAGGCCACCGGTGCCCAGCTCAGCTTGGGGCCTGGCATCAGAGGCCTGGAGAGCATCACCCTGACCCTCTGGCAGTTCAAGAGCCCCAGAGAAATTCCACAGTTACTGCCATGCCAGGCCATGAAGCTGGTACTGTCATTAGCCCCCTTCTACAGCTGGGGAAACCGAGGCTCAAATGGGAGGATATAGTTAAGAGGGAGATTAAGAATGTGGGCGC